>OY997272.1:57896582-58496582 GCA_963921465.1 Triticum timopheevii | reverse complement strand
CATGGCATTGTTTAATGACACGCAGGTCATACAATAAATAAAGACGACTCCTATGGCTCCTGCCGGTTGTCATACTCATCGACATGCAAGTCGTGATTCCTATTACAAGAACATGATCAATCTCATACATCACATATCATTCATCACATTCTTCTTGGCCATATCACATCACATAGCATACCCTGCAAAAACAAGTTAGACGTCCTCTAATTGTTGTTTGCATGTTTTACGTGGCTGCTATGGGTTTCTAGCAAGAACGTTTCTTACCTACGCAAAAACCACAACGTGATATGTCAATTGCTATTTACCCTTCATAAGGACCCTTTTCATCGAATCCCTTCCGACTAAAGTGGGAGAGACTGGCACCCGCTAGCCACCTTATGCACCAAGTGCATGTCAATCGGTGGAACCTGTCTCACGTAAGAGTACGTGTAAGGTCGGTCCGGGCCGCTTCATCCCACAATACCGTCGAAACAAGATTGGACTAGTAACGGTAAGCATATTGAACAAAATCAACGCCCACAACTACTTTGTTTTCTACTCGTGCAAAGAATCTACGCAAAAGACCTAGCTCATGATGCCACTGTTGGGGAATGTAGCAGAAATTCAAAATTTTCCTACGTGTCACCAAGATCTATCTATGGAGAAACCAGCAACGAGGGGAAGGAGAGTGCATCTACATACCCTTGTAGATCGCTAAGCGGAAGCGTTCAAGAGAACGGGGTTGAAGGAGTCGTACTCGTCGTGATCCAAATCACCGGACATCCTAGTGCCGAACGGACGGCACCTCCGCGTTCAACACACGTATAGCCCGGTGACGTCTCCCATGCCTTGATCCAGCAAGGAGAGAGGGAGAGGTTGAGGAAGACTCCATCCAGTAGCAGCACGACGGCGTGGTGGTGGTGGAGGAGCGTGGTAATCCTGCAGGGCTTCGCCAAGCACCGCGAGAGAGGAGGAGTACTTGGGAGAGGGGAAGGGCTGCGCCAGAACTTGTGGTGCGGCTGCCCTCCCACCCCCCACATATATATAGGGGCAAGGGAGAGGGGGGCCGGCCCCCTCAGATCCAATCTGAGGAGGGGGCAGCGGCCAAGGGGGGGAGGAGTGCCTCCCAAGTCAAGTGGAGGCCCTCCCCCTTAGGGTTTTCCCTCTCCCATGCGCATGGGCCTTGGGGGGGCTGGTGCCCCTGGCCCATTAAGGCTAGGGCGCCCCCTTACAGCCCATTCTACTGTATTGGACGTGGTGGAACAATTTCTGGACCTCCGGACCCCTCCGGAATCCTCTGGAACCTTCTGGAAGCTTCCCGGTACAATACCGAAAAAACCCGAACTTTTTCCGGAACCCGAACAACAACTTTCCATATATAAATCTTTACCTCCGGACCATTCCGGAACTCCTCGTGACGTCCGGGATCTCATCCGGGACTCCGGACAACATTCAGTAACCACATACAAACTTCCTTTATAACCTAGTGTCATCGAACCTTAAGTGTGTAGACCCTACGGGTTCAGGAACCATGCAGACATGACCGAGACGTCCTCTAGTCAATAACCAACAGCGGGATCTGGATACCCATGTTGGCTCCCACATGTTCCACGATGATCTCATCGGATGAACCACGATGTCAAGGACTTAATCAATCCCGTATACAATTCCCTTTGTCTAACGGTATTGTACTTGCCCGAGATTCGATCGTCGGTATACCGATACCTTGTTCAATCTCGTTACCGGCAAGTCTCTTTACTCGTTCCGTAACACATCATCCCGTGATCAACCCCTTGGTCACATTGTGCACATTATGATGATGTCCTACCGAGTGGGCCCAGAGATACCTCTCCATTTACACGGAGTGACAAATCCCAGTCTCGATTCGTGCCAATCCAACAGACACTTTCGGAGATACCTGTAGTGCACCTTTATAGCCACCCAGTTACGTTGTGACGTTTGGTACACCCAAAGCATTCCTACGGTATCCGGGAGTTGCACAATCTCATGGTCTAAGGAAATGATACTTGACATTAGAAAAGCTTTAGCATACGAACTACGATCTTTGTGCTAGGCTTAGGATTGGGTCTTGTCCATCACATCATTCTCCTAATGATGTGATCCCGTTATCAATGACATCCAATGTCCATGGTCAGGAAACCGTAACCATCTGTTGATCAACGAGCTAGTTAACTAGAGGCTCACTAGGGACATGGTGTTGTCTATGTACCCACACATGTATCTGAGTTTCCTATCAATACAATTATAGCATGGATAATAAATGATTATCATGAACAAGGAAATATAATAATAACTAATTTATTATTGCCTCTAGGGCATATTTCCAACAGAAATTCCCGTGGAAATACTTATGGAAAATTAAGGTGCCTGCAAAGTTAAAAATTTTCCTATGGTTAGTTAACAAAAAAAATATCCTGACTAGGGATGTTTTATTAAAGAGAGGATGGAAAGGACGGAAGGATTGTGTTTTCTGTGGGAAAGATGAACCAATTGATCACCTTCTATTTTCTTGCTTTGCAGCTTCGCTGCTGTGGAGTTTGGTTAGATGTGTGTGCGGTTTAAAAATCGTTCCACTAAATGTGAAAGATTGTTTTGGGGATTGGATTAGGAAATTCAAAAAAGAGGATAAGAAAATGGTTATGGTGGGGGTTTCAGCCCTGTTTTGGGCAATTTGGAAAAGTAGAAATGCGATTATATTTGAAAAGAAAAGGACAAATGATCCTTTCTACATTATCAAAATGATGTGCAGATGGTTAACTGACTGCTCTATTCTGCAGATAAAGGAGCCGTCAAAAAAAATGCTGGAGCTGGGAGCAAGGGTGCTAGAACGGGCAGCAAGTGAGGTGTTCACAACCAGGCAGGGGTGGAGAATCAACGTCGCTAGACTGGAATGAAGGAACTCTTGCTGTGGTGACCCTGGCGCTGCTGTTAGTTCTAGTTGTTGTTGGGCTTCTTTTAGCTCCTAGTTTTTTTTCTTTTTATGTACTGGTTGGTTTAGGCTGGTGATTATGTCTTCTGATGCGATGTTGGGCTCTAGCGCGGGTTTTTGGCCTGTGTTGGCCTTTTGTGTTATCTCGGTTGAACCTGGTAGCTTTTAGTTCTCGTATTAAGTTGGAGCTGTTCCGAACCTTTGTGAATCGTGGTGGTTTCAGTAATGAAAATCGGAAGGGGCAAGTCCTTCTTTGATAAAAAAACACCTTTGTAACTACCAGTGGGTGGGGCTCGCTTGCGGGCCTCTTGAGAGGAAGTCGTGCGTGTATTTCTTCCTCTTAAAGAAAAAAACCTCAACTTCATCTCAAAATCAAAAAAGAAAACGTTCTCACAACATGTGAACATCACATCCATCTCAAAAGAAAAAAAAAGAAAAAGCTAAAAATATTCTTAAAATGAAAAAGAAACAAAAGTCTCACTTCCAACTTTCAAAAATAACCTCCAAAACAACTTTTCTCAAAAGGAAAAAAGTTTCTCAGTTTCATATTTCAAAAAAAATCAAAAAGTTTCTTGCAACGGCCAACCAGCATGCGCCACATGGCCATGTTGGTTGGCCGCCATTCTCCCGTAGCCTAATGAGTTTGATGAAAAGAAGCCCCTGTAGTATTATTTAATTGGATGCAAACTAAACTATTACACATAGTTCTTTTAACCAACTAGGACAATGCCCGTGTGCTACGAGCAGAAGTTGAATGCCCGAGTGTCGCCATGTAACAATAAAAATATAGACACATCGATCTAATTATTCTTTTAACTCGTAAATACGTGTTACACATGGTTGCATGTGGTTTCCATCAGACAACGATAAATACAAACTCTCTCCAATTTCTTTCCTTCTTGACAATCTATGTGTCCCCTTAACCAGTCAAATGGCTCCCACCAAGAACGTATAACCGGATATACCGTTCATGATTAAATAGTAATATTAGCATCACTCAATAGAAGAGCGACGTAATGATTGCGGACTATTTCTTCGTGGGTTTTTATCATTTATGCCACTGCTTGTGTCTCACTACTCTGTTTTGTCATTAGAAGTTACGACCGCTAAAAAAATGACATCATTCTATGAGATGCTTACTAAAAAATGCCATTAGACACCTAACAAGTGTCACCATTTCATTAGAAATTTGCTAAAAAAATGCCTTAAACACCATTACTTTGAGGTCAAACCTGTTGATCGTGTTATATGACCAAAATACCCCTAGACTCACATGTCACCTCTCTTTATCTCACAATGATAAGTGTGCCCACCCCCTCCCTCCCCCACTTGTCAGGAGTAAGCAAGCAAATAAGTTTAGAGGTTAACCAAAACGCTATGGGGATCAAGTGGGATCCACATGTTATCGTAGTGAGGTAGAGGGAGAGTTGACATGTGTCCGTGAGTATTTTGGTCATATAACATGGTAAATGGGCTTGAGCTGATCGTAATGGTGTTTAGTGGTATTTTTTTCTCGAATACGCACCAGCATGCGTATCATATATTGATAGAAGAAGAGCCAAGACGGCTGACAAAACGCCTTTCGGCAACGTGATATACCGAGAGGTTAGCACCCACATCCACCGTGAGTCCGTGACAACACCGGCAAACAACTCGCCCTGCCAAACTCAAGCCGAAAATGGCGAAGAGGACGGACACAAAGCATATAGGCCGCGTACCTCCGAACCGAACACCTCAGAGCACGACAAAACCTAAACAAACTAGATCAACGCACTCTCCATCCATGGCGCCTAGAAGATCGGCAAGTGGACAGCAAGAGCTAGCCTGACTTGGAAAATGTCGCAGATGAGGCGTAGCATGCACCTAACGGAGCGACGACATTTTTGAACGGCTGTACTGATTCTTAATGGCAAAACTGAGTAGTGGGATACAACTAGTGGCACAATAAAAGATAAAAACTCATATATTTTTTTAAAGGCATCATCTTTGGTCTAGAAAACCAAGCCGGGCAGCGACCTACAACTGCAGAGCACAACAGCACACGAGTGACCACACACCTACATGGCCGCAGAAGAACCACCTAGAGGCAATATATATATCCAGCCGGGGGAAGAAAGATGAAGTGGGCAATGACGTCATGGCGCTGGCCAAGTCGCCGTCACCAAAGCATCCACAACATTTTTGCTCGAGGCGAGGTACAATGAATGAGCCAGCAGCGCGACCCCCATCACCATCTCGTGGCCTGCCTGCCTGCCTGCCTGCTGCCTACGCAGCCGTCGCCACACGTGCGCGATCTCTGGGATCCACCGTCACCTGTTGACGCCCCCTCGCCGGCCGCACGAAAAAGGATCGACGGCTGCCTGCGGTGGTGTGGTGGGTACGTAGCCGCGCGCGCGACCACCCATCGCGACTCCTTCCTTCCTTCTCGTAGCCGCCGACCCCAAATGAACCCCTTTGACTCCTTTCCGACCCCCGACGCCTCCCCACGAAGCTTCTCCTCCTCCTCCTCCCCTCCTCGCTATTTATCCTCCGCGCACGCCGTTTTCCAAGATCCATTCCAAGACACTCAACACAGTCCACCACGCACGTGCAGCAGCAGCGCCCGAGAATCTCAACCCCGTCGACGTAGAAGCAGGAAGAAACAATGGTGATGGCGGCGGCGGAGCGGCGGCGAGACGCGGAGGCGGAGCTGAACCTGCCGCCGGGGTTCCGGTTCCACCCGACGGACGAGGAGCTGGTGGCGGACTACCTCTGCGCGCGCGCGGCCGGCCGCGCGCCGCCGGTCCCCATCATCGCCGAGCTCGACCTCTACCGGTTCGACCCGTGGGAGCTCCCGGAGCGGGCGCTCTTCGGGGCGCGGGAGTGGTACTTCTTCACGCCGCGGGACCGCAAGTACCCCAACGGCTCCCGCCCCAGCCGGGCCGCCGGGGGCGGGTACTGGAAGGCCACCGGCGCCGACAGGCCCGTGGCGCGCGCGGGCAGGACCGTCGGGATCAAGAAGGCGCTCGTCTTCTACCACGGCAGGCCGGCGGCGGGGGTCAAGACGGACTGGATCATGCACGAGTACCGCCTCGCCGGCGCCGCCGCCAAGAAGGACGGCGCCTCGCTCAGGCTTGACGACTGGGTGCTCTGCCGCCTCTACAACAAGAAGAACCAGTGGGAGAAGATGCAGCGGCAGCGGCAGGAGGAGGAGGCGGCGGCCAAGGCTGCGGCGTCACAGTCGGTCTCCTGGGGTGAGACGCGGACGCCGGAGTCCGACGTCGACAACGATGCGTTCCCTGAGCTGGACTCGCTGCCGGCGTTCCAGACGACAAACGCGATACTGCCAAAGGAGGAGGTGCGGGAGCTGGGCAACGACGACTGGCTAATGGGGATCAGCCTCGACGACCTGCAGGGCCCCGGCTCCCTGATGCTGCCCTGGGACGACTCCTACGCCGCCTCGTTCCTGTCCCCCGTGGCCACGATGAAGATGGAGCAGGACGTCAGCCCATTCTTCTTCTTCTGAGCTAGCAACTCTCTCACAGTAGCACTCTTGTCTGCGGCGTAACTTTAGTTTGGAGTAGATAGTTCGCATTTGTTCAGGATTTAGTTTTTTTTTTCTGGATTTATTTGTATTATATATTGCTTTTTAATGATACATTGCCAACCGATACTAAAACACCGAACGGCTTGCACTGTTGTGTGCAGCGTAACTGTAGATAGTTCATGTCTGTTCAGGACTTTGAGAAGACACATTGTACTGTTGTGATCATTCGAAAATCCTTTTCACATAAAGATACCGTCGCAAAAAAAAGTTCACATGTTTTCATTTTCTAAATTCCAAAAGGGGGTCCCACAGAATTTAGGCTATTTTAGTACGGATTTCCCTGAAAAAGTGATAACCCAAAGAAAAAAAAAGCTAAGTGGATGTCATTTGGCTTCCCAAAGAGCACGGTACACTTGAAATTCAAGACCATGATGTTAAGAACACTCCTTTTTTTTTGGAATTTAGCGCCAGTCATGAACAAGACCGGAAAAAAAAATAAGCCATGCGGTTGTGTGGCTCGGGCACCGATCTAGGTCCACCTGACCTATCTGCTCGAGTTCATCTCCCTCGCGCCGTCAAGATGCCACCGGGCAAAGACTGTGTGGCCAATACCGTCCGGGGGGCGGGACCTTGTGTGGTATCACATCGCGTTGCTCTACATGGCGGCGTTTGAGGTGGGGTGGCGGCACGAGGTCTTGCGGCAGCGACGATAGTTGTATACGGATTATCGAGTGACTGGGCCGTTCGACCTGGTCTGTGGGACAAGCCTTCTTTAGCAACCACATATCTATCAACATACTCGTAAATAGTGTCATTGAAACTCCCTTTGAGCACATGTTCCACACTATGCCAAATTATGCTCCCCTTCACGCGTTAGTGTGTGTGCTTATTGGCCTAATATCGACTATCAAGGGATAGGGTCATTGTGGCTGCTTGGCGAGATGTTGAACGAAGAAGTCAAGTGGCCGAGGCCAACAAACCGGCAATTCCCTCTCTAAAAACCCTATCGTCCTGATCAAAGTAAGCGCAAGGTACTAACCCTATGTTCAACGATCAAAGAAAGAAAATAGGTACTAACCCTATCTTCCATGACCAAAGTAAGCATAATAAGATACCCCTCGGGGTGCTGTCTTCCATGCATGGAACAGGGATGGATCAACACCAACTACATTGGTACCAACAATATCCTCACAAATGCTCTTACGAGGCTCTTGGTCACATCAGATTTTCCGGAGTTGAGAAGGAGGATCGACATGTCAGAGAAAATACAAAAATGACAAGATTAGGGAGGAGGGGGGGAGGGGGGGGGGGGGGGAGGGGTTGATCTGTTTCATACCTAATCTAGTCGTTTGCATGTCTTTCTCCTCAACTAGTTTTACCTCGTTTCATTTTTCTTAGTGAGGCACGAGCCGATGATGTTTGTGGGTGTCGTGCACCCTTCATAGTTCATGACATGATCCTATTCAGGCCATGGTTGTCTACATCCTCAGCATCGTGGCTCTGGCACGATTTGAGCTCGTGGTGGGATGCCGTGAGTCATCCAGATCAAGACAGCTTAGATATGATCCCTAGCGAACACTTTTTTTCTCCGCAAATAGAATGAAGAAAAATAGAAGTCACAATTGCACGCGACACAAAAACTTAGCTAAATATAGTGCCTTCTCGGAGCTAGCCGGCAACGGATGCGCTGGAATGATCCGAAGGGATGCTTCCGGCGCGTTCACCTTTTCCTCATGTGGTTTGGAGATGTATGCTCTAGTGCACTCAAAGAGGAGATGACAGAGTGCGTGGAAGGCATCGCCCCGTTCATGCATCCTGAAAACAGATTGTGCCGAGGTGGCCCGTATGCTTCTAGATCCGGTGCCGAATAGAACACTAGTGGCCTCCCCTGGTGGGTGGAGCGCATCTCGCGGAATGGATGAGACTTTGAGATTCACAATGTGCGTCGTGAACAAAATGCCTTTGGGTTGCGCCTAAGAAACAACTCCCTTCTCGCAGCCATGTGGCTGTGTTTGGGAGTTTGAAAACGGCAATATGGATTTTGCCTAAGAAACAAATTTTCATCTTCACATTTTTAAACCGTGTATACTTATGCTTAGCACAATAGTATAAAGTAACAACTGGTATGGCGAAAGCTCAAGTGTTACGGACATGGAGTATCTGGTCCTGAGCTCAAATGTTCCCTGATGAAAATTAGTAAAACAATCAACAAATTCTGAATTTTTTGGTGGTAAAATTTGACAAAAAAATTCTTGCAAAAATTTATCAGGAAAGGAAATTCATGGAAGTCGTGGTAAAAAAAGTTGATGCTAAAAAAGTGCTATTTTGGAAAGCATTTTGGAGTGATGATTTTGTTTTTTACCTTGACTTTCACATATGTATTTCGTGATGAAATTCGTCAAGCATACAAAACATTTGTCAAAGTTTTTATTTTACTGTTCATCCCAACTCATTTGATCTCGGGTGCAGAAGAGGACTTTCGAAGAGTTACACACTACAGCCAAAGATCCAGACAAGCAAGGTGGACAACCTTTGTTTAGCATTCGTTCCTGTCCATCGGAATTTAGAAGCAAGGTGTGTGGTCGCTCGTGTGCGCTGCTATGGAACCACACAAATAAAGTACTCCCTCCGTCCGAAAATACTCGTCGAAGAGATGGATGTATCTAGACGTATCTTTGTTTTAGATGCATCCATTTTCATCCATTTCTACGACAAGTATTTCCGGACGGAGGGACTATATAAAACCATAAACATGTTCATGCGTTACTATCGAACGACTAAAAAAAATCAACATAGCTCCCCAAATAAGTACGTTTGCTTTGTATCGATCATCAGTTATATGCGGTGTCTTAGATAACCTAGACTACAATATAATAATTCGATGTGAGGCTGTAGACAAAACGAAAACATTTAATTAAGATCTACTGAGCTTATTGCATATTTCTTATACTTGGTTCAAAAAAATGTACAAATGCTCCTAAGGAATCTTCATCGTGCTAGTTGCTCAATGCTCGTGCGTTTCTCCTTGTTCTTTTCTCTTTGTGCGGGTAAGGAGGAGTGCCGCGTGAGCATGTCCGTAGTAGATACACAAGTAGGAAATGTCATAGCCACCTATTTCCTCCGTTTCTAAATATAAGTCTTTTTAGAGATTTCAATATGAACTATACATACGAATGTATATAGAAATATTTTAGAGTGTAAAAATTCACCCATTTTGCTTCATATATAGTCCATATTGAAATCTCTAAAAACAACTTATATTTAGAAACGGAGGGAGCAGTTAGCATGATACATCACGTCATCCACAAGATCAGATGCTAACCCAGTCAACAAAACATTATCTAGTTGGGTTAAAAGCACTTTGTGTAATAGTTTAGTTTGAACTAAACAATAGCGTTGGGGCTTCTTTTCATGGTCACAAAGGTGTGAACCTTGCCGCTGATTGCCTGACTAAAATGGTTAAAAATCCAAAAGAAAATGTTTTATTGACTGGGTTATTAGTATCTAATCTTGTGCATGATTGTGTTTCTTACGGCCATCCAAGTCCAAGTCATTTTTATATAGGGATAAGTATATTTTTCGTCCTCGAACTCTTCTGAGAGTTTAGAAATCGTCCCTTAACTCTAAACCGGAGAGTTTCCATCCCTCAACTATCAAAACCGGATAGTTTTTGTCCCTCGTGCCGCTTCAGGCGGTTTTAGTCCGGAATGAACAGTACATCGGTGAACAGTAAAATCGAAAAACAATAGCAAAAAAGAAAATAAAAAAAATCTGAAATTTTACAGCATCGAAGTAGGTACTCTGGTGCGCAAGACCCGTGCAAAATTTTGTGATGTTTTGACATTCGAGCAGCTCGTGGCAAACAAAAAACTGTAAATATGTGCGGTGGTGAACAGTAAATTCAAAAAAATAGCAAAAAATTCAAAAAATATGAAACATTTTGGCATCAGAGATGCTCAGGTACGCAAGACTCATGCAAAATTTCGTGATCAAATGATATACGAGGAGCTCTAGCAAAAAAAATAGCGCATTTTTTAAAAATAAATCTCAGTCAAATTTTGTTTTTTTGTCACGAGTCGGTACAATGCCCAAACACCACAAAAATTTGCACGCACGTTGCGCACCCAAGCCTCTTTGATGCCAAAAAAATCCATACTGTTTTGAATCTTTTTTGCTATTTTTTTAAAATTTACTGTTCACAGGCATACATATTTATAGTATTTTGTTTGCGTACATATTTATAGTATTTTGTTTGCCACGAGCTGCTCGAATGTCGAAACACCACCAAATTTTGCACGTGTCTTGCGCACCAAAGTATCTTCGATGCTGTAAAATTTCAGATTTTTTTATTGTTTTTGCTATTTTTTTCATTTTACTGTTCACCAATTTACTGTTCACGTCGGACTAAAACCGCCCGAAGCGGCATGAGGGACGAAAACTATCCGGTTTTGATAGTTGAGGGACGATAACTCTCCGGTTTAGAATTGAGGGACGATTTCTAAACTCTCGAAAGAGTTCGAGGACGAAAAATATACTTATCCCATTTATATATTCATTCACCGAGGGTACATAATCTGATTGCACCACGACATTCTGAAAGACATGGATAATTACATCAAAGGGCACACCGAAAGAGCATGGTTAGCACATCCACGAGTAGCTTCGTCCAGCAAATTGTCAATCGCTCCATCGGCGTTAATCTTCACGATGCCATTCCCTGGTGGTTCCATCTAGGTGATGGCTAACTTCTGAAACATACCTTCAATCAAGACCAACCTATCTTGAAGTAGCGGTTTCCTCAAATGTGGTTTGCCGAGATTCCCAGCGGGTGATCTCGATCGCTACCATATGCAATTTCTGGGTCCTGTGTTTTTGCTGACCTGACCTCTTTTCAGCGAGTGGTTATGTGAAACATGCCGTCTCCGCCAACGGGGTCTTGGCTGGAATATCGATCTAGTGACATAATTAGTTCTTCGATCACTTGCATTATCGACCGCATGGGCTGGTACTTTCTCTTCATGTGTATATTTCCTTCGAGGTGGATCAGCACTGGATAGGAAGGAGCAAGTGTGCCCCCCCTCTCCCGCGACCGCGTCGCCCCCGCGGGCGGCCGGTCGCGTCCAGCCCCCTCCCCCGCGCAACTCTCCCTCCCCCTCCCTCCCTGCCGCCGGCGCCGGCGCCCGCTGCGGGCCTGGCCCGGGCGACGCTGGTGGCGGCGGCCCCCTGTCTTTTCCCTCTCGGGTGTCCACCGGCGCGGGACGGGGCGACCCCGGGTGGTGCTTCTCGGCGGCGACGGGGGCTCCTGGCACGAGCGAGGGCGGGCTTCTGGTCGGCGGCGTCGCCGTTGGAGACGGGGCGACGCGGTGGCGCCCGCTCGGCCAAGATCTGGGCCCTTCGGGCCCCATCTGGGCCTGGGCGAGCTGGCGGCGGGGTGGATCTGCTTTGTGGCTTCCGGGAGGCGGGGGAGTGGCGATGAGCGGCAGGGTGCTGGCGGCGCCATCGCCGGCTTGCTGCAGCGGGGCGGCGGGGCTTAGCGGGCCCGTTTCGGGCTTGGCCGGGCCAGGGGTGGCCTGGCATGCCCTGCTGCCGCGTCCGGTCGGCTACCACGACGGTGCCGGAGGCTCTATCCTCCCGCACGACGGCGGTGGAGGTGGTTCCCTCCCGTTCGGCTTCGGTGCTGCTTCTCCCTCCGCGGGGCGCTTCTCTCCGGTCCTCTTGGCCTCGTGTGGGTGTTCGCAGTGAGGCAGTGTGGGTGGCGGCGCAACTGCGATGGCGCATGGTGGTGGGCGGCGGTTTGGCTGATCGGCTCCGGTCCGTTGGGCGGTGGGGATTGGAGTACGGGAGAAATCCTTGCCGGTCTTTGGCTCCGATGCGGTGACACATACGGGTGCCACCATTACTTCCTGAAGGGTGTCGGTGATATCCATCCCCCACCTCCCTCCGCGTGACGGGGAAACCCTAGGACATGTCCGGGCAGCAGCGTCGTCGGCGTCGCTTTCCTTCTTGGAGGTATTGTTTTGTTCGCGGTGGTTCGGAGCCTCGGGTTGTAGTGGTCTGTCTCTGGTGGACGTAGCGGTGGCGGGTCATCCGCGCTTGTCGAGCTGCCGTTGTTGGCATTCGCTTCTTCTTTTTTTTCTTTTTTGGCTTGTTGTGCTGTTCGCCCCAGCAATCCTGTATCGGTGTTGGTTGCTTAATACAAAGCGGGGGAAACCCTTTTTCGGTATATTTCCTTCGACTACTCCCCACTGTCCCACATCGCTAAGATTGCAACAGCGGCGTCATCTTTGCTTACAAAAAATGGGTCTAGCAAATCACTAGCCATTTTTTTTAACTCTAGATTTCATTTCATTTCTTCTTCTCCTCTTCCACTCAACGTCATTCAAATACACATCAACATGAAGGGCTGACCACACCTGCCGTGTGGTATCGCTAGGAGTAGCCCATTTTAGTGGGTGCAACTGAGGGAGCTTGGCGCCTCCTCCCCGAACGGAACTGCATGATCGCAACTTATGAGAGCACTCATCTTGGGGGGGTTGGACACGAAGCTTTCGTCGCCCTTTCCATGTCACCTCGCCTCCAGCTGATGAACTGCTCGGCATGCTTCAATTGTTAATTTCTTTCACCATCAGAACAGGATAAGCCGATCTCATAGAAAAAAAATTGCCACTTCTTTCCCATTCCAATATAATTCCCAAAAATCATCCGTCAAGGTTCTTGGTCTCGGCATCTTCAGAATGCATGCCTTCAGCATCTGTCAGGCACAATAATCATTTTCTTCACCAGAATCTTCATCCACACCTGAATTGGCTCGTCAGCTACCCTACAGATATGTTTCATGGTGGCCGTACCTGGTATCCACTGATCATGCCAACAAATCTCGGTCACTACCGTCTCAGGGTCGTTGCAAAAGTCTAGGGACTTGTTTGTATTTTTTTGTTTATTTTTGGGCCCTTTTGTAAAACGTTTGTACATGGATAAATTTATGGGATCCTTCTGCTATTTTTAAAAAGGGCAATTTCCCCATTTACATATTAGCACTGGTAGAAAAAGGGAGAGACCCTTCTACAGGAGTATCCTGTTCCCGTGGACAAAAAAATCACAGCGATGAATGCTAAGCTAAGGTTGGCACTTGACTTCTCCTACCTGAATCTTTGGCTGCAGTGAACTACTCTGTAAACTACTATAAGACATTTTAGATCACTAAAACTGTCTTATACTAGATGATACCCCGCACGTTGCTGCGGGAACTGGTTGCAATATCTTTTGATGACATTCAATTGTTTATCCTTAGCAATGCAGATATGAAGAACTATTCTCACCAATGTGAAAGTTACATGTTATCTGTGAAAGTTATCTATAAAAGGGACATATGTTCAGTTAGGAACTTGGAATAGGTACAAACAAACCACCACAATTAATTTGGAGCTACACTAACGACAAAATAACTATCTTTAAATTGCAACTACATATGGAAGAAAATGTGGAATTGACTTAATAAGAACAATAACATATCTTATGGAGATATTATAACAAAACTAAGTGAAACATTTTTCGAAATAGAACTTACTAAAACTTGTCTCCTCTATGAAACATGACGTATCCTAAAGCACTAAAGAAACTGCACTAAACACTAAATATGCACAAAGCAACTCCAACAAATCATTGGGAAAATAATACCATCTTAGTTATGGGTCTCACAAACAAATGGTGGTTGAGACCTTTGTCACGTCAGACATTATAACTATCCATGGCCATCAATATAAATTGCCAATAGAAATCAAGAAATTATAAGATGTGGATATTAAACCATATATAGTACTGACGGAAAACAACCACTAAAATTTAAAGAGGAACTCAGCTTCTTGAACTGGTAAATAATTGCACAAAAAGTTTCTTAAGGGACAATAGGGTGTATTTTGCAAATGGATGGAATGAAAGAAGAAAATAAGGTGGCATAGATGAATGGTCACAAAATAAATAGGCATAATAATAATTTATTATACCTTCTACAAATGGGCAGGATGCAGCAGGAAAGAAAAAATGTACACAAATGATAAACCAATACTTGGGGAAATTAGCAACAATATGTCAAACTTAACAGAGAAAAAGAAACACATATATGTACTGCATGAAATAACTTACTTAGCCACATCGATCAAGAAAATGTCAGTAATATCATAACATATTAAACACGTGTAGATATTAAATTTCGATGCTTCTATATTTATCATAAGCTTCACAGAGCCATATCAACCGATGGATTGAACTTGCAGCTCTTACATGATAATCTGTTGGGAAGAACAATTGTATGCTAACCTGTTCAATGGAGCAGTTTACAAACTTGTATACTGTTAGAAACGTCATGGTTCGAAATTCAGAGGAAAGGACTCCTGTACACATCGGGAGTTCCTTCGAGGCCAAAAGAAACATCCATGCCATGCCTGAGACCCTGCCCAGCATCCTACCAATGCATTCCTTCCAGGATAAAAAGGAAATAGATTGAAAATTCAATGACACCATGATCCGGTGGACTCTTGTACACCTGCCGTTTCTTCAAGGCAACAACAAAATCCCCTCCACGCCATGGTTGATGCCCTGCCTGGCGTTGCCTGATGCGTTTCTTTCAGTAGGAAAAGAAAGATAACTTCGGATTAGAAATTCATCAGCAGCCGTTACAATTCTACTTGAACCGGCCGGAACCGATCTGCCATAGGTGCCAGAGTTACCTTAGCCGAAGCGGAGACAAACACGGGAAGGGAGAACCAGGGCACACAGAGCATTAAACCGGCAAGGGAACATATACCCTTGAGAATACCGGAGAGCATAAGAGGCGAGCGGCATCGACGATCGAACTGGAGAAGCACCCTGACGCAGAGATCGGCTCCCAGACGCCGTGGCCAGGGAGGTAACTGGATTTATTTTCGGGAAGAGAGAGTTGATCATTTTGTGATTTTATCCTAGGGAAAGAGTGGCGCTCGGAAGTGGAAACGGAGAGGTCCATAAGTCGAATGGGTCGAAAGATAATATGTCAGGAATTATTATTTTTCTAGCGAAAGATTAATCGAAGAGATTAATTAGTGCATAAGGTGAAAAGGTTATCATAAACTGAACCGTGCATGAAGTCACCTCACATGCCTTCATCGTGAGTTACGAAGCAGTTTCTTTTTCTATAGACTGTTCAACTGTCTTTACGTGGAAACGGAGGAAGTCTTTTTCTACCGCTGTGGCCGTAGAGAGAATCAGACCAATTGGCTCCTCTTTGCAAACTGAATGATGACGTGGCATGGTGCTGATGTGAACAGTGTGCATGTTGAGAGAATTAGCAGTAGTGGGGATCAACTTCTTAAGAATGTAAGATTAGTTTACAGAGGGAGTACTTTTCAGTTTTCACTCTAAGCAAACCTTAATCCTCTGATTTGGGCATACCAGAACATGGTTTTTTCTTCAGGGAAAGGCCATATAAGCTATTGCCATAATTATAATACTGAACGGCTTCGGACTTTTCTTGCTTTCTGCCTTGTATGCACTACTCTTTTCCTATAATCACTGATGATATGATATAAAACTGAAGGAACTGCATGTTTTTTCTAGCTATCTAGAGCACCATCTCTGGTGAGCTACCTACATGAAGGAAATAGTAGTACCTGCATTGTATAGGATCAGATAAATCCAACTTGATGAAGAACAATTGATCTGACCACTGAGAAAAGTAGCAACTATTTTTCCAACATGGGAAAAAATAGTTTAACTTTGCAGTGGGCAACCACCTTATGAAAAAATTAAGTGCTTACCGTTTATTGCAGCAAGAAGAGAACAAATGGAAAAGTGAAAAGATGCACATAAGCACACGCAAAAATGTAAGCAAAGATCATCAGGCAGGCAAGCTTGCTTTAACGTGCTTGCTTGGAAACCACATGGCAAACGAACCACAAGGTAAGTACTACTTAACAGAAGCTAGTCAGTATATCTTCATCATCCCAGTTGGCTAATTGGAGATAAGTTAATAGAGGGAAGTTGGCAAATTAAACGATGGAACACGTAGCTTCAAGCCCACTCCTGCATCTCAGCGACCAGAATACAACTCTAGATACCTGTGGAGCAATCAATGTCATTAGTCAAACAATTTTGTATGTGGAATGACGCAAAGGACATGGAAGCTATGCAACCTCAGAACTTTTTATGGCTCAAACAGTAAAAAATAGCTACATTCACCATAAGGAAATTCTGCCAAAAATACCAAAGCAGAATCATCTCAGCATGGTTATGGGAAAAAAGAATAGAAACATGGATCACCAGTAGGTAATTTGTGGTGTATTGGCACACTTCCAAGTTCTACTGCTAGCACATTCTTGAGTATTTTCGCCACATGGCAAATGATGACCCAACAAACTTATTAAATCTTTGACATATTCTTAATGACGACGGACATACGAGGGGCACATGGAGTAGAAAAGCAGAAGGATCTGGTTTCTAGCTCATGGGGATAATTTTCAGAAATGTGCACACATCTAAAAAAAACTTTTCTAATTTGCCCTTCTCTATCTCCCCATTCATCTCCAATTCTCCATTATAACCTTCATCTTCTAATTCCTTCTGTTGAACAAAGTCTCTATAATAATTAGCAAATCCAAATATGCTAATTGTTCTTTTATAGCGCCTGGAGGTAGCCCGTCACTAAGTAATTGAATTAATCAAATTCATGTCGTAGAAGCCTCAAGCAAGGGATTGTACGCCATCTTAATGCTGCCTTCGGTCCAAAATATATCTTTTTCTTACACTAGACAGAATCAAATAGAATATCTTGACCACTACTTCTGATGATAATATAATAGTAAAAATAAAAACTGTAGTTAATGGTGAAAGCAGTTTTTAAGATAAATTTAGTCTTAGCACTTTACTCAAGTGTTAAGTATAATGTATTAGTTGCCCATGGTGGCCAAATCAAAGAAATTATTAGGTTGCACAAAAAGCATAGCTACAGCCTAGTAGATTCCATCGTTTAACTTCTGAGTACGAAGTTATACAATGTTAAATATTATCTCTAGAAAAATAGTGTTGCAGATATGCACAAGCAGTATACTTATACAGTTCTTGCATGTGTGATTAGGCAGGCAACTACGAAGATTAGTTCAGTTATTATACAATGAAGTTGCCAATCAGTACTCCTAACACAAATAAACCAGATACCACAAGCAAAACAAAATTCTACTCCACCACACAAGCATGGGGAGAGAACATTGCATAGCACAATTGCCATATGTTGAAGAGAATAATTAATATGATAGCACTACTCAAAATTGTTAGCTTCACAAGAAAGGATGTGAAAGCCATTCCATCAACCATTTATCAAAAAATTAACTTGGCTTTATTATACCGGCAGTGTAAAGGCAATGCTATTACCTGCAGCATAGACACTTTCAAATGGAAAATAGCGATCCATTCTGGGGTTAGAACGTTTCTTGAACTCCAAAGACTCGAGCTGGACCGTGAAGTTGCTGTTACCCGCACACAGGAACACCAAATTCTTGTCCTCGGCAAACCCTTGTATCCATGTAGACTCCCCTGAATCCAGAGAAAGTAGCTTGTCCAGCTCAATAGTTCTTGCCACCCCCCATGGTGCAGCACCATCACAATCGATCTTCCTCTTCCATAATTGGGCGGTGGTGAAGGTCAGGGAGAGTAAACCCAGCTCGCCGTCATCTGCCCGCATCGGTGTGTAGCAGGGTACATTAATCCTATCTCACTCTGCAGATCAAACTCAAGGATACATTCTGAACCACCTCTAAGTATCCAGTAAAGGGAATCCCCAACCAGTACAGCAGGCTGCGTACAAACCTTGGGACGAAAGAATTTCCAGAATGAAATCGATGTGATGAGATTACCCCACACCCTGGTCTCTGACGAGTAAACGGAGGCGAGCACCGTGTTGTCGTCGTTTGCCACTGCCAAGACAACCTTGAAGTGGATGTCTCCAGCAGCAGAGCGGAGGACCGCCCCGCTGATCCCTGCCTTGATCCGATCGAATTCCCGGGGAATGGCTATGCAGTGCTGGTGGCCGGTGACGGGGTCCCATACCAGGAACTGGAGCCGCGTCTCGTTGAAGATCAATACGAGACCATGGCGGCACCCGAGGGGCCAGAAGCGGTCGCCGTCGTCGGCCTGCAAGGAAAGGCGCCTGGGCGGGACGCGATTGGGGGGCTCCAGAGTAGGCTCGAAGTGGATCTGGTGATAATCTCCATAGAAGCAACCGAGGAGGGGAGGGTTGCGGCGGTGGTGGAGGCGGAAGCGGCGGGAGAAGGCTGGGTCGGAGGCGAGGCTGCGCCAGCGCCTGCAGACGGCGGAGGCGCGCGGGAGGGATGACGGGAGCGGCGGGAGGCGGAGGAGGATCTCGGAGAGCAGGTCGTCATCCTCCAGCGGTCCCGCCGCCACCGCCGCCGCCGGCAGCATCTCGGCCTCCTCAGAGCTCATGCGGGGTGGGATGGGGAAATGGTGGACTGAAAGCAGCCGCCACACTGTGGGGATTGGGCAATGGGAGTGACCTAACGCCCAGCGAAGAACAACGACCAAGCAGCACTGAGATTGAAATTGGGCCCACAGGAATAAGAGAGCCCACGAACACAACCACTCTCTGTATGGAAATCAGAATTTGCCTAAAGGGCGAACTATTGTGCGCAACCCGGCCCGTGTTGCTCCCCCGCGGGCGACCCGGGTGCTCCAACCCTAGCGCCGGCCCTCCATCCCCCCTCTCCTTCCCCTCCCCGTTGCCGCCGGCGGCGGGCGCCGCCGGGCAAAGCCCGCGCGGTGCCGGTGGCGGCGGGATCTGCTCGCGCTCGCCTGGAGTAGGAGCTGCAGGGGGCTTTCTTCTTCGTCTGGCAGCGGTGCTCGGAGGCCGGCGCGTCGTGGCCAGTGGGGGTGCGCAGGCAGAAGATGGAGCAAGGCTACACGGCGAGCTGGTCGGTCGCGGCGCGCGTGCGGGCGAGGTGGTGCGCCCCGACGCACCTCCTTCGCGCGGGGTTGCTATTACGGCGGGCGACGCGGAGGCTGGCGGCGTTCGATCTTGGCGCGAGCGGCGTGGCGGAGCGCGTGCAAGGCGCGGGCGTGGTCTTGCGCTGCGTTCTTCTCGCGGGCGGCGCTGGGGCTCGCGGTTTAGTTGGAGGCACAATGGGGGCAAGGTGAGGGCTTTAGCCGGATCCTGGTGAGGAGCACTTCTGGTTGGTGGCTGCAGGTGGAGCGCCAGCATCGGCGGTGGCGGCGGCGTTGGATCAGCCATGGGGGCGGCGGCACCGAGATGGCCCTGCCAGGAAGGTGTCCTGGCGTGCAGCGGGCGTCCGACCGCCTCCATGTGAGGGATCGCGGCGATGCCCCGGTGGAGTTGGCGCCGGAATGAGGTTGGAGGGGCGGGCCAGATCCAATCTGGCGGTAGTCTCTCGGTGTCGATGAAGGCCGTTGGAGCGGATCTGGCTTTTGCGCTGCTTGGAGGTTGTGGTTGCTCCTCGATGGTGATGTTGGTGGAGGTCTGATAACCCACAAGTGTAGGGGATCGCAACAGCTTTCGAGGGTAAAGAATTCAACCCAAATTTATTGATTCGATACAAGGGGAGCCAAAGAATATTCTTAAGTATTAGCAGTTGAGTTGTCAATTCAACCACACCTGGATAACTTACTATCTGCAGCAAAGTATTTAGTAGCAAAGTAGTATGATAATAATGGTAACAGTGACAAAAGTAAAGATAGTAGTTTTGTAGTAGTTGTAATAGTAGCAACGGAAAAATAAATAAGCGAAGCACAATATGTGAAAAACTCGTAGGCATTGGATCAGTGATGGATAATTATGTCGGATGTGATTTCTCATGTAATAGCTATAACATAGGGTGACACAGAACTAGCTCCAGTTCATCAATGTAATGTAGGCATGTATTTCGAATACAGTCATACGTGCTTATGGAAAAGAACTTACATGACATCTTTTGTCCTACCCTCCCGTGGCAGCGGGGTCCTAGTGAAAACTAAGGGATATGAAGACCTCCTTTTAATAGAGAACCGGAACAAAGCATTAGCACATAGTGAATACATGAACTTCTCAAACTACGGTCATCACCGAGAAGTATCCCGATTATTGTCACTTCGAGGTTGTCGGATCATAACACGTAGGTGACTATAGACTTGCAAGATAGGATCAAGAACTCACATATATTTATGAAAACATAATAGGTTCGGATCTGAAATCATGGCACTCGGGCCCTAGTCACAAGCATTAAGCATAGCAAAGTCATAGCAACATCAATCTCAGAATATAGTGGATACTGGGATCAAACCCTAAGACAACTAACTTGATTACATGGTAAATCTCATCCAACCCATCACCGTCCAGCAAGCCTACGATGGAATTACTCACGCACGGCGGTGAACATCATGAAATTGGTGATGGAGGATGATTGATAATAATGATGGCGACGAATCCCTCTCTCCGGAGCCCCGAACTGACTCGAGATCAGCCCTCCCGAGAGAGATTAGGGCTTGGCGGCGGCTCCGTATCAACACCATAGCCCCTCCGATGAGTTGTGAGTAGTTTACCACAGACCTTCGGGTCCATAGTTATTAGCTAGATGGCTTCTTCTCTCTTTTTGGATCTCAATACCATGTTCTCCCCCTCTCTTGTGGAGATCTATTCGATGTAAACTCTTTTTGCGGTGTGTTTGTCGAGATCCGATGAATTGTGGGTTTATGATCAAGTTTATCTATGAGAAATATTTGAATCTCCTCCTAATTCTTTTATGTATGATTGTGTTATCTTTCCAAGTCTCTTCGAATTATCAGTTTGATTTGGCCTACTAGATTGATCTTTCTTGCCATGGGAGAAGTGATTAGCTTTGGGTTCAATCTTGCGGTGTCCTTACTCAGTGACAGCAGGGGTTGCAAGGCACGTATTGTATTATTGCCATCGAGGATAAAAAGATGGGGTTTATATCATATTGCTTGAGTTTATCCCTCTACATCATGTCATCTTTCTTAATGCGTTACTCTGTTCTTATGAACTTAATACTCTAGATGCATGCTGGATAGCGGTCGATGTGTGGATTAATAGTAGTAGATGCAGGCAGGAGTCGGTCTACTTGTCGCGGACGTGATGCCTATATACATGATCATGCCTAGATAATTTCATAATTATTCGCTTTTCTATCAACTGCTCGACAATAATTTGTTCACCCACCGTAATACTTATGCTATCTTGAGAAAAGCCACTAGTGAAACCTATGACCCCCGGGTCTATCTTTTATGATATAAGTTTTCAATCTACTTTTATTTGCATCTTTACTTCTTGCATCTATATTATAAAATACCAAAAATATATTTATCTTATCATACTATCTCTATCAGATCTCACTTTCGCAAGTGGCCGTGAAGGGATTGACAACCCCTTTATTGCGTTGGTTGCGAGTTCTTTGTTTGTTTGTGTAGGTGCGTGGGACTTTTGAGGAGCCTCCTACTGGATTAATACCTTGGTTCTCAAAAAATGAGGAAAATACTTACGCTACTTTGCTGCATCACCCTTTCCTCTTCAAGGAAACCAACGCAAGCTCAAGACGTACCCATCACAAGTCCTACCAAGTACCCATCACAAACTCATCTCCCTCACATTTACATTATTTGCCATTTGCCTCTCGTTTTTCCTCTCCCCCACTTCACCCTTGTCGTTTTATTCGCCCTCTCTCTCCCAATCTCCACTCTCTCTCTTGCTTGTTTGCCTATTTGTCATTATGGCTTTGCCTAAGAGTACCGACCTCCTTCTTAGAAGGTTGGAAGAGATTGAATCAAATATTAGAAGCTTTATGACTTTGCAATTTGAGCATAATAATTTCTTCAGAAAAGAGCTTAAAGAACAAAAAGGTTTTTCGGGTTTTATGAACAAAGAGCTTGATGATATGTCTAAAGAATTTTATGGTGTGAACTCCCAAATTACCCGGCTTGAAAATTCTATAGCCCAAATTTCTGATAAGCAAGCTACCTTAGTCAATAAGATGGCTGCAAAACCAGAAAAGTTAGATAAAAATAATGATGAAGATCTTAAAGTTATTGATGTGTCTCCTATTAGATCTTTGTTTTGCAATATGAATCTTGATAATAATGGGACTGGAGATGAGTCAACTTTAGTTAGAAGGCATCCCAAGAATTCGGAGTTTTTAGATCTTGATGCTAAATTTGGTAAAAGTGGGATTGGAGAGGTCATGACTTTAAATAGCATTGAACCCACTATCTCGGATTTCAAGGAATTTCATTATGATAATTGTTCTTTAAAAGGTTGTATTTCCTTGTTGCAATCCATTGTTAATTCTCCTCATGCTTATAGTCGAAATAAAGCTTTTACCAAACATATCGTTGATGCCTTGATGCAATCTTATGATGAAAACTCAATTTGGAAGTTTCTATACCTAGAAAACTTAATGATGAGTGGGAACCTACTATAAAGATTAAAATTAAAGATCATGAGTGTTTTGCTTTGTGCGATTTGGGTGCTAGTGTTTCCACGATTCCGAAAACTTTATGTGATATTCTAGGTTTCCATGATCTTGATGATTGCTCTTTAAATTTGCACCTTGTGGATTCCACCATTAAAAAGCCAATGGGAAGGATCAATGATGTTCTCATCGTTGCAAATAGAAATTTGGTTCCCATAGATTTTATCGTTCTTGACATAGATTGCAATCTTTCTTGCCCTATTATTCTTGGTAGACCTTTTCTTAGAACGATTGGCGCGATTATTGATATGAAGGAAGGGAATATTAGATTCCAATTTCCATTAAGGAAAGGCATGGAGCACTTTCCAAGAAAGAAAGTCAAATTACCTTATGAATCTATCATGCGGGCTACTTATGAATTTAGTGTCAAAGATGACACTACTTAGATCTATCTTTGCTTTTATGCCTAGCTAGGGGCGTTAAACGATAGCGCTAGTTGGGAGGCAACCCAATTTTATATGTGTTTTTGTTTTTGTTTCTGTTTAGTTATAAATTTTGCTTCTACCTTCTGTTTAGATGTGTTTTTATGTTTTAATTAGTGTTTGTGCCAAGTAGAACCTATAGGATAACCTATGGTGATAGTTAATTTGATTCTGCTGAAAAATAAAAACTTTACGCGCACGAAATTAGTTTTTTTAAATCACAAAAACGTGATTTTGTGTTGATTCTTTTTGCTGCTGATCAATAGACAAATTTCCCAAGACTTCCTATTTTGGTAGGATTTGTAAAGTTCCAGAAGTATGCGTTACTTACAAATTGCTACAGGCTGTTCTGTTTTTGATAGATTCTGTTTTTCGTGTGTTGTTTGCTTATTTTGATGCATCTATGTCTAGTATTAAGTGGTATAAACCATAGAGAACTTGAAATACAGTAGGTTTAACACCAAAATAAATAAAGAATGAGTTCATTACAGTATCTTATGTGATGGTTTTGCTTTCTTTCACTAACGGAGCTCATGAGATTTCCTATTGAGTTTTGTGTTGTGAAGTTTTCAAGTTTTGGATTTGATGGACTATGGAATAAGGAGTGGCAAGAGCCTAAGCTTGGGGATGCACAAGGCACCCCAAGATATTCAAGTATAACCAAAATCCTAAGCTTGGGGATGCCCCGGGAAGGCATCCCCTCTTTCGTCTTCGTTCATTGGTAACTTTATTTGGAGCTATATTTTTATTCGCCACATGATATGTGTTTTGCTTGGAGCGTCGTGTATGATATTAGCCTTTGCTTTTTAGGTTTCCACAATCATCCTTGCTGTACACACCTTTTGGGAGAAGCCTACTTGATTAGAATTTATTAGAATACTCTATGTGCTTCACTTATATCTTTGAGCAAGATAGTTTTTGCTCTAGTGCTTCACTTATATCTTTTAGAGCACGGTGGTGGCTTAATTTTGTAGAAATTGCTAGTATCTCATGCTTCACTTATATTATTTTGAGAGTCTTTTAGAACAGCATGGTATTTGCTATGGTTATAAAATTGGTCCTAGAATGGTAGGCATCCAAGTTGGGTATAATAAAAATATCATAGGAAGTGAATTGGATGCTATTATCAATTTGATACTTGATAATTGTTTTGAGATATGGAGGTAGTGATATTAAAGTCATGCTAGTTGGGTGATTATGAATTTAAAGAATGCTTATGTTAAAGTTAGCAAGTCCCGTAGCATGCACGTATGGTTAAAGTTGTGTAACAAATTTGAAACATGAAGTGTACCTGGCTTGTGCATCCCTATAAGTGGCGGTCGGGGACGAGCTATGGTCTTTCCTACCAATATATCTCTCTAGGAGCATGCGCGTAGTGCTTGGTTTTTGATGACTTCTAAATTTTTGCAATAAGTATATGAGTTTTTTTGACTAATGTTGAGTCCATGGATTATACACACTTTTACCTTTCCACCATTGCTAGGCTCTTCGGTATCGTGCATTGCCCTTTCTCACCTTGAGAGTTGGTGCAAACTTCACCGGTGCATCCAAACCCCGTGATACGATAAGCTCTATCACACATAAACCTCCTTATATCTTCCTCAAAACAGCCACCATACCTATCTATTATGGCATTTCCATAGCCATTCCGAGATATATTGCCATGCAACTTTCCACCGTTCCATTCATCATAATCATGACATACATTACTTTTGTCATATTGCCATTGCATGATCATGTAGTTGACATCGTATTTGTGGCAAAGCCACCATGCATAATTTTTCATACATGTCACTCTTGATTCATTGCACCATCCCGGTACACCGCCGGAGGCATTCCTATAGAGTCATATCTTGTTCTAGTTTCGAGTTGTAATTCATGTGATGTAATCAATAAAAGTGTGATGATCATCATTATTAGAGCATTGCCCAAAAAGAAAAAAAAGAAAAAGAAAAAAGGCCAAAAAAAGAAAGGCCAAAGAAAAAAAAGAAAAAGGAAAAAAAAGAAAATAAATAAAAAGGGGCAATGTTACTATCTCTTTTTCCACACTTGTGCTTCAAAGTAGCACCATGTCCTTCATATAGCGAGTCTCATATCTTGTGCTTCAAAGTAGCACCATGTTCTTCATATAGTGAGTCTCATATGTTGTCACTTTCATATACTAGTGGTAATTTATTATTATAGAACTTGGCTTGTATATTCCTACGATGGGCTTCCTCAAATGCCCCAGGTCTTCGTGAGCAAGCAAGTTGGATGCACACCCACTAGTTTTCTTTTTGTTGAGCTTTCATTCATTTATAGCTCTTGTGCATCCGTTGCATGGCAATCCCTACTCCTCATGTTGACATCAATTGATGGGCATCTCCATAGCCCGTTGATTATCCTCGTCAATGTGAGACTTTCTTCTTTTTTGTGTTCTCCACACAATCCCCATCATCATATTCTATTCCACCCATAGAGCTATATCCATGGCTCACGCTCATGTATTGCGTGAAGGTTGAAAAAGTTTGAGATTATTTAAGTACGGAACAAATGCTTGGCTTGTCATCGAGGGTGTAAAATTTGGGAACATCTTTGTGTGACAAAAATGAAGCATAGCCTAACTATATGATTTTGTAGGGATGAACTTTATTTAGCCATGTTATTTTGAGAAGACATGATTGCTTTGATTAGTATGCTTGAAGTATTACTATTTCTTTTATCAATATGAACTTTTATTTTGAATCATTTGGATCTGAACATTCATGCCAGAATAAAGAAAATTACATTGAGAATTATGCTAGGTAGCATTCCACATCAAAAATTTCGTTTTTATCATTTACCTACTCGAGGACGAGCAGGAATTAAGCTTGGGGATGCTTGATACGTCTCCAACGTATCTATAATTTTTTATTGTTCCATGCTATTATATTACCCCTTTTGGATGTTTATGGGCTTTATTTTACACATTTATATCATTTTTGGGACTAACCTACTAACCGGAGGCCCAGTCCGTATTGCTGTTTTTTTTGCCTATTTCAGTATTTCGAAGAAAAGGAATATGAAACGGAGTGCAAACGGAATGAAACCTTTGGGAGCGTGATTTTTGGAACGAATGTGATCCAGAGGACTTGGAGTGCAAGTCAAGAAGCAATCGAGGCGGCCAGGAGATAGGAGGGCGTGCCCACCCCTCCTGGGCGCGCCCCTGTCTCCTGGGCCCCCCAGGCGGCCACCGACGTACTTGTTCCTCCTATATATACCTACGTACCCCGAAAACATCCAGGGAGCCAACGAAAAACAATTTCCACCACCGCAACCTTCTGTATCCGTGAGATTCCATCTTGGAGCCTTCGTCGGCGCTCCATCGGAGGGGAATCGACCACAGAGGGCTTCTACATCAACACCATAGCCCCTCTGATGAGTTGTGAGTAGTTTACCACAGACCTTCGGGTCCATAGTTATTAGCTAGATGGCTTCTTCTCTCTTTTTGGATCTCAATACCATGTTCTCCCCCTCTCTTGTGGAGATCTATTCGATGTAAACTCTTTTTGCGGTGTGTTTGTCGAGATCCGATGAATTGTGGGTTTATGATCAAGTTTATCTATGAGAAATATTTGAATCTCCTCTGAATTCTTTTATGTATGATTGAGTTATCTTGCCATGGGAGAAGTGCTTAGCTTTGGGTTCAATGTTGCGGTGTCCTTACCCAGTGACAGCAGGGGTTGCAAGGCACGTATTATATTGTTGCCATCGAGGATAAAAAGATGGGTTTTATATCATATTGCTTGAGTTTATCCCTCTACATCATGTCATTTTTCTTAATGCGTTACTCTGTTCTTATGAACTTAATACTCTAGATGCATGCTGGATAGCGGTCGATGTATGGAGTAATAGTAGTACATGCAGGCAGGAGTCGGTCTACTTGTCGCGGATGTGATGCCTATATACATGATCATGCCTAGATAATCTCATAATTATTCGCTTTTCTATCAATTGTTCGACAGTAATTTGTTCACCCACCGTAATATTTATGCTATTTTGAGAGAAGCCACTAGTGAAACCTATGGCCCCCGGGTCTATCTTTTATCATATAAGATTTCAATCTACTTTTATTTGCATCTTTACTTTTTGCATCTATATTATAAAATACCAAAAATATATTTATCTTATCATACTATCTCTATCAGATCTCACTTTTGCAAGTGGCCGTGAAGGGATTGACAACCCCTTTATTGTGTTGGTTGCGAGTTCTTTGTTTGTTTGTGTAGGTGCGTGGGACTTTTGAGGAGCCTCCTACTGGATTGATACCTTGGTTCTCAAAAACTGAGGGAAATACTTACGCTACTTTGCTGCATCACCCTTTCCTCTTCAAGGAAAACCAACGCAAGCTCAAGACGTAGCACTATACCAAGATAATTAGCAACACGGGTCGCATAAATCCCTCCAAATAAATCTCCGGATATACCATTATTATGCAACCTACGTGCAACTATTGCCCCCAAGTTGTAATCTTTATTACCTAACACAACACTCTTGAGGACACAAAGATCAGGGACACACATGTGACATGCTTCATCTTTACTGTTAATGCATCTACCAATGAAGAGAGCAAAATAATGTATAACAGGAAAATGAATGCTCCCTATGATAGCTTGTGTTATATCCCTAGATTCTCCCACAGTAATACTAGCAAGAAAGTCTTTATATTCAGATCTGTGGGGGTCATTAACATTGCCCCACTGCGGGAGTTTGCAAGCAGTTGTAAAATCTTCTAAGTCCATGGTATAAGATTTATCATAAATATCAAACAGGACACTCTGAGAATTACGCGAAGATTTATATTTAAACCTTCTTACGAATGAATCAGTCAATTGGTAGTACTGAGGACACTTATCTTGTAAGAAGTCCTCAAGATCGGCATTACACATATATGCGTCAAATTCATCCTTGATGCCTGCTCATAAACTCTTCTGATGGCCACTCACAAGCTCGCACTTCTGTGTCCCTTGGCGGTTCATCGTCTTGCTCACGCATAGCACGCTTGGGTCCTCTCTTTGTTGAGGAACCACCTTGGTACATTCTCCTAGACATATTTCTTTTTCTGAAAAATTTCTGAAATTTTAGTAACTTCAAAATAAAAGTGAATATAACAAAACAAGATTGGTAACAACTACTCCTACAAGTGCCTAGAGCCCATATCATGCATTAGAATTACTTGGGGCCTCATTAATTTGACATGCAAGCTCAAGAACAGGGTCACCTATGCGGCATAAATTTGCAATGAATAAAGCACTAGAACAAAAACTAATTGGACCAATGGAGGAGTCACATACCAAGCAACAATCTCCCAAAGCAGTTTTGTGAATGGATCTTTGAGCAAGGAGATCAAAAATCGCAGCAAAATGACCTAGAACTCGTGCTTGAGCTGGATGGGGATTTTTTGGGAGGAAGATGAAGTGTGTGGGTGCAGGAATAAGTGGAGGGGGGCCACCGTGGGCCCACGAGATAGGGGGGCGCGCCCAGGAGGTGTGGGCGCGCCCTCCACCCTCGTGGCTAGGTGCTTGCCCCCCTGCAGTGTTTTCAGTGCCTAAAATCCTCAAATAATCCATAAAAATCATACTAAATTTGCAGGGCATTTGGAGCACTTATATTTTCGGGATATTTTTTATTGCACGGATAATTCAGAAAATAGACAGATAATACTATTTTTGCTTTATTTATTCTAAATAACAGAAAGTAAAAAGAGGATACAGAAGGTTGTGCCTTCTAGTTTCATCCATCTCATGATCATCTAAATGAATCCACTAACAAGGTTGATCAAGTCTTGTTAACAAACTCATTCCGAATAACACGGAACCGGAGAAATTCCGAATAGCACTAGGTTACCTCAACGGGGATATGAACATCCCCAACAATAAGAATATCATACTTTTTCTTCACAGTAGGAGAGGAAATTCAAAACCTCCAATAATGATAGTTGGAACTTTTCCAATAGAATTGATGCTATGGACTTGAGGCTGTTTCCTCGGAAAGTGTACCGTATGCTCATTACCATTAACATGGAAAGTGACATTGCCTTTGTTGCAATCAATAACAGCCCCTGCAGTATTCAAAAAAGGACTACCAAGGACAATCGACATACTATCGTCCTCGGGAATATCAAGAATAACAAAGTCCGTTAAGATAGTGACATTTGCAACCACAACCGGCACATCCTCACAAATACCAACAGGTATGGCAGTTGATTTATCAGCCATTTGCAAAGATATTTCAGTAGGTGTCAACTTATTCAATTCAAGTCTACGATATAAAGAGAGAGGCATAACACTAACACCGGCTCCAAGATCACATAAAGCAGTTTTAACATAATTTCTTTTAATGGAGCATGGTATAGTTGGTACCCCGGGGTCTCCAAGTTTCTTTGGTATTCCAGCCTTAAACGTATAATTAGCAAGCATGGTGGAAATTTCAGCTTCCGGTATCTTTCTTTTATTTGTAATGATATCCTTCATATATTTAGCATAAGGATTTACTTTAAGCATTTCAGTTAAGCGCATACGTAAGAAGATAGGTCTAATCATTTCAGCAAAGCGCTCAAAATCCTCATCATCCTTTGTCTTGGATGGTTTAGGAGGAAAGGGCATGGGTTTCTGAACCCATGGTTCTCTTTCTCTACCGTGCTTCCTAGCAACAAAATCTGTTTTATCATAACGTTGATTCTTTGATTGTGGGTTATTAAGATCAACAACAGGTTCAACCTCTACTTCATTATTATTGCTAGCTTGAGCATCAGCATAAACATTATTATTAACATTATCACTAGGTTCATGTTCATCACCTGATTGTGTTTCAGCATCAGAAATAGAAATATCATTGGGATTCTCAGGTGTGTCTATAATAGGCTCACTAGAAGCATGCAAAGTCCTATCGTTTTTCTTTTTCTTCTTTTTAGAAGAACTAGGTGCCTCTAAATTATTTCTCTGAGAATCCTGCTCGATTCTCTTAGGGTGCCTTCAGGATACAAAGGTTCCTGAGTCATTCTACCAGTTCTAGTAGCCACTCTAACAACAAAGTCATGTTTATTATTTAATTCATCGAGCAAATCACTTTGAGCTTTAAGTACTTGCTCAGCTTGAGTGGTAACCATAGAAGCATATTTGCTAATGAGTTTAAGTTCACCTTTAACTCTAGCCATATAATCACTCAAGCGTCCTATCTCGAAAGCATTATTCTTTAATTCTCTACCAACATAAGCATTAAAACTTTCTTGTCTAGCCCTAAAGTCATCAAATTCATCTAAGCATGGTCTATGAAATTTAGTAGACGTAATTTCAACTTTATCATATCTATATCTTTACTACCTGTGTCGGGTTATCAAGACAATGTGGTTCTTCAACAGGCGGTATATTAAGACCATGTATTTCTTCAAAAGGTGGTAAATTCTTAACATCTTCAGTTTTAATACCTTTTTCTTTCATTGATTTCTTTGCCTCTTGCATATCCTCAGGACTGAGAAATAGAACACCCCTCTTCTTCGGAGTTAGTTTAGGTATAGGCTTGGGAGTTGGCTCAATTGGCTCAGGAATTGCCTCAGGAATTGGCTCAGGAAGAGTCCAATTCTTCTCATTAGTCAACATATTATTCAATATTAATTCAGCTTGGTCGACTGTTCTTTCCCTGAAAATACAACCAGCACAACTATCCAAGTAGTCCTTGGAAGCATCAGTTAGTCCATTATAAAAGATATCAAGTATTTCATTTTTCTTAAGAGGATGATCAGGCAAAGCATTAAGTAACCAGAGAAGCCTCCCCCAAGCGTGTGGGAGACTCTCTTCTTTGATTTGCACAAAATTATATATTTCCCGCAAGGCAGCTTGTTTCTTATGAGCAGGGAAATATTTAGCAGAGAAGTAATAAATCATATCCTGGGGACTACACACACAACCAGGATCAAGAGAATTAAACCAAGTCTTAGCATCACCCTTTAATGAGAACGAAAATATCTTAAGAATATAATAATAGCGAGACTTCTCATCATTAGTAAACAGGGTGGCTATATCATTTAACTTGATAAGATGTGCCACAACAGTTTCAGATTCATAGCCATAAAAATGATCAGATTCAACCAAAGTAATTATTTTAGGATCAACAGAGAATTCATAATCCTTATTAGTAACACAGATAGGTGAAGTAGCAAAAGCGGGGTCGGGTTTCATTCTAGCATTAAGAGATTGCTGTTTTCATTTAGCTAATAACTTCTTAAGATCGTATCTATCTTTGCAAGCAAAAATAGCTCTAGCAGCTTCTTCATTCATAACATAACCCTCAGGAACAACAGGCAATTCATAATCAGGGGAGAACTTTCATCATCACTATCATCAATAATAGCATCTTCAATAATTTCATTCTCTCTAACCCTAGCAAGTTGTTCATCAAGAAATTCACCTAATGGCAAAGTAGTATCACACATAGAGATAGTTTCATCATAAGTATCATGCATAGCAGAAGTGGCATCATCAATAACATGCGACATATCAGAATTCATAGCAGTAGCAGGTTTAGGTGTCGCAAACTTACTCAAAACAGAAGGAGAATCTAGTGCAGAGCTAGATGGCAGTTCCTTACCTCCCCTCGTAGTTGAGGGAAAAATCTTAGTTCTTTCGTCTTTCAAGTTCCTCATAGTGATCAACAGATATAAATCCCAAGTGACTCAAAGAATAGAGCTATGCTCCCCCGGCAACGGCGCCAGAAATTAGTCTTGATAACCCACAAGTGTAGGGGATCACAACAACTTTCGAGGGTAAAGTATTCAACCCAAATTTATTGATTTGACAAAAGGGGAGCCAATGAATATTCTTAAGTATTAGCAGTTGAGTTGTCAATTCAACCACACCTGGATAACTTAGTATCTGCAGCAAAGTATTTAGTAGTAAAGTAGTATGATAGTAATGGTAACAGTGGCAAAAGTAAAGATAGTAGTTTTGTAGTAGTTGTAACAGTAGCAACGGAAAAATAAATAAGCGAAGCACAATATGTGAAAAGCTCGTAGGCATTGGATCAATGATGGATAATTATGTCGGATGCGATTTCTCATGTAATAGCTATAACAAAGGGTGACACAGAACTAGCTCCAGTTCATCAATGTAATGTAGGCATGTATTCCAAATATAGTCATACATGCTTATGGAAAAGAACTTGCATGACATCTTTTGTCCTACCCTCCCGTGGCAGCGGAGTCCTAGTGGAAACTAAGGGATATTAAGGCCTCCTTTTAATAGGGAACTGGAACAAAGCATTATCACATAGTGAATACATGAACTCCTCAAACTACGGTCATCACCGAGAAGTATCTCGATTATTGTCACTTCGGGGTTGTCGGATCATAGCACGTAATAGGTGACTATAGACTTGCAAGATAGGATCAAGAACTCACATATATTCATGAAAACATAATAGGTTCAGATCTGAAATCATGGCACTCAGGTCCTAGTGACAAGCATTAAGCATAGCAAAGTCATAGCAACATCAATCTCAGTATATAGTGGATACTACGGACCAAACCCTAACAAAACTAACTTTATTACATGGTAAATCTCATTCAACCCATCACCGTCCAGCAAGCCTATGATGAAATTACTCACGCACGGCGGTGAGCATCATGAAATTGGTGATGGAGGATGGTTGATGATGACGATGGCGACGAATCCCCCTCTCCGGAGCCCCGAACGGACTCCAGATCAGCCCTCCCGAGAGAGATTAGGGCTTGGCGACGGCTCCGTATCGTAAAACACGATGAAATTTTCTTACTGATTTTTTTTCTCCGCGAAACGGAATATATGGAGTTGGAGTTGAGGTCGGTGGAGCATCAGGGGCCCACGAGACAGGGGGCGCGCCCAAGGGGGAGGGCGCGCCCCCACCCTCGTGGACAGGGTGTGGGCCCCCTGGCGTTGATTCTTTGGCCAGTATTTTTTATATTTTCTAAAAGTTATCTCCGTGGATTTTCAGGTCATTCCGAGAACTTTTGTTTTCTGCACAATAAACAACACCATGGCAGTTCTGTTGAAAACAGCGTCAGTGCGGGTTAGTTTCATTCAAATCATGCAAGTTAGAGTCCAAAACAAGGGCAAAAGTGTTTGGAAAAGTAGATACGTTGGAGACATATCAAGGTCTGGTTCACGCTCTCTAGCAGTGCGGGTGGTGTGGGACCTCGGCTTTGCGGCTTGGACGGATTTGCTGCGGTGACGGCGGTGCGAGGCTTCAGGAACGGTGCTGCCTACGTCGTCGAAGTGGAGATGTGTAACGTCACGGATGAAAATCCTGTCCGGTTTTTGGCCGGCCGGCGTTGATGGCAGCCATGGGTGTCGTTCCCCTCCCTGGAGGCGATGTCGAGTGTGTCGCCATCTCCCTCCGGGCGAAAGCCTTGGTCCTCTGGAGCGACATGTTGGCGGCGTCTGCGACGTCATTTCTCTGTTGGGAGCATCATGCAAGGAGACTGAGCTTCCTGTTGGCGCTCCTCCGGTGTTCGCCGTGGCCCTGACCGCTCTCCCCCGGCGCTATATATGGTCGTCGCGGATGAATCCAAAGGAACCTGGAGTTGCTGTTCTTCGGAGGTGTTCGGTGTCGATCAAGACGCCGCGAGGTGTTTCGGTTTTGGGCAGGTTTTTCCGTGTTGTAGTTGTGATGTCGTGTGTGGCTGTCCTGAGGATAGCCGGATGTGTTGTTGTGCTACGCTCGTTGTTCGCAGCGAGTGGTAGATGTCATGTACTAATTTTCTCTCCTTCTATAAAGTTATGGTACGCAATTTGCGTACCCTCGAAAAAAAAGAATTTGCCTAAAAATATATGGAAATCAGACTTTTCTCAGAAAAATAAATACAGAACTTAGAATTTTCTAAATAAAAGAAAACCAGAAGACTTTTTTTTTGCGGGGAAATCAGACACACAAAACACATGTCTGTAATTTGCTTTCAAGCTTTTTTGGTGGCGAAATGATTTGAGCTCAAACCCAGAAGATTCCATAAAACCAATTTCAAGAAAGTATTCAGCAAATGCGGCAAGGCTTTTATGTGCCGAGCCGGGGTTCTTTTTTTCTACTCGAATACGCACAAGCTTGCATTTTTTTTTCAAAACGAAGGCAAAAGATTTGTCTCATCGATTAATTAAGAAAAAGAGAATTGCCCAGTTAATTAACGAAAAAAGGGCGAAAACCAATATCTATACATGCGGACTACTCGCTAAGAAAGAAACTGCACGACCACATGGATACAAGGCCTTTCGGACATTACAACTCTAATCACAAGAATTAGCCATCACACCCACCACACACACCCACCTTGGTACTATGATACGTGCTTCCCTAGTCCAACCTCATGCCGATGAGGCGAGCCTCATGGCAACCAAACCGCGTAACAACCAACACCAAGACCTCTACAACAAGACCAAGACCCAAGGCCAACACAAACCACCGAACCGCCACACATTGTGCCAAGAGGAAGACGGGAAGTGCACGGCAGGGCCTGGGCAGATTTATGGAAGGCCGTCAATATCGCCGACGATGGCATACATTGCGCCCAGGAGGCCCACGCCCAGAGCAGCAGCCGACCATGGCTCAAGCCACACTGTTGAGACTCCTCGAGCAACAAGACGACGACTTCAAGAATGGAACGACGCCATGACACTGCCGCCGATTGGTCCGGAGGCCAGACCGAGGGTTTCCCCCAAGCTCGAGGAACATAGCCCAATCTGGACCAAAACAACGCCTTCGGGAAGGGAACAACGCTCGCAGGCGTCGCCTTTGTCAGCCTCATTCGAAGCAGGGATTTCTCCCAACCTAGATCAAAGAACCCCGCGCCCACCGGAGTTGCTCAAGGAAGCCAACCCCGCAACAGGAAGGGTTGCATTTCGAATCACAGTAGCCTCCACCAGAAAACCGGCCAGAGAGACCATGGCACGCCCACCATGTCGCCGCTCTTGACCCAGCACCCACCGCGTCCCGACCTTGACCTGTGGCGCCGCCACCACCATGAATCTGTGGGCTACATCACCAGGCACCTTGACCACAGCCACCCCCAGCCAACCTGCCAGGCAGAGCACCACCGCCGCCGTGCCGCCATTCAAAGCTGCAGCTCGCCGCCACCACCACAGCTCCCCGGCCAAGGGAGGGGACCCCAGGCACCGCAAAGCCGGGTCGGGGTTCTCATTCTCTTGAAGAAAACACCCTCATTTGTTTTCTAATATCTTGCATTTCACAGTTCAGTTTTTCCCAGTGGAGTAGTTCAATACTAATAGAAAAAGTGAGAATTTCTTCTACTAGACGGTGATCTTGCTTTGCTTCCTAAACTAAGGTTGGCACGTGACTGCAATGACTATCTTTTTCAGCTTTCACTCTGCTAGTTGTTAATCTGTAGTGTATTATGCGTAACTGGACAAGGTCATAACTGCAATGGGAATTACTCCCTCCGTGCGGAAATACTTGTCATCAAAATGAATAAAAGAGGATGTACCTGGAGCACCATCACATACACGAGGTGAAACAGTACCTCCAGCATAGGATCAGGTAAATCCAACTCGATGTATCTTAAAATTGATCTCATCATTTAGGGAAGCAGCGACATAGGGAGAATGTTTTACTACTACCTCTGTAACTAAATAATACTTCCTCCGTCCGGAAATACTTGTCATCAAAATGAATAAAAGGGAATGTATCTAGACGTATTTTAGTTTACATACATCCCTTTTTGTCCATTTTAATGACAAGTATTTTCGGTCGGAGGGAGTATAAGACGTTTTTGCAGTGGGCAACCACCCTATGGCATTTAAATTTACTTTTTATTGCGGTGAGAAGAGAACAAATAAGAAAAAGAAGAGAAGATGCACAAAAATGTGAGCAGAAATCATCAGGCAGGGAAAACTTGTTTCAACGTGGTTGCTTGGTAAGCATCTGGCAAACGAACGACAACATAAGTACTAATTAATCGAAGCAAGTCAATGTATCTTCAGCATGCCTGTTGGCTAACCATGTCCAGAAATTAGATAACAGAGCGAAGTTGGCAAAATGGAAAAACCTTCAGCAACAAGCCCACTCCTGCATCTCAGCAACCAGAATACAACTCTAGATACCTGTGGAGCAATCAACGTCATTAGTCAAACAATTTTGTACGTGGAATGATGGAAAAGACATTGAAGCTATGCAACCTCACAACATTTTAAGATTCAAACAGTAAAAAATAGCTACATTCACCATAAGGAAATTCTGCCAAAAACACTAAAGCTGAATCATCTCAGCATGGTTACAGGAAAAAACAATAGAAACATGGATTATCAGTAGGTAATTTGTGGTGTAGTGGCACGCTTTCAAGTACTACTGCTAGCACATTCTCGAGTATTTTCGCCACAGGGCAAATGCTAAACCAACTTACTTACCACATTTTCTACACATTCTTAATTAACTAGCGGGGTGACCCGCGCATTTGTGCGGCTAGATTTGTTATGTTGACATTATATCTATTCATTTATTTTCATTATTTTATTAGCTTTGATATTTGTTAGGACATGAGGTGCACATTTATGATAATATGAAAGCATCTTGCAGCGTAATGTACATCTTAAGAATATTTAATGGAGTGTAAAAAAATATTTCCATCAAGAGTATTAATTTGTTGGTCAAGACTTTGGTCTAAGTAGATGATGAAGTCATTGCAAGCAATAGACAGTCCTTCCAAGTTCTCATTTTATCTCCTTATTTTTTGTGCATCTATTGATGTTTACTTTTTCATAAATAACTTCATCGTCCAAGAAAACATTACCATCGATGTTTACTGGTGTAAAATTAGTAATATCCTCGTTCACTCATGGACATGCATATATAATTCCAACTGCTAATTTCCTAGAAAAGTTCATATTTTTTCATGTTTATTCCTAGTTCCTTATCTAAAAAAGACATGTACTTTATGTGTTTGCATAATAAATGACTCCCTAGAAAGCATTCTTGGTTGAATACTAATAGTTTAAAATGTAGCTAAATCGGTAAAGTGAAAATAGTCTATTTAGTTAAATTTATGATTTTTTTGTAATAAATTTTGTAATTTCATAAAGATTTTGTCCTTTAAAGACTAATAACCAAAGATGCATATTGGACCGTGTCAATATCCAAATGATGATCTGTTTACCAAATGATGGGATGTATTTTTTGTTGGTAATAATATGAGTCGTTTCTCAATTATATATACGAACAATCGTATATTCATATCTACCACGTTTGTATGGAGTGCAAATGCTAATTTTACAAAAAAATCTTGAAGTTTAAATAATAGTTGTAGGACACATGTTATATTTTAGTGCATTGGTCGAGGTGGATGCTTGACGGAAACCGGATTGGCGCATGGTGACGATTTTTGGGTGGTTGTTTGTACAATACATATACAAATTTTTAGCCTACATATAGACGAATGTACTGGCTTGTTGACACCAAGATGAGCAGCATGCCTTGCATACCATTCTAATATTAAAGCAATCATGTAATCATGAAAAATATTTTTTAAACATCAGGCAAATCTCATCAAATTCTAATGAAGAATTACACGCACATGAAGAAAAATGTTAATGGCTAAAAACATTAGAATTTTTGACATTTGATCGTATTTATTTTTACCTGGGAGCTCATCCACCTGTTCAACAACACTGAGAAGAAAGATTAATCGCATCCAACGCGCCGTGTGGTGCAGCAGCACTACACAATCATTATTTCTGCTCATGATGCCTCGGCTTGGTTCCAGTTTCAGTAATCACGGTCGCGATCCCATGGGAGTTAGTCGCTTTGCCTAGGTCGGCATCGCATCGGATGATTTTCATGTGGGTAGCGCTTTCCACCTTCTATCTCTGCGGGGGCACTCCTAGTCCAAGTTGCCACCCTGGCGCTCCTCCAACTCCACAACAAAAACGCCGGTCATCGACTGCCACAACTATGCCATTCATGTCTGGCTACTGGTCGCCGGTTGCCACCAGCTCGCTCTACCGCAGCTGCATGGCGAATGGCCCCTCCTTGCTTATCCGGTGCCTCATGCACCACGCTTGTACCGGCCTAACCCTCCCTCTCGCACGAGGTCTCACTTTTCAGGTCAAGATAATGGCCTTCTCAATAGCGTTTCCTCAGGAATTTTGTATTTCTTTTCTTGCTTCAGCTGGCTCGCAGTGGCGCTGGCGTCGGCAACACCACTGCCGAGTTGGAGCCGGAGTGAGGCACTTATTTGCACCTACAGATGCCCATGTATTTCTAGAGAATAATTTATTACTATTAACAGCTTCCATATTTTTTAATAATTTTCAACGAATAGTGGTTTGCCAACCTTTTTGCTCCCGCACACTTTGATATGTATGTACGCATCTTTTCTACTTTATATATTAATAAGTAAGTATAAATCTTGGTAGGGATAGTTTTTTTGTTCCAACGTGAAGCACTATCAAAAGCAGGAGTACGTGTTGATTCTTCAAACATGGAAAACGGGTCCGGCCAGCTTGATTATGTTGTTGATCCGTATTCTGGCCGGCCTCCTTTTTGTGGTGTGGCCGGACTCTTTTTTGGGTGCTCCAATCCTTCCGTATAGGATTAGTTGGTTGTTGTATTTGTAGAAAGTATTTTTATATGCAGGTAACGCTACATTTGAAAAAGACATCTACGTGAATTCTAAAAAAAAAGACATGTACGTGACAACTTTCTATGTTCCAAAAAAGACATATATACAATATTTATATGTAACGTTGCATCTTTAAATCTTAGCCTGTAATCTTTAAAACTAACGGTTGACATAATTTAATATATGTGGTTCAACATAGTGTCTTGTTTGTCTCCTGTCTTAAGTATATACTCCGTGATAGAAATAAGTATGTCCAAGTGTTATGACCGTCATATTAGGGGCTTAGCCCAGTGGGTTGTGGCCCAAATTATCTTATCGTTATTAGGGGCTTAGCCCGTTTATCTTATCGTTTGCTTAGGAGTCAAGTAAACCTCTCTATATAAGGAGAGGCGATGTATCAATCTAATCAAGCAAGAAGCAATCAATATTTGCTCGGCTTCTCTTAGGGAGCCGGGAGACCTAAACCCTAACCGCCTCCTGCCTTCGCCGCCGCTGCTCCCGTCGCAAAGACGGCGCCACGCCGCCGGCCGCCGCGCACCAGCCCTTGTCCTTCCCCCTCCTTCCCCTACAACCTACGCCCTAGATCCGGTAGGGCCCTAGCTCCTAACACCTTGGTATCAGCTAGCTTGGTTTCGACCATGTCATCACCACCACCAAACCCGCCGCTGCCCACCACCACCAACACCGCCGCCGCCACCACCTCCTCCACCGCCGCTGCGTTCTCGCCGAGCGCCACGGCCTCGCTGGCCCTTCCGTCGGCGCCGCCACCGTCAAGGATTCGCCGCCATCACCGTCCACCATGCCGACCCAGTACACTCCGGAGGCCATGGCCGGTGTCCTCAATGACCTGGTGGTCGCGGTTCAGGGCATCCGCCTGTTTTTGGCCAGCCCGTACGGGCCGCCACCGCCGCTTCCGCCGGCCGTCCCCTCCGGACAACCGGCCATGCCGTGGTACTCGGTCCCCGTGGCCATCACCGGGGGCTACCGGGCGCTCCCGTCGCCGGCCGCTCCAACGCCGCCCTGGCCCCAATGGCCGACGCCCGCGCTCGCGGCGCCACCCGCGCCCGCCCAGGGCCCGCAGTGGCCGGCCTAGCCCGCGCCGTCCCCCGCCTTGCCATCCGTTCCTGCGGCTCCGGTCCAGGTTGCACTGTCGGCCGCCCCAGCGCTGTCCTGGCCGCAGTGGCCCGCGCCGGCTCTCGCGGCGCCACCCGCGCCTTCCGCGCCTGCCCCAGCGCCGCAGTGGCCATACTGGCCCGCGCCGGCCGCGCCGGTACAGCTTCCACCGCCGCCGCCCAGCTCCAGACTGGGCCAGTGCACACCGGGGGGCCTCCCGATCCAGCAGGTCCAGTTTCCGCCGTCACCGTCCCCGATTTCGCCACCGCTAGTTTACACGAAGGCTGGGCACCCATCGGTACCCACACTGCGGTCTGGGGCCTCGTCCGGCTCCGCGGGGGCCTACGACGGCCTCCCCACCGTTGACCGGGCACCGTTATCATCACTGCTCCGCACCGCCGAGCCGGTCGTCCATGGCGCACCGACCCAGACGCCGCCACGGTTCGCCAAGATCGACTTTGCCACTTATGACGGCACGGAGGACCCGCTTAACTGGCTCAACCAGTGCGACCAGTTTTTCCGTGGGCAGCGCACACTCGCGTCGGAGCGCACTTGGCTGGCATCCTACCACCACCGCGGTGCAGCCCAGACATGGTACTACGCTCTCGAGCAGGACGAGGGTGGCATGCCCCCGTGGGAGCGCTTCCATGAGCTGTGCCTCCTTCATTTTGGGCCGCCGATCTGCGGGAGCCGCCTGGCCGAGTTGGGCCACCTTCCCTTCACCTCTACGGTGCAAGACTACACCGACCGCTTTCAAGCCCTGGTGTGCCACGCGTCAGGCGTGACGGCTCACCAGCGGGCCAAACTCTGCGTCGGCGGTCTGCCAGATCATCTCCGCATGGACGTCGAGCTCCAGGGACCCCAGGACCTCCAGACGGCCATGTACTACGCCCGCGCGTTCGAGCGCCGCGCGGTGGCCATGCAGCAGGCATCACCGTCCCAGGCCACTGGGCTGCTACCCGGACCAGATGTTCCCGCGCAGGGTCAGCCTGCTCAGGCTTCCGCGGCCCCCCTCGCTGCGCCCGCGGCGCGCCCATTCCGCCGGCTCACCTCAGCCGAGCTACTCGAGCGTCGCCGCCAAGGGTTGTGCTTCAACTGCGACAAGCCCTACACGCCCGGCCACGTCTGCCCGCAACTCTTCTACCTGGAGGCTGCAGGCTACATTGAGGAGGACGCCGTCGCCGCCGACCTGACCGCCCCAGCTGTCGCGAAGGTGTTTGATGCTGGTTGATCATCTCGAGGAGTTCAGCAAGCACTTCCCCCACCTTACAGCTCGAGGACGAGCTGTTTGTGCAGGCGGGGAGAAGTGTTATGACCGTCATATTAGGGGCTTAGCCCAGTGGGTTGTGGCCCAAGTTATCTTATCGTTATTAGGGGCTTAGCCCGTTTATCTTATCGTTTGCTTAGTAGTCAAGTAAACCTCTCTATATAAGGAGAGGAGATGTATCAATCTAATCAAGCAAGAAGCAATCAATATTTGCTCGGCTTCCCTTAGGGAGCCGGGAGACCTAAACCCTAGCCGCCTCCTGCCTTCGCCGCCGCTGCTCCCGTCGCAAGGACGGCGCCGCGCCGCTGGCCGCCACGCACCAGCCCTCGTCCTTCCCCCTCCTTCCCCTACAACCTACTCCCTAGATCCGGTAGGGCCCTAGCTCCTAACACCAAGCCATTCCATCGACCATTTATTGAAAATTAACTTGGTTTTGTTACACCGGCAGCGTAAAGGCAATGTTATTACCTGCAGCATAGACACTTTGAAATGGATGACAGCGATCCTCTCTAGATGTGGAAAGTTCCTTGAACTGCAAAGACTCGAGCTGGACCATGAAGTTGCCGTTTCCGGTACACAGGAACACCAAATTATTGTCCTCAGAAAACCCTTGTATCCATGCGTACTGCTTTGAATCCAGAGAAAGTAGCTTGTCCAGTTCAATAGTTCTTACCACCACCCATGGTGCAGCAGCATCAAAATTGGCCTTCCTCTTCCATAATTGGGCGGTAGTGCCTGTGAGGGAGAGTAAACCAAGCTGACCATCATCTGCCCGCATCTGTGTGTAGCAGGTGGCATTGGTCATATCCACTAGCATCCGTATGAAGCCTATCCTCTCACTCCGCAAATCAAACTCAAGGATACATTCGGAACCACCATCAAGTATCCAGTAAAGGGAATGCCCAACCAGTACCGCCTGCTTAGTAGCAACCATGGGACGCCAGAAGTTCCAGGATGGAATTGATGCGGAGATGATATTGCCCCACACCCCGGTCTCTGAGGAGTAAACGCAGGCGAGCACCTCGTAGTCGTCGGTTGCCACTGTCAAGACAACCTTGAAGTGGATGTCTCCGGCAGCAGAGCAGAGCACCGCCCCGTTAATCAAGGCCTTGGTCGGATCGAACTCCGGGGGACTGGCTAGGCGATGCTGGTGGCCGGTGACGGGGTCCCACACCAGGACCTGGGGCAGCGTCCGGTCCAAGATTAATACGAGGCCATGGCGGCACCCGAGTAATCGGTAGTACGGGTTGAACTGCAAGGAGAGGCGCCCGGGCAGAACACGATTGGGGGACTCCAGAGTAGGCTCGAAGCGGATATGGTAAAAATCTCCGTAGAAGTAGCCGAGGAGGGGAGGGTTGCAGCGGTGGTGGATGCGGAAGCGGCGGGAGAAGGCTGGGTCGGAGGCGAGGCTGCGCCAGCGCCTGCAGACGGCGGAGGCGCGGGGGAGGGAGGACGGGAGCGGCGGGAGGCGGAGGAGGATCTCGGAAAGCAGGTTGTCGTCGTCCAGTGGCATTTTGTTCTAGCTATCTGCATCACCGTCTCTTGTGTGACACATACACCCAAGGGAAACTGTACCTGCATTGCATAGGATCATATATATCTTCCCGCAAAAAAAAAAAACACATCGATAAATCTGACGTCTGATTTTTAAGATCTCATGACAAACGCGCTATCCACTGTTAGATGACAAGCAAAAATCTTGAAGCAATGATGGGCGCCACATGCAGGGAAATTGTTCGATTCCACTGGGTATCCAAACAAATTATTATTTTTCTCCTCGAGTCTTATCAACTCCATCCATACCAGGTTGGGGTCGGAGCTGCGGCAACCTCCGTGGGATCCTTCGATTCACGGGCTGGCACGAGGAGCAAGTGACGCCGGTGCAAAGGAGACGTTGTTTTTTGTGAGCTGCGCATGGAGCTAAAGCGCGAGCATTTGCGGGGAGACACTCGCAGCGACTACTTCGGCGGAGAGGTGCCCCTGCCATGTCCCTTCCACTGTGACGATGGCTACGGCGGTGCTTATGGTTACGTGGTGGCGGGCGGCGGATCCACACTGTGGTGGTGGTTGTCGGTGTGAGAGGACACGTTTGTGCATCGACCTGACGCGGTGGCTCAGAGGAGGCAGTGGTGTAGGATGCGGCAGCGCAGGCGCTAGGGGCAATGGTGCAGCATCGACGGGCAGAAGCAAGAGCTCTAGCGCCTCTTCCTCGCGCTTCGTCTTCTGGTGCCTGCATAGGTTCAACAAATTGTACCTCTGAGCAAACGAAAACTGCTATTCATTCTTTCGCGGATCGTTTTAGCCTTGCCAATCCACCATGTTGTCTAATTTTGCCATGTATTAGAGAGATCCAAAATTTCATGACAAATGATCTATAATTCATACCATTTTTTTCTACATTTCTCATGAATTAGACATCGTTTAGTTTCATATATCATGGCAAATCACTATGAATTTAGAGATCGTTTGCCATGACAAATTACAATCAATTGGCATGGAAAAATTACAATATTTTATTGGTACCATCTTTGGTTTAGTAAATAGCTGCCATGGCAATTTTTGATATGAATTTTCATAGATCGGGGAAGATTGTTATTCATTTTTCAGAGATTGTTTTGCCATGTCAATGCACCATGCTCTCTAAATTTACTTAGTTTTTTTTTGTATGGCTATTTGCCTGTGTGTGAGCTACACACTCATTTTCGTCATTTGATGTAGAACATATTTTTTTCCTTTTTAACCTTACCATGTGAAGATCATGATTATTTCTAGTTCTCGCATCGATGGTTCATATCATTTAGCAAGTTTGCCATGGCTAATATAGTTTTTCATTAAATCTGATGTTCAAATGCATATATACATCAGCAAATTCTATGTAACATACATTGGCAAACTTTTTTTTAATTATAGATCATGGCGATAATTCTTCTCTTGCAACATGGCAAAAATTTACTTTTTATGAGACCATGGCAATTTTAAGTTCATGGAGCATGGCATTTGTAGCTTATGTATAATGGAAAATTACGTTTCTTTTGCAACCATTGGCAAAAAATTACTTTCTAATGGGAACTTGGAAACTCACATTCACGGAGCATGGCAAATGCAATTTATGGGCATGGAAAATTCTATTATTTTTTGTAAATATGCCAATGAATTACTTTCTTTTATGGGACCATGGCAACTTTATTGCATGGAGCATTGCAAAATGTAGTTTATGGTCATGGAATTTTTTTTAATATGTGGATACATTCATGCAAATTTTCTTTATACAAAGCATGGCAATTATAAGTAAAACACCATGGCAGTTTTTAACATATATCTGCCATGGCAAAAAAAATCATAATTTGTGATATTTTTACATACACGGCAGTTATCATAATAACATGGCAATTTTAATAAAAATGTAATGGCAAAATTTCAATATGAATCTGCCATGTCAAATTTTGTTCATAATTTTTGTTTCAACAGTTCATTCTTTTTTTCCACGACACATTCCATACAAAGCACGGGCAATTTTATTTAAAACACCACCGTAAATTTTAATATGCAACTGACATGGCAATTTTTTTTCATTAACTTTGCATTGTTTTTGCATACACCACAAATTTTGCATACATAAACATGGAAATTTATTTAAAAACCATGACAAGTTTTTAATATGAATCTGAAATGGTAATTTTTAGTTCGGATTTCTTTTTTGTATTTTGCACATTCTATTTTTTTCCATGCTATTTTTTGCCTTGTCAATTTCCAAACGTATTATTTTGCCATTGTAATTCTTCGAAATTTCCATGCGAGCATTTTATCAGAGATGTTATTTGTTTAGGTTTGCCATGAGTTTTTTTAAGAAATCATTTTTTTCGAAAACTTGCCATTTAAAAAAAATAACATCATGGCAAATTGTAAGATGGTTTGGTCAACTCGAATGGCGGGCATTATTTTTAGAAAAACTGGGCCTTTTTTGGTTCAATTGGAAGTTTTGTCCTGCAGGAGAACGACACGCGCGGACGGTGGGGGAGCAGTGGGCAAACTAATTGTTCGTTCCAGCTTGTCTTGCAGATCGAACATTTTCATTCGATGGGATGGGACGATCGTTCCTTGGGGAACGCTCGTTTGTTGTGAGGACGCCAAAAAGCTGACGTTCCCTACATATTAGGGTCCAAAAAAAGGATCAAGTAAATCTAAACTTAATGTATCTCAAATTTCATCTTATCATTGTCGGAAGCGGCACTTATTTTCCCCAGCATGAAAAAAAATTAATTTGCATCAGGCAACCACCTTATGTAAGAACGAATAAAGAAGTGAGGAGGACGCACATAAACACACATAAAAATGTAAGGAAATATCATCAGGCAGGCAAGCTTGCTTCAAAATGCTTGGCCCAAAATATATGGCAAATGAACCACAAGATAAATGCTACTAAACCGAACCAAGTCAATATATCTTCGACATCCCAGTTGGCTAATTGTGTCACCCTCGGTTTGTGGGCTTACTGTTGACATGGGCGAGCCGAGGTTTTAAGTGTCGTAGATTAATAGTTCTTGATCACGCAAATAGTTGTCTTGCAATTTGGCTTGGTTTTGTGGTGGCAACAAGATCTGTGGATCAGACGCTTTCAAGAATGTTCTGATCAATGTTCCTAGTATTTTTTTAACCGGGAATAACCCCTTTCTGTTAAATGGATAACGGAAATACAAGCATCCGATCTAGTCAGAGTTTAAAGGGGCGGGAAAGGGGATAGCAAGACAATGTTTTGATCAATGTTCCTCATACGTGTTGTCGTTAAGTGTTCTCGAATCCTTTTTGTTTTGTACTATCCTTCAATGAAGCGACAGTTCAATGTTCCGCCTTGCAAAGGGTGTGTTCTCAATTGTGTGCTTGATGGTCTTCAACAATTCTTGTGGGACGCTCATGCAGCTTTTCAAAAATTTGAGGTTATTTTATCTTGTGCATGGTTGGCCTTCTACAGTTTTTTACTAGAGGCTTGCAAGAATACCAAGGTCTGAATGGCGACGTGTTCGTCATGTTTCATTTCAGGTTTTTCAGTTCCGTTGTATACATCTTTTAACTCACAAAATTACTCCATTGCTTCGCTAGTGTTCGATAAAATGCTCCCTTGTGTGTAGGTTTGGGACTGTGCCACATGCCAGTTTACACAAGATGGAGCATTGTATGGAAGACTAAACTAGGATGAGACATCTTTTATATCCCCCAAAAGTGGTGATGGTGGTGATAGTAGTAGTAGTAGTACTGATGATAATATATGCAGTTGGTAATGTTATCCTGAATGAAAAGGAAAGAAACCAAAGTGTCAATGTGACCCAGGAAAAGGCAGCTGATATTCCCTTTCCCGGCACAAAGAAAATGAGAAGGAAAGAAAAGCGGGTAACACTTAATCACCAGTGAATTTGCGTGTCAGCAAGCGCAGAATAGAAGCTCGATCGAATTTAGCGTGGTGGAGAATGCTTTCAGTTTCTGACCAACAATCAGCTTGTCTTGTGCATGCTTTCAGTTTCTGACCAACAATCAGCTTGTCTTGTGCATGCTTTCAGTTTCTGACCAACAATGAGCTTGTCTTGTGCATGCTTTCAGTTTCTGACCAACAATCAGCTTGTCTTGTGCACTACTCACGGGGGAAAACATGTTCGGTTTCAGCAGCGATTCACGCTGACGGGTTGTTTTTCTGAACAACAAATGGTACGGGAGCATTTTATCAAATGTGTTTTGCTTCCTCACACTTCAGCATTCACTAGCCAGAATCAGATAAAAAATAAGACAAAGATATCCACACAAAATGGGACAAAAGCATAAATTCAACATACCGGAATCTCCCGCTGTCCTGATGCGACATGGATCATAATCGAAGCAATACATTTCATCAGACAAGCTAGTTTCAACGTGCTTGCTTGGAAGGCATAAAGTAGGTGCACAACAAATACTAATTAACCGAAGCAAGTCGCCGTATTTTCCTCATGTCAGTCGGCTAATTGTGTCCAGAGATCAGACAACAACAGACAGAAGTTTGCAAATTTAAGGATTAACATCTACTAATTGTTGTGTCCACTTTCCGGTTGATTGGTGCATGCAATCGAAAGGGTCGATCGGGGTGTGAAGCATACAAACTGGAAGAACCTACAGCAAACCCATTCCTCCATCTCAATAACCAGAACACAATTCTAGGTACCTGTGGATCAATCAATGGCATTAGTCAAACCATTTTGAACTATTCATCCATGCAAAAGACGTTCAAGTCATGCAACCTCACAATTTTTTTATGATACAAACAGCAAGCATTAGCTTCGTCATAAAGAAATTGTACCAAAAACACCAAGGTTGAATCATCTTAGCATTGCTGGGAAGAACCAGCAATGGAAACAGAGATTATCAGTAGGTAATTTGTGGTGTAGTGGCACACTTTCAACTTCCATTGGCACATTCTCGAGTATTTTCACCATCTTCTCTCAGTAAATGTAAAAAGAGCATGGTGCAAATACCTCATACAGAGGCAGATGCTGAACCATCTACCTTACCAAATCATTCGGAATATTCTCTATTATCATGGACATATTTGGGCTCATGGGCACAGGGAGAAGAAAAATATAGCAGGCTAATCAATAACACTTGGGCAACTCCTTCAAATAATTTGTTACTACATATAAAAACTGTGGCAGGACGCAGAATATCAATTGCAGCTGGACCGACTGAAGGAGCATCTGCCGCCATGTAGAACAGGACGAAAATGCACTGACTCAATCAGACAAAAACCTTTAAGGTGGGCGAGAATGTATTCCTCAAGCTATAGCCATATGTTATGCTTAATCTTCAGTGGTGAACAGACTCTGTCCGGAGATGGCATTCAAAATACTTTGGACAGTACACTGTCCTGGAGCGAATTGGTTCAGTGGTATCTCACTTGGAATTGCCAGCAGACTGGTATTCTACTATTCTCCAAGAATTAGCAACTTGGGAAGATCTCAATGTACTGAAGCAGCACTACCGAGGGAAAGTGTAACAACTAAGGTGGTGACATAGCCAGAACAGAGGAGAAGACATAGAGAGTAAGGTCATTCGGGTACATCGAGATAGGGAAGTGAATAATGATGATGCAGTGTGTGTTAAGCGGGACCCAGCTGTAAGCGTCGTGTGTATCTGGCCTATAAGGGCAAAGCTGTAATGGTAGAACCGGCAAGAAATGAATGAGTGAAAGATCCACTTCTTTGATCTAGCTTCGTCACTATCCCAGTCCCTATATTATCTCCTGCGATCTCGATCTTACGTCCCGGCTAGCCGGCGGCAAAGTTAGCTAAGATGCTAGAGGGAGAAGAGCACACACTACCAAAAGCAATATATTTGGTAATCAAGAAATGGTAGCAAAAAGAAACAATATATTTTTTTCGAAAGCACATTTCAGATAGGCCAACTAACATGCAGAAGATAAGCTTACCCGCTCAACCAAAACACATAATAGCATATCTACCCAGACAATCATCTTATAGTATTGTGCAAAAGCTCAGCGCCATCATGTCCACCACCAATGCTTGTGCCTACAAGCATAAGAAGTCAAACACTGTAGCCACCAATGACATTCCTACATGAAGCCAAATAGTGAAATAGATACGAGAAGGCGTCTCTGAAGATATTTAGTTAAACTCACATGTGTAATTTCAGAAAAAACAACTAAGGGCCTCTTCAGTTCAAAGGAATTTTGAAGGATTCTACTACAAAAAATATCCTGCGAAGCTCGTAGGAATGGAAAGTTGGGAACCACAGGACCTTTTCATATCATCTACTTTGCATGCAATTCCAAAGGAAAATCTCCAGTGGTTCCAAACTCTTGGAAACTTTCTTCATTTCCGACTACCAGTGACAAATATGGCACCCACCTAACCCTTCAGATAAGTTCCTGGGTTTTTTCCTATCGCACAACCAAACATCATCTATTACACATTTATGTGCTTCCAATTTCTGTAGGCTACTTAGCAAGAGCAGTAGAGATAATAATATAGAATCACACAAATAGGCTTTAAGCTTCCAAATGTACTTATTGAGCTATGAATTCGATGTTTTAGTCCGTTCAAGCAGGTTTCATGTACTCCCTCCGTCTCGAATTACTTGTCTTAGATTTGTCTAGATACTGATGTATCTAGATACGTTTTAGTGCTACATACATCCTTATCTAGACAAATCGAAGACAAGTAATTTGGGACGGAGGTAATACCACACAGTCTAATAATGATAATAAAAATTAATAATGTTGGAATATTCAAAAAAACAGCATCACGCCCCAAACTAGGCACCGCTGACAAATATTTTACCAGTTCATAACCATAGCATAAAACACCACCATACAAGCATACGGACAGAACACTACAGCACAATGTCACTATACTTTAAAGGCATGCTATTACCTGCAGAATAGACACTTTCGAATTGATGATGATAAAAACCTTTGCCAATCCTGTGAAATTTCTTGAATTGCAATGACTCAAGCTGCAGCATGATGACACTTCCATCACCTCTAGTCAGGAACACCACATTATTGTACTCAGCAAGCCCACGTATTCTCGGGGGCACACTCTCCTTCTCTGGATTCAGGGAAAGTAGCTTGTCCAGTTCAATAGTTCTTCCCATCCCCCATGATGAAAGACCATCACAATCAACCTTCCTCTTCCATAATTGGGCGGTGAAGCCTGACACCGAGAGTAAACCTAGCCCACCACCCTCGGCCGCATAACAGTGAAGCTATTCTCCTCACCAACTGGCACTTGTATCACAGATAAGCTCCGCCTCTCCAAATCAAACTCGAGAATAGCACAAAAACACCCAGCAAGACGCCAGTAGAAGGAATTCCCAACCAACACGGCTGGCATGCCCGCACAATAAACCGATGATGGGATTGGTATTAAGACAAGATTACCCCATCCGCAGCCGAGGATGTTTCTGACGAGTAAACGCAGGCGAGCACTCGCAAATGCTCTTCGTCCCATATGTCCTGTACCAGGACCACCTGGAAGTTGTCCACCTCGCTGGCAGCACGAAGCACCGCCCCATGAATTGGGTATGTGTCGAACCATGGGGGAAAGGCGATGTGGTGCTGGTCGCCGGTGACGGGGTCCCACACCAGGACTTGCTTCCGTGTACCGTTGGAGATGAGCACAAGGCCATGGCGGCAGCCGAGGAGCGAGAAGCTGTCGCCGACGTCGGGCTGCAAGGAGAAGCACCCGGCGGGGACACGGTCCGGGGAATCCATGGTAGGTGTGAAAGAGACGCCTCCCCGCTCTGGGACGAAGCAGCCGAGGAGGGGAGGGCTGCGTCGGTGGTGGCGGCGGAAGCGGCGCACGAAGCCGGGGTCTGATACGAGGAGGCGCCAGCGCTTGCAGACGGCGGATGCGCGGGGAAGGGAGGACGGCAGCGGGGGGGAGGCGGAGGAGGATCTCGAAGAGTAGGTTTTCGTCTTCCAGCGGCGGCGCCGCCGCCGGCGACATCTCGCCCATCTCACCTCGTGCGTGGAAGTTTTTTCTGGAGTCGGATCAGACGACACAATGTGAAAGCCTGCCAGGTAGCCTGCACGTGAAAGCCCACGAACACATCGGATGCTCAGCTGGGCTGTAGCTCTCTCAGGCACCAATATGGCCCAGCAAGAGTTTCAACAAGGAGGCTTCCTTTTGCAAAGGATGAAAAGTGTCGGTCACTGAAATACTGTATCTTGTTTTAGAAAAAAACTAAGGGCGAGAGAACAATTTTCTCTATTTTGTTCACCCTTCTCACCGCTTGAAATAAGGGAAACGCTTGTGGTCATCCGGTGGATGAAGTTGCTCGTGTCAACCGCATTTGCGGTCGTCAGATCTATTTTTGATTAGACGGCTCACCATCATCTTCACCCTTTTGCAACTTAGCATGTGTTGCAATATATTTGACCGCAACAAGCGGCTTGTTGCAAACCCCGGGCCGACACCCATCTATTCCCGTCGCACCGGATCCCGAGCGCCGCCACGTGCTAGCGTCGCGTCGTGCTCACGCCGCCGTTTCCGCGTGCCAGTGAGACTCTGTTTGTCCGCCTCCTCTTCTTCTCTTGACGGAGAAGCGGCCTAGCCGCATCGTCCATGGCCAGCAACACACACGACCAGAATGGGAGGAGGGGTCGATGGCGAGGTGGAGCTCGCACATGCGTTGCGCTGCAGTGGCGCGGCTGCGGTTGGGGGCGCACACGCATGACGCGGAGTGAGGCAGGAAAGGGCCAGCCAGACCTTGAGCTTGCCCATGGTCATGGCCATGGCGGCCGGGTTCAAACGTGTCATGTTGTTTTGCAAAAAAAAAAGATTGAAACACCAGCTATGTTACGCAAGTGGTGTTGAACAAGCGGCGTTGTTGCAGAATGCCGACTGTGCCAGTGTGTGATGCGTCTGGAGAAGAAGTTAGGGAAGAGGAGGTTTTGCAACAAGTGTCTTGCTGTAGAAAATCAAAGAAGATGAGGTTTTGCGGAGAAGATGTGATTTCGCAACAGGGGTCTTGTCACAGGAAATTAGAGAAGATAAGATCTTGCAAAAGGGGTCTTGTTGCAGAAAATTAAAGAAGAAAAGATCTTGCAACAAGGGTCTTGTTGCAGGAAATTAGAGAAGAGAAACGTATAGCTCGTATCACATAATTGGACGGCTCGCGACCCGGTCGATCCTCAAAAAGCAAAAGGTAGGACTTCTCTACTTACGACTTTGTTAGCGCTTTGAGGGCTTCACTATGTTCTCTGAAATCTTGTATAAATAAGAAAGAAGTCTTTCTCAGGAGATGACTCTGCTGATACCGAGTTTCAATGCAAAATGGCTCCCGCTTCTTCTGAAAGAAAACTGGGGAAAAATCAATATGGAGCCGTCAGAGGCTTATCTGGCCGATATGACTTCCTGAAATTCTTTCCTGAGAAAAACCTAAAATGGAGGGGTTGGGGCTTTGGCTCCAGGCTCAAACTCTATCTTGTGGTAGACTGCCCTCCTAGGGAGCGCTTGGGCAACTAACTTGTGGGGCATGACATCCCAAATTCATCAGTTACATTAGGAATTTCCTGAAAAAAAGTCTTATGTGTATTGGATCCGCTCTTCTGTTAGCATGAACACATGAATGAGATTCTTCTTATTCTTCCTAAATAGAACCCCCCACCCTCACCTTTCTTAGGACTATCAAGCCTTCTCGAATTAGATCTATGGTAGAAGCTTTGAACGTAGACCCGGATACAAATCTTTCACTCACTGAAAAGTGAAAACCTGTGACTATATCGTCCTGAAGACGGATGCGGCGGGAAGAAGTGGCATTTAGAAGTGTTGCTGACTTTACATTTAGGTTTCGGCATAACAAAGCTTGCACTGTCTTTTCGCACTTAGGCGCACAGCGTGCCGTTGGTAATGATTCTACTACGGTGCTGCAAATTCGCAAGCTGATCCTAAGTAATCGTTGTTGTTCATTGGATTCCTCCGGAATTACTTCGTTAGGATTGAAGAATTGCAGCAATTCTTCCTGAATAGACTCGATTCTCCCGTCGAGAGTTTCTTTGAAAGTCTTACCTAAACTCTTCCGACTGAATATGAGAAAGCCTATAAAACAACGAGCTACTATCATTTCTTCATTATAGATTGAGATCTTCTTCGGACTTGATGCACAAATAGATGGAATAGCAGCAAATAGCATATTTCTATCCTTCATATCCGTAGAAAGAAATCTCATCTCCAGGTAACTCCATCTTTTTCAGCTCTGCTCGCTCACTTTTGAAAGGAAAGGAGACTGATCTTGACGTCGGCGTTGGTTTTTCCAACGAAACGAATCTGTTTTGGATTGAGATTTCACATAAGCATTGCACAATGATCCGCATTAGGCGGGGAGCAGCAATGATACCGCCGGCCAGGAATAAGTACTTATCCCTCTTATACTTAAGAAAAGAGAATAGAAGTGGTTCCTTTTCTTTCTATACGAAATTCGACGATTTCGTTTGTGTTCATGTTGGCATAGGAGAACTACTAACTTCCGCCATCTGCATTAGTTACGTTAGCGTAGGTAGGCGGTTCTCATGCCAAAGGGGAAGATCTCGCTCAGCCAAGTGCACAACCTGAGTAAGTACACTTATCGAGGAGTGATAGGGCAGCAGAGTTTGAGGCAAAAAAAAGATTTGGGTGGCTATGGGTGATATGGGGAATCTAACAATTAATTGACAATGATTTCACCGTGATGTGCATTGGTAGCTTCAAGACGAAGGCATTTTCCATATGTAAGCCACAATTTCAGTATCTTATTCTTCTGAACCAGGAAAAGCGTTCTGGTAAGGAGGATGAAAGAAGAGTACGAAAAAGGAAGTCCAAAGTCGTAGTCTTTAACAAGGCTTTCCTTCATCAGCGTAAATATCTAAAGTAGAGGCTTTGGTATAAACATAAATCCCATAATAGAGGGATCGATCATCACATTCTGCTTTGTTAAGAAAGAAGGATAACCTAGATAGATAAAGGTGGAATGGACTACGTGCAATCCCATCCATGGAAATATTTTATTTACTGTAGAAATATGTATGATGTGCTGCTAGGAAATCCGCCATCGCTTGCCCTCTAATGGCCTTCTGCGGCGCATACACAATGTCGAACTCAGTAAGGATGATGGCCCCATCTTGCCAATCTTCCTGTAAGCATTGGTCTTGTCATGAGATATTTAAGTGGGTGAACTTTGGAGATGAGGGTGACCCGATGTGCTATCATGTAGTGCCGTAGCTTCTTGACAGCGAACACCAGTGCAAGGCAATGTTTTTCGATAGGAGAGTACGCATGTTCAGCTCCTACGAGCACACGACTGAGGTAATAGAGGGCATTCTCTTTCCCGTTTTCATTTTCTTGTTCCAATAGAGCCCCAAGAGATTCATCCAAGGCCGTGGTGTAGAGTATAAGCTCCTTCCCTGGTATCGGCGCAGCCAGGACTGGCGGATTGAGGAGATAGCTTTTGATGCCATCTAGGGCTTGTTGGCAGTTTTCATCCCAAAAGAATGGAATGTCTTTTTTGGTTTTTCTTGTAAAAGGTTGGATTCTTCCTGCAAAATTGGCTATGAATCGCCTGATGTATGCCAGGCGCCCTTGAAGCGAACGCAGCTCCTTAAGGTTTTGAGGAGGAGGCATTTCGAGTATGGCCTTGATTTTACTCGGGTCGATTTCTATTCCCCGATGTCGAATGACAAACCCTAGGAATTTGCCTGACGAGACCATGAAGGCGCACTTCAACGGGTTTAACTTGAGTGCATGTTGCCTTAGGCGGTCGAATACGATTCTGAGATGTTGAAGATGTTCTTCATAGGATACCGCCTTTACAACGAGATCATCTACATAGCACTCGACAATCTTATGTATTATCTCATCGAAGATCTTAGTCATGGCGCGTTGATATGTAGCACCGGCGTTTTTGAGACCTTTGGGCATAACCTTGTAACAATATATGCCTATTGGAGTGCGAAAGGCTGTGCTTTATCAAGGCAAGCTTCTCTTTCTTTCGCCAATGAAGTTCATATAAGTGTATAGAAAGCCTTCTTTTCACAACCATGCACAAACCAAAGTGCTGCTGAAACGTGAAATCCATGCACCAACAAGTTCCAGTTCATAAGCAATGAAAAAGCAGAGTATATGGGAGGATAGTGGCTAAACTGTTCACTTGAGGAGAGTGGGAAGTGACTAGTCCGATAGGAGAAGAGCGGAAGTGCGATCTTTCGATCCAATCTACGTCGACTAAAATCCATGTCTCATGGCACGAGGGCCATTGCGAGTTGATGTTGTTGCTTTACCGTCACAGTCTGTCCTCAAGAGAGGCATCCATTCCTGGCCAGACAAAGTTCCTATTAGTTCTCTTATAGGAAGCTAGTATACCTGAATGGCCTCCGGTAGCTGTCCCATGCAGTTCTTGCGCTATCCTGGCTCTTGCATTTCCAGCGGTCCCCACATAAAGCCTCCCTTTTTTCCTTAATACCCCTTCCTCCTCTTCCCAACCATCTTGTCCTCCTCTCGCTTCACTAATGCTCTTCTTAACTTCTTCAGCTAATTTTGATCCTTCGTAGCTTTGTTTCACTTCTCCTATCCAATCCGGCAACAACTTGCTCACAAGGGTGCAACCACTGAATTTGTAACGACACAATGATTTGAAAAACAATCAAAAGATATGTAAAGAACACAGACAGTAAAGGTAGAAGATCATTTCCGGGTAGATAGGAGAGCTATTAAAATCCACAAACATGAATCAGAGTTTCGACTGGGTTCTCCAGATTTAACCAAAAGAAGACTTTTCTACAAATAAGAGAATTTCTCATTTTTTTGTTTATACCGAGCCAAAACATAGAATTTCCATTGAAGAAGGAAGTAAGGATGCTAGCCGGAGAATCAAGAAATAAATACTTCCCATTCCGATTCTTTTTTAGTTCCCAAGATAGAATTTCTTTGTTTTTGGCAAGAGCGGTGGGTGACAACGTGCAAGACTAGATAGGTTTGGCTTTGATCTGATCAATAGGAATAGGAGGAAGCGTTGGAGAGGTACCAAATGACTGAAGAGGGGAACCCATCTGACCACATGTAGAGCCAGCCCATAAGTAAATTCAAGAGAATTTCTTCATCTTCCAAAGTATGTGAGTGAGGTAAAAATTCCATGGATCGATCTCATCACTCACATCCAACAACTAGTGAAAGATGTAATGATGAAGCTATAGGAGAAGAAAAAGCGTTGGTTTTGATTGGTAATCTTGAGTTGTCATCTTTTGAAAGAGAGTAACTTGCTGGATGGAGAGCAGCTAGGAGAATAAAGTTCATCTTTACCCCATCTTTCATTCCAACTCTATTTTCTTGTGTGCGATCCTTCTTTCTGGTTTGGAATCCAAGAAGCTCAATGGGCTAGTTTCAAGTTCGATCAGACACGAAATCTGGTATAGCCACCAGCCTAGATAGAACGGGCGGGGGAAGAAAAACTAGGAGCGAGCCACATTCAAGAGGGTTGTCAAAGGCCCTCTCAATAGAGCTATTTTGTCATTGAATCGATGGAGGGAAGACTCCTTCGGTAGGTGCCCCCGACTCTTCCAGTTTCTGGGTGGGATCTTATGGCTTAATCTCTGATTGCGCAGGATTCATCTTTGTTTGGTAACCTCAGACCCTGAACCAGGAGTTGGAAGCGCCTTTGCCAGACTTTCCAATTGAACACGATGCGGGCGATGCAACTCGGCAAGGAGAAGGCTGAACCCTGGTGCTACACTACAGCAGAAGCTTTGGCAGTTTACCATGGCTTGATGTTCTAGTTGTCATGCTAAAGCCGTTGATAGCTACTTCGCTTGACGAGCTAAGTAGAAAGACTTTGTGGATTCATCCACAACTGATGGTGCTTTAGGTTGATCTGATCCCTAGAAGGAAGAGTTTTGGGCTTAAGGCATAATTGCTCTATTGCGGCTACCCTGGCTATGTCATCCGATGCTGTTCACAAAGCGGCTCTTACTATAGACCCGGCTATCTCCGAGTTGAAATCGAACCCAGCCCCGGGTTTCCGTCCATCAATCCAGAGCTCAAGACAACCGCGATACTTAAATCGCTCAAATAGCCACCTTAGACGGACACAGCCATTAGAAGAAGAAACTGAAACTCGATGGAGTACCCTAAACCAGAGATCCTCGACAAAGAAAGTCTCGATTCGAGGAACGAAATATCAATAGAGGAACGAAAACCGCAGGGTATGAAATTTGGGTAGGGTTGGCAGGGAAAGTCCAACTGAAACTTTCTTTGATTACCTTTTTTCTCCAACTGGCTCAGAGATTGCATTTGCCCTTAACCGGTAACCTCCTTTGAATCCTTCGTTTAGACCCTCTCTATTGGTATTGGCATTGGCTCGAGAGCAAGGACCTTATTTGATCGCTTAGAACTTGATGGAGGGAAACTCACTCGCTCGAGATATGCTTAAGCTAGCTCAGGAAGAGTACTAATTTTATATGCCTTAAAGAGGGGATTCAAAGAGTAGCCTTTTACTAGGGCTTAAGTGACTCGTTTCATATTGCTTACTATGGTCTGGACAGTGAGGAAGGTGAGTTGGAAGATATACCTAATGTCAAATGAGACTTTCTCCTCACCAAATTGAAGCGTGAGCTTAGCATCTTTCACATCGATGACAGCCCCTGCAGTAGCTAGAAAAGGTCTCCCCAAAAAAAAAAAAATAGGAAAGCTCTTATCCTACATCTCCAAGACAACAAAATCAACTGGAAATGCGAAGTTACCAACTATCGCAGGGATATCACCCAAAATGTCTGCCGGATCCTGATCAGCAAGGTGGAGAGTGATGCTAGTCGGCCGTACATCACCCAATGGTAGTGGCTCGTAGACAGTGAAGGGAATCACAGTAGACCCAAGACCACATAAAGCATGGAAAGTTTGACTTCCTATCAAGCATGGAATACTGAAACTGGCAGGCTCATCTAAGTTGAGAGGTAGCTTATTTGAACGAGTGCACTACATTCCTTAGTAAGAGTAACCAGTTCTGGCTCGTTAATGTTTCGCTTCTTTGCGAGCTGGTCCTTAAAGAACTGTGTATACATCGGCACCTGTAAGACACCATCAAGGATGGGGGTGGTAATCTGCATATCTGTCATCATATCCAGAAACTTTGCAATCTGCTTGTCTTCAGTTGACTTCACAAACCGTTCTGGAAATGGCAGCTTCGGGTTGACAGGTGAAGCAGATTGATGATGGATCATTAGGAGCAATAGCTGCTGGTGTAGAAGAACTAGGCTGTGCAGCAGAAGTAGTGGACTGTTGAGGTCCCTGCGGAGAAGGTATTGGGCCGGCTAGGGTAGAAGGCAGGTGGTACATACAACGCTGGCATTGGGGAAGAGGATCGGTTGTAGTCTTACCACTCCGACTAGTAAAGGCTCCACGTGGGTGAACTTCAGGTTGAGGTGGAAGTCTCCCTTGTAGATGGTTGTGAGGCTACCATACGAGTGGTCAATGTTTGCATAGAAGAATCCTTACACCCAATATTGTCACTCCTTTTAGAATACCTGTCTACACCTACATCAGCAAGATGTAGTTTTATTAAGTCGGCTTCCATTCCTTATTCAGAAGGCGTTGGATACTTGATATACGCTATGCTATGTACTCGGCCCACCATTGCGCATGCTGTTTTAGGAAGCATATTTTGATCCTTATTCAGGGAAAGCTCATATCCATCAAAAACCAATCGAAGTCCAGCTTTATCCCGAGCATCCGTTGTTTGCCCCGATTGAAGATCCGACACGACACCCTCTCTTCCATCTCCGGCTTCCTAACCAGATCCGTTTACCCCTGCTTGAAAAAGTGTTTCCATTCGTAGTTCGGGGTTTCCTAGTCCCAGGTTTATTCGTAACCGGCTCCCTATCCAGGTCTTCCTCCTCAACAGCTATCTTTGTTTGACGGTGTTCGTTGCCAATGCAATAGTAATATATGCTTGCTTTCTTCCTGTTCGCATATCCATATCGAAAACTCTTCTTTCGTAGGCACATTTACTTCAATTCAACTACTTCATTGATGAATCAATTTGAGGAAATTCAAAAATACCTTGCTCGCCTTCGCAACTGCCTTCTTTTCTGTGCCTTCCTAGTTTGCCAACCCTATGTTTGATTGCGAGTTCCGGCGGGGTGAGTACCTGGACGGACAAGGGGTTCCTTTTCGATTTCCATTTTAGAGCTTCTCTCTAGTTCGAATATATAGAACTTCCTTCTTAGAAATGGAATACCTTCACCTTAGAAGGGTGTTCTTCCTACTAGTGAAACCAGATCTGCCTTTTTCGGCTAAGCCGATTCCAATGATCGGACGGACAATACTTGCTTAAACCTAGCACCCTGTTGCCTTGCTTTTCCTCCAGCCGTACCTGCCTCGCCGCTCGTGATACCCAGGAAGGGCATCCCTCACTTCCCAGATCGTCTCGCACTTCTTTTGTCACTGGCACACACGCTCTCGTGGGTCTATCACTGAGAAATCCCTTTTCGCCGGGCGGTGCGGTAAGTAAGACTAGTCGATGGACAACTGCTGACTGAATAGGGAGAAGATGCATTTTCCTAGGCTCTTTCTACTTTGCTCATTGGGTATAGCCGTCAGTGATCCACAGATACGGCGCTTTTGGATTCCTAAAGGGATAGGATAGTTCTTTCTGGGCTTTAGAGGTCTCCCCTTTAACCTAGTACTCTTAGGAAGGCCGGGTTAACCTTCTACTAGAACTGTTCTATCTACGAAATTGGAAAGTAGGGTCAACTTGCCATAATATATAGCCCAACTTGATCCGTCTTAGAGTAGCCGCCTATGGAACCGCCCCCGAGTCAACAATGCACCCGATCGCGAGCCTTATATGAGTTTCATAGTCAGCCTGCTCTTTCAAGAACGTGCCTTCTAAACTCGTTGTTCCGCTTGCAGATTGGAGTTTCCTACTGACTATCCGGGTTCTTGATACCGCCGGCCGGGAATAAGTACCTATCCCTTACGGGAATCGAACCCGTGTCTTCGACATGAAAAGACGATGTCCTAACCTCTGGACGAAAGGGACCAAAAAGCTATTTTTCATATACTTAAGAGAAGAGAAGTGGTTCCTTTTCTTTCTATACGAAATACTTGATGCACTTATTGAATGGAAACTTGAATTGAGAGAAAAGGTGTGCTACGCTTCTTCATTCTCGTAACTCAATCAATATCAAGAACATAAAGAGTTTGTATAGAGATGGATTTCTCTTCAGTTCCAAGACTTTTTTTTGAATGGCTCGTGTTGCGCTAGTGACACGAGGGTAAAACGCTCGAGTTGGCTTGCTGACTCGAGGAGGGAAAGGCTCCATTTGCTTTAGTGAATGGAGGAAGAAACAACCATAGTAACTATCTATGAAATTGATTGATGGATATGAGAGTGGTGCAAGACCGGGACAGAGGAACCATAGGAATGTTATGTCAGGTTCCTTGCTCACTTCTCAAGCCCAATATCATTCCTCCAACTCGGACTTTCATGCTAGAATTAAGAACCCCCCTAAACAATGACAGCGTACCGAGCGGGCCCTACGTCTATCGGGGAGCTCAAATCCTCACTAGAGTGAGGCACGTCTCGATCAATACATCTCGAATCTAAAGAGAGAATGTTATTGTTATGCTGTCCCCACTCTGGAGTATGATTGACCATATCATCCAGCGAGTGGTCTTAAGCGCTCAGTGCATCCATACTGAACTCGAATGTGCGCGCTTCGGAAGAGAAAGTAATGCGAACTACTAACTGTTATGCCGGCTTGGCCCGATCAAGACTTCTATCCCTCAGAAACTGTCTCGCGTCTTATCCGTGTGCGCGGTTGAGGAAATTGGACTTCGTATTCTTCCTGGGTCTGGCTCGGCTGGAATCTACAATCTACACCTCTCCAAACACAATATCTTGAGTACCCGGAGAAGTTCTCTTTGTCTTCGAGCTTTTATTCCTCAATCCACTTATTCGTTCCCTTCTTTCATATACCTCCCCACCAATAGATAGAGACAAATGGGAATAACCGAACCACGTCTACAAAATGCCAGTACCATGCAGCTGCTTCAAAGCCAACGTGATGCTTCTTGGTCAGATGACCAAGATATTGGCGAATACCACATACGATCAAGAAAAGAGTACCTATAATCACATGAAAACCATGAAAGCCAGTTGCTAAGAAAAAGGTAGAACCATAAATACTATCCGAAATAGTGGAGGGTGCTTGGTAATATTCCATTCCTTGAAAGCCAGTGGATACTAGAGCCAGTGAAACGGTTGCTACTAAAGCGTAAACTGCTCGTTTTTCCTTCCCCGCGAGTATAGCATGATGAGCCCAAGTTACGGCAGCTCCGGATGAAGGGAGAATAGGGGTATTAAGAAGAGGGATTTCCCAAGGATCTAAAACCCCAATCCCTTTTGGGGGCCAAATACCTCCGATCTCTACTGTAGGTGCCAAAGAAGAATGAGAAGAAGCCCAAAAAAAAGCAAAAAGGAACATAACCTCCGAGACTATGAAGAGAATAGAACCATATCGAGGTCCTAATTGTACAGCTTTTGTATGATGCCCTTCCAACGTGGATTCACGTAGAACATCCCGCCACCATACGAACATGGTATAAAGGATAAATATTAGGCCCAAACTGAGAAGTGTTGCACCCCCTTGAAATGAGTGCATGTACATCACACCTCCTACGGTGGTTGCCAAAGCTCCGAGTGAACCCGAAATAGGCCATGGACTTGGATCTACCAAATGATAAGAATGCCTCTGAGATTCAATCATAAACCACTTTGCCCCGGTTGTATGTAAACCCCCCTTCACCCCCATCCCCTAAAGTGGTAAAGAAGGAGGCTCTTTTTTGTCTCATTAGGACAAACAAATAGGAAGGGATAGTTCTTTCATTGCATTGATAGAAGTGAGACTATCAAAAGATCTCTCTATTATTTAGAGAAAAGAGTTGGCGTGGGTTCTACCAACGAAACGAAGAAGTTTTTGATTGGTCTTTCTCATTCGGAACCCTCTCCGTATTAGTAAGAAAAACACACCCAGACTCTGACTTCAATGGTGGGAACAACCTCAGCACTCCGGCGTGAACATGAACAATCATTCTATGCAAAATTTCATGTATGATAGTGGTCGATCCCTCGGGAGTGACATTCGTTACTTTGGATTTTGTTCACGCGGTGATCTTCTCTCTTTCCAAGAGTACTACCCTTTACGTAGTCTATGTCTGGGGAGACAGGTGCGGTAGAGAGGTCCCCCACTTCGATTCCTGTCCCGTTAGCATCTCCGATCCGAGAGTTGGGATGACTCCGTTAGTTTCGGTCGGGAGCCGGACGGTAATGGACCTACAACCCTTGCTTGTGGACTAGCTGCAGAGCTAACCTTTGTTCTATTGGTTTGGTGGTTGCTACCAAGACGATTTCTTTATGCCCATCAAAGAACCTCGAGATGCTAATCCACGAAAAACGATACGAGAAATGCGAAAGAACTCAACTGCGGAACGAGGGCGACCCGTGAAAATACCTCGGTTTCTTACTCGTGCCATTGAACTCTTTCTTGGCAACTTGGACAACTTATAACGATGTTTGTCCCGCATATCAGACGGAAGATCGGGTTACAAAATTCGAAAGCTTTCGTCTCAATTCATATTTAGCCGCGAGCAATCTACGTTTGTGATCTCGTATATTTCGTCGCTTCTCCGGCATCTTACTTAGTTTCCCCCTCATCTTTTAGCAAAAAGCCGCTCCACAGTAGTAAAGTCTCATCTTTTGTATTGGCCGAAGTGACAATAGTCACATTGAACCCTCGAATATGCTCGAAGATCTCGAAATGATCTTCCAGTTCCGGGGAGAATTCGCAAAACTCCGTTTCCATAAAGAATTTGATGGAGTTTTCCCGTATTTCGACCGGAGAATCCAACATAGACATTACTGTAAAGATTCTGACCAAAAAATGGTACATTCCATGCCCTCGGAGAACGCTTTGTCGTGCAAAGTCACTGACATATCCAGTGTCTTTTTCGGACCCCAAGAATGGATTGGATCGAAACGACTTTCCTGCTTGAAAATAGGGGCCCCTTTGTGTCTGTATGAATCTCTGACCGCACAAAATCTCCATAGCCAATTTTCCAAATTGGATTCTGAAATCAGAGGCAGCTTTTGGTACTAATCTTATTTCAAACAATCCAGGAACTTCCATAACATTGGCGTGATTCAGTTTGAGCAACAGATCCTGACGTAATACATCTTCGTAATGAAAATGGAGTGGAAACATCATGGCTTTTCCGCTTTTTTTGAGAATGAGCACTGTGAACTATCCGCTTCAAAAAGGATAGTTGATCGAACCGAAACCAACGTCAAGTACGAGTTATTAAGCGCCGAATCAAAAAAAGTGTACTTCCTTTACGCTTGATGTAGGATTTACCTATTAATATGAAGTTCACTCTTCTGCTGACTTGAGTCCAGAAGGGAAGCGACTGATTTCCAATTCTTCTTTGCTAGCGCTTGACTCCTGTGGAATTCCATTAACAAGCTTAAAAGAAAGCCTTTTATTTGGTTTTTGAGATACTAGTTATTTATAGGTTAAGTTCGATATTTCACTCCGTGGGCCGGCTAATTAATTCAAGTAATTCCTGGAGGGGAATCAATCGAAGAGATTGCCTGCCCATGCTACAATTCCTTACTCAAAAGGACTAGAGTGCTAAGCTGCCTTCCCGGCACCACCACTATAATGAATGGCTCAAACAAATAGGAGATGAGAATCTAATTGATCCTTCCTAGAATAGAATATAAAGAGAAGCTTGTTCTGCCCATCTATCTAGAGAATGAAAAGGAACTAATGCCACTGATAGGAAATATATAGACCGTACGCCCACTTACCACTCTACCACTTCAATTCAATGACGGACTTCACCGATACCGATACCAAACCTAGCTTGAGAGAGATCGATCACAGGCATGTGGTGAACGATACCGAGAGAAAGAGCACTGAAATGAACCATATCGAGCACAGGTCTCACTCTACAAGTCAAGTTCGATGAGCTCTTAGCGGACCTGTGCCTACTATCTACTAAGTGTGTGCTAGGGAAAGAAAGCAAGCTGAGCAGTTCTCACTCTGTCCGGTGACCAAGAAAGCTTAAAGAATACCGTAAAGTGATCACTGAAACCTCATACCGATTCGCCACGTGAAAGCGGGGTTAAGGTAAGGCAGGAAAGACTGGCGCCGAAAGATATATATGTTTTGAAGAGATAGATCCGCAGGCAAAAATCTTGAAGGAAGGACTGACTGAAGGAAAGACCGTAGCAAAAGCCGAAGAAGATGCGAATCAGGAAAAGGGAGACGAGTTCCAGTTGTTAGAAAGACCAGTGCCCGGAAAAGCAAGTTGGAAGGGGATCCGGATGTTCAGTGCTTAAAGAAAAAAGATAGGTGTTGCTCTGTTGTTTGCTTTGAGGTTTCCCCTAGTTGGGGAGACCGAGAAGAAAACCAGTAGGAAGGCGATCCGAAGTCTAGTGTGAAAAGAGATAGTTGCCCGCCTCTTGATGGAGAATTGAAAACATCCCAACGTATCTTTCACTAATTAAGTAGTAGTGAGGCGTCGGTACGTCAGCTGGAGAAGAATGCTTGCTTTTCGTATCACTGGTGTAGTGATTGACACGGTCTTCGCATATTGAACAACCTAAGAGTGGAAACACCTTAATCGCTTCTCCAAGCTTATCTATATATATTTCTCGATGGAAGCAGAAGGAAAGGCTTAAAGAAGGTGACAAGAAGAGAAACTTATTAGTTCGTCGTAGCCAACTTATCATTCCAATGAGAGGTCGAAGTACGATAGAAGTTATTGATACCGATTTAGGCGAGCAGCATAGCCTGGCAGAGCCAGAGGAAGAAGTCCGTCTTGTTAGCGAGTTAGCGAGTAGTTTCCTTTAGACGATTTCCGCGAGCATACTAGCTTTTCACGAACGCAGAGGAGAAAGAAAACCAACAACCAATAGGGTGAGGCAACTAACTACCAATCCTTTTATTGAATAGCCGCGGCGTGGGTAAACATAAAGAAGCCACAGAAGAAATCAAGCCAAAGGCTTCTCACTTTCTAAAGTAGTAAAAAGTGGATCCCCGCTTCGAGGCGCTTGGCGTAGATCTTTGAAAATCGTCAATCGGGTGAGCCAGCTATTATTGAGGGAGGCCAGGTCTACATACGTAATATCAAGTTGCTCTAGTTGCGTGTCTTTCGTACGGAAAGATGGGTGTTTTTATCCAAGCAAGGGAATAGAATAGGTAACAACCCCCCCCCCCCTCACATCAAGCCTGTACGCTAGCTACCAACATATACTATGGAGTCCATGGCTACCTCCGCGGATGGAAGACCGTAGATTTTTCACTTTCGCTAAAGAGTTGAACTCTGACTGAAAGGACTTGACACATTGCCAAGGCGATTTTATTAGCCAGCTGTGGGATAGAGATCTGCGGTAAACGAGCGATAGCCTCTAAAGAGTGCCGAAATAGGATTGGTTCCTTTTTCTAAAGATCCGAGACTGGTGAACGTATTGCATAATTTAAAGAAGCCCATTTCATTAGAGGGAGGGAGCCCTTCCTACCTTTCTTTATTTAAGTGCTAGTGTCAAATGAGACAGTTGCCCGCCTTGGAGGGGTTGTAGCGAAAGCTCCGAAGTCCACTTCTTTACCAACTTGAATTCATAAGGAGACCGAACTCTATTCATGCTCAAGTGAACCACGGGTGATGATATTCCGCTGTTCTGAAATCAAATAGGAAACGGATGGCGCTTGAGTTTTTGATCTCGGCATGAGAAACTATTCCTCCTCCTTTTGCTTACAATCACCTCACTTCCCTTATAAGAAGATAATAGTGCTTGTATCCTGGGTCATGAGGTTCCCCTCTTCAGTCTGATAAGAAGAAGTCAAGGTCTCGGTTCCGTATTAAGTAAAGATAAGGAACCCGCCCAGAGGATTTCTTCGGTTTCGGTAGGGAAGCCACTGGTTCGTATCACGCTATGGTTGAGGGACCTTCTCGGTTCAAAGCTAACAAATAGGTCTCATGTTGGCACTCAATCGCTAAGAGCAGCCAACAACTTAACTTGCAGGCTTTCAAACCTGCTCATACGGTAATGGCGAGGGGTTTTGCGGATCCCTTTCTCTATGAGTTTCGGTTGATAATGACTTAAGGTGAGCAACGAACCTCCAATCACTTTTTCAGGAATACACAGAGAGAACCATCCGGCTGCACTCAACTGCAAACTAAAGGAACTCCTAACAAGCAGGGGAATTTCTCCTTTGTTACTGGTCGGGACGACCTAAATCCTGTGGTCAGTTCGGACAGGGGCATTACAAACGAGCTATGCTCTATGATTTCGCTTTGTTTACACGGGTGAGTGACCTACACCTTCCAATCTATGGTTTCACCCGCGAGGTAGAACTTTCTCTAAAGCTTCTTCGCTCCGTAATACACTTGCGCCTTCCTTTATAACCATGCACTCCCACTACTTCTTTAGGACATGGCTGACTTGCTTATCACAAGTCGTCTCCCGAAAAGGCAAATATCGAGACTGAGATGCTGCTTGGAGTCTTCATTCTCTAGGGCAGAGCTCACTACCACTCATTATCGGAGGGAGACGTAATAATACTGAGCTATTCTTCGATTTCCTTGCTTGCGAGATCAAAAACTGGGTATCGAACAAAGAAATCTGCTCACGGTACCTCTTACCTCAAAACTTCTATTGGATCTGGGAGAAGAAGAATTCCAATTTGAATGTGCTCATATCCAACTACCCGAAGGGACGATATCAGGAAAAGCAAAAGGTGCATGGGCGGTTTCAAGTTGTTTTGGTTGCGCAGCTTTCGATCACTGTGTCAGCCGAGCTCTAACACTTCTATAAAGTGAGAAATCATGGTACCTTCACGTCTACCTTTCCCAAGGGCTAGTTCAATTCCAGAGAAATGCAAGCAATCGTACTGGACTCCCGCCGCCTGCTAGGCTCACTATACCAAGTTAAGTTCCTCCAAAGTATTTTCATCATCGGTATCAGCAGAGTCACAAGATAAGGGATAAAGATAGTAGCCCATAGCTCCTTTATCAATTTCCTTCTGAAACTTAGCAGGGTCTAACAATGTTGGAGAAGTAGTATTGCTGCTGTCAGAAAGAATAATGGTTTCTTGCCCATTGTGACAAATACTCATTGTTCTGGCCTTCCAATCTAAATTGATTGGACTGTGACGATATAGCCAATCATAACCCAGTATAACATCATTGCTTTCCAATTTCAGTAGCTTGAAGGTGTCTTGAAATGTGTGCCCTTTAATAAGTAGTATCTGCAGTGTAAGCTCCAGTAGTTAATTGACCTCCTCCAGCCACTTTGACAGTAAACAAATGTTTCTGACTCACATCAGTGAAGCCCACACCACCATAATCTTTAGGGGTGCATAGGTGTTCCCATCTGACCATGTGAAATTTCTTCTTCTTACTCCCAGTAGAAGTGATTTCTTATTGTATCAACTTTTTTCTGTATTTTGACAGGCAAAGTGTAGCAACCCAGAAGGTACATAGGGACATTTGATAAACATGCATTGATCAATATATCTCTTCCTCCATAAGAGAAATGTTTGCATTGCCAAGAGTCCAACTTCTTTTCTACCTTTTAATGAAAAAAAATCATTAGAAGAGATCTTGTCTTTGCTGATTGGTAATCCCAGATATTATATTTTATTGGAAATTTGCCTATCTCACAGTTATATCAGCTACCCTCAGATAGTACAGTCTGTAGTGAACCTATTCATTAAATGGACTTTTCCCTTACCTCTCATCAGCTTCCCTTTCCCTCGCCGGTGCAGTGCCATCTGGATACCTCATAAATAAATCAAGCAGGCCGGCTAGTAAGCGATCCCGAGGGGCTATCTTCTCTCCCATGCTGGTGCCTTGCTTAACTCAAGTATAAAGTGGAAATGAAAGCCAAAATCCGGGGTGATAAAATTCCATTTGAATCTTGAGATCCAAGAAGAAGGATAGCTTCATGAGTTCGTTCTGACTCCTAGCTTAGCTGGAAAGCTTTTGCTTGTATCTGGCAGTGGGTGTAACATCCATCATACTCAAACAGAAGAAGGTTTGCTTATCTAGCTCCAAGGCAGTTATAATCATTTACAGAACCAGGGTTTGCACCTACTGAGGAGGAGAAAGGGCCGACGACCCATACTAGAACTCCAAGATAAGATCTTTCAGTCGATCAGACGGCCGAGGCCTTTAATAAGGTCCGGTTGTGCCAACGAGTTCTTCTAGTTATGAATCGCCGTAGGGAGGTAGCATTACATTTGTATTAGCAAAATAGAGCTCCTCATAGAAAAGAATGGCGAAGAAAGTGTTAGAGTACTTTCTTTCTGTTCAGTCCTGGAACTTATTCTTTTCCGATCGACCTATCAACAGTAGCGATCATACCCCGTCGAGCGAGTTAGGAGCTGCTCACAAAGAAGGCCGAAACCAGATGAGATGGCCGAAGCAGATACCAGAGAATAGGTTCCTTCACCGAAGTCTACTTTATTTTAGAATTCAAATTCAATTGATGCCGCACAGGCTGACCATTTTAAATAGGTGGAAACGGGAGACCGGAGAAGATGATCACACTTTGGAAGAGAGACAGTCGCGTACCTGCCCCGGGAGGGGGCTTTTGTTCGATACAATCACTGAACTCAACCGCTTAGACTGGAGATGGCACTTGAAAACTCGTACAGAAATCTATCAACTTGACTTAGAGGAAGAAGTGGCAGGGGGTAGGTCGGCTGTTTTAAGTCCGGATGGTTCCTCTTGTTGGCATGGCGTTGGTATGCCTCGCTATCCTTCAACTCTGGATCCGCCATCCTTCAAAACAACAACTACCAAAACACGAACTCAACGGCTTAGAACCGTAAACCATATACCTTCTCGGTAAAACACATCTCAAACAGATTATTATCGAAATGAATGGATTTTATCGCCTTAAGTAAGAGAAAAGGTTTGTGCTTTCGCCATAAATTGACTACCTACCCATTGATTGGATTTCTTCTTCTCCCAGATCCAATAGAAGTTTCCAATGAGTCATTGCCAACTGCTTTAGCAGGAATGATCGAAAGCAGCAGGGGTTTAGTGATCAAGCTCTCACTTTAAAGTCCCTGCCAGCAATACCAATCCCATGCTCTTCGATGGTTCTTACGCTCTGAAAAGAATCCTTCTAAGCTTTCCTCCTAAAAAGAACCTACGTTCCATTATAGACATAGAATCTATCGTTGACCTACCCAAAGTCTTCTTTTGGTTCCTAGAACCATGCAAGAAAATCACTTGAGCAGTGACAGGTCAGCATCAATGGTTTTGAGATGAAAAAAATCAGTCAAACAACACTGGCAGATCGGCAATCCGATCGGGACCTTCGCACTTGACCATCGTAAAGGGATCGTTGTTGCTTGGTCGATCGATCCGTCCTTCCACCCCAAAGCTGGTAATCCAGATCAGAGTTCTTTGGATGGCATGTAATGGATTTCATTATGAAAAGGGTCATTTTTTTGATGTTGTAAACTTCATATCCAGAGAAATGGATGACTGGCTGAGGGACATATAGATTACTTCAGATCTCCACCTTCCTATGCTATGTATGCCAACCTTGATCTAATAAGTGGTCTTAATTAATATGCAAGATAGGATAATATTATAAAAATGGTTGGTTTTGTTCAATACTTAGGTAGGGCTGACTACGCCACCTCAGCAGCTGGGACTGGAATTGCTTACAATGCATCTGGCCACTGACTGAATTCGAAGTAGGGCCAGTGTATAAAGACCGGCTTATCTCTCTTAAGACTTAGTCCACTTTCTACTAGAATCAGATTTTCTAGTTTGCAAGCAGGTGTGCCAGCTGTAACAAAAACTTACGGCTTAGGTGGATTTCTTTAGTCAGTCTATAACTCAGGCTTTTCTTTATAGGACTCCCACACAAGTAAGTAGCTAGCTAGCTGGTATTGCCAAAGCCAAAAACACTGCTGCATTCGAAAAGGCGAACCGCGCGGACCCGACTTCTTCCTTTTATGCTAAAACTAGGGCTCCCTCTGGGTAAAGACCCGCGCGGACCCGACTTCTTCCGGTAGTACGAATCGCTACGCTTCGCTTCTTTCTATATGATAATATGCACCGTCGGTTGCAGCGCTCCCTGCGGGTAATAGCAAGAGAGTGAAGAACGAACGATCCTCAAAAAAGTCAGCAGTGAATGAGTCCGACTCGAGTTCGTGAGTCAAAGGCGTGGCAAGAGAGCGAGTTCGACTCGCGAACGATCCGCAAGTGAAGGACCGATCCTTTAACGCCAGTACTGTTGCGAGACTGGTACTTGGCGGCTCACGAGCAACATATAGAAAAAGGTTGCCCATCACTCCCTCGCTCCTTTTTGAAGGCCCACCGCTCCCCCTTTCTTTAAGTATCTATCCCGGCTTGCATTTTGGGGCGAGTACTACAGTTCCTCCATAATCACACAGAACGCCCAGCTTCGAAGAGCTGCTCTCTCCCCAGCCGGCGGACGCGTAGCATGCCCCTTGGAATAAGCTATCTCGAAAAACATCAACAACTCAAAAAAGTGTTCACCCTTCTCTCGTCACAAATTTGAAATATGCTTCAGATTCTTATTATTTTAGAAGTGTAGCTAGGCTTTATTTCCTATATTTTTTCTGCCATTTCCTGTGTTGCAAGCCTCGTGCCGCATATGTCCGCTCGTAATTAAAAACCGAGAAGCCAGTTCAATCTTGATCATGGCGTTAGCTAAGTTTTGTACTGGTTCATGGCTTTAGCGGGCTTTACATCCTTATTTCTGAAGATAGAAAATATCCTAGTTTGCTTTTCAATAAATTCCAAAGCTCACTCTTAGGAGTTTAGCAATGATAGTAAAGGAAGAGTCCCTTCTACCGGGGGATCTTGCTTGGGCAGACTGGAAATTTGCTTCGCCAAAGGCAGTGACTTTCTCAGTACTTGACTCTTTCTTTGACTGCAGTGTACACATTTTCAGTTTCCAATAAGAAAACAACCAGTGTCTACGATGTTAAGCATAAATGACCAGAATCATATCAGCTCCTGCTATAAGAACAAGGAAATGCGTGGGCAAGTGTCTTAATAGTTGTTCTTTTTAAAAAAAAATTGTATGACCTATATACATGCTAATTATTGATCTTTTTGTAGCATGCTGAAGAGTCTTGAAACATTATAGTCCTTGTTAACATGCCCTTTGTTTTTGTAACCATCTTTCTTTGCACACTCTAAAAGTATGTACGATATCACTTTGTCTCCAGCCCCTATGTTTATCTTAATATCTTAATACTCCCTCCGTCCGAAAATATTTGTCGGAGAAATGGATGTATCTATACGTATTTTAGTTCTAGATACATCCATTTTTATCCATTTCTCTGATAAATATTTCCAAACGAAGAGAGTATTTTGCTTGACCCTCACATCCCAAATGGTGGATCCCAATGTCTGCTTGCTGAACACATTCAGCCGAGGGACAAACGTTTGTAACAAAGGATGCTATTACTGAGACAATGATTCACTGACGTCATGTATATATGAAAACTGAAGAGCAAAGGTAAAAAAAGGAGGAGAAACACGAACGGAAAAACTCAAAAATATTGTCGCCGTCACACATTGTCCAATCAGGACAAAGCCTGAGACGACAATGTGCCAAACCAAGAGTGATCAATCCACATGACCAGACACAAGTTTTGAGGCGTAGACAATGAAAGAACACTAAGGTAGGAATGGAGGAGTGCACCATTTTGCCTCTTGGCATCTTACATTCTTAAGAAGTTGATCCCCACTACAACCAATTCTCTCAACATGCAATCTGTCCACATCAGCGTCCAATCCCGTGCGGCCACGTCAGCACTAATCCTCCACCCGCACATGGTTTTCCATCGCTAATCCAGCTTAACTCAGCGAGCTATTCTTTTGCAAGTGGGCTGCGCTACCCACCAGTGGTATACACACGTTCCATCTAGCTGGGCTTGGTTTCCCTTTAAAAAATCCTAGCTGGGCTTGGTCGTACATGCATGTACCTGGCCCATCTACCTGCTTATCGCATTAGGTCGCTGAGGGTTCGTCTTCCCTGTCGCTCTGTCTTTTGGTCAGCGCCGCCATGACCGATGCGCTCTCCATTCTTCTCCTTGAAACGACACCAACAAATACTTATGAAACGGAATCATTCATCGCCTCTCATTACCTCAGGCCCCGTTACCCTGCAAATCCGGAAGAAAGTGCTTGATTTAACATAGCACAACCGCTGCTTATTCTCAAAAGAAAACCCTTTCATCTCCCAATTAACTCCCCCACCGATTGATTTCTCCATACCCATCTACATCCTCTCCACCGCATTTCTTCTTCTCAGTCGAATAAATGGAGCAACAGACAGAGTTGTTCTTTCCACAATGAGTAGCGCCTCTGCTGGATACGATTAAGCCCCCAGACCCCCACTGTGGAATCTGTGGATGCCTGTCCCTGCTGGTAAAAGTCTAGAAGAGGAGGCGGGGGCTAGGTGGGAGACGCAGATGCTGCCTTCGCCCATAGCCACGGCCTACATCGTCACCCTCTTCTCCTACCTGGCCATGTTTGGCAACTCCAAGTGGCCGGCACCTAGACGTCGTTCTCGAGTTCACCATCGCCCAGTACATCAAGGTATTTACACACATGGTAAATCTCTTCTCGCGCCCGACTCACCCTACCTCGGCATCTACACCAAGCCGAGCACGCGGCGCCGACACTTCGCCGGCATGCTCGCGGCCACCACCGGTCGGGATGCACTTTGCAGTTTATGGTAGCATAAATAGCACTTGCAGGTGTTGGTATAAGAACACAGCCGCTTCACACACGAGATGAGTTCTGCTGAATCCCTACAACCCCAGAGGCTCGGACGGCTGTAATTCCTAATTGAGCAGCGCCCTTCGTTGCCGAAGACGAGGGTAGAGGCCGGCGCCGCCACCACAGCCGCTTCACGCAGGACTTATATGTGGGCAGAGATGAGCTCTGCCACAGATCCACAATTTAATTAGATCTTACGTGAGGTCGGTCCTCTGGCACGGCTGACGGCCTCCCTTCTGACGGCTCTACCGCGTTGTGGTTCCGTTGCCAGCGTGGGAATTGATCTGGTGCCAAGTTGGTTTATATATCAAATGACATATCGTATCGCACACTGGTAAGCTATTTCCCTTGCTACTCTTTGATATAACAATTCTGCTTGGCTATGTTATGAAAGTGTAGCTTCTTGCTTGCCTGATTGGTTGGTTCATTCTTGATTTGTTCCTACAGATGTGTGCAAATCATGAATGTTGTTGCTGCTGTTCACAGAATAGGTTGCGGCCAATGCATTATCACCATGGATAACAAACCAATGTAAATCATCAAGACTTGGTTTATGCTTTTTGTCTCATGTTAGATTTTCCTACCTTGCATCATTCCTTCTTCTATGTGCAACAGCTGCATGCCGCATTCCTTCTTGCAAGTTGCAATCACATCAGATTACAAAAGCGAGGATACTGTTCGAATTTATCACTTCGCATTATTAGTTTCATCACACTTTCTCGGTTAAATTTTACAATTATTGTCTGATATAAATAATGATGTGATAATTTAGTGGAAACGCTTCAGGAGAAAATATATTCATAGTTTTCTTAAATGTGTTTGTTTCAGGCATTATCCAAATGCGGCGATGAAGATCAAAATACATAATGCTCTTAATTCTCATGCAAAGACAACTATTTATAACAAAATGATTAAATACAAGAAAGAAATAGAAAAACGAGGTAAAGTTGTTTCCATATACTCTTACTATTGCTTTAAGTGTATATATCATTCAGTACTAATTGTGAGTGGAGTCATGCATGTTTTTTTGGCCAAATTGGCTCTCAATTATATGGCATCTTCATGAATTATCCATTGGATTTAGTTGCGTCCTTTTCATCAAATACTTAAAATTAACATCACATAAACCTTCCATCAAATAATTTACTTGTGATTTTCGCAAAAAAAATACTTGCTAACATATTCAAAGTTTTCTTGGTGAACAAATACATTATTTACAACAATTTTTAAACGGAGGTCCCGCCGCAACGCGCGGGGAATCATCTAGTTTTTCAAATGAGTAGGACGAAAAATTCCACAAACATATGTCTGCAAAATTATATTTGGAAATACGCTAATTGCAAGCTACTTTTTTTTGCGAAGATAATTGCAAGCTACTCCATACATAGTTTTGTAGGCCAATAGTAGCAAATAGTAGATCCATTTTCAGTGCACACAGTTTCCTCCTGCAGTAGCCCACAAACAAAAATATGCATCGATAGAATTTTGTCCATACCTAGTTTACATCCACACGCACACATAGAAAACGTTTCATTAAAAAATACTCTCCCTCTGTAAAGAAATATAAGAGCGTTAGGTCACTAGGGAGTAGCATTATTATTAATTCTTAGAAACCCCGCAAAAAAAAATTATTAATTCTTAGAAAATGATACAAGAGGTTTCTGGGTAGTATAGTAATGCCGCGTGATACCTTACGCCATGCAATGCAGCCATCGCCATCAAAGACGTAAGGGGAACCAGGGGTGTGCAACATTGTTTCTTTTGTCCAAGAAATTGTCTGCTGCGTTCACGAGGCCACCCTCGTATGCACGAAGACAAGAAGGAAAGTCTAAGGGCGTGTTTGGTTGCAGTTTGCAACAGTAATTGCATTGCATGTTCATCTCTAGTCAGCCTGTTTGCTGAAAAACAGCCTCATATGCAGCAGATGCAACCTGTTTGGTTGTCTGCATCACATCGAGATGCACTTACCCCCTGCTGTTTGGTTGCCCGCATTTGTGCTTAGGGTGTGAGCAGATGCAAACTTCAGCTGTTTGGTTGCAAACAACGTTTGTGTTCTGCTTACCCCATTCAAATGTGGTGGCCTTACCACCACACATGATCAGCACAACAGCAACTTCACAACAGCAAGATCAAACAAAGCAAGCAATGTAATGATAGCAAACTTAACACAACAAACTACTTAACTAAATAGCATAAGTCTAGATTAAGAGCAGGGGCATCCTCCTTCCCTGCTGTGCCACGGTGCTGCTCCTGGCCAAAATATGAACAAGTTCCCAGCACAAGTCTCGCCACACACCCTAAAAGTTCTTCACTAACACCTGACTTAACTTAACTACATAGCATGCTCGATGCCACCAAGGCAGTTGTGCCTGCTGCAACGATACCTGCACATCACTAACGAGTCGTGGTTGTAGATCTGAACCTTCAGTCCGAGTCCGGAGATGCGCACAACGACGAGGTCGCCGGGGACAATGCGGTGGCGGCGGTAGAAGTAGTTCCACCCCCGGCCAAGCACCATGTGGCCCTCGAAGTTCTGGACCTGCAACCAGAACACGCACCGCTTGTTGGCTGAGAGCCTGACCACGCGCGGGAGTCGCTTGATGACCAACCAGGTGTTCATCACCTCCACGAACTTGGGAGGGACGACGAGCATGGCGAGGTCCTCGTTGTCCTTGATCTGCTGGTAGAATCTCATCGGCTTCCTGGCTGCCTCCTCGTGGCCCTGCCTCGGAGATCGTCCCCTTGAACGAGGCACGCTCATGAAGGCGATCCTGCCAGGCAGGTCCACCGTCCTGAGCTACCTGTTCGTGGGGATGAAATCCTCGGCGCGCTCAGCTCCGGCCACGACCTGAGCTCCTCCACCCGCCACATCTCAGTCAGTCTTCAGTGTCTTGTCAGGCAACATGACAAGTGTTAGTATCAAACAAAGCAAGCAAGCAAGCAAATGCCACTGATCAGTGTACTTGCCCAACAGCAAGTGCCACTGAGCAGTGCCACTGATCAATGATGAATGCTAGAATGCCCAACAGAAAGTGCCACTGATCAGTCCACTAATCAGTGGCATTTGCCCAATAGCAAGTGCCATTGAATTAGTGGCATTTGCCCAACAGCAAGTGCCATTGAATTAGTGGCATTTGCCCAACAGCAAGTGCCATTGAATTAGTGGCATTTTCCCAACAGCAAGTGCCACTGATCAATGGCATTTGCCTAACAGCTAGTGCCACTGATCAGTGGCATGTGCTCATGGCCAAATGGCAATGATCAGTGGCACTTGTTGTTAGGCAAGAGCACTAATCTACTTGCTGTAGTGCAAATGGCACTGCTCAATGACACTGATCAGTGACTTGCCCAATAGCAAGTTCCATTGATAAGTGCCATTTTGCCCAACAGCAGGTGCCATTGATAAATGGCATTTGCCTATCAATGACACTTGTTGTTGGGCAAGTCACTGATCGGTGGCATCTTCTCTGCTGCAACTGGCACTGATCACTACACTATCCTAAACAAGGAAACATCTAAAAATAGCAACAGCAAGTGCCAATAGCACCCATGTGCAGCCATGCAGATTTGGGACCATCCTAAAATGGTCCTACTACATGCACGTATAACATCCACTCATGGCACAAACCCTAGCTTCAACATCCAACATGAAACAAGGACATGATCCTAACATGAACATGCCATCAGTCAACATGATTCTAGCATTCATCACTCAACATGAACATGATTTTAGCATGAACACAGCTACTAGCATGTAGCACGAATCTAGCGTGTAGTAGGACTCGAACTAGCATGATTCTAGGATTCTAGCATGAACATGAATCTAGCATGTAACACAGCTACTAGCATTCTAGCATGAACACAAGCAGTAGCACACGCACTGTACAAAACAAGAACAGATCAGTCCGATTGGATTCGATTGGGATCGCATCCAATCGGATCTGCTAGAATCCTATCAAAACTAGCACATGCCTAAGAAATTAACCGCTAATCTACATCCAGGAGCAAGATTTGGGGGGATTTGGCTCACCGGAGCACGTGCAACCGCGACGAACCAAGGCCGGGGTGAAAACCCCGGCGGGAACGATAGAGGTGGCGGAGCAGAAGACGAGCCGGCATCGGCCTCGTGCTGAATGCCACGCCGGAGGTCGAGAAGGACGACCCGCCGACCGGAGAAAACCCTTGGACGGGGGTCAAGAAAACCCCCGATCCCAATGGTGTCCCAAGAAGGGGCGGCTCCGTCGACGGCGCCGGCGCCGAGCCCAGGACCATGAGGTCCGGAATCGGCGGCGGAGCAGGAGCGGCCGACACCGCATTGGCCGGCGCTCGTGGAGGCCGGCAGCAGATGGGGGACGACGCCCGCAGCGCCGACGCCAGGTCGTGTTGGAAATATGCCCTATAGACAATAATAAATTAGTTATTATTATATTTCCTTGTTCATGATAATCGTTTATTGTCCATGCTATAATTGTATTGATAGGAAACTCAGATACATGTGAGGGTACATAGACAACACCATGTCCCTAGTAAGCCTCTAGTTGACTAGCTCATTGATCAACAGATGGTTACGGTTTCCTGACCATGGACATTGGATGTCATTGATAACGGGATCACATCATTAGCAGAATAATGTGATGGACAAGACCCAATCCTAAGCCTAGCACAAAGATCGTAGTTCGTATGCTAAAGCTTTTCTAATGTCAAGTATCATTTCCTTAGACCATGAGATTGTGCAACTCCCGGATACCGTAGGAATGCTTTGGGTGTACCAAACGTCACAACGTAACTGGGTGGCTATAAAGGTGCACTACAGGTATCTCCAAAAGTGTCTGTTGGGTTGGCACGAATCGAGACTGGGATTTGTCACTCCGGTAAACGGAGAGGTATCTTTGGGCCCACTCGGTAGGACATCATCATAATGTGCACAGTGTGACCAAGGGGTTGATCACAGGATGATGTGTTACGGAACGAGTAAAGAGACTTGCCGGTAACGAGATTGAACAAGGTATCGGTATACCGACGATCGAATCTCGGGCAAGTACAATACCGTTAGACAAAGGAAATTGTATACGGGATTGATTGAGTCCTTGACATCGTGGTTCATCCGATGAGATCATCATGGAACATGTGGGAGCCAACATGGGTATCCAGATCCCGCTGTTGGTTATTGACCGGAGAACGTCTCGGTCATGTCTACATGTCTCCCGAACCCGTAGGGTCTACACACTTAAGGTTCGATGACGCTAGGGTTATAAAGGAAGTTTGTATGTGGTTACCGAATGTTGTTCGGAGTCCCGGATGAGATCCCGGACGTCACGAGGAGTTCCGGAATGGTCCGGAGGTAAAGATTTATATATGGGAAGTCCTATTTTGGCCACCGGAAAATGTTCGGGATTTTTCGGTATTGTACCAGGAAGGTTCTAGAAGGTTCCGGAGTGGGGCCCACCTGCATGGGGGGACCCACATGAACGTGGGTAGTGGGGGCAAGGTCCCACACCCCTGGTCAAGGTGCACCAAGATCCCCCTTAGAAGGAATAAGATCATATCCCGAAGGGATGAGATCAAGATCCCTAAAAAAAGGGGGATAACAATCGGTGGGGAAGGAAATGATGGGATTTCTTTCCTCCCACCTTTGCCAACGCCCCAATGGACTTGGAGGGCAAGAAACCAGCCCCCTCCACCCCTATATATAGTGGGGAGGCGCATGGGAGCTTCACGCTTCCCCTGGCGCAGCCCTCCCCCTCTCCCAAGTACTCCTCCTCTCCCGCGGTGCTTGGCGAAGCCCTGCAGGATTGCCACGCTCCTCCATCACCATCACGCCGTTGTGCTGCTGCTGGATGGAGTCTTCCTCAACCTCTCCCTCTCTCCTTGCTGGATCAAGGCATGGGAGACGTCACCGGGCTGTACGTGTGTTGAACGCGAAGGTGCCGTCCGTTCGGCACTAGAATCTCCGGTGATTTGGATCACGACGAGTACGACTCCTTCAACCCCGTTCTCTTGAACGCTTCCGCTTAACAATCTACAAGGGTATGTAGATGCACTCTCCTTCCCCTCGTTGCTAGTCTCTCCATGGATAGATCTTGGTGACTCGTAGGAAAATTTTGAATTTCTGCTACGTTCCCCAACAGTGGTATCAGAGCTAGGTCTATTGCGTAGATTCTTTGCACGAGTAGAACACAAAGTAGTTGTGGGCGTTGATTTTGTTCAATATGCTTACCGTTACTAGTCCAATCTTGTTTCGACGGTATTGTGGGATGAAGCGGCCCGGACCGACCTTACACGTACACTTACGTGAGACAGGTTCCACCGACTGACATGCACTTGGTGCATAAGGTGGCTAGCGGGTGCCAGTCTCTCCCACTTTAGTCAGAACGATTCGATGAAAAGGGTCCTTATGAAGGGTAAATAGCAATTGGCATATCACGTTATGGTTTTGCGTAGGTAAGAAACGTTCTTGCTAGAAACCCATAGCAGCCACGTAAAACATGCAAACAACAATTAGAGGACGTCTAACTTGTTTTTGCAAGGTACGCTATGTGATGTGATATGGCCAAGAAGAATGTGATGAATGATATGTGATGTATGAGATTGATCATGTTCTTGTAATAGGAATCACGACTTGCATGTCGATGAGTATGACAACCGGCAGGAGCCATAGGAGTTGTCTTTATTTTTGTATGACCTGCATGTCATTGAACAAATGCCATGTAATTACTTTACTTTATTGCTAACCGATAGCCATAGTAGTAGAAGTAATAAGTTGGCGAGACAACTTCATGGAGACACGATGATGGAGATCATGATGATGGAGATCATGGTGTCATGCCGGTGACGATGATGATCATGGAGCCCCGAAGATGGAGATCAAAAGGAGCAAAATGATATTGGTCATATCATGTCACTATTTGATTGCATGTGATGTTTATCATGTTTATGCATCTTATTTGCTTAGAACGACGGTAGTAAATAAGATGATCCCTCATTAAAATTTCAAGAAAGTGTTCCCCCTAACTGTGCACCGTTGTGAAAGTTCGTCGTTTTGAAGCACCACGTGATGATCGGGTGTGATAGATTCTTATGTTCACATACAACGGGTGTAAGCCAGATTTACACACGCGAAACACTTAGGTTGACTTGACGAGCCTAGCATGTACAGACATGGCCTCGGAACACAAGAGACCGAAAGGTCGAGCATGAGTCGTATGGTAGATACGATCAACATGAAGATGTTCACCGATGATGACTAGTCCGTCTCACGTGATGATCGGACACGGCCTAGTTGACTCGGATCATGTAATCACTTAGATGACTAGAGGGATGTCTATATGAGTGGAAGTTCATAAGATGAACTTAATTATCCTGAACATAGTCAAAAGATTTTTGCAAATTATGTCGTAAGCTCGCGCTTTAGTTCCACTGTTTAGACATGTTCCTAGAGAAAATATAGTTGAAAGTTGACAGAGATTATGCGAACAGTAGAAAGCTTATGTCCTTAATGCACCGCTCAATGTGCTGAACCCCAAACGTCGTCTGTGGATGTTGCGAACATCGGACATACATGTTTTGATAACTACATGATAGTTCAGTTAAATGGTTTAGAGTTGAGGCACCAAAGACATTTTCGAAACGTCGCGGAACATATGAGATGTTTCGAGGGCTGAAATTGGGATTTCAGGCTCGTGCCCACGTCAAGAGGTATAAGACTTCCGACGATTTTCTTAGCCTGCAAACTAAGGGAGAAAAGTTCAATCGTTGAGCTTGTGCTCAGATTGTCTGAGTGCAACAATCACTTGAATCGAGTGGGAGTTGATCTTCCATATGAGATAGTGATGTTTCTCCAAAGTCATTGCCACCAAGCTGCTAGAGCTTCGTGATGAACTATAACATATCAGGGATAGATATGATGATCCTTGAGGAATTCGTGATGTTTGACACCGCGAAAGTAGAAATCAAGAAGGAGCATCAATTGTTGATGGTTGGTGAAACCATTAGTTTCAAGAAGGGCAAGGGCAAGAAGGGATACTTCATGAAACGGCAAATCAACTGCTGCTCTAGTGAAGAAACCCAAGGTTGAACCCAAACCCGAGACTAAGTGCTTCTGTAATAAGGGGAACAGCCACTGGAGCAGAATTACCCTAGATACTTGGTAGATGAGAAGGCTGGCAAGGTCGATAAAAGTATATTGGATATACATTAAGTTAATGTGTACTTTACTAGTACTCCTAGTAGCACCAGGGTATTAGATACCGGTTCGGTTGCTAAGTGTTAGTAACTCGAAATAAAAGGCTACGGAATAAATGGAGACTAGCTAAAGGTGAGATGACGATATGTGTTGGAACTGTTTCCAAGTTTGATATGATCAAGCATTGTATACTCCCTCTACCATCGAGATTGGTGTTAAACCTAAATAATTGTTATTTGGTGTTTGCGTTGAGCATAGACATGATTGGATTATGTCTATTGCAATACGGTTATTCATTTAAGGAGAATAATGGTTACTCTAGTTTTTGAATAATACCTTCAATGGTCTTGCACCTAAAATGAATGGTTTATTGAATCTCGATCGTAGTGATACACATGTTCATGCCAAAAGATATAAGATAGTAATGATAGTACCACCTACTTGTGGCACTGCCATGTAAGTCATATTGGTATAAAACGCATGAAGAAGCTCCATGTTGATGGATCTTTGGACTCGCTCATTTTTGAAAAAGGTTTGAGACATGCGAACCATGTCTATTGGTGTATATGCATGAAAAAACTCCATGCAAATGGACCGTTTAGACTCTCTTGGTTTTGAATCACTTGAGACATGCAAATCATACCACATGGGCAAGATGACTAAAAGCCTCGTTTCAGTAAGATGGAACAAGAAAGCAACTTGTTGGAAGTAACACATTTTGAGGTGTGCAGTCCAATGAGTGCTGAGGCATGCAGTGGATATCGTTATGATCTTACTTCACAGATGATTCGAGTAGGTGTTGAGTATATTTACTTGATGAAACACAAGTCTGAATTATTGAATGGTTCAAGTAATTTCAGAGTGAAGTTGAAGATCATCGTGACAAGAGGATAAAATGTATATGATATGATCATAGAGATGAGTATCTGAGTTACGAGCTTTGGCACGCAATTAAGACATTGTGAAAATTGTTTCACAATTAATACCGCCTGGAACACCATAGGGTGAGGGTGTGTCCGAACATCATACTTGCACCCTATTGGATATGGTGCGTACCATGATGTCTCTTATCAAATTACCACTATCGTTCATGGGTTAGGCATTAGAGACAACCACATTCACTTTAAATAGGGCACCACGTAATTCCGTTGAGATGACACCGTATGAACCATGGTTTAGAGAAACCTAAGCTGTCATTTCTTAAAGGTTTGGGGCTGCGACGCTCATGTGAAAAAGTTTCAGGTTGATAAGCTCGAACCCAAAGCAGATAAAAATGCATCTTCATAGGACACCCAAAACAGTTGCGTATACCTCCTAATTCAGATCCGAAAGCAATAGGGATTGTTTCTTGAATCGGGTCCTTTCTCGAGGAAAATTTTGTCTCGAAAAGTTGAGTGGGAGGATGGTGGAGACTTGATATGGTTATTGAACCATCACTACAACTAGTGTGTAGCAGGGCACAGGAAGTTGTTCCTGTGGCACCTACACCAATTGAAGTAGAAGCTTATGATAGTGATCATGAAACTTCGGATCAAGTCACTACCGTACCTCGTAGGGTGACAAGGATGCGTACTGCTTCAGAGTGGTACAGTAATCCTGTCTTGAAGGTCATGTTGCTAGACAACAATGAACCTACGAGCTATGGAGAAGCAATGGTGGGCCCAAATTCTGACAAATGGTTAGAAGTCATGAAATCCGAGATAGGATCCATGTATCAGAACAAAGCATGGACTTTGGTGGACTTGCCCGATGATCGGCAAGTCATTGAGATAAATGGATCTTTAAGAAGAAGACGGATGTGGACGGTGATGTCACCTTCTATGAAGCTCGACTTGTGGCGAAGAGTTTTTCACAAGTTCAAGGAGTTGACTACAATGAGATTTTCTCATCCATAGCGATGCTTAAGTCCGTCGGAATCATGTTAGCATTAGCTGCATTTATGAAATCTGGCAGATGGATGTCAAAACGAGTTTCCTTACCAGTCTTCGTAAGGAAAGGTTGTATGTGATACAATCAGAAAGGTTTTGTCGATCCTAAAGATGCTAAAAGGTATGCTGGCTCCAGCGATCCTTCTAAGGACTGGAGTAAGCATCTCGGAGTTGGAATGTACGCTTTGATGAGATGATCAAAGATTTTGGGTTTATACAAAAGTTTATGAGAAACTTGTATTTCCAAAGAAGTGAGTGGGAGCGCTATAGAATTTCTGATGAGTATATGTTGTCGACATATTGTTGATCAGAAATGATGTAGAATTTCTAAAAAGCATATAGGGTTATTTGAAAAGTATTTTTCAAGGGAAAACCTGGATTAAGCTACTTGAACATTGAGCATCAAGATCTATGAGGATAGATCAAAACCGCTTAATGGTACTTTCAAATGAGCATATACCTTGACATGATCTTGAAGGTGTTCAAGATGGATCAGTCAAAGAAGGAGTTCTTGCCTAAGATGTAAGGTACGAAGTTAAGACTTAAAGCTCGACAACGGCAGAATAGAGAGAAAGGATGAAGGTCGTCCCCTATGCTTCAGACGTAGGCTCTATAGTATGCTATGCTGTGTACCGCACCGGAAGTGTGCCTTGCCATGAGTCAGTCAAGGGGTACAAGAATGATCCAGGAATGGACTATTGGACAGCGGTCAAAATTGTCCTTGGAGTAAATAAGGACATGTTTCTCGATTATGGACGTGATAAAGAGTTCGGCGTAAAGGGTTACGTCGATGCAAGCTTTAACACCTATCCGAGTGACTCTGAGTAGCAAACCGGATACGTATAGTGGAGCAATCATTTGGAATAGCTCAAAGTGGAGCATGGAAGCAGCATTTACAGAATGACCTAGAGATTTGCGAAGTACATACGGATCTGAAAGTTGCAGACCCGTTGACTAAAACCTCTCTCACAAGCAAAACATGATCAAACCCCAAAACTCATTGAGTCTTAATCACATGATGATGTGAACTAGTTTAATGACACTAGTAAACTCTTTGGATGTTGGTCACATGGCGATGTGACATGTGAATGTTAACCACATGACGATGTGAACTAGATTATTAACTCTAGTGCAAGTGGGAGACTATTGGAAATATGCCCTATAGACAATAATAAATTAGTTATTATTATATTTCCTTGTTCATGATAATCGTTTATTGTCCATGCTATAATTGTATTGATAGGAAACTCAGATACATGTGTGGTACATAGACAACACCATGTCCCTAGTAAGCCTCTAGTTGACTAGCTCGTTAATCAACAGATGGTTACGGTTTCCTGACCATGGACATTGCATGTCGTTGATAACGGGATCACATCATTAGCAGAATGATGTGATGGACAAGACCCAATCCTAAGCCTAGCACAAAGATCGTAGTTCGTATGCTAAAGCTTTTCTAATGTCAAGTATCATTTCCTTAGACCATGAGATTGTGCAATTCCCGGATACCGTAGGAATGCTTTGGGTGTACCAAACGTCACAACGTAACTGGGTGGCTATAAAGGTGCACTATAGGTATCTCCAAAAGTGTCTGTTGGGTTGGCACGAATCGAGACTGGGATTTGTCACTCCGGTAAACGGAGAGGTATCTCTGGGCCCACTCGGTAGGACATCATCATAATGTGCACAATGTGACCAAGGGGTTGATCACGGGATGATGTGTTACGGAACGAGTAAAGAGACTTGCCGGTAATGAGATTGAACAAGGTATCGGTATACCGACGATCGAATCTCGGGCAAGTACAATACCGTTAGACAAAGGGAATTGTATACGGGATCGATTGAGTCCTTGACATCGTGGTTCATCCGATGAGATCATCGTGGAACATGTGGGAGCCAACATGGGTATCCAGATCCCGCTGTTGGTTATTGACCGGAGAACGTCTCGGTCATGTCTACATGTCTCCCGAACCCGTAGGGTCTACACACTTAAGGTTCGATGATGCTAGGGTTATAAAGGTAGTTTGTATGTTGTTACCGAATGTTGTTCGGAGTCCCGGATGAGATCCCGGACGTCACGAGGAGTTCCGGAATGGTCCGGAGGTAAAGATTTATATATGGAAAGTCCTATTTTGGCCACCGGAAAATGTTCGGGATTTTTCGGTATTGTACCGGGAAGGTTCTAGAAGGTTTCGGAGTGGGGCCCACCTGCATGGGGGGACCCACATGAACGTGGGTAGTGGGGGCAAGGTCCCACACCCCTGGTCAAGGTGCACCAAGATCCCCCCTTAGAAGGAATAAGATCATATCCCGAAGGGATGAGATCAAGATCCCTAAAAAAGGGGGATAACAATCGGTGGGGAAGGAAATGATGGGATTTCTTTCCTCCCACCTTTGCCAACGCCCCAATGGACTTGGAGGGCAAGAAACCAGCCCCCTCCACCCCTATATATAATGGGGAGGCGCATGGGAGCTTCACGCTTCCCCTGGCGCAGCCCTCCCCCTCTCCCAAGTACTCCTCCTCTCCCGCGGTGCTTGGCGAAGCCCTGCAGGATTGCCACGCTCCTCCATCACCACCACGCCGTTGTGCTTTTGCTACGTTCCCCAACAGGTCGCGGCCCGAGTTCTGGAGCCCGGCCAGCCAACGCTCTTGGATGTTGGCGATGCACTGATCGACCGGGGTCAGTGGGCGGCGCGGCGGTGGGCTGGTGGCAATCCCAATCGCGTCCCGCAAGCCCGCCTATCATTTCCCATCGACGCGGTCCACACCTATGTGATCCTCGGATGCCGCCATGGCCTCATGCTCATCTTCCTCTGGCGGCGGAACCAGCTCCTGGTATGGGATCCCGTCACCGGTGACCGGCACCACCTAGACGTCCCCGCAGGGTTTGACAACGAGGAGACCAGGATCAAAGGAGCGGTGCTTCGTCCTGCCGGAGTGGTCCACCACTTCCAGGTTGTCTTGGTGGGCAACAGCGACATACAACTTACGCAGGCTGTGGCCTCGGTGTACTCGTCGGAGACCGGTGCATGGAGCAATCTCGTGTCGACGCTGCTTCCAGCCGACAATCCTGATGTAGTCACCAGGGTTTACCATGACATGTGCTCTGTGATGATTGGGAATTCCCTGTACTGGTTCCTTATAGGGAATTTCAGTGGAATACTTGAATTTAATTTGAATACGCAGAGCCTTAGTGTGATACATGCGCCAGTGGACGTCGATGTCAACACCTGCTCCGTCACGGTTATGCGGGCGGAGGGTGGTGGCCTTGGTTTCCTCTTCCTGTCGGACTACTGCGTCCAATTATGGGAGAGGAAGACGGACTGTGATGGTGTAGCCTCATGGGTGCTGGGAAGAACTGTTGCACTAGACAAGCTACTTTCCATGAACTCAGAGGAGGGCAGTCAGAGCCCAAGGATACTCGGGTTTGCTGAAGACAACAATGTGGTGTTACTGTGGACATTTATTGGCGTCTTCAAAGTCCATTTTGAATCATTGCAGTCTAAGAAACTTCTCGAATCCTACCGCTTTTACCGCTGGTTTCACTATTATCCATTTGAAGCTGTCTATACTGCAGGTAAAAGTAAACCAAGTTATTTGATATTCTTGTATTATTATTGTTGAGTTATGTGGTTTATTCTATGGATGTCAGTAGAGACTTTTTTTTTTGTTGCAGGCCTATTGACATACTTATGAGTTTCATTATGATCAGATACAACTGATTTTTTACTCGATTGTTAGCTGCGTGTTTATATCTAGTTAGTGCCCCCTCTTACCTGTTTAACTGTTTGTTGGAATCTCATTGGTTCTTTGACTTCCTATTCTTGTAGATGCGGGCATAATGTGATTTGTTGGGATAGACATGCTATCTTGATGTATTGACTCAGCAGGTAACTATCTGTTAGTAGCAGCAGGATGAAATATTTTCCTTTCCTGTCCTTCGGTGGTTGTTTTTGTTTTTGTTTTTGCTGCATTGCATTGAGTTGTTTTGTTTTCTGTGTTTATTGGTGTATCTAGTGTCAAATTTGATGATGATTTATTTGTTGTTCCATCAATGCAAAAAATTGATAACTAAAATGCCCCAGCATTTGGCTTTAAACTTCTTATATTAATATGGGTTTGCAATTTCTTTCACATCATTGCTCATTCAGGATTGCTATGATACCCAATGATCGCTATGCTAATCTTAAGCGGTTTGGTTAAATATTTTCTCAGCATACCTCTATTTGTGAATTTAACTCAGATAACATCCAATATAGTTTGTCTGATCCAAACTATAATTTTCCTTTTGCTTTGCTGGGTTGGCATTCGGCCATTCCCCACATTCTGGCACTCTGTTCGAATGTTGGTTTCGTTTTCGATGAAAACGGTACCGGGGCAGGGCCATGTTCTTCTAAAAAACGTTGGTTGTTGGTGTGGTTTCTGTGCAGACTATTTTCTTCGATTTTGATCATTGGGATGTTAAACATTTTCTGAACTGAACGCATGATAAAATTGACAAGACTAGATTTTGTCAAAAACTTGAGAATATGCTAACAATAGGAACCGAAGGTGTGCCCCTACAAATTAGTTGTTGTTTCTCTATATAATGTTGGTTTTCTCCAATAATTCTGTGTTGATTCAATGTTAACCTTTTGGCGTAATTTCCAGTTTTCCACAAATGTTGGCTAATGTTTACAGTTTGAATCAAACAAAAATTGTGAAACAAGTTTGAACGTTTTTCCATGAATGGATATTCCAAATCAGTTTGGCTGATGGCATTGGTTGCTCTGCAGGTACCAAGAGTTACATTTCTGTTGTCTGGGATGCAGAAATAGACTATTTGCTGCCGGTTCTTCCATTCTGTATGCTGCGCATGGGGCCTTTGATGTCAACTTGTAGGAATTAACCTTCTATATATCAGGCCCTGGTAAATGTGATGCGAACTTGTAGCAATTAACATGCCCTAGCTAACAGTAACTTGGGGTTAATCTTCTCAGCTGTTAACTGCCGTCTGTTGTTTGATCTCCGTAGGCAAGATTAGAACTGGCAGGAAGAGAAATGAACTTGCTTGAGCGTTGGCCCTGTCGCTGAATCTTGCAGTTCATTTGCTTGCATTCCATATAAGTACTATTTTGTGTGTGCACTTTTTTTTTCAGCAAGGTTTGCTCATGTCCCACAACCTCTGCTTATGCCAATGACGTTTCATTCTTTCTGTGTGTTTGAATGTGTACTCTAGTCCCACAGTATCTCTGAATTTGAGTTAACTTCAGTGTGCTGGGGAGGTTGTGTTGCCCCTTTCAAGTTTCAACCTGGGAAAATTGAATGAATCTTATTGTTTAGAAAAAGTAGCAAAGTGAATCTTGCACTGTAGAATCCTCTCTATTAAAAGCCTCTTAAAAAAGAGGCAATCTGATGAAAAGTCCGTCGCAGATTAATCTTTTCTTCAAAACCTAGCCGCTGGTTGCCTTCCCCATGGCCCTCATCGCCAGAGCTGTGATAGGGCTCGTCATTTGAGTCACAGCTCTCTAGGTGAAAACCAAAATTTCGGCTTTGCTGGAGTGGGGGTCATTGGCGTGCTTGTCGCTTCCTCCAAGAGGTGTCACTTGAGGTTTGGTCTTCATATGGTAGCGGCTTGTGAAACCGGAGCAACGGCTTTGGAAGTTACCTTCATGTTTATGGTGGTACCTTTGAAAAGCCACCTTGTTTATGTGTTGACTTAGGCGTGGCACGTGCGAAAATCGCAGTGATCTCACGAGGGGAAAAAACTTTCGGTAAAGTGAAGTGACTATTTCTCTATGAATGTCTGATTTCGAAGGCAAGAGATCAGACTCAAATTCATCTGGCGAACTTCTGCTATTATATATTACAAGGACTAATATATAATTATATATTGACTGCTCAAGAACTATTTCTTTAAAACGAGACAAAACCTTTGCCTTTTTCATTAAATAAGAATAAGATTGGTGCCCAGATAATAGTAGTAAGAAATGTGTAGCACATTTCAATTGTTTTGACAAGGGTGATGGCTTCTATATAGAAAAAATAAATCGCTAGTTCTTTTCTACAATTTTTTTTCCAAATGTATCTTTTTTTATTTGATAAGTTTCTTACTATTCCAAAGAAATGTATCTTTTCTACGAACTAGATGATCACAAGTTGTTTACAAGATTTAGGTGGTGTTTGGTTCTCTAGTCCTAGGACTTTTTCTAGTCCATGGGACTTTTTGAAAAAGACTCTCAAGGAGGTGCTTCTAAGGACTTTTAGCAAAAAGTTCCAAAAAAGTCCCATCCTATTTGGTTTGCTAGGGACTTTTTTTAGTCCCAACACAAAAAAGTCCCTGGAACCAAACACCCCCTTAGCATTTCAGTGACTGACTCCTTTATCCATTTCGCAAGAAATTTCCTTTTGAGCTGCATTACAAAAGGCTTAGGATAGCCTTATTACAAAAGGCAAAAGGATTAGTTTTTTTTAGGCAAGGCTGAAACTTCCTGCCGGGCCGCACATACCGAGAGATGATGTGGTCGTGGGCTTCCTTCTAGTGGGCTTTCACTCTCACTTGCAGGCACACTACCTGCTGCTTATCTCACGCTGTGGCGGATGCTTTCGACCCCAGCATTTCCCCGCATAGCAGTAACCCTAAAAAAGCACGGCAGCGCGAGATGTCGCCGGCGGCGGCGCCGCCGCTGGAGGACGAAAACCTACTCTCCGAGATCCTCCTCCGCCTCCCCGCGCTGCCGTCCACCCTCCCCCGCGCCTCCCTCGTCTGCAAGCGCTGGCGCCTCCTCGTCTCCGACCCCGGCTTCATCCGCCGCTTCCGCGAACACCACCGCCACAGCCCTCCCCTCCTCGGCTACTTCATCCACGACAGCCGAGGCATCTCCTACGAGCCTACCTTGGATCCCCCCGACCGCGTCCCCGCCGAGCGCTTCTCCTTGCGGCTCGACCACAGCTACGGCTTCTCGCTCCTCGGCTGCCAACATGGCCTTGTGCTCATCTCCCACGACTTACCGAGGCAAATCCTGGTGTGGGACCCCGTCACCGGCGACCAGCACCGCATTGCCTTTCCCCCATGGTTCGACGGGATCAAAAACCAGATTCATGGGGCGGTGCTTCGTGCCGCCGGCGAGGCGGACCAATTCCAGGTGGTCCTGGTGCAGGCCACCATATGGGACAAACAGCATCTGCAAGTGCTCGCCTGCGTTTATTCGTCAGAGACCGGCGGATGGGGCGATCTTATCTTAACACCAATTCCAGCCCCGGCTTACTGTACGGGCTTGTCGCCCGTTTTGGTTGGGAATTCCTTTTACTGGCGTCTTGCTGGATGTTTCTGTGCTGTTCTCGAGTTTGATTTGGAGAGGCAGAGCTTAGCTGTGATACAAGTGCCAGTTCGTGAGGAGAATAGCTTCGCTGTTATGCGAGCCGAGGGCGGTGGGCTAGGTTTACTCTCCATGTCAGGCCTCACCGCACAATTATGGAAGAGGAATACTGACCGTGATGGTGTTGCATCATGGGGGATGGGAAGGACCATCCAACTGGACAAGCTACTTTCTCCGTATTCAGCCGAGATTGCGCCCCTATTCATACTAGGGTTTGCACATGAAAATAATGTGGTGTTCCTGACGGGTGGTGATGGTGTCATCATGGTACAGCTTGAGTCATTGCAATCCAAGCAACTTTGCAGGATTGACAACATTTTTGATCAACATCATCATGCATTCGAAAGTGTCTATGCTGCAGGTAATAGCATGCCTTTACACCGATGGAATGCCATTCACATCCTCTCATGCCAACCTAACAATGTTAAATAGTGCCACATATTAATTGATTGTTTTGATGTTTGATGACCTCTTCAATATATAGTGATGTTGTGCTGTAGTGCTCTGTCCTGATCCTGACGCTTGTGTGGTGCCATTTTATGTAATGGTTATGAACTAGCAAGTCAATCTAGTATATTAATATCCATATGAACTGACAAGAAACACCAAAATTGGCAAATTTTCATGCTAAATTTGTTTAAAGATAATCAAAATCTGAATAGTCATTATCACTTCTGTTGCTATTAGTGATTAGTTTGAGCTTCGTTTTGTTCAAATGTTGGGGAACGAGTTTAAAAACAATTCTAGATAACTTCTCTTTTTTTGTTAGCTATAATAGTCTGAGTGTGCATGTTCTTTATTTTTACGATATTAATCACTATACATTGTTTGTGGGGATGCTCTTTGAATTTCACAATGACTATGGTTTTGTTATATATTACTATTGTTGTATCAAAGCTGAGTTGTTTTTTCTCAAATTACACATGTCAGTTTTAACTAAATATCTTGTTGGTGTTTTCTCGTGTCTATTTGGCCTTCGGTTGGAATTTCATTGGTTGGTTCATTGTTTGACTTCTTATGCTTGTAGGAATAGGCATTGGTGGTGAACATGATGGGGCTGAACTTGTGGGCAATCGACAAGTGATTGCCTGTTAGATATGCTTATTATGATGTGCTGGTTGAGCAGGTAAGCTTATTTTCTGCATGTAAGTTGAGGTATATTGAAATGTTCTTTCGAAGAACAAATTGATTTCCTTTTAACTACTGTTTCTCAATTACCAAATTGCAAGAGAGGACTCCAAGATTCTCTATTTGACACTTAGCTCAGTTGTTGCCCACCTGGCTACCTCATATCATGTTTTCATGGCTGCCTGCGTCTTGGATATTTTTTTCCATGCCGTGCTTCCTCATCCCTATCCTTACCAGCTTTCCATTCCCTTCATCATGCTTTCACTTCACCAGCTTTTCATGGCTGACTGATGTTCTCCCCACTGGATGTACCCTTTTGCTTGCCCTCTTTCCATCCAGTTCCCTTGCGTTCAGTTTCTCTCCTCCTGGTTGTACGAACTCTTCTACCTCTTACTCCCCCAGTTGCTTCTGGTAGTGCGGGTTCTTCTCCCTCTACCTTCTCAGATGTTCAATTGCTTGCAATTATTATTTTCTGTACGGTTTTTTCTGTTGGTAGGTAGTACACACCCCTCGTTGTCAATGTAACTTGCATATGTGATTCGCTATTGGACACTAGTATATTTGTCTGGTTTAAGCTGCATGTAGCTATGTTTCAATTTTGACACCCTCCGTTTAGTTTTGTGTGGTATCATGAATCACAATTTTTACTTTTACTAACATACACCCTCGGTTTAAAAATACACTGCATATTAAATTTTGGTAGTACAAGGTTTTACTCTAGTAGTCTGTAGCTTATGTGATACAAAATCATAACCATATATAAGTACTTTGGAATATGAGTCAAATGTCAATAATGTTATGTCGCATAAATATATACTAATAGTGTAACCATTGGTCAAAGGCTTTTTCTAACGAAACCTAATATGCAATGTATTTTGAAATATTAGTAGTGGTCTGGTGAGAGTGTTGTTTTTGTGATGTTGTGCTGCGTAAAAAATGACTTCTATTTTCTACTGAAGGAGTTATAAATAAATTAATAAGATAATGTATGATCCCTTGCTCGAGGCTTGTATGGCATGAATTTGATTGTATTCAATTTGTTAGTGACCAGATAGCTCATACATTTCTAAAACATATGCCCTTGAGTTAGAAACCAGAATTATCTGCTTTTCTATTCCATGAACCCGTCATATGTCCATGATAACATATCCAATTTGTTAGTTAACGTGGGTCTCACACCTTCTCTCTTAATTAAAAAAGCTGCAGGGCTCCTCCTCTACTGGTCTTTTTTTTTTAAATAAAGAATATTTCATATGATTTGCTTAGCTAGATGGCTCAAGATTTGCCTCTATGGAAGGTATTTGAACCAATCGTCTCTTAGCCTGTACTGAGACCATGCTAGCAGTAGAAGTTGATAGTGTGGCTACTACACTACAAATTACCTATTGCGATGCTCTGTTTCTACGGCTTTTTTTTTTCTCGTTTCCGGATAATGCTGAGATGATCAAACCTGGGAGTTATAAAATTTCCATTTTGTATTTTAAAACAAAAATGTGAGATTTTATATAACTTTCAACTGGTTTTTCATTAATGAATAGTACAGATTGGTTTGACTAATGATATTGATTGTTCACAGGTACCTAGAATGCTGAGATGCAGGAATTGGCTTCGTTGCTGTGGGTTCTTCCATATTGTATGCTTCATACGGAGATCAACCCTCTACGCTGTATGCACTGTTCTTCAACCAGCAAGTGGACTTGTAGGATTAATCGTTCAATTTGACAACTTCCCTCAGTTATCTAATTTCTGGACACAGTGAGCCAACTGGCATGATGAAGACACAGTGACTTGCTTCGAACAATCAGTACCTGTGGTGCATTTGCTTTATGCTTTCCAAGCAAGCGGGTCGAAACAATCTTGCCTGCCTGCCTGCCTGCCTGATCTTTGCGTACATCTTCGTGTCTCTGTTCATCTTCTCACTGTTTCCGTTTGATCATGTTTATCGGGTCGGGAGACTTTGATGTCAAATTCCTTATGTCCCATTTCTGTGTGTGTGAGTGAGTGTGTTTTGGTTGGTCTTATCTGATTTTGGCTAATGAATGTTGGATAGCACCTGCAGTCACTGGATAGCTTGGCCAGCAATGCTTTATCATGCAAGCATATTTCAGATGTTAGTGTACTGATATATTGAAGTTGCTCGTTTCAGATGCTGCCAAAGATTTAATTATACTACGGGAGTAAGTATAGAAGTTGCTTGTTTGACCCATTTATTACTCAGAACAATCCAGCAGTGGTTACTAACAGATCCGTCATTCGGTCATTGTCACCAAAAACTAATGCACTAGGAGATTTAAGCTCATTGCAGCTACATGATAGTGTGATTGCGGTGGCTTAACTTGGTCAGTTGAATGTTTGAAGTCATTTTTCTTTTCTTTTCTGTGTAGTGTACAGTGGAGCAATGTGTTGGGGCATCTCTAGCCGAACTATTCGAAGGGTTAACATCTCAAAATATGCTCTTTTGAGGATTTAATCCCACTCTAGCCGACTCTCATTTGGTTTAACTCAAAAAGTTGAGAAGTGTCCATCGGTTCTCAAATTTGCAGCTGAAACGAAGCCTCAACAAAAGATTCCTACTCTCATTTGGTTTAGCTCAAAAAATTGAGGGGAAGTGTCCGCCTGTTCTCAAACTAGATGACCAGTTGCGCCAAATGGCGCAAAGACCCGATTAAAACCATGTTCATGTTGAAAATATTTGCATTTTTCAATAACCATATATTTGAGTACATTTGGTAAGAACTTATACCCCTATATATAAAGGAAATTAAATGCAAATATTTTCTTAAGGTAATAATGCAACAAATTAGATCATCGGTAGGTCAAGATAGTTGAGTCTACAATTAGGAATTCCGAGTAGTTGTAAACTTGCATTAAAAAAAAAGTAAACACAAGTGACACAAAAGAATGTACTTAATACATGAACTCGTGAACATTGTGTACAAGAGAAGTTAATAGAAATAGTAGTCAATTACATCATATAATTTGGTGCTATACTCTTTTGTGTATATATCCTGAATGCTACCCCTTTGTGATCAACTCTTTGTCCTTCGAATCAAATGGCATAGCTATTGTCCCTTGTGGAAAAAGAAAGGACTCTGTAATACTCATAAATGTAAAAGGAAAACATCATGTAATGCATTTCAACCTGCGCAAAACAATGTAAAAACCATACATGCTATCTACATACTCTCATTGCCTAGCAAAGCATAAGTAGCCGAGGGACCCTGTACAAAAGAATTGACAATTTGCAGAAAGAAGCATGCCCTCAGCTGTCTAGACAACCATAAAACAATAAGTGGCAAAAGCTACGTCAGAATTAGCATTTGCCATCCAGTTTATGAGCTAATGTTGAGCATTCACCAGTCGATGAAACATATTAAGCATCAGCTATAAAACAAACTCTATTTTCCTAATAAGAAAACATAGATATGAAATGGGCAAACTCTATTTTGCCATTCAGTTTATGAGCTAAAGTGGAAAGCTATGGTCACTGAATTTTAGGCACTTTTATTTTTGAGCAAACAGAGTAGGGTAAAAACCCTACTGTAACTCTATTTTTTAGGCACTTCACCGGATAAACAATGGTCATAATACAAGTTTATGGCTGACACCTCACGAGCAGCAACCTTCAGTTTTACACTATTTAGGAATGCATACAAGCAAGTCCCAACAATTGAGATTTTCAATCTCGGACCAATCAGATATATGCTCGCAGCTAGAATTCTAATTGGAGTCATTCCCACCAGAATGCGCTTTGTATACTAAATAATAAGATAGATTGTTTTGGGTTTATAGCCGCCATAATCAAGGATCTAAACCTGGTACTATTTGCATGATAATGGGGTGCTTTCACACATCAGCATAAAACTAAAGAGTCATTCTTATCCTGTAATAGAGATACTATTCTTTTCACAGGCTCTTATTTTTCTACCCATACTAAGTTGTGCCCCTGTTTACTGGTGACACTACAAACTTTAGTTTATGTGGGTGTATAGACAATATATAAAACATGAACCTGGCAAAAAAATACAAGAGATTACCTGAATACATGATGCTACAGTACACATATTTTATCCTTTAAGAAGATGTGTGTACATATGAGCTAGCTAATAACCTTTTTGCCAACAGGAACCAAAACGCACAGAAATAAGAGTGGATAAACTGAGCATATACCTTCATATAACCAAAATGCCATTGCTTCTAGACTATATGATGGTGAAGCTGGCTAGCCAACATCTTCATATTAGTCCATCCAAAAAGCACACCAAAGTTCATATAGTTGGATTGATTGTATTTTCCCTGAAATGCCATTATCAGAAATTCAGAGTGCGCTCAATAGTAAATAGAAATACAGGGCTTGCTTATCACACTTACTAAGGACTCGTAGGCCCTCTCAAAAGAAAATAATTTATCTACATGAAATAGGCAACATAGGTAGGCAAAAATGCTATATACCAAAGAATATATGTCAATCTAAACGTTAATGATACAGGAATCCAACTGTGTTGCCATTTAAAAAAAAGTTCAAGCCCAATGGTTCTACTGATTAAACGACAGCAAAGGGAAAATTTTAGATGCAATAGCAATACCAGCTTCCAGTTCTACTAAAATAGGAATATGTACTCCCTGTGGTAACTAATATAAGACCTTCTAGATCACTACTTTTAGTGATCTAAAAGGTCTTATGTTAGTTTACAGAGGGAGTACTTAATAAGACTGTAAGCCATCACAATAATGCCGACTTCCCATTGATTTGATCAAACCAATATGACAAAGGGAAGGTGAAACTTTAGAAGACCGTATGAATTGACCATGATGTCTTAATTTAAAACTCTGTAATGAAGTAATAAACATTAAGTCTGAATGCTGTTACTAAAAAAGCATAAAAAAGGCAAACCAGCCAGCGGTGCATCATAATTAATGGTCCATCATGGGCAAACCAGGCAGCAGTGCCCGACAAACCTATACAAAAAAATGCAGGAAGTCAGAGCACAAGGCGGGAAATAGGACCGAGCATTAACAGCTAACCAAGCAATGAAAGAATATCCCCGCCAAAATCAAGAACGGTACTTTAGCATCCATAAGTACATAGAAACAAACATTCCGCTTGGCAGAGTGTGATCTCAGTATGATATCAATTACTGGGACCAAAGAAGGAAACCATGTAGAGTGTCACACCTAAGGGCGTTTTCTTACGTCTCTATTCTCCAGTAATACAACTCACTATTGATTGATTTAACTAAGGTATTCTTCAGCTGGGTATTTATAAAAGAAATTCACTATGCTTTTTTACCAGGGAATAGAGAGAAACTGAAAGACTTATGTTTCTAATTGCAAGAACTAACATCACCAGGCTGCTGTGCAGACTTATTATCAGCGGAAGATGCTACAGCTGACGGAAATTGGCTTTGGATTTCTTCTATGCCTGCTGCTCCCTCCTGCAGCAGTTATTTAGAACAACAAAACAGTTTACTGTGAGATGAGAGAAGGCACACTAAAGAAGCACACATCCATAAGTATGTATCTAATAATATAGATGCTACCAATCAGTAGAACTAAAATACTCCAGCAACTGGGATCAGCTAGAACTGTGTGTACATCACCAAATCAGAAGTTTAGTCACATGTGGTTCGCTTGGTAGCAGTTGCGGGTTTTCAGCGCTGAAGTCAAGAGCCGACCAGCAGCGACCAAATCCGAGCACAACTGTCCCCCGCAATTTGAGTTCTACCCCAGCAAGTATAGACACGTCCTCTGCGACCTCACACAGATACGAAAGTGCCATGAAGCACACCGCGCTAAGCCGCCACCACAAATCCAAAACACGTATAACGACTGAAATAAGTGAACACATCCCGCTCACACGCAAGCATGAAATATGAGCGGCATGAGGGCGAACAATACACAAAGCCCTTCCAGATCCAGAAAATTAAAACAACCAGCAATTTAAGCACCATGACAACACGTAGAGGAACGGAAATAGGCATTTTAGCTAAACAGAAAGCAAGTGAACCTCGAGGAGCAGGACAGAGATGCAACAAAGCGGGAGATCGGAATGCATCAACACAAGAGATCGTAGAACCTACTAAATAAATGGAGATGAATTGTTCAGAGCACCGGCATGCTATGCAAAAGAGCACAAACAGGTAAAAGAAGAGTCGTTCCACAGAACAATAAAAGAACAGTCCAATTACCTGAGTTGGAGAGGAGAAGCACGCAAGCAGAGCAGCCAAGATGGATGAGCATACCAAGGACGAGCGGCAGAGCGGCAGGCAAACCCGAACGCAAAAATAGAATGCATAAACCAAATAGAGATCAATTTTCAGCTGAACCAGTAGATGCATTCCTTCAGGTATGCATCCTAATAGGTCCTATAAAAATCATAAGAAATTAGATGATGGAACTTGACTGCCTTCTATATCATTTGGAGGACAAAAGAAGCTAGAAAAATAGCGACGAACCACTAATCACTGCTAAAACTAACTATCATTCCCCTGTGATATATGGATAATATTAGAAAGTAGAGAAAAGCACCTGTCAATTTTGCTTCGTCGTGGGAAAGCTATCATCCATGTGCATCAGTGATTTCTCATGTGTTCTGCATATCGAAAGCATATACATATAAGTATATAAGATCGCCATCAGTACTTCTGTTTACCAGTTGCACTGTAAGGCAACAGAGGCCATTCTCTGAACCTTCATGCAAATAAGTAATCATCCAAAAATGGAAGTAGCTGACTAACAATATAGCTCTCTCCTCATATCCCTGAAGAAGTGAGAAACAAGCAAATGGTTGTCATCTTTTTATTACCTAATTCAACATCTCCAACCTTAGGTACAGATCATGCCATTGGTCCACATAGCAAAGATCAACCATATCACTTACCAAAATGATGCAGCCGCTGCCAAAAACAGAGCTCTCTCCTCATACCCCTAAAGGAGTGAAAAACAAGGAAATCAAAATTTCTGTATAATAGAACACCCAAATAAGCAAATCGGTGGCAATATGCACCATGGCTTGATCAGAATGCAAGCCAACAAGACGAGAAGAGAAAGGCCACAACCTGCAAGCAGAAGAAACAGAGCATTTCATTGAGGAGAGGAAGGAGAGAAATCCGAATCGCCCAGTCGCATCATCTCGGAAGGCGATGACCATAGGCACACCCTCTTCCACCCCCGCGTCGTCACCCTCTTCCTCGGCAACCACCCCACGCCGTCGCCCTCTTCTTCGGGAAGCTCTCATGGCTTCCAGCTACCGTCACTATCCGGGATGCCTGATTCGCTTCCAGGCCATGAGCCCATGGCCATGCTCTTGATCTGTGCCATGGTCGTCGTCGCTCCGTGCCTCCGTCCTCCTCAATCTGCTGCTTCCCTGGATAGGTTGTGGCGGCAGCGAGGATGCCTAAATAATCAGCACGCAACAAAAACAAATCTCAATGAAAACGAATGTTCAAGACAAAACTAAACTGGCTGCAGGAAACAATGGCGAATCAGTCAAAGAGATATGTGTTGCCGCTGGCGCAAGGAAGGGGACTCATCGCTATTGGAGATGATGGCAAGAGAGAAACATGAGCTGCACAACATGTACGTGCCAATAGTGAGTCCAATAAGGCAAGCGCGCCGCCAAGAATCTCTCTTCCTCCCGATGTCTCCTTCCTCATCCTCCTTGCCGCCTCCTACTACTCTTGCTGGCCAACACAACAAATCAAAGCATAAAGTTAGAAACTAAAAAAGGAGATGGTAGGAAACATACCACCATGAGAACCAAATCGGATTACCAAACTCTTTTTTTTAACAAGCACCATACTCTTAAGAACCATATGGGTGCAGCAAGCTCATGTTATCATGGAGCAGACCAAATATTCATGGGTACGGCACAACATGTACACTACAAAATAAATCTACAGCCCCGCAGGAAAAGCTCAAAGAAATATTGAAAGAATCACAGACCCAAGAAGACTGTCCGAAATCCATCTCACTTTTCCCCCAAATTAGGCACGGACAGGGACGAGGATGACCTCCTCCTCCTTCCCTGCAGTATTCTTCTCCCACCGCTGCACCTCTCTCTCATCTGTCCTCCTTTGTCCCTCCTCTCCTTCCTTCTCTCTCTCCCTGATCTTCTCTCTCACCTGTAGGGCCACCGCCGCCGGCGTGACCCTTCCCGTCTCAACGCCTGAAGCAGCGACCGTGGTGTCACCAAGCCGTGACCGTGGTCTTGGCCCCCGCTCTCGACGCATCTTCAACTTGCTGCACGCGTTGCAACGAGGTGTGCGCCGGTTGGGGCGGCTGCTGCTGCCCTCCTCCTGCTGAGTCCGGATCGAGGCCGCGCTCCTTGGCTCGAGCTCCTCCCCACCAACGGGATCCCTTGCTCCTTCCCTCCACCAACAGGGTCCCTTTCTCCTTGCCCCCATCCGGCCATCTGTGGAGATCCCACCGTCCTGTCCTTCCATCGCGCCGTTGATGGCTGAGTGGACGGGGAAGAGAAGGAAGGCGAGGTGGAGGGGAGGCAGAACGGGGGAGAGAAGGAAGGCGAGGTGGAGGGGAGGCAGCGACGACCACGAGCTAGCAGGCGAGGAGAGAAGCGAAGGGAGGGGGAGGGGCGGCGGAAGAGGGGGGTGCGTGGGGCTCGAGGGAGGAACGGGATTGGGGGCTAGGTTTTCACCGCGCTGTCGGGTTCGCCCACCATCGTTGCACAAACGCGTAGTGAGCCCATGACTGGAACGTTGGGCCCGTGCGCAATGATGGCGCAGGCGTCATGCATCCAAACCTGAAGTCACCCCGTGAAGTAAAACCTACGGCCAGATCTTTGACAGAGAGGTAAAAAGGAGCAGAATTTTGACAGCGAGATGAATCGTGCGATCCTGATTCATTCAGCGATGCAGGTGCCTCGGCTATGCGGGTAGCATAGCCAGGTTTATATGTTCAATTTGAGTAGCTACACGGGGCGGGAGTCACGGCCACACCGACGCGGCGAACTTACGAGGCCCAGAGTTGGTTGCATCTGGCTTGCTCGGCGAAGGGAGAGCACGGCTTCGAGGGTAATCGAGCTCCTCAACGCCTGCAAGAATCCACTCGGCCCCATCGTCCACCCACAACCTTACGGCATCGCGATGCGGCCCGTAGAGGCTCTCACCTCCTATGCCTGCCAAGTGTTCAACAAATCTCCTTGGTACAATTTCACTTTTATCTTTGTTTTCTTTACTTTTTGCAGTCAAATTCATCTTTCAGTATTGCAATTCGTAGATGAAGACGTCTCGTCGTCCGAGGATGAGGAATAAGATGACGATGATTTTGAGATGGCCCTTGTCAAGGAAGATCACAGGAGACCGAGACTATGACCCGAGTTTTGGTTGCTTGTATCAATCGTGATAGGACAAAAGCCCATGCCAAGCTTGTCCGAGATTACTTTGATGCAACATATCCAGAGAAGTATTTTGAGGGCGATTTTGGATGCACTGAAGTCTCTTGAATACCATTGCAAAAGCTATTGAGGGTCATCTTCCTTGGTTTTAACTGAGAAGGAATGCATCGGGAGAAAGTTGTGCAAGTCCATTGATGAAATATTCGCAGCTTTTCAAGTGATTGCCAATGGGTGCTCGACCAAAGCTATTGACGACTTCCACATTGGGGAAGACACAATCCTCGAGGCGGTTCGAAGATTCACACAAGCTGTGATCGAGATCTACAAATCAGATACTTGAGGGCACCCAATGATGAAGACACTAAGAGGCTTATGGGTCTAGGTGAAGAACGAGGATGGCTATGGGAGGCTTGGATCAACTAATTTCATGTACTGGACATGAAGAAATATGTGTGCTTCAAAAGCGCTTTGCGATTGACCGTGGTCCTACCGAGTATTGGAAGGCACATGTCTTTCTGACAAATCATGACATGTTGCATCATCTTGCACAACATGATCATTGTGGATGAGAGGAATGCCAAAAAACTTTCGGTATAGCCCCAATGGGGATCCTATGGAGTCGGAACACGGCGCAAACTAGATTTAGAGAAGGGATAGTCCAACGCACAACTAGGAAACCCAATGTAAATGCCCAATGTCGAATGAATACTATGGGGTGAAACCTAGAGCAACACCAAAACAAAACTAGCACTATAACGTAACATGGACCAACGGCAAAAGAACCAGGTTCTAAAACATAACCCATAACATAGCAGACAAGCAACATCCAATGCTGCGAAGTGAAGACACCCTCCACACTAGTAGAACCTAGAACATAGCGCACAATCTTCATTCCCCATCACGTTCATTGTGTTAGAGCGAATCATCTCAACTCCGGGCCTCAATGTACTCGCTTCGCCCTTCTTTTGAAGACCTGCCCAATATACGAGAAAAGAGCACAGAAAATACGATCTCAAAAGGAGTTTTAATTATCTTGTGCTCAAATGTTGCTCGATTTCAAGCATACCAAATGACAGCAAGGCCAAGTGTGAAACATTTCCCCAACAGGTAGGAAAGAATAACACCAAGAGAAATATTGCCAACGATGTTTAGAACATTGGTTAGTTCCCAACACCATCCCAATGGATCTAAAATTTGCTCATGTGAGGGTTCGAGCTCAGGACATCACCAATTGTCTGGAAGGCTGAAGCCACCCGAGCCATCCAATGGTTGTTGTATTTGAATAATTAAATTTGTAAACTTTAAATTTATAACATTGTTAAATGTGTGAACATAAGTCATCAAGTTTTCACTTAATACCGTGTGCAAATATCCAGTTGAAAATGGAGCACGTAAACGAAAAGATAGAAGAATTGGCGCATAATAATTTTATTAGGGAGCAAAAGTTTTAGTAGTTCGGTTAGGTCGTTTTTCAAACTCCTTACATTTAAGTTGAGGAGTTAGTAGTAAGTTTAAGCAATTGTTTGATGAGTTAAATTTTGGAAATTCGGTCAGATAATGCCCTCTTTTTTTTTCCTACACACACACCCGAAAACAGAGCAACGCTGCCTTTCCCTTGTGCTTCTCCCCCCATTCCGTACGCACCCCTCGCCGCCCTCCCGTCGGCATGGCCTCCTCCTCGCCGCCCCCGAGCTCCACCGCCTCCCGCGACGACGACGACGACCGCCGCCAAGGTACCGCCCGCGTCCACCCCTCTCCCCCCTCCCTCCCACGCTTTGCCCTTCCACCCCTTGGTTTCTTTCCTCTCCGGCAAGAACAAGGCCACCGAGCCGAGACGCCGCGATCCACCGCTCTGACGACCCTCTCCTCTCGCCGAGCACGGGAGCAGATTCGCTCGCGCAGCCCGCCGCTGATCTCGCATTCGCCCCCTCCGCTCCGTCTGCTCCGTGCACGAGACGAGGGTTCTGCGAGGGTTTTAATTCAAATCAATTCCGCTCCAATCATTCAATTCCGCCCATCTATGGCGCAGATGCCATGTGGGAGAGGCGGACGCACGCGAGGATCCTGGTCTCGGACGCCGACGCGGGCTGCATCATCGGCAAGGCCGGCTCCGACATCCACGCCATGGAGGCCCGCTCCGGGGCCCACATCAGGCTCTCCGGCAGAGGCCGGCACCTCCCCGGCACGGACCGCAGGGTCGTCCTCGTCTCCGGCCTCTTCCGCACCGTCATGGACGCCGCGGAGCTCGTCCTCGAGAAGCTCTTCTACCTGGTATAAACAGGCATTCAGATTCAGGGCCATCTCCGTCTGCCTTCTCTGTAAAAAAAGGGTTAACTGACATTTCTTCAGGGTTACAGTTGGTTGACTGATTTGGTTCCTGCAGCTCATCAGCCGTCCTTCGGTTCAGAGCAGTTTCATCCTCTCCGGTTGACTTCATTGATGGATTGATCCTCTGCTCTGCTCTGTTTGCAGGGTGACCAGGTGATTGACGCTGAGGCCACCGTGGTGCTCGTGGTGCCCGACGCCTGCTGCGGCGCGCTCATCGGCAAAGGAGGGGAGGTCATCAAGTATGATTACTTACTTACATTGCCTTCCTGTTCTCATCCCCAATATTGCTGTGCTTGCTTGCAATGAACCATATGGTATATGCTCTCCACTCCACACAAGGCCCAAGGGAGCTTGCGATGCAAGTGACCCCCTTGCTCTCTGTCTACCTACACACGTGTTTTGGTTACGGCAGCACAATCGCATGTTTGGCGAGCCTTTCTCTGGCGCCGTTGCTGAAATGTGATCATGAGTTTCATTCATTCAGAGGGATAATTCATACCAGTTTGCAGCACATTACTACCTGTTATATCATCTAAGTATCTACCTAGTACATTTGATTGGTCGCTGTGGAATTGCATATTTTGGGGCCTTGTTTGGAATCGTCATGGAAAAATACGTCTGCCGGCATTGCTGAAATTGCAATGCAAGTGACCCTTTTATCTCTATCTGTTCCAACAGTGCTGCTGTTGTTATTAAACTATTTTATTTAAGCCATGTTTGTGTATGTCATCGCACGTAAACAGAGGCGTGCTGTACGTTCCAGCTTCAGCTCTGCTTCTTAAGTTCCACTATTTGGGAGCATAGGCAGTTTTAGCTTCCATTTACTATTCAGAATATTAGCTTGCGTTTACTATTTGGGGACCTGCCCTCCATGGCTCACCGGCACCCGTCATCACATTTCCTCTTCTTTTAATTCTACTTTTCAGATATTCCAAATCTGATATCTGTTCCCCTTTTTGTTCATCATCCAGGTCCTTAGCTGAGGAGTCAAATGCTGGAATCACGGTCTCACCCCACGACATCTGCTATGGTTTCCATGATAGACTGGTTACGATCACTGGACACTTGGACAATCAGCTGCAGGCAGTGTTTCTTATACTGTCCGAGTTGCTTGACGACATCCGCTACTCATCCTCCTCCACAAGTATGTCTGCATAACTTTCATTTAGCACCGGTATTTCTGTTTTTTTTTTCCGTTTTATCCATTGCCTGCTACCCAATTTGTTGCATGTTGTCTGCCTTGAGGCATTTTGGTTTAGTGGACTATCTACCACAGGCTCACAGCCTTGCAGTAAGATCGAACCTGGGAAATACGTCGCTTCCTAATCGTTTCTGCTATGTTTACGTACCGACGTGATGGATTAGCTTTACGATTTGCTGGCATTGAGGTGCTACCTACTAGCTCGTATGGCATCACCTTTTGCAGTAGCTAATTGGCTCATCACATTTCTCAAAAACTCAGGCCTTAATTTTCCAAGTTCAAGTGTTCGGTATGGCGGTGATGGGCAAGATGAGCATGTCGAAAGATACCACAGCAGGGTAAGACATCGTTGCTGAATTGAAATACACCTCTACATGTTGTGATCAGATATCCTCTTAACCTGGATTGGATTGCTCTCTTCATGTATAGTTGGTCCATTCAATGAAGCTTCTCTTCTCGGTACATGTCTTGTTAACAATCACAAGTGTTTAAAATTTAAATAGAAAGCAAGGGGAGTTTAGAAAAGTATAAGAAAAGAAAGAAGGTTTTGTTCTCTATTTCTTTTATTCTGTCGTAGTGCTTGTTGGTCATCCACTAGAGTAGAATCTTGATTTTCTGTCAGAGGTAATCATTGCCAAATGAAAGAAAAGGACATAATTTCGATGCAGAAAATTAAAGTTATTATTATAGTCATCTAAAACATCGTAGATTCACTCCTGCTGTCTCTAGTGTATTTTATGCTTCAAAAAAATATATAGCATGTGCTGGCTGTTATATTTGTAAAGAAGAAATATACTTTACTTTTTGTCAAAGGACTCACCCTAATCCAACAGGCATATTGTTGAAATGGAATTGTGGGCTTGACTCTGTTAATCTGATTTACCTATGCAAACGTGTGCGTAGTTTCCTGCACCCCATTAAGTCCCAAGTCCCTCTTTGCTTCATATTAGTATCATAATCCAGGGACCTCAAAACATCTCTCGCTATTTTACCATATATATAGTCGGAGCGAATTATCTACTGTTCATACTGCAGTTTACCAACCAGTGCTATAGGCCTCTGCCGCGAAACCTGAACCTTCTTGTCTTGAATTTCTCCAGCATGACACACCCGTGAGATCGCCTGACTACAACAGCGACGTGCAAGGGACCCTCACCATGGGTGTCGCTGACGAGTACGTGGGCGCCGTCATCGGCTATGGCGGGAGGACCATACAAGAGATCGAACGGGTACGCACATATCTCCCGCACCACCGAAACGCAACCACAAACAGTTAAACAACAGGGCTATGGTTTGGACTAATGGTTTGTCGTCAGAGTGCAGGTTACGGGCGCGCAGATCAAAATCGTGAAGGGGGAGTTCATACCTGGGACGAACGAGAGGTAGGTACCACAGCAGGTTTCACTCGGTGTTTGCGTGTTCTTTAGCCGCGAAATCAATGAGATGCCTGCCTGTATGTCATTTAACCTGCGGTGTGTGTGTTTGTGTGTGTGCGGTGTGCAGGGAGGTGGTGATCAGCGGGATACGGGAGGCGGTCGATGCGGCGGAGGAGATGATCGTGCAGCGGGTCTCGGAGGCCGCCAAAAGTCGCCGCCGGCAGCAGGGTGGCGATGGCGGTGGTGACAGGCGGCCTGTGCAGGAAGTGGAGTAGCAGCAGCAGTAGCTGTGACACAACAGAGCAGAGCGGAGCAGAGCATAGTACTAAATTACTACTGATGTCCCAAGTTTTTTGGTCCCTTGCATACGTTGCTGGAGAAATTAGTTAGCAAGAATTGCTTGGGAGGGGAAGGCATGGTGCAATCACACTGATGGCTGCACGGCTAGTTTTGGTTTTGGTCAATGTTGCTTCCATGTTTGGTACTCCCTCCGTTCCAAAATAGATGACCCAACTTTGTACTAACTTTGTACAAAGTTAGTACAAAGTTGGGTCATCTATTTTAGAACGGAGGGAGTACTAGTGTATGTATCCGTGCCTTGTGTTTCAGTGAGAGGATGGATGGATGATTCCTCTGGGTTTGATTGACCCAACCCAAGAGGAGAGGAGTTTTGAAATGGAAGTCTGAAGCAAAGTTGTTTTTACTTGCACACAAACTTGGATGATCAGATCAGATCAGACTTGCACTGTGCTCCCCTCCTTGCCTTCTTCCCACTTCCATAGAGACCCCCGCCATGCTCCCCCCCCCCCCCCCCTCCCGCCCCGCGCTGATGGTGGACTCCACCATCTCTAACGCCGACGACAACTACTGCCTCCAAGGTATTGTACCCTCCACCCTCCCCCCCCCCCCCCCCCCCCCCTCCTGACCTCATCGACACTTGTTTGTTTGAGCTTTAATGTGTTAGTGAGCTCGACGCAAGTGTTCACGAGGCATGTCCACAAAATCTTCCCGATCCGCCGCCTACTCTGCTAGGGAAGTGGGTAAGTCACCGGTGTCGATTGACATAGTACCGAAATTAGGCTCAATTCCATACAAAGCCTTGAAGGGTGACAAGTGGTCATATTTTTAAGAGCAGGTTATTATCTAAAAAGAAGTACAGTAGGTTGCTATAGTACAACCCTACATATCACTATGTTGTTTTGAGGTTTTCTTCTTCTGAAAATTCACAAATTTGAAAATATTCTTGGGCTTTACACTCTTCGTGGGCTTCAATCTCCCACCTTATTTTGGGCTTCCCAACATGATCTTCCCTTTTGGGCTCTTGTTTGACATCAGTCTTCCAGTCCATCAGAGCCTGCATCGGTGAGGAGATGAGCAGCCCCGGCAGCCACCCTAGGTCGTCGTCGGCGGCGCCGCTGGACGACCAAGACCTCCTCTCCGAGATCCTCCTCCGCCTCCCCCCACTGCCGTCCTCCCTCCCCCGCGCGTCCTCGCCTGTAAGCTCTGGCGGCGCATCGTATCCGACGCCCGGTTTCTCCGCCGCTTCCGCGAGCACCACCGCCGCAACCCTCCCCTCCTCGGCTGCTTCGTCCAAAATCTCTCCACCGTCCACTTCGAACCTATGCTGGAGGCCCCCAATCGTGTCTCGCAAGCTCGCTTCTCCTTTCCCATCGACGCCGGCGACTACTGCCTGCCCATCGGATGCCGCCACGGCCTCGCACTCATCTTCCATCCATGGCGGAAGCTCCTGGTATGGGACCCCATCACCGGCGACCAGCACCGCCTCGACATTCCCCCGGGGTTCGACAGGGAGAAAATCATCAGCGGAGCGGTGGCGGTGCTTCGTGCTGCGGGAGAGGCCCCCCACTTCCAGGTTGTCTTGGTAGGCAACAGCGACATACAGCATACACAGGCTGTCGCCTCGGTGTACTCGTCGGAGACCGGTGTATGGAGTAATCTCGTCTCGACACCGCTTCCGGCCGGCGACCCCATGCATGATGTACCTACTGAAATTTACCCGGTCATATGCTCTGTGATGGTTGGGAGTTCCCTTTACTGGTTCCTTTAGGGCTTGTTCGGTCCCCTCCAATCCACCCGAGGATGGGATTAACCGAACAGAGCCTTATGGGAATTGGTTTGGAATACTTGAATTTAATTTTGATAGGCAGAGCCTAAGTGTGATACATGTGCCAGTGGACGTCGTCGATGTCGACAATTGCTTGTTCACGGTTATGCGGGCTGAGGGTGGTGGCTTGGTTTCCTCTTCCTGTCGGGCTACAGCGTCCGGTTATGGAAGAGGAAGACGGACGGTGGTGGCGTAGCTTCATGGGTGCTGGGAAGAACTGTTGCACTAGACAAGCTACTTTCCGTGAATTCAGAGGAGGGGAGTCAAAGCCCAAGGATACTCGGGTTTGCTGAGGATAATAACACGGTGTTAGTGTGGACATTTATCGGCATCTTCATGGTCCAGTTTGAATCATTGCAGTTTAAGAAACTTTTCAAATCCTACTGCTGGTTTCACTATTATCCATTTGAAGGTGTCTATACCGCAGGTAAAAAGAAACCAAGTTATTTTATAGTCTTGTATTGTTATTATTGTGTTATGTGGTTCAAGTTAGAGGTAGCAGACACTTCGTCCATACAGTAAAACAACGGAAATGATGATTGTCAAAAGCGATTTATTTGAGGTGGATTGGCATATTATATGTGTATAATAAGCATACTATTTTCGTTATTGTTGCAGGCCTACTGACATGGTCAAGGATTTCACTATGAAATACAACTGAATTGATTTCTCGAATTATAGCAGTGTGTTTATCTAAATATCTAGTTAATGCCCCCGTACCTATTTAAATGTTCGTTGGAATCTCATTGGTTCCTTGCCTTCATATTTTTGTAGATGCTCGCATTGGTGGTGGACACGGTGAAGCTAAGCTTTTGTGCGATACATAATATGATCTGTCTGGATAGATGCTATCTTGAATTCGTGATGCATTGATCAGGTAACTATTTGTTAGTGGTAGCAGAATGAAATATTTTCTCTTTCCTTTCCTTCGAGGATATTTTCTGTTTACTTTTCTTGGTTGCTATGTTGCATTTTTTGTATGGTTATGGGTCTGTCAAGTTTGAGGATGATTTATCTGTTGTTCCATGAATTCAAATTTGTATTGGTAACTAACAACACCTCAGCTCTTGGCTTCAAACTTCTTTTGTTATTACAAGCTTCACACTATTGCTTTCTTAGGGGAAACATTCCACATTACTGCCCATCCAGGAACATTGTAATACATAATGCTCGCTTGCAGTTATTGTATAATTATGCTAATTTTAGGTGGGTCTGGTTTAATGTTTTCACAACGTATATCTATTTGTCAGTCTAATTCTCATAACCTCCAACATAGCGTGTCTTATCCAAAGTACATATTGGCTGTTGTAGTGGTTTATGTACTGAATCCATGACCAAAATGACATGTCTAGATTCGTACTGAACACTTCTCTCGTCACGTGTAGTTTCCAATGTTTCGTTTTTGATACTGTACAGAGTAAAAAAGGTGTTGTCTATTCGAACCGAAGGAAGTATCAATTCATAAAATGATACATTATAATTTACTCGAGGCTTCCACTGCATGAATTTGATTAAGTTTGATTTTTTAGTGTCTATAGCTTGCACATTTCTAATGAGTATGCCCATGAGCTAGAAACCAGACGATTCAGCTCTATTACAACATAAGCCCTTCCTATGCCCATGATAAGAAAGAAAGTTTCACAAGATTTTATAAGCTAGGATGTTCTAATGGAGTTATCTGAACCACTAACCTTTTCGCCTGTACTGAGACCAGATTTAGCCACCTGAGACTATGCTAACAGTAGAAATTGAAGGTGTGCCCCTACAAATTAACTGTCGTCCTATTGCTGTTCTCGCTTTGTACTGTTGGTTTTCTCCAATATTGCTGAATTGATTCGACTTTAAGCCTTTGGCACAATTTCCACATCATTGAAGCTCTAATGCTTACTGTCTGAACCGTACACAAGTTGTGAGATAATTTCCATGCATCAAATAATTGAGTATTACAAATCTGTTTTACTGGCTTCACTGATTGCTCCACAGGTAACAAGAGTTAGGTTTCTGATGGCTGAGATGCAGAAATGGACTCTTTTGTTTCAGGCTCTTCCATCCTGTATGCCGCGCATGGGGCCTGTAATGTGCTCCACAAGGGAATTTGACCTGCTATGTGTCATGCCCTGGTCAAATGTGACGTGAACTCGTAGGAATTAACATGTCCTGGTCAACTGTAACTGGAGTTAATCTTCTGACTTATGAACTGCCCGTCTGTTATCTGATTTCTCTAGGAAATTTTCGAACTGGCATGAAGAGAAATTAACTTCCTTCGGTTAATGCATTACCGTTGGCCTTGTCACTGAATCTTGCATCTTTTTTCCAGCATTGTTTGTTCATGTCCCACAAAATTCCTGCTTAAGCCCATGACGTTTGCTCATCCTTTTTGTGTGTTTGGATCTGTATTTCAAGGAGATATCATTGCCCCAGGGACGCCTTTATGAGTTGTGCTAATTTGCGCATATTCAGTAGCAATGCTGCTACTGGGATTATTTTCTTCTAATTTCTGTGGGATATGGTGAAGGCTGATAACCTGGAGACACTATGGTATGGCCTGTGCCACAATGCTGCCATTCTAATTTCTGTGGGATATGGTGAAGGCTGAAAACCTGGAGACACTATGGCCTGTGACATAATGCTGCCAGTGCCGGCGACAAGTCTCCCCTTCCGGCTGCTGCCTCATCTGCCCTACAACTTATTTCTGAATTCACTAACGGTATGAACAGAGAGCTACTGTTGTTCCTGCTCCGGGTACTGTCAAAAGCTGGTCCAAGCCACCTGGAGACTCGCTGAAAATCAACATCGACGGCTCGTCCCGGAGAGAAACAGGCATGTGAGGTGGGGTTCCTGGGTCAGAGATTGCAATGGCAAACTTTTTCATGTAGCCGAGTAGCTCACGGCCTGGCGCTCTCCATGCGTGCTGGGACGGTCGACAGCCTGAAGGCCATCGAGTTCGCTGCCGAGGCAGGTATGGGGCGTATGACCATAGAAACTGATGAAATGAAATGAAACAGTACTGAAGTCTGCCTTCCAAACCAGTGACTTCGATATGGCTCGCGCATGGCGTGCTCTCTCGAGAAGCAAAAATATCTTGTGCTTACTATCTTCATTGAGCTCAACGTCTATATATAGTTTAACTCTGGGTGGTGTCATGCTCGGTATATGTCATGGAAATGTAGCTGTCAGAGATTTGGCTGCGCCAGATTATCAATATAGCCCACCCATTCCTGTCTGGAAAATAACCGAATTCTGTCATGAGTTAACCTCTTGAGAAATGAAATACACATACAGACAGTGTATGCATGTGTCTTATCAAATAGAACGAATATAGCTGCCGTGGGAGATGTTTAACAAATTCCCACCACGTCACCTTTTTTGCTAATGTGTCGGAGTTTACTATGAAAATGTGGGCCAACCTTACAAAGATTTGAGTTGGTGGTGAGCTCACCCACCCTTTATACACTTACGCGTGGGACATGCTGTAACCGGAATAAAAAAAAATTCCAGCGCTGCATTCGAACTAGGGATGTTGCATAGAGCATTCTCTCTCCGCCTGGTTATGCTAAAAGAAAATCTCTCTCCACTAGGAGCTTCCCCACCTCCTCCTGCAACTGAAATAGAAAAAAACATCTCTTGCCCGCGACCACGAGTCAGTCCGCCGCTGCAGTTCCCCAATCGCCGTCCTCTGGCCGTTGTCGTTCCCCAATCGTCGTCCGTGGTCCGCCTCTCTTCCAATCGTCGTCCCCGGTCCGCCTCTGTTCTTCAATTGTCGTCCTCCGCCATCATAGCTCTAACGGGAGCTTCCATTTCTCTACCATCGCCTCGCCACCGATGCCATGGGTGGTTGCCACTCTGTCAATGTAATAGCTAGTGGCCTCCAAGATGCTGCACCAGAGGGGAGCTGCGGCTCCCATCCTTCCCATGGATAGCAGCAACATGGCTGCCCTCCCGAAAACAACTCCACATGCGATAGCAAGAAGTGCATGAAATGCAGGAAGAGCTTCGCCAATCCGGAGTTCTGGACGAGGGCCGCCATTGCAACCCAAGCAGGGGGCTTGGAGCGGAGCTGTGGCGCGGGCTCGACGACGTTGGCTAGCAAGGCCACCAGCATGGATCGAGCACAAGCTGGACAACCTTAGGAAGCAGAGGAAGTGGGTAGGTGGTGTCGATCGCGAGCACCCGGTCCATGCCATCCTACATGTCGTCCTTGGTTGCCGTTGTCGGTGCAACGAGCACGAGCTATGCGCAGAGGTCACGCTCAAGGTCCCTTTAGAGCTTTATGGCGTTAGTACAGAAATGATGATATGCCAAATCAGCGAAGCTCCATATGATGAGCAGACAAATGATGAATCATCGATCCACAGAATCAAAGCACCACAAGTTCACGGGCATAGACAATGAAGGAACACTAGGATGGGAATAGAGGACTGCAACAGGGAGTAGCGATTCGGTGCACAGGCTCATCTGCACCTGCGATGAAGAAAAAAAATTGAAAAAAAGTACTAGAGAAATTCAAAAAATTCTAATTTTTTATGTGGTAGATAATTTGGTGCATGAGGTGCGCTTTAAATTTCAGATCATTTGGACATATGAGTACCTCGCAGCAAAAAAGGCCGCACCAAATTATGTGAAAAGCCGCACATTTCAAAAACCGTGAAGAGGTGCACCAAATCAAATCCGCTTTACATCTCTTCGTGGGCTTCAGTCTACAGCCCACTTGAGAGTCTGCTGCACCTCACTTCACCTTTCCAACCCGCATCGGTGAGGGACGCGAGAAGATTAGTGGCCCCCGCCCGTCGGCGGCGCCGCCGCTGGACGACGGCGACCTGCTCGCCGAGATCCTCCTCCGCCTCCCCCCGTAGCCCTCCTCCCTCCCCCGCGCCTCCGCCGTCTGCAAGTTGTGGCGCAGCCTCGCCTCCGACCCCAGCTTCTCCCGCCGCTTCCGCGCACCACCGCCGAAACCCTCCCCTCCTCGGCTGCCTCGTCTACGATTTTTGCCAGGTTCGTTTCCAGCCTACCCTGGAGCGCCCCAATCGCGTCCCGCAATCCAGCTTCCCCGTCCCAATCGCCGCCGGCGGCCGCTTCCGGATCCTCGGATGCCGCCATGGCCTCGTACTCATCTTGCACGACTCACAGAAGCAGCTCCTGGTGTGGGACCCCGTCACCAGAGACCAGCACCGCCTGGACATTCCGCGGTGGTTCGACATCGACTCAATCAGCGCGGCGGTGCTTCGTGCTCCTGGAGATATCCACCATTTCCAGGTGGTCTTGGTAGGCAACAGCGGCATTGAAAGTACACAAGCGGTAGCCTCTGTTTACTCCTCAGTGACCGGTGTATGGGACAATCTCGTCTCAACACCGCTTCCACCAGAGGATTCTGGTTCTCCCACCACGGTTTACTGGGGCAAGCCTGCTGTGATGGTTAGGGATTCCTTTTATTGGTTGCTTTATGGTTATGGGAATTCGCAAGGAATCCTTGAATTTGATTTGGATAAGCGGAGCCTAGATTTAATACACATGCCAGTGGGTGACACTCGAGACATAATAGATCGCAATATTTGGCTTATGCTGGCAGAGGGTGGTGGCCTTGGTTTACTCTTCCTGAAAGGCTTTTGTGCCCAATTATGGAAGAGGAAGACCGATAGCAAGGGTGTTTCTTCATGGGTGCTGCTAAGAAGTGTTGATCTCGACAAGGTACTTTCATTGAATTCAGAGATGGAGAGAGAGTGCCCAAGGATAGTAGGGTTTGCTGAGGACAATAATGTGGTGTTATTGTGGACGTCTGTTGGCATCTTCACGGTCCAGTTTGAATCATTGCAGTTCAAGAAACTTTTTGAATCCCATGGCTGGTGTCGCTATTGTCCATTAGAAGGTGTCTATACTGCAGGTAAAATGAAACCAGTTTATTTGAATTTCATAATGTTAGTATTAGTGCATAGCTGTGTTGCATATGTTTACCATGTTGAGATACATAATATTTTGAAATTGAAGACAATTACATGAAAAACTTGCTTGAACGGTTGAACCAACTGATATGTCAAATAGGCAGACCAATTGGCATATTCTGAAGCTAAAGATAGTTAAATTTCCTTCATTCAATATTGGCATCCTTGTCGATCTTGCTAGTAATATTAAATCTGGAAGGTGACTTGGTTTTATGTTTATAAAATAGTTTTTCACTTATAGAAGATCTGCTAATAGTCTGAGTGTGCATATTCTTCGTTTTATGACATCAGTGAGTATACTGTTGATGTGAGTGATTATATAGTGTTATTGGAATATTCTTTGTATTTGATGGTATATGTGGTTTTGTTTATGTGTTCCTAAATTTGCATCAGGCCTGAATTATTTTCTCAACTTACAACATTGTGTTTATCTAAATATCTACTCAATGCCCCCCCTTGTACCTATTTAACTGTTCTTTGGAATCTCATTGGTTCCTTCACTTGTTATTCTTATAGATACAGGCATTGGTGGTGGAAACGATGAAGCTAAACTTTTGCACAATACATGATATGATTTATCCGGATAGACATGTGGGCGTGATATATTGATTGAGCAGGTAAGTATCTATTAGTAGTAGCAGATTGAAATATTTTCCTTTCCTTTCCTTTGGAGGGTATTTTTTGTTTTGCTTTTGCTTGTTGCTACATTGCATTGATTTATTGTCTCTGTTTTTTTGGTCTGTCAAGTTTGAGGTTGATTTATTTGTTGTTCCATCAATGCAAATAATTGATAACTAGAAACATCTCAGCACTTTGCTTCAGACTTCCTTTTTATACGTGCTTACCATTTCACACTATTGCTTTCTTAGGAAAACATTTCACATTATTGCTCATTCAGGATCGTTATAATACCTAATGCTCACTTGCAGTCATTGTAAATATTTCTCAACAGGCCTCTATTTGTCAGCCTAACTCTCATAGTTTGTCTGAACTGATGTACATGTTGGCTGTTGTTGTGGTTTCTGTGCAGTATAATTTCTTCGATTTTGGTCATTATAGATTTAATAATTTCTGTACTGAATGCATGATAAAAATGACCTGACTAGATTCATATTACACACCGCACTCTTCACGAGTAGTTGCCAGTGTTTCGATTTTGATACTGTGCAGCAGAAGAGGTTGTCGTCTATTTGAACCGAAGGAAGTACAGTATCAGTTAACAAAATGATGTGTGATCATTTACTTGAGGCTTCTACTGAATGAATTTGATTAAATTTTAAGAATCTAACTTGTACATTTCTAAAGAGTATGCCTATGAGCTAGAAACTAGATGTTTCTGCTCTGTTACTCCATAAGCCCCTGATATGCCCATGATAAGAAAGAAAGTTTTACAAGAATTGATAAGCTAGGATGTTACAATGGAGTTATCTGAACCACTTACCTCTTAGCCTCGGTTGAGGCCAGATGTAGCCAAAAGCTTGAGGATATGCTAACAATAGATATTGAAGGTGGGGAGAGCCTCCCAGCGCAATGTCAAGTGCGGCCTGTTTACACTTAAGCCACCTACCTAACAACGAAAGTTAAGGGAGGGAACTCCCCCCTTTAACCTTGTATATAATCGATATTGAAGGTGTGCCTCTACAAATTAACTGTCCTCCTATTGCTGTTCTCCCTTGTACTGTTGTTGGTCCGTTAAATATTGCTGAGCCGATTCAACTTTGAGCTTTTGGCACAGTTTCCACATTGTTGAAGCTAATGCCTACTGTCTGAATCAGACAAAAATATGAGATAAATCCAGTGGATTTTGCATGAATGAGCATCCCAATTCGGTTTAGCTGACAACATTGGTTGCTCTGCAGGTATCAAGAGTCAGGTTTCGTTGTCAGAGATGAATAAATGGATTATCTAATGCATGTCCTTCCATTCTGTATGGTGTGCATGGGGCCAGTGATGTGCTCGTCCACAAGGGAGATGACCTTGCATATATATCATGCACCGGTCAAATGTGATGTGAACCTGTAGGAATTAACATGCCGTGGTCAACTTCAACTTGGAATTGATCTTCAAGCTGTGAACTGTGGTCTATTATCCAATTTCTGTAGGCAATATTCCTTCTGGCATCAAGAGAAAAAAAATAGTGAATCTTGCACCGTAGAATCCTCTCTTTTGACTAGGGATGGAATGCATTTTTTTAAATTTTTTGTTCTTTCTTATTTTAGGGAGAAAAACAGAGTGAATCACTATACGTATGGTTTCGGTGAAATCAGAAACTAAAAAAGGTTTAATGAAATGAAAACTATACATTTGATTTTTGGACTCAACTACAAATCTGATATCAGATTTTTTACCATGGCAAATCAAACATTTTCTTATGGCCGTTTATGTTTGCTGAGGCTGGCAAGCATGTCAAATCCGCCTCAGGTTTTTTTTATCAGAAAATTGCCGTGCTTGCAAACTAAATTTGTCATCCTCACGCCAACATAAATTGCCATAAAAAATGTTTAATTTGACATACTTCAAAATCTGACGTTGGATTTTTGGCATTACCTATCTTTTTTAGAGCAACAATACAAATATGAATCTCCTAGCAAAAATAAAATAAATAAAACATTTAATGTTGAACCTTCTTTTTAGAGCAACAATACAAATATGAATCTCCTAGCAAAAATAAAATAAATAAATTATTTAATAAATATAGATGAACCTTCTTTTTTCCTTGGAGAAAAAAAAATAGTGAATCTTGCACCGTAGAATCCTCTCATTTGAGTAGGGATGGAATGCATTTTTTTCTTTTCTTATTTTAGGAAAAATGGGTGAATCACTCTATGTATGGTTTCAGTGAAATCAGAAACTAAAAAACATTTAATGAAATGATACTCTTTACATTTGATTTTTGGGCTCAACCACAAACCTGGCATCAGATTTTTGACCATGGCAAATCAAATTCTTTTTGCTGAAAATGGCAAGCAATGTCAAATCCGCCTAAATTCATCTTTTGTCAGAAAATTGCCGTGCTTGCAAACTAAATTTGCCATAAAAAACATTTGATTTGCCATACTTCAAAAAATCTGATGTCAGATTTTTAATGCTACTGTTAATTTTTTTATAGAGCAACAATACAAATATGAATTTCTCTGCAAAAATAAATAAAATAAAATAATATAATTTTTTAGGGCTATAAAATAATACAAATAAGAATCTGTCGGCGGTGGGCTTTCTCTCGTTCTCTCGAAAATAAAGAATTTTGGGCTTCAGTCTCACTCGTGGGCTTTATTAGGTCACCTGCACCTCACTCACACTCCAGTCCACTACTCCACATCGTGCTTGCTGCTCCAGTCCACCCTAAGCTGCGAGGAGTGCGCCGCCGCCGCCGCCTTCATCGCCGCCTTCGCCGATCTGCGGTGGCAGGGCCGATGGACGGCGACAACCTGCTCCGTCGCTCGCAGCCGGCGGGTCCTCCTCCGCCTTCCCCCGCAGCCCTCATCCCTGCCCCGCGCATCCCTCGTCTGCCACCGCTGGCGCCACCTCGTCTCCGACAACGGCTTCCTCCGCCGCTTCCGCCTCCACCACCGACGCAACCCTCCCCTCCTCGGCTGCTTCAGTGAACGCCGCCTAGAGTTATCTTTCATGCCTATGCTTGAGGCCCCCAATCGCGTCCCCGCCGGGCGCTTCTCCTTGCAGCTCGACGACATCAGACCAGCACCTGCTGCACAAGGGGGCGGATTAGTTATGCCTGACAAAGGTTTCAGCGTCCTCGGATGTCGCCATGGCCTCGTCCTAATCTCCATTCCATCGTGGAATCAGGTCCTGGTCTGGGACCCCGTCACCGGCGACCAGCACCGGATTGCGCTTCCCCTGGGGTTCGATGCAAAGAAAACCTATATCACCGGGGCGGTGCTCCGGTCCGCTGCCGGAGACGTCGACCACTTCCAGGTAGTCGTGGTACGCAACGACAGGCAACATACGCGAGTGGTTGCCTGTGTCTACTCGTCGGAGACAGATGAATGGGGTAATTCTATCTCCATACTGATTCCTTTCTATGTTACGGGAAGGCCTACCGTGCTGGTTGGGGATTCCCTTTACTGGCTTTGATACAACTGCCGATGGATAAGGGTAAATTCTCGCTGATGCGGGCAGAGGGCGGTGGCCTTGGTCTCTTCTTTCTATCGGGACCTCGGCGCCCAATTATGGAAGAGAAAGACTGACTCTGGTGGTGTTGCTTCATGGGAGCTGGGAAAAACTTTGGAACTGAACGAGTTAAAGACTCCGTCTGGGTTAAACTCCTTGACGATAAAAGGGCTTGCTGAGGACAATAATGTGGTGTTCCTGTCGAGAGGTTCAACCTTTTTCATGGTTCAGCTTGAGCCATTGGAGCTCAAGGAACTTTCCGAGGTCGACAATTGGTGTTTCTATTATGCATTCGAATCTGTCTATACTGCAGGTATAGCTAAATTAAGTGATTTGATATTCTCATGGACTGGCTATTATTATTATGGAATTATGTGGTTGGATTCTAGAGGGAGCAAAAACTTTATCTGATTTATTCTCTATGTTCTTATATTCTATTATAGTCCATATATAGAATAAAACGATGAACACAATGAGTAGATAATTTTTTTTGAGGTAGATTGCCATGTTTTGAACTAAATTTGATCGTGGTCTGCCTAGTGACATATCGAGAATTGTACACCACAGATTTTTCTCAAGATGAGGTACATAATGGTTGGAAATTGAAGACAACTAATAAACTAGCTTGAACCAACTCAAATGTCAAATAGCTAGCTCATCTTTCTTTTATATTTACAAAAATGTTTTTTTATAACTTCAAGAAGAGTCATGCTGCAAGTGGCAAGTTCGCTTGCGCAAGAGAATTCAGGTTAAATTTATGTAAAGAATAGTCACAATCATTTCTATTGCTACAAGTATGAGTATATCTTATTCTTGTTTGATATACTGTTATGGGAATATTCTTTGTATTTAGTAGTAGAAGTTTGGTTTATGTTTTCCTACTGTTGCTTCAAGCCTGAAAAGCTGTTCTCAAATACTTCCTCCGTTCCGAATTACTTGTCGCAAGAATGGTTGTATCTAGTATTTTTGTTCTAGATACATCCATTTCAGCGACGAGTAATTTGGAACGGAGGAAGTATCAATTATGGGTTTATCTAAACGTCAGCCCCCCTCATATTGTATCTATTGACTGTTCATTGGAATGCCATTGATTCTTTGACTTATTATACTTGTAGGCATGGGCATTTGCGGTGGACATGGTGGAGCTGAACATCTGCACAATGCATAAGATCATTTGTCTGGATAGACGTGCTATCATGATGGATGGAGTGAGCAGGTAACTATATCTGTTGGTAGTAGCAAAATGAAATGTTTTTCCTTTTCTTTCCTCTGTGGGTATTTTTTTGTGTTTACTTTGCTAGTTCCTACATCGCAATTCAATTTTGTCTCTGGTTATGGATCTATCATGTTTGAGGATCATTTGTTTGTTGTCCCTGTAACGCAAATAATTGTTAAGTAATAACACCTGAGCATTTGGTTTCAAACTTTATATTCCATTTCACACCACGACTCATTTGGGATCCTTATAATACCTACTGTTTGCTTTTAGTTGTTGAACAATTAATGCTAGTCTTGGGCGGTTTGCTTAAATCTTTTCTTAGTATATCCTTTTTTTGGGGAAATAGAGAGTTTATTGCTTAATCAGGAGTACAATCATCAGTTACAAAAGGCTGGATTTCAATAGGACAACATCCTAACCAACAAGCAGTGCGCTGGTGGGATCTACCAAAAGATGCAAGTGCATCACTTGCCCTATTCTCCTCGAAGTAGGCTTTCACCCCGCTTTTTAAATAAAGCAAACATCCATACAACCAGATCCAAAGTGGCAAAGCAACTAATACGGCTGGGGCAACAACACAATCATGCTCAAAGAAAGCATAAAAGAAATAAGAAAAGCCACCTAGTGGCAGTAGGCACAACGGCACTATGAAGAGGAGAGACGATGCACGGTAGCCAGAAGCGCATCCAGCATGAGCTCAAGCCAATCGCGGTCCGGCTACCTAGAAAGCGGGTGCTAGTGCTTCAAGAAAGCAAGGAATTAAAAGAACAGACTCAGAGGCCTATCGCAGGAAGACCCGCTCTATCACCATTTTATTACATGTCGTCCACAACGTCCATGACATCACCATAAATATAAGCCAGAATAGGCGGCATTTTCGCGTGGTCTGGTTAGCTCTGGTCTCAAGGAACTCCACAAAGTCTAGGGCCTCCCAATCAGGCCCCAGGGCCTCGCGGAAGAAACTCTAGAGGGCATGCGCTGTCGTGCACGAGAACAAATGTGTGACCCGGTCTCCGGGACAACACAAAGGGGGTATAAGCCATTACTCGTCTCATGCCGCTTGAGCACCTCCGTCCCAGAAGGTAGGCGGTCTCGTTGTAATTCCCACACAAAGATCTTGATCTTCAGGGGCGATGGAGCCTTCCACAAAGGTGAAGTCCAAGGAATGGTGGGTGATTGGCATAATGCATAATATGCCGAGCTCACAGAGAACTCACCCAAAGGTGAAAGACTCCAAGAAACGGTGTCCGGATAGTCGGGCAACATTGGCGGGAGGGCTGCCTGCAATCTAGCCCGCTCTACAGTTTTTGCCCGCCCAAATGTGCATTGAAACAAGATTTTCCAATGCCCATTCTGGGCAGCCGTGAAAACCAAGAGCAACGGATCAGTCCAAATAGCAAACAAGCTAGCGAAACCCACCCTAAGTGGTTCGCCACCAACCCAGGGATCAACCTAGAATTGGGTTCCTTCTCCATTTCCTATAGAGAAGGAACCCGGATATCCTGCTTGATCCATTGGATGGACTTCTAGAACTGGGAACCACCCGAGCGTGAGCATGCCAGGAGGGGCTCGCCCCTTAGGTACTTAGCCTGAAGAAGCTGCAGCCACTGGCCCTCCCTCAACTCGCATGATCCGCTAGACCAACCTCAGCTTGAGGGCTCGTTCATGCAATGAGAGGCAATGATACCTAATCCAACCCGATCCTTAGGCATGCAGATGTCCGCCCACTTGACCATATGGTATTTCTAGTGGCCGTCTGCCGCCTGCCAGAATAATCTAGCAAGATCCTTATGAAACGAGCTATGAACACCCTCTGGCAGGATATACTTACCCATCATATACATGGGGAGGCTAGAGAGGTCAGAGCCGATAAGGACAAATTTACTCCCCTTAGAAGTTAACCGTCCAAACCAAAGCTCTGCCCATGACATTACTCGCCCCACCAGCGGATCGAATTCAGTCATCAAAATTCTCGAGTCTGACATGCGCATCCCTAGATATGATATGGGGAAGGCAACCAACTTGCAATTCAAGTTGTCCGCAATCCGTTGTTGCTTGGCCGCAGAGTACCTAAAACAACAACCTCACTTTTTAAAAAGCTGATCTTAAGGACCGACATGACCTCAAAACAGATGAGGAACTTAAGGTCGACGATGTCAAGGTCCTACGCCTCCACCATAATCATGGTATCATCTACATACTGTAGATGAGTGACACCTCCATCAGGGATCAAGTGACCCACTACCCCCTAGAGGTGACCCGCCATCCTAGCTTTGTCCAAGATGCCTGCCAAGGCATCGATAACAAGGTTAAGGAGAAGAGGGGAAATAGGACCCCCTTGCCTCGCTCTCCTAGAGGACCTAAAAAATGATCCCACCTCGCCTTTAATATTAATTGCCATTCTCCAATTCCAGACCAACTACATGATCTAGAAACAGCATCAGTCGTCAAAGCCCCAACGCTGAAGCACTAACCGTAGGAAGGACCAGCCGAGGCGGTCATACGCCTTCTGGAGGTCCAACTTGAGAAAAACGCCCTTATGGCGACGCGACGCCACCGCATGCATGATCTCGTGGAGGGCTAGAATCCCATCATGGATATGCCAACCCTTCAAGAACGTGGACTGGAGAGGGTATGCAAGCCGCTCCGCAATAGGAGCCACAACCTTCCGGAAAAATCTGCTTGAGAACATTAATCATTGTGATCAGCCTAAATTGTCTTAACGCTCGTTGCCCCAACTACTTTGGGATCAGGGAAATGACACCAAAGTTCAACCGAGACATATCGAAAGTCCCAATGTAGAATTCATGAAACATCGACATGATCACTAGTTGAAGGAAAGTCCAAAACTTCTGGAAGAAGGCCATCGGTAGGCCATCCGGACCAGGAGCCGCCCTCGTCTTTATTGAGGCGATCGCCCTACCCACCTCATCTAGCAAGAATGGGTGAGTCAATTCCCCATTCTCAATGTCGGATACTTAGGCCCCTAAAGGCCACAAGTCATTAGCTAGAGAAACCCCACCGCAGGGTTCCGCCGTGAAGAGCTCCTTATAGATGTGGGACCTAATCTCCTCCGGCCTCTCCAGGAGGACGTCTCCCTCTCAGAGGCATGTGATGAAGCATTTTCACCGACACCTGTTTGCAATTGCCTGGAAGTAAGCGATATTGGCATCCGCTTTGAGAAGCCAGTTATGTCCCCCGCGGCGTTGCTAGAAGAGTTCTTCACCCTTGAAGATCATAAGCGAGGCCTCAAGGGAGTATCACATAAGCCATTCATCGGCAACAGTCACATCCAAGGCTTTAATATGCTCTTGATGTTCCATTCCTTTGTGTGTTGAATTTGTATCTCAGAAATATGGTATTGCTGCTGGGTCTCATGTGAGCTCGGGATCAGAACAGCTGCATCCTGGTTTTGTCCAATATTCCTGAGTTGATTCAACTTTGAGCCTTTGGCACAATCTCCACATTGTTGCTCTAATGCTTACTGTCTGAACCATACACAAGTTGTGAGATAATTTCCGTACATCAAATAATTGAATATTACGAATCAGTTTGACTGGCTTCATTAGTTGCCCCGCAGGTATCAAGAGTCTTGTTTTTGTGGCTGAGATGCAGAAATGGATTACTTGTTGTAGCCTCTTCCATTCTGTATGCTGTGCATGGGCCTGTAATGTGCTCCACAAGGAAATTTGATGACGTGTCATGCCCTGGTCAAATGTGATTTGAACTTGTAGGAATTAGCACGTCCTGGTCGACTTTAACTTGGAATTAATCTTCTGAGCTTTGAATTTCCCGTGTGCTATCTGATTTCTCTAGGCAATATTCGATCTGGCATTAAGAAAATTACCTTCCTTCGGTTAATGCATTAGTGCCAACGCTGTCACTGAATCTTGTATTTTATTTCAAAAATATATCATTTTTCTAGGGGCGCATTTATGAGGCGTACTAATCTGCACATGTTCAGTACCAGAGGCAATGCTGCTACTGGGACAGTTTATCTCCCTCTATGGGATATGGCGAAGGCTTTGGTGAGTTGGCTAACATCTTCTTATATGGGATATGGTGAAGGCTCATGTCCTGAATGTCACTCCAAGTGAAGGGATTTCTTACACCTGGCGCATCATCATCAAGGATCGTGGTCTGATCAAGCAAGGCTTAATCTGCCAGGTGGGAGACGGCCTCGACATCAACATTTGGGATGATCCATGGGTACCTAGAGGTATTTTCAGAAGCCCGAGCTCATATCCAGAGCAACTATTGCCTGAACGGGTCTGTGACCTCGTTTGTCCAATCACCAGGCCATGGGACCATGATCTGGTTAAGCAAACTTTCAATGCTGAAGATGCAGGATCAGATTCACCACCATTCCGTTCCAGGAAGGAATTATAAGACTTTCCTTCTTGGCGCCTTGATGCAAAAGTTGTCTTTTCCATTAGGTCAGCGTAAAAGCTCAGACTCAAGTTGGAAGATGTTGCTGCAGGAGGAACCACTTCTTCCACTGTAGCAAATTCGACAAAAAGCGCTTATCACTGTTGGAACAAGATCAGGGGCCTGAAGCTTCCCAGAAAAATCGGTATGTTCCTGTTCGAATGAATCTGAAATGCAGAGGGCTGGACCTGGAGACACCATGAGGGGATGCCCTATGTGCCATAATGCTGCCAATGCTGGTGACAAGTCTCCTCTTTTGGCTGCCGCCGCCTTGTCTGCCCTGCAACTTATTTCTGAATTCACTTACATTGTTCTGCTCCAGGTACTGTGCGTCGCAGGTCCAAGCCACCTGAAGACTTGCTGAAAACCAACATCGTTCCGCGGAGGATCACAAGCATGAAAGGCTGGGGTTTCTGTGTCAGAGATTGCGATGGCATGATCGTTGGAGCAGAGACAGGGCGACTTGCGCATGTAGCTGACGCTCTAATTGCTGAGACGGTCGACAACCTGATGGCCATCGAGTTCCTTGCCGAGGCAGGTATGGGGCCTATAACCATAGAAAGTAGTACTGAAGTTAGCAGGGACTTGAATTCGGCTCGCCGTGGTGTGATCTCATCGATGTTATTTTGGTACTTGGTTGGTATTCCAATCATATCCTTTTGTGCTATAAGCTAAGAATTTTAAGAGTGTTGTTTCGGTCATTCTTTTGCTGCTTGATGATCTCTTCATCATATTGCACTTTTGTTCTCCATTTTTTTGTCCCCAACTCCCCATGCTTGTGTGTGATGGCGCCATGCTTGTGTGTGATGGCGTCTATCTAATTGTCGCAATCTGAAAAAAGTATTTGTTTGCGGTCAGTTCTGCTTGTGTAGCCAAGGTTGAAAAATTCTTTGCATAATGATTGGACTAAGTTTCACTGTTACCTGCCTATTGACATATGCAAGAAGTTTTTTAGTGGTTGTGCTAGTGTAATGCTGTGGTCCATATTTTTTGTGTCGAGATGAGAACATAACAGTTGGACGTGGAAGACGACTGCATAAATAATCTAGCTTGAAGGCTTGAACCAACTAAATTGTCAGATATCTCAATACATATGCTTGGAAGCTTAAGGCTATGTATGTTCTGCCATTCAATATTGGTATCTATGCTGATCTTGCTAATAAGTAATAACTGTAGATCTGTAACAGCGACTTGGTTTAAACTTTACGTAACAATCAAATTTTGTCATTTGTAGGAGAATCCCGCTCTGAGTCACAAATCTAAATATGGCCCTTATTGGTAATAAATTGAGTTTATTTCATCTTGTCAGGCTAGTTATTTGGAGAAAATATATATATCTGAATAGACACGATTACATCAAAATTTATTAGTGTGAAGTGTGAACCGTATTTTTTTTGGTTTTCTGATAAGCCAATAGTCCGAGTGTGCTTGTTCTTAATGTTTACGGCATTAACTAATATATAGTACTATTTTGGGGGATATTCTTTGCATTTGACAATTGGTGTGGTTTGTCTATTTACTTGTAATGTGATATCAACCCTGAGTTCTTTTTTCTAGAGTTTGACCTCTGATTTTTTATCTAAATATCTTCTTGATGCCTTCTCGTATTTATATGGTTTTCCACTGGAATGTCATTGGCCGTCTCACTTTCTATGCTTGTAGAAACAATCACTGGTGGTGGACATGATGGAGCTGCACTGTTGCTCAATACATAAGATGATTGTCTGGTTCAGTATCCTATTATGATGTATTTGTTGATTTGTTGAGGAGGTAAGCTTGTCTTCTGCATGTATGCTGATGTGTCTGAAATGTTCTTTCAAAAACCATATTGCTACCTGGTGGTAACAGAAAATAGAGTGGGGGATCTCCGTCGGTTACAGCCTTACAGGGCATGAGGCTGCCCAAAAGCTACCAGCCCAACTAACAGCTAAACAGCACATCCAGCTCATCCAGCACTTAGCGCCCAAAGGCAGCAATTACCGTGGATCATTAACTACCGTCTTGGTTCCATCTAACATCTCTTCATCTTCATTAATTGTCATCCTGAGAAGTTGACGCATCCTTGATCTTTCCCTGTGCATGTGTCCCAGCCTGAACTTCATGTGTCTTGAGCGCCAGTTCTTGAAGAATTGCAGGCTTGCAGCCCCCTCCATCACAATCGCTTGTCCTCCGCCGCTTGAAGACTTGTCCAATATTTCAGAAGCACACACATGTAACACACCAACTCAGCAGGGGAACAAATCCATTTCCACTGAAAACAATCATTGTTCCTAATTTTCCACTGAGCCCAGCACAAGGCTGCAACTCCCAACTATCTGAAAGTTAGGACTAACAGGTATACACTGAAGAATCCAGCAAAAATATTGAGAAAAAAGAAATCCAGGCCTAATCCTAGCCCCAACAGCCAAACTGACAGTACTCCACAGATATGCTGCTGCAGAGCAGCCAAATAACAAATGATGTACTGATTCATCTTGGGGTCAAAACCTGCAAGAAAGATTCCCCAACCAATTCCTTTTCCTCATATTGTCCTTGGTGGCAATGGCAAATAAGCCAAAGCCAAATTTAAATCTTAAGATGTAACTTAGCTTTCCAAAGCTACGTAAATGATCTATCATGATCATATCCTGCCAATTTGTTGAAATACTATTAACAGTAAAAAGAGCAGATTTATTCCATTTCCACTTAGGAACATCAGCATCATTCTCAATAGTGGAAAGATATCAGCTTATCTCTCAGACGGGTGCATTGCTGTTGCCTGTTGGAGTGCTTAATCGAGCCATCTCCTGAATTTCATTTTGCAGCATCTCTAACCTATATCAGCAACAGGCATCCTGCTCATTGCAACTGATCCCTCACACTCCCCACCTTCCTACTATTTGATATTTTCAGATTGTGTAACTTTAATGGGTTTACAGTGTATGAATAGTACAACTTGGTTTGACTAATGTGCCATTGATTGCTCCACATGTGTCTAGAATTGTATTCTAGTTGCTGAGATGCAGGAATGGGCTTCTTTGCTGCAGGTTCTTCCATTTTGTATGCTTGGACCCTACGTAGCACACACACTGGTCAAGCGGGAAGTTGAATTGTAGTAGGAGTTAATTGTTGAATTTTCTGCATATGTTGAGATGGATGTGTGGCCACATGAGGAAGGATCGAGTTCGGAATGATGATATACGAGATAGAGTTGGGTAGCACCAATTGAAGAGAAGCTTGTTCAATATCGTTTGAGATGGATTGGGTATATTTAGCGCAGGCTCCAGAAGCTCCAGTACATAGCGGACGGCTAAAGCGTGCGGAGAACGTCAGGAGAGGTCGGGGTAGACCGAATTTCACATGAGAGGAGTCCGTAAAGAGAGATTTGAAGGATTGAAGTATCACCAAAGAACTAGCGATGGACAGGGGTGAGTGGAAGCTTGCTATCCATGTGCCCGAACCATGAGTTTGGTCGCGAGATCTTATGAGTTTCACCTCTAGTCTACCCCAACTTATTTGGGACTAAAGGCTTTGTTGTTGTTGTTGTTCTAACTTCGCTATGTTGTTATCTAATTTTTGGACACAATTGGTCAACTGGCATGATAAAGACAGTGGCTTAGCTGGATTAATTGTTGATGGTCTGTGCTTGCACTTGGTGTGTGTGCGTGTGTTTCTATCTTATTGAGTTCCATGCTGGGTCGGGTTGGGGTATTTGGATGTCGAATTTATGATTAGAGTGTGTGTTTTTGGTGATTTTTTAATCTTATTTTGGTGCTGCATAGCTGGTGATTCAACCAGGGCGAGGGCAGCGGCACACTTTCTTTCTTTTCATTCTTTGAATGAGATGTGCTGAAGGGTTTGGCTAAGACTTTGAAATGAGTTTATGAGGTAGCTTTCGAAGAAATGAAAGGTTTCACTTTTTCTTGGCAGAAACAGGATGAACAGCTTTGGTTGTTGTGACCAGGACAGTTATAGGTATATATAAACCAAAGAATGTACATCGGTACACGCCTTCGCTTTGTGATTTGCAGACTTGTGTTAAGAATTATGAATGTGCTGAAAAAGGGCTCTGGAATTGTGATGGACAGATTTCTCCTTTGTCAGCCCACGCTTTCCCTAACGAGATACTGGAGTATATAAGTATCGGCAGCGAAAGGCTAGGTTACTGACGGCCAAAAAGGAAGACATAAATTAGAACTGAGCAGTTCATGCTGGTTCTGTTCTTGGTGCCTAAGAGGATTCATCTATGAACTGCCTATAAGAAGATTCAAGAGCTTGAAAGGAAAGAAAAAAGAGGACAGGCATGACAAGTAAAAAAAAAAAGGAAAACATGGTCTCGCATCACCCAATAACGACGAAGCCGATCTGCCAAATGAAGAATCGTCGATACGTGGAACCAAAACAGGCTCTCGCGGGCAGCTCGGGAGCAAACCCTAGCCGCCGCCGCCAACAGCCCGCCCACCATCCTCTCTTCCCCTCGCCGTTGTCGGCAATGGCCACCGGGCAAAGCCCGCGTGGCTCGGCGGCGGCGGGGCCCCTGTCCCTCTTCTGTCCAAAGGTGGCTGGCGCGGGCCGGTAGCCTCGGCGGGAGCTCGAGCTGCTGTGTGCGCTCGGGGCGGCGCGGCTGGCCGGCGGGGCGATGCACGGAGGCGCGGGCGCGGATCCGGTGGTGGGATGCGAAGGTGGAGGCGCGGCGAGCGCATGAGGATGTGCGCGGCTGGGTGCAAGGAGGCCTGCGGCTGGGCGCGGTGTGCGGCCATGGGTGCGGCGTGCTGGTCGCCTCACCACCGGCGCGGATCTGTCGGGCGGCGGCCGGTGGTCTTCGCACAGTGGCCCACCAGGCAGGCATGGACGCTGCAGATCCGGCCTTGGCAGCGCAAGATGGGTAGCTTCTCTGCCCCGATCTGTTGTTCTGGAGTCAGGCGGCCGGGAGGAGACGGCTGCTGGTCGGAGGTCCGTGGCTGGCGGCCCGTGAGGGGCACTGCCGGCTGCTGGTGATGCTCGGATGCCACTTGATGGAGGGTGGCTCCGACTGCGGTTGGATGCAGGGTGCAGGATCCGATCTGGTCTCTGCAGGGCCGTCGTCGAGGAGGTTTTCTAGTGGCCCTGCACAACAGTGGCATGCTCGCTGTGTGCGTGTGTGTGTGGGGGGGGAGGGGGGTGCGGTCCAATGGTGGGGGACCTCGGCCTGTGTGGGAGTGGTTGCACCGAGTGAGAGCCTGGCCGGTGCTGACCGGCCGGCGGCAACGGCGCCTGTGGGCATCACTATCCTCCTTGGAGGCGTCGTCGGGAATCTCCATAGCCTCTACTCCCGGATCAAGTCATTTGGGTGAAAGCCCAAATCTAGCTACAGGGTCGGGCAGTGGCATCGTCTTCAACGTCGTTCCCCTCTTTAGGGCACCGTCTTGAATAATTTGACCCCTCTGGTGCTTCCAACGACTGGACGGTGGATCTTGAAAAAAAGATACGTGGAACCAAATCACACAACTTCACGGGCATCGACGCCCCCCGCGGTGACCCGGGGGCTCAACCCGAGCCGCCGGAACCCGCCCTCTCTTCTCCTGCCCTTCCCCCCGCCGCTGCCGGCAGGCGGCGCCGGGCTAAGCCCGCGTGGCTCTGGCGACGGCGGGGCCTGTTTCTTCCCTTTGCTCGGTCTGGCGGCGCGGGGGCGGCGAGATCCGGCGGAGGCCCGGTCGGCGTGGCGCGCGGCGGCCGTGGGGCGGAGTGGTGGTGGATCTGGTGGGTGCGGTGGCTCGCGTGCCGCCTGGGGGCTCCTCCCCTCTCCGCAGTCGTGTGGGGGCGGGCGCGCGGGCCACGCGTGGCGGGCGCGGATCTGAGGCGGCGGCCTTTTCCGGTGAGCGCGCCTCCCTTCCGGCGGCGGGTGGTTGGCGCGGATGCTGCGGGGCACCTTCTTTGGCTGCTCGGGCAGCAAGGTGGCGGCGAACGTGGGGCTCGAGGCTGGGGTTTCCCCGCTGGCCCCGTGCTTCGAGCTGAAGACGGCGTCCTCCTCTGCTCCTAGGTGCACCTCGTCCTGCTAGCCTGCTGTTGGGTGGGACGATGGGGGCGTGGGTTCTGGATCGGGGGAAGCTCCTGGCCGGCGTCGGTGGCCACGATGTCGGCAATGCTCCGGGCATTGCTACCCTTCCTGAAGGCGACATCGTGATCCTCTCCCTCGCCCTCCACCTCCGTGACCCGGGTGAAAGCCCAAAATCTCCTGGTTTGGGCGGCGGCGGCGTTCCAGCGCCGTCTTCTTCCTGAAGACGCCGCCTTGGGTCGGTGGAGGTGGTGGTGTGAGCTTCTGAGCATGTGGGTCGTCGATTATCTTCAGTGGTGTCCTCGTTCGATGGCTTGCAACAGGCTCCATACTTTTTGTCGGAGATGATGTGATGGTGGAGGAATTGCTCTGCTTGATGGGGTCGCCGTACTTGTCGTCCTTCCCGGCCATCGTCTGGACCGGCTATGCGTGCTCAGGGGTGAGCAGCTCTGCCTACCGACGGCGTGGCGTCCTATGGCCCAGGACGAGAGGGCAGGGGGCCTTCTTTGGAGGCGGAGGCGGATGGCGGTTCTGCAGTGATGGTGCACGGAAGGTGACAGTGTGGTCGTCCTCCGACGGTGACTAGTCTCCTTGGCTTCACCTTATCAATGGCAGGATGTGGAGCTTGCTGAGGGCTTCGATGCTCAAGCCTTTGCTTGGTGCATTTGAATCCTGTTAATCGTTCTGTAGCATTGTGTATCTTTGCCGTTTTTCCTTTTCCTTTTCTTTTGTTGTTTGCTCAGATGTATTGTGGTGGTGATTGCTTTATAATATAAAGCGGGGGAAACCTTTTTTCGGTAAATAGAGGACTACGGCATTTTCACCCCTGAGCTTTCCAACAAATATGTGCATTTAGAAACGACTACGAGAAAAATCCACGGACTCATGTGGTTTATTCTACTCCCTCCGTTCCTAAATATAAGTCTTTCTAGAGATTTCACTATGGACTACATACGGAGCAAAATGAGTGAACCTACACTCTAAAATATGTCTATATACATCCGTATGTAGTTTGTAGTGGAATCTCTAAAAAGACTTACATTTAGGAACGGAGGGAGTACATATCTAAAAAATTGTATTGGAAAACATGCCAATTTGTAAGGTACATTAAAAAAGTTGATTTTGTAGGCTCATAATAATAAATAGCAATCCACTTATTTATCTTTCTTGTATAGCACACAAACCTAAATATGCATGGATAAAATTTTGTGTTGACGTACATATGGAACCAACAGTCTGTTTGGTAACAATTGGGGTAGGGGAATGGGAGTTTGCACGTGAGAGATTGTATAGGGATTAGACATGAGAAATAGATTTTTACTCTCATTCCATTGTTTGATATAAGTTGAGAATTAGATTGGGATAGCGCTCTACCCACAAATTAACAAGGCACCTCATGGGAGAAAAACGGTGGGGGAATTGACCCTCTCAACTCCCATTCCCTTCTCACTTAAATTCCCATTTTCTCTAATCAATCAAGTGACTTTTAATCTCCTCTCCTCAACTCTCATTTCCCATCTCTAACTCGGTCGAACCAAAAACGCTGAACTTCTATGGGAATAGAGCTACATTATGAAAGCTTTAAAAAAAAATAAGAGCTACGTTTGGAAAAAAAATATACCCAAATTCTGCAGATTACAGGTGAATTTTTTTTACATGCACGGTTTTCATTTATCACTATATGTTGTTGTCTAGGTTTTTACCTTTTTATTATAGGGGCTTTTGAGGTTTTTATCTGCCAAATTTCAAAAACCATGAAGAGGTGCACCAAATCAAATCCGCTTTACACTCGTGGGTTTCCCCGTAGCCCACTTCGGAGCCTGCTTTCTGCTCTCCACATTTCACTCTTACCGGCCCACACCAGAGAGTCACGTGAGAGGATGAGCAGCCCCCGCCGCCGGCCCCGCTCCTCGGCGGTGGCGCCGCTAGACAACGACAACCTGCTAGCCGAGATCCTCCTCTGCCTCCCCCCGCAGCCCTCATCCCTCCCTCGCGCCTCCGCCGTCTGCAAATTGTGGCGCAGCCTCGCCTCCGCCCCCGGCTTCTCCGGCCGCTTCCGCGCGCACCACCGCCAAAACCCTCCCCTGATGGTGGTTCCGCGGTGCTCATGGGCAGAGCTCGTGGCTTGGTGCTGCCCGGTTACCACGGCCGTGTGGGCGGCGTGGTAGTCGGGGTGTGGCGTTCGGTGGCGGTGAGTGGTGGCCGGGGTGAAAACCTGCTCTATCTTCGGACGGATCGGCGGCGGCGAAACTCGTTCCCTTCTTGAAGGCGTCGTCGCGGCTCTCATTGCCCGTCGTGTTGCTCTAGGGGAAACTCCGATCCTCAGATCGGACGGTGGCGGCGCTCCGGTGTCGTTCCCTTCCCGAAGGCGCCGCCTTGGAGCCCACGGTTCGTCATATGCGGCTTCACCCCTTAGTGTAGTGCTTGGGTTGGTGTTGTTGCGCTCAGCGCTTATGTATCATGCCTTGCGTGTGTGTGTGCGTGTGTTGTGAGGGTGTGCGCTTGTATCTGATGCTGGTGATCATTGCTTTATATATAAAGCGGGACGAAAGCCTTTTTCGGCAAAGAACCGCGGATTAGTTTCAAATGGATGGGTCCAAAGTGACCATTGATTACTTTGGATCCATGCACTTGAAACTAATCCAAAGTTCTTTCACCTAGTGATTTAATAACTCATTATGATGTTAAAACAATATCTAAATTGCTACTGTATGAAAAATTGTATACATGTGTATGAATACGACTTAAAATTCAAAAGAAATGGGGAATAATAGTAGTAGCGGTTGTTCTCGAAAGCGCTACTAGTAATTAGCAGTAGCGATTGGCGTGAAAAGCGCTACTACTAAGAAGATATATCAGTAGCGCGTGCCAGCCGGCGCTACTGCTAAGCTTTAGCTGTAGCGCCTTATCAGTAGCGCGCTTACTTTTCCCTAGTAGTGTACGTTCGAAAAAAAATAATACCCAAGTTCTTCAGGATACAAGTGGAAATTTTTTACATCCACGGTTTCCATTTATCACTATGTTGTTGTTTAGGTTTTTATCTTTTTATTATAGGGGGTTTTGACGTTTTTATCTGCCAAATTTCAAAAACAGTGAAATCCGCTTTACACTTGTGGGCTTCACCTCGTAGCCCACTTCAGAGCCTGCTTTCTGCTCTCCACATTTCACTCTTACCGGCCCGCACGAGAGAGTCACGCGAGAGGATGAGCAGCCCCCGCCGCCGCCCCCGCTCCTCGGCGGCGGCGCCGCTGGACGACGACGACCTGCTCGCCGAGATCCTCCTCCGCCTCCCCCAGCAGCCCTCATCCCTCCCTCGCGCCTCCGCCGTCTGCAAGTTCTGGCGCAGCCTCGCCTCCGACCCCGGCTTCTCCGGCCGCTTCCGCGCGCACCACCGCCGAAACCCTCCCCTCCTCGGCTGGCTCGTCAATAATTTTTGCGAGGTTCGCTTCCAGCCTACCCGGAGCACCCCAATCGCGTCCCGGAAGCCCGCTTCTCCTTCCCAATCAAGGCCAGCAGCCGCTTCTGGCCCCTCGGATGCCGCGATGGCCTCGTACTCATCTCCCGCTTCTTGCAGAAAGCCGCGCAGATGAAGCTCCTGGTGTGGGACCCCATAACCGGCGACCAGCACCTCCTAGACATTCCTCCAGGGTTCCACAGCGAGTCGATCAGCGCGGCGGTGCTTCGTGTTCCTGGAGATATCCTCCATTTCCAGGTGGTCTTGGTAGGCAACAGCGACATTCAAAGCACACAAGCGGTAGCCTCTGTTTACTCGTCAGTGACCGGTGTATGGGACAAGCTCATCTCAACACCGCTTCCATCAGAGGATTCTGGTTTTCCGACCATGGTTTACACGGGCATGCCTGCTGTGATGGTTGGGGGTTCCTTTTATTGGTTGCTTTATGGTTATGGGAGTTCGCAACAAATCCTTGAATTTGATTTGGATAAGCGGAGCCTAGCTTTGATACCCATGCCAGTGGGTGACACTGGAGACATGAGAGATGGCAATATTTGGGTTATGCCGGCAGAGGGTGGTGGCCTTGGTTTACTCTTCCTGAGAGGCATTTGTGCCCAATTATGGAAGAGGAAGACCGATTGCAAGGGTGTTGCCTCATGGGTGCTGGGAAGAACTGTTGAATTGGACAAGCTACTTTCCCTGAATTCATAGAACCAGAGAGAGCGCCCAAGGATACTCGGGTTTGCTGAGGGCAATAATGTGGTGTTATTGTGGACATCTGTCGGTGTCTTCACGGTCCAGTTTGAATCATTGCAGATCAAGAAAGTTTTCGAATCCAGCACCTGGTATCTCTATTTTCCATTCGAAGGTGTCTATACTGCAGGTAAATAGAAACCAAGTTATTTGATATTCTTGTATTGTTATTGTTGAATTGTGTACTTTTTTACCTGTTTACTCTAGGACGTCCATAGAATGAAACAACACACACAAAGATTTGAAAAGATAATATATCTGAGGTGGATTAGCAAATAGTATTATGTAGAGTAATCGAACTAAATTTTTGTTGTGGGCCAATAGACATACTCAAGAATTTCATAATGGTGGTATTAGTGCATTGCTGCAGTGCAAATGTTTCTCAAGATGAGATAGACAGTTTTGTGAAATTGAAGACAATTACATGAAAAACATGCTTGAATCAATTGAAATGTCAAATAGGTAGCTCAATTGGCACATTCTGAAGCTCAAATCTGGTTATATTTCTGCCATTCAATATGGTTATCTTTGTCGATCTTGCTAGTAATATTGAATCCCCAATGACGACTAGGTTTGATGGTTACAAAATAGTTTTTTTATGTTTAGAAGAGTCCTGCTGCAAGTGACATGTCCATTTGCTAGAGAATTGAGGCTAAATTTATATAGATAATTTTAATATGAATAGTCATGATCACTTTTATTGCTAGCATTTATTAGTATGAGTATGTTCCATTTTTATCCAATGTGGCACGGACCATCTTAAGTGTAACTTTAGATACTTTTCCTTTCCTATCTGCTATTTAATTTATCTATTCCTAATGTTGCACCAGGCATGAATTATTTTCTCAAAATACAGCATTCTGTTTATCTAAATATCTTGTTAATGCCCTCTCGTACCTATTTGACTGTTCGTTGGAATCTCATTGGTTCCTTAACATATTATTCTTGTAGATGGGGGCATTGGTGGTGGACCCTCTGGAGCTAAACTTTTGTATAATACATAATCTGATTTGTCTCGAGAGACATGCTAACGTGATGAAATGCTTGAGCAGGTACTATCTGTTAGTAGTAGCAGAATGAAATACTTTCCCTTTCTTTTTATTTTTGCTGGTTGCTACATTGCATTGATTTTTTTTTCTGTGGTTATGGGTCTGTCAAGTTTGAGGATGATTTGTTTGTTGTTCCATCAATGCAAATAGTTGATGACTAACAACACCTCAGCACTTGGCTTGAAACTTTCTTTATTAATATGGGTTTGCCATTTCACATATTGCTTTTTTAGGGAAACATTTTCACATTATTGCTCATGCAGGATCATTATCATACTCCCTCCGTCTCAGTTTATAAGTCCTGCGCGTATACCTAGGTTGCCAATTTTATCACCCTAATATAAACTATATAACACAAAAATTATACTGTTCGAAAATAGAACATCTGAATTTTATATTGATATATTTTTTGTAATATATGACTTGTATTAGGTTGGTCAACTTGACGACGTAGGGGTACGCGCACGCCCTGTAAACTGAGAGAGAGGGAGTACCTAATGACCACTTGTAGTTATTGTACAGTTATGATAATCTTAGGTGGTTTGGTTAAGTATTTTTCTCAACATGTCTCTGTTTATCAGCCTAACAACCATAATCCCCAAATATAGTTTGTCTGATCCAAGCTACATGCTGGCTGTGTTGTGCTTTGTGTGCAGTCTGATTTCTTCGATTTCGGTCATTATAGATGTTTAACAATTTTTGTACTGAACGCATGATAAAAATGGCACGACTAGATAAAAATGGCCCTCTTCACGAGTAGTTGCCTGTTTCCAACATTTCGTTTTTGATATTGCGCAGAGTGAAAAAAAGTCCTCTGTTTGGTTGGAAGGAAGTATCAATGAATAAAATGATGCATGATTTTCTACTGCCTGAATTTGATTAAATTCTAGGTGTTAGTGATTATCTAGCTTGTACGTTTCTAAAGAGTATGCTTATGAGCTAGAAACCAGATGTTTCTGCTCTGTTTCTCCATGAACCCCTCATATGCCCATGATTAGTAAGAAAGTTTCACAAGATTTGACAAGCTATAGGATGTTCTAATGGATTTGTCTAAAGCGCGCACCAACCATTTAGGCTCTACTGAGACTAGATGTAGCCAAAAGCCTGAGAACTTGAAGGTGTGCCGCTACAAATTAACTGTCTTCCTATTTCTGTTCTCTCTTTGTACTGTTGGTTGTGTCCAAAATTGTTGAGTCGATTCAACCTTGAGCTCTTGAAACAATCCCCATAAGGTTTTTCTAGAGGACAATCTCCATATTGTTGTAGCTAATGCCTACTGTCTGAATCAGACAAAAAAAGTTAGATAAATTCAGTGGCTTCTGCGTGAATGATTTCTGCAATTCGGTTTATCTGACAACATTGGTTGCTCTGCAGGTAACAAGAGTTAAGTTTCGTTGTCAGAGACGAAGAAAATGGATTAGTTGCTGTATGTTTTTCTACTCTGTACGCTGTGCATGTGGCTTGTGATGTGCACCACAAGGGAATTGACCTTCTATGTATCATGCCCTGGTCAACTGTGACGGTGTGCACTTGTAGGGATTAACATGTCCTGGCCAATTGTAACTTGGAATTAATAATCTCTTGAGCAGTGAACTTACGTCTATTATGTGATTTCTGTATGACATTATGTGGTTTTGCTGTCAGAGGTGAAGAGAAATTTAACTTCTTCAGTTAGTGCCACAGTGTTAGCCTTGTCACTCTGAATCTTGCAGTTCATTTGCTGGCCTTTGCATCTATTTTGTGTGTGCACATATCCTTCTCAGCATCGTTTGGTGATGTCCCACAAGAAGTCTGCTCCTGTGTTTGAAACTGTATTTCAAAACTCCCATGACGCTTTTATGAGTTGAGCTAATTTGCACCCATTCAGTAGCAATGCTGCTACTGGGACAATTTATTTTCTTTCCGTGGAATAACATATGAATTAAAAATCTTTTATGAGATGGAATGTAAACATACAGACAAAGTATGCCTGTGTGCTTCAGTGCAGTGCACTGGCCAACGTTGCATTTTATTTCATTCTATACTTGAAGAAAAAATGGAGTGACTCTTGCACTGCACAGAGTCCTCTCTTTTTACCAGAGATGGGATTAATGTTTTATTCTTCTTTTTTAGAGAAAAAAACTGAGTGAATCTTCTCTTTCGATTGGGTTTGGTACAGTGATGTTAGTGAATGGAAAAACTATGCAACTTAAAAAGAATAGTGAAATGAAAACCATTGTCATAAGATTTCTTATAGAGCAACACTACAAATAAGGATTTTCTGCCTCTTTTTTTAGACTATAAAGATTTTTTTAGGGCCTTTTTTTTAGATAAAAGATGAATTCTCTGCCTATACACGGTTGTGCATGGTGGGCTTTTTTTCTTACTATAGTGTAGTGGGCTTTCTCTCAAAAATATAGAATTTTGGGGGAAAAAGGTCATCTGAACTGCATCTTGCACCAAACGCCCCAGCAACCGCCTCCTCCGTCGCCGCCGTAGCCACTCAGCGGCGACAGGGCGGCAGGACGACGACGACCTGCTCGCCGAGATCCTCCTCCGCCTCCTAGGGCTCTTCTACATGCCTACTCTGGAGGCCCCCAATCGTGTGCGCGCTTCTTCTCCTTGCAGTTTGACCAGCACATGTTGTACGACGCCAGGGCAGATTTATTTTCCCTGACGCCCACGGGTTTCAGCGCCCTCGTGGAAGAAGGTCCTGCTATGGGGCCCCGTCAACGGCGACCAGCGTCGGACTACCCTCCCCACAGGGTTCAATTGGAAGAACACCTCAATCAACGGGCGGCGCTCCGCTCTGCTGCCGGAGACATCCACCACTTCCAGGCGAGTTTGGTACGCAAAGACAAACAACATACATGAGGTGACTGCCCCTGTTTACTTCTCGGACGCCGGTCCCATCCAAGGTTCAGAAGATAGGTGCTTTCTATGTTATACTTGGTGCTAGCTGTGGATTCCCCTTAATGTCTGCTCGATATGGAAAATGTGATTGGAATTATCAATTTTGATTTTGACGGTTTCGTCTTTCATGGTTCTTTTTTATGCATCAGGCTTGTCCCATTTATAAACCGAATGCCTCCGAAAACACTCGGCTTACAATCTTACATCCTCATTGGTCAGTGCAGGCCTCCCACGAATTATGCGTCACGAATGTTGAATTCGCTTAATCGGACGGCTGTGAGCAGTTACCCGATTATAAGCTGAGTGCCGCCATATGCTCTTGCATTCTGATTGGCCAATATAGGCCTCCCATGAATTACGCGTTATGCCCGTTGGATTCAGGTTAATCGGACGGCCCTGAGTAGCTATCTTATCTGTCCCATCTCTCACTCTCCTTATCTCCTCTCTTTTCTCCTCCCCACATTACGCAGCCGCCGCCGCTGCTCCTCTCGCTTGCCTCGCCGCCTACGCTCCTCCTCTGGCTCGCCTCGCCGCCACTTCTCCTCCTCTCGGCCAAGCTGGTCCTCGTCCCCTCTTTTCCCCCTCTTCCTTCCTCGCGAGTAGCAGCAGCAGCGGAGCGGCAAGTAGCAGCAGTAGGGAGCACCAGCGGCGGCAAGCGAGCATCAGCAGCGGAGTAGCACCAGCAAGCAGCAAGTAGCAGAAGAAGGGAGCAGCAGCGGCGGCGGCAAGCAGCAGCAGCATCAAGATGATTGATTCCTGCCGGAAGGAACACACGTACACAGCTCCTGAATCTGATTCTTTTCGTATTGTACACATGCCATTCGCACACAAAACCGGTGCATTGCTATTGCCACAAGCTCGAATCGGGCCTGCTTCTTTTCGTTTATTTCTCGTCACTAATCAGTGTTTACAAAGGGATATACATGCGTATATATACCGCTGGTGGCCCACGGCGGCCCTCGGTTTATGTATAAATCGGGCCGTGTACTATAAGCCAAGAGTCGGCTTATATATAAACTGAGTTCAAATTGGCATAAGCTGAGTGTATTAGATACATGGCTTATAATTTTTTTTCTTGTAGTGAAACTAGCTTGAACCAAGTCAAGTGTCAAATAGGTAGCTCAATTGGCACATTATGAAGCATAAAATTGGTTATATTTCATTGTTTCGATATTATTATCTTTGCCTTGCTGATATTATTAAATCCATAATAATGACTTGGTTTCACATTTACAAAATAGTTTTTGTAATGTTTAGAAGAGTCCTGATGCAAGTGGTAAGTTCATTTGTGCATGAGAATTCAGGCTAAATTTTTATAAAGATAATCTAAATATGAATAGTCATTATCACATCTGTTGCCACAATTTATAAGCATGGGTACATGTCATTCTTGGTCTGATATAGCATGGAATGAGCTTCATAGTAATTTTAGATACCCCTCCCTTCTGATCAGCGAACAGTCTAAGTATGTATGTTCTTCAATTTACCATATTAGTGAGTATATATTGTTATGAGAATATTTGATTTATTTATTAGTAGGTGTTGTTTGGTTTATCTTTTTCGTAATGTTGCATCAAACCTGAGCTGCTTTTCTCAAGTGAGTTTATCTAAATATCCTGCTCATGCTCGCTCGTATCTATTCATTGTTCATTGCATGTCAATGGTTCTTTGACTTCTTAATCTTGCAGACACGGGCGTTGATGGTGGACATGGTGGAGCTGAAATTTTGAACAAAAAGTTCATTTGCCCCAGTGGAAGTGCTTTGATGTTGTTTGATTGAGCAGGTAACCATCTGTTACTAGTATCACAATGCAATATTTTCCCTTTCCTTTACTTTCCTTCGTGGGTGTTTTCTGTTTTACTTTGGTGGTTGCTACATTGCATTTAATTTTTTCCATCTGTGGTTATCATATGACTATGCAGCCGACCAAATCGGCTGAACAAAGCCTGAGCAACCATTTCCAAGTGGCTGCACCCAGAATCCAGTGTAGCCGGCGCCTCCACAGGTTGAACTAAGGATCCAGTGCAGATAACCTGCAGGAAAGTAGAAGCTCTTTGTTTGTTAAAAACAATATTTTTGCAATACCTTCAAATAGCCTTAGATAAAGCACAAACTCAAACCCAGATTTGAGCTTTTAGTTGTTTATTAACACACCCTAACTAGTTTTCGAACATTATTAGGCTAAAGCTCAAAGCCTCAAACCCCAACCCAGATTTGAGCTTTTAGTTGTTTATTAACACACCCTAACCAGTTTTCTGAAATAGAAGTTAGTAATGTACACCTTGAGTTGAGCTTCTCCAACAGTGGTGCCATCATCTTGCTCAAGCTGAAAAAAAAATTTCTTTTTTACGATGCTTCCCATTTGCAAGTAAAATGGAAGTACTTCATATTGCTGCCCCCCTCCTGAACATGCTTCACTATAGCATGTTAGGTCCATTTTTCAACTCTTCTTCTCTCATAAGCATCATTCTTGATAGACCTTTCCGCTGCACTCAGTGGATTTAGTTCTGCCTTAACATCCAGTTGATCAATCAACTGAAGTAAGCCCTCTTTTTCTTTCCTATACCCCCCACTGAGACTACGAGCCCATCCCTTTAGGAAATCAAGCACGCCTTTTCTCTACTTTGATCAAGTCGTAGACTCCCTGCTAATTAAGGTCAGTTTATGCTAAAGGGAAACGAATTAGTCTTATTGACTGATAAAACAAATGAGAGATGACAGTTCACACGTATTGACTTCAAAAAGTCTCACTTGCTTGTTACAAGTACTAACATGAACTCATGTTAATTACGAGATCCATCTAAACAGAGTCACAATTGACCTACTAAACTAATTATAAGGCTTGAGGGGATATCGGTAAATGACTAAGTTACCGGTTTGTTTTAAACCAACTGAAAATATTGCTGAATACCCACTGTCAGTTCCTTCCATATGAGGGGAGAGACTATGAATTAACCATCACAGTTGATCTTGGTTTGTCTTTATTCTGATCAAGTCCTAGGCTCCTAGGTAACTACGCCGGTCTATGCTGAAGGGAAAGAATTAGTTTCATTGAACGATAAACAAATGGTAAGAGTACTATTCACATGTATTGACTTCACAATAATTGCACATGCTCGAGTGCTTGCTGCAAGAGCTCATGGGCCATGTGCGAGATCCACACTCACACAGACCTGACTTTCGAGGAGATATCTGTACATGACCAAGTGGCTGGTCGATTTTTTAAATTGATCGGAAGAGCTGCTGGATATCAACTGTGGTCCTTTTACGTGGCTAGAAAACATGGAACACTGAGCTTTTTCTTCTTTTTAGATGAGAAGGGGAAAATATGAAACAAGCACATTTGAGCATAATTTTGTTTACTTTGTTGAAGTCCCAGGCTCCTGCAGGTTAATCAGAGTAATATATGCTAGGGAAAAAACATTAGTGTCTCATTGAATGATAAAAGAAATGTGTGATGATGACCATCGATTGAGTGTGAGAAATAGCTAGCATTGATGGCAGATCTATCCACATGGCTAAAATAATACGATTATGGTGCAAGTCAACTCTGCTAGATGCTGATCCAGATGTTGCTGGCAACTCACCAACTGGGTGATATGTTAATTCCACCCTGGAGAGAGAAGACAAAACTTAGTTTCACGCAATACATAGATATGCTGGCAAGCATGAAAGAATCTCCACTGTGAATGTAAGCTGCAGAAATGGAAATGGTAAGAAAGAATACAAGCTGCAGTTGCAAGTTATATCTTCTTTTAAGTGATTGCCAGTATACCAGTATATCGCTGTCAGCAGAATATCACAGGACCCCACCATCGTCAGTATATTGGAGAATGATCTGTATGAAAAGTTAGTGCTAGAAATTTAATAAATTATGCACAACCGCGTCTGCAGTTATTTTACACAACCAAAATATACTGAAATATATAATATCAAACTGATGCCCATTTTAAATTGGTGGTGGTTGCACACAACGCGCTGACAGTTGAGCAAACTATGATCGCGTACAAGTATGCCATAGTTAATCCGGTACTAGTAGTTAACAAAGAGGCTACTTGGCCCTGTGGGTCGCATATTGTGGAGTCCCATGCCACTAAGCTCCAAGCTTTATAATACCTTGCATTACTTTCTGCCATATGCCATAGTTCCATATCGCTGGCTTAGACTCATACTTCTCATCACCATCAGCGCTGTCAAAATGGGCGAGAGCAGAGGAAGCATCGCCTTCTTTGCGTGCTACAGGCCTCCGGTGCCCCTCGACATATTCTGCTGTCCAGCTTCAGCATCATCAAGGCAGGACGAGCGGCACTTGACGGATGGCGTCTCGTACAACTACAACGGCCAACCCATTCCATCTGCGGCCCTCAAGGCGATCGTCAAGCACCTAGATCTGGCCCCTGAAGATGTTGAAGAAGCCGCCATCGATTCGGGCCGTCTCACCGGCCTCGTCTTCGTCTCTGAAAGACAACACCACCTCGAGACTCTTCAGATAGGCCTGCGCTTCGATGATGGCGACGAAGTCAGGGTCTTCACCTTGGGGGAGATCTATGGCGGCGACTTCTTCAGTGGTGCCCGTCTGGAGGACAGCGGCTGCATCGCAGGAGGCTACGAGGTGGATGGTCACACGGCAGACCATTACCTCGTCTTCGTGTCCACGAAGGAGCCCGTGCAAGAACGCCGTAGCCCCTGGAATGTCGTCTACAAAACTAATCTCAGAACAGGCGAAACTGAGCGCCTAACTCCACCAGGTAATTTGGCTGTTGAATCTTATCTTCCCTTTGCTATTTGATCTACTACTTTGTACTTATCTCTGGATATATGCATGACTAATTAAGTTTTGAGCCCTTTCTGAATCTTCTTTCGAATTTGATCTACTTCTACTACTTGTCCTTGGATGCATGACTAAATTTCTGCCTAAATAATATTTGGTTGGTCTGTTTAATTCTACATACATAAACAGGGACGTCCGATTTAAGCCCCTCTGTGTCACCATCCGGGAAGAGGGTAGCAGTGGCTTCGTTCCAAGGAAAGAAATGGGATGGTGAAGTTAAAGACTTGCTGACAAGCATTTACGTGATGGACCTAGAGAGCACATATCTGGAGCGCGAGCGAGTGATCGAGAACGCTGGCTGGCCATCATGGGGAAGCGAAACAGTACTGTTTTTCCATAAAATGGTTGGGGATAACTGGGGTGTATTTCGGTACGACTTGAGCACCGGTGAGACCCTCCGTGTGACCCCGGAGGCATTCGATGCAGTGACTCCAGCAGCCATCGATGAGAGCAGAGTGGCTGTGGCAACCATCCGCCAGAAGTCTGTGTTCACTGACGTCCGTGCTGAAGCGCAGTACCGTCACATCGAGGTTTTTGATATGGGTTTGCCGGAGGAGCCACTTCAAATCACTCGGTATACCAAGCCAAAAGGCGACCATTACAACCCCTTTGTAATGGATGGTGGCAAGTACATTGGCTATCATCGTTGCAAAAGCGACCATCTCGAGGTACCTACCCTTGTGGCTATGCCCTATGCACAATGATTTGCTTGTTCAGTAATACACACCTGCGCAGTTACATTACATGAATTATACTTCCCCCGTTCCAAAAGATAAGGTGTATTAGTTTTTTGAAGTCAAATTTGTGCATGTTTGACCAAGTTTTTAGAAAAATATATTAACATCTATAATACCAAATTTGTATAATTAGATCCATCATGGGAAGTATTTTCATGTTTTATTTATTTTGTATTGTGGATGTTGATATTTTATTCCGTAATCTTGGTAAAACATACGTATATTTGACTTTAACAAAAATTGATGCACCTTATTTTCTGGAATGGAGTATGTAGTGATGTCGTTCGAGCTGTCTAAAACATTGTGTCTCCTGCAGCATGGAGATGATGTCCCGAGGCGGTTCGACAAGCTGCAGTCCCATCATGAAGATATTGGTCTGTTTAGGGTTGCCGGTGCATTCCCGGCATTTTCCAAAGATGGCTCTAAGCTTGCATTCGTCGATAACGAATTCAAAGCCGTGTGGCTGGCCGATAGTGACGGAATGCGTGTTGTCTTCGAAGTAAGTACACCATGCCCCTTTATCTTTTGGTTCAAAAGAATGGATGATGTTGCGACTGTTTATGACTGGCCGATTGTTATTGACTATGGGGCTCTTATTATATTTGTGTGCTTGTACATATAGACGGATGGTCTTGATGGTGTCTTCTCACCGGTGTGGAACCAAAAGAAGGATATACTTTATGTCTGTATGGGACCGTCTTTCAAAGCCAACGAAATATTGGAGATCTACGCCATCCCTCACGTATCGAGTGGTGCACGAGAGCGGCGACTGCTCACCAAAGGAAAATTCAATAATGCGTTCCCATCCACCAATTCAGACGGTAAGGAATTACCACTACTGCAGCCTTGCTTCAGTGGCTCCATTAGTCCTCTAGTGCATTCAATATGAATATTGTTTCCCTTGGCATGGTGATAACTTTGTGTACCTCTCACAAGGACTGCTGTATATTTACATTTATGTATTTACGCTTATACAGGGACAAAACTTGTTTTCCGATCGACAAGAAATGGGGGAGACAAAAAGTACAAGAATCTATACATGATGGACGCAGAGATCGGGGAGGACGGTGGTGAAGCGGAACGGATAACAGAGGGCGATTGGATTGACACACACTGCCAGTGGTCGCCAGACAGGGACTGGATCGTGTTCTCGTCAAACCGTGACAGGCCCGCGGACGCTCCGGAGCGCGACCATGGTATGGACCCAGGGTACTTTGCTGTTTACCTGATGAACGCAATCGACTACTCTGTGGTGAGGGTAATCCGGAGCGGGTACGACTTCTCCGGGCACGTGAACCACCCGGTCTTCAGCCCGGACGGGCGGAGCATCGTCGTGACGGCAGATCTTGCCGCGGTGTCTGCTGACCCAATGTCGCTGCCGCTCTTGTTGCATTCGCAGAGGCCCTACGGCGACATCTTCACCGTTGATATCGACCCGGATGACATGGAAAAGAACCAGGATGTGGAGGAGTTTGCCCGAGTCACACATAGCAGGTACGAGAACGCCACTCCTGACTGGACCGTGTTCTCGACTCACGATCCGCATGCGCAGTGGAACCTCCTGGTCATGGAGGACAACTACACCCCGGCATGCCCGTATGCGCACCATGATGGGGGTGAAAGCTGGCACATGACAGGCCAGATGTGCATCCCGAAAAGGGTCTGTTGATCTTACGCCGCAATGTCGGAATGGCCCAGATAACTGTGCCTTTTGCCCGCTTGGGCTCATACTGTTGCCTGGATTTATTGCTTGAGATGTATTTGTAATTTCTGTTTGGATTGCTGTCTATTTGGGTTGGTGTTGAGGTGATTTGCCCGGACCATTTGCATATACATTTCATCTTGCTGTAATATAAGACTTGAGAGTTTTATACGATGATTCTGAATTGAGTAGCCCCTGCTTTTGTTGTGACAAGTTTTGTTACACTTTCATGACACAAGTACATTATTTATCAAAACCTAATGATGATATATTTACATAGAAAGGTTTCGCGGAGGTGATTTGCTACCTTTGACAGGGACGGTTTACATCATTCAAATGCTCAGCAACTTGAAATAGTTGTCCACACCTGCTGTGTGGTAAGTCCTACTAGCACCTAGCTCCCTATCTTGCCAACAAAGTGTCTGCTCTCTCAACCGAGATCCAACAACTTCAGCAACACGACCTGACCGGATGGGATGAAGCCGCCATCTTTGTACAAAGGGGTTTTCATGATGGTGTTGTTCCTAAATACCAGCACAGTGGCCCTCGCAAATGCATTAGCATGATTTTTCATACACTGGAAATTTTCGAAAATGTTTATATTATGTAAACTGAAATATTTAGGTTATAATATAGCCACTGCAAAATTTTTTTTGCTCAGAGAGTATACTTGTGGATTACTTCTTTAATCATAAAGTTTGTAGACTTAATGATTACTATTACCAATTCAGAAACACCATATTATCAACCACATGAGCCCATGTTATGTACTCCCCCCGTCCCAAAAAAATGTCTCAAAGTTGATACACTTATTTTTCTGACGGAGAGAGTACTATCTCCGTCTCAAAATGTAAGATGTTTTTGAGGCATCCTAAAAAAAACGTCTTACATTTTGAGACAGAGGGAGTACTTCTGTTAGATATATGACTACAAATGTAATAATCAGCATTGGCCACATGACATTCAGTGTAGTTTGACTCATATCAAGGGCTGAATGTTGTTTATGTATAATTATCAAGATATTTTGGTTGACATATCAAAGGTAGGATAACGCTGAGATACACTCAGCATGTGTACTGTGTATAAATATTTTTCAATACAAATTCATATATGCAATGTGTCAGAAAGACTATACTATTGGAAACTTGTTTTGAATACGAACTCACAGTATATATTAAAGTGGTATAGTTCTATGTAGTAGAACGGTTCTAACGCGAATTGTGGTAGTTTGACCGTATAAGGCACGAAGCTAAGGGTAGGCAGATGGGCGTCCTCTCACATAATCAGATGAGCGCAAAAGCACGAGAAACTTTTCCGCAAAGGAAAAAAGAGCACGAGGAACTGCGGGAATAATAATTAAGCACATATAGAGCTCCAGATGCGATGACGACTTGGGTGCAAACAACAGCAGTCTAGAAATTAGAACCAGTACTCCACACTTAACACATTACATACATACCCATGACACATCTGGCGAGACATCAACTAAGATAGATACCCGAAGCTCGAGCGGGAAATTCTCCACGTAGTACCACGGTTGCTGGGGAAGAGCAGTGCGTTGTCATCACTCACAGTCCAAACAGAAAACACACGACGTAGTTCAGGAAGTATGCGAGAGGCCCAAACGCGCAGCCACAGAGAGAGCACACGACGGAGATGAGCGTCCCCGCGGCGCCCGGCGCCATCACCGCCGGGCTGGAGAAGGCGTAGACGGCCACCACGACAGCCAGGATCACGGCCAAAAGCATCGCCGACGAGGTGACGATGCGCCCTGGAAGTGAACGGCGGGAGTCGGAATGGATCGACAGGCAAAGAACGAGGTGTGGAAGGAAAGCGGGATGTCGAACGTATGGTATGACTGGTGGGTTCTTATACAGGCCTCCAGGCCTCCAACGCAGTCTGCACGAGTTAATCGCTCCTCGACTCCTCGGCGAGCGATGAAGGATTAATGTTGCATGTCTTGGGAACTACAAAGGCACGAGTTAATCAGAGCTTCACGTAGTAGTAGGTTTGACCCGTTGTGAAGTTTAGGGACTTGTGCACGGTGTTTGACTGAACAAGGATTTATTACCTTCTCAAAGTGACAGGAGGCAATGGGGCGGTGATCTAGTAGCTTTATCTCCGTTTGTTTTTGGATTCAAGTTTGGCTCCTCTTCTTCACGAGTTGAATCGTGCAGTTCAAATTTCTGGGAGTTGACATTTTTTAGAGGAGAGCAGAATTTTCAGAAAGTACTGTATCCACAACCTTGCTTGATACAATGGGCTGCTCAATTTTTGGAAGTTGGCGTCCCAATCTCCCTAAGTCAATTATTTTGTTTAGATTTGTGAATGTTTGTGCTCAAAAATTTAATCTTTGTCATAGTCCTATTATTGTACTCCCCAAGTCAATGGTATTTTTCGCAGAGAAGAGGGGAGAATGGAGAAAAGAGTAAATTAAAAAAACAAAATAAATCACATTTGGTGCTATCACGAAATAACCGTCTTTGACGAAAATCACAAAAAACCACCAACATTGAGACATGTGTGCAACACATATAGTACTGATCTCTCGTTTTGACCGGTCGGGTCCACTTGCCGGATTGACACGGATGCCAGGCTGGTGGCCGACCAACGTTAGGGCATTTCATTTATTGCCCCAGCCGACCCCTCCCATTCGACCCCTTTTCCCACACTTTGGATTCCGTGGTGACTAGTGGTGGAGGCCTTGACGCATCGTTGTGGTGACGACGTATCGCGCTTCGACCTAACGCATAATCGAGTGACGCGAAATAATTTTTGAGGCAAAAAGAGGTTCCTCCTTCTACTTGGAAGCTGGATGTGGGACCCACCATGTTAAACTCTATAAATGAAGCTTTCAACGTAATCAACAAACGAAAAGCATCAAAAGAGGACTGTCCAAGGAGAGGCTCACAGTATGGACCCAACAGGTTTCTCATGACCGTAAGCAAGCAAGTGTCTCCTTATTTATAACAAAAAAAAAGCCTCTTTCTATTGCTAACATATGGAACCTACCAATTGAGTCCTACACAAGTTGTTACTTGCCCGGTTATAATCATGTACACTCCAGCGATAAGCTACTATTAGAAATATGCCCTTGAGGCAATAGTAAATTTATTATTATTCTAGTTCTATGTTCATAATTAAGTTTATTTTTCTGCCCTATGATTGCAGTGGTTTTGAATGTGAGATTAGGAAAACCTCTCTATTCTTCATGAGGAGGAAAACCTCTTTGCATGTGTGAAAAGATAAACATAAACCATATCTCTGGTCAGGCCTCTGGACTAGCTCATGTATTGTTGATGATCTATTTTCCTAACCATGGGCATTGTTATTGTAACAAGAAAGTCGGCAATAATGAGAATATATTGTTAGGATAACTATGGTGTTCGATGGATCCAACTTATGAAATACTGCAAGATCAGGTCGTCAATATGTTGTCATTATTTTCATATATACTGTTGCTTATCTGCATCCTTGACCATGAGAATATCGTATACTCAGATATAAGATGGTTACTTTGGGGTTGCCAAACGCCACTGTGTAACTGGGTGATTATAAAGCTAACTTTCAGGTATAGCGGAAAAGTATGTTTCGGCGTTCGATACAAGAGTGAGGCCATGTATAGATTACTAACCATAGTGAAAAAAATTCGGAAGTACCTTAACAGGACAGAAGATATGTTTCTGTTTACGTAGGGGATGAAGAGTTGTTGCAAGGAGTACTCCTTTTTGTTCATCATCTAAGTTTTATCCAGGCAACGCCCCTTCCCCGTCCCCGCTCCCACGACGCGCCCCGCGCGCGGGTCACGGGAGCCCCATCTCCGCCGCCGGCAAGAGGCCCCTCCCCCGTCACCTCCCCCTCCTCGCCACTGTCGGAGGGCGTCCGCTGGGCAAACCCCGTGCGACGATGGTGGCGGCGGGGCTTCTTCCCTTTCTCCCCTATCGGGATCCCGGTGGCGCGGGTCAGCCGCTCGCGCGCGCGCGGGGGGGGGGGGGGGGTGAAAGGATCGAGATGGACCTAGAGGGGGGGTGAATAGGTACAATTACAAATTTTAATTATTACTAAGCAATTTTAGGCAATAGAGCGGAATATGAAGGTGAGCCTAACAATTGCTAGTAAGTACAAAGTACTAGGCAAGTACCACAAGCGTATAAGTGAGCAAGCACAATAAGATGTAAGTAAGTGCAATCACAACAAGTAACCACAAGTATAGAGTTAGGGTTAGGAATAACCGCAACTCCGGGAGACGAGGATGTATGCCGATGTTCACTTCCTTGGAGGGAAGCTAGTCACCATTAGAGGGGCGGATGTTACCACGAAGGCACACCTACGCCACGAAGGCTCACCCTATTCTCCCTTTGAGATAACACCACGAAGGCGTTTCTCAACCACTAGTGGTAGACCTTGGGGTGGTCTCCAAACCCTCACAAACTTTCCGGGGGTAATCACAATGGTTGATTCCTCACCGAATGACTCCTACCGCCTAGGAGTCTCCAACCTCCAAGAGTAACAAGATCTGAGGGGAAAGACTCAAGACTTGCTCAAACTTTGATTTGCTTTGGTCACAAGAAGGGGAGGAAGAAGATCTTTCTTTTGATTGGAACAACTCTTCGAAACTCTCAAGAATCAAGCCGGGATCTGGGATTTAGTGTGTGAGCAAGAGAGGGGAAGCACTGGTGTTCTTGAGGTGTGTTTGTGTGGAGTGTTCAGCCTTATCTCGAAGGGGTAAGTTGATATTTATACCATGTCCAGAATAGAGCCGTTTGGACACAAGTTGACCACCCCGGATGATCTGGGACACCATCCGGATGATCTGGACATTGTCCGGATAAATCTGGCAGAAGGCCCGGATGAAGATGGTTGCAAGGAGCTGCGAGTAGCCCGGACAGTCCGGAGGCAACCCGGGATGATCCGGACAAGCCCCGGATGATCCGGATGCCTGACCGGACGATCCGGCTACAACATATGGCTTCTGTGAAAAATGGGCACGGTTATCCGGACGATCCGGAAGAGGATCCGGACGATCCGGGGAACAGCCCGGATGATCCGGAGGAACGTCCGGATGATCCGGCTTCAGCCACACGGTTCTGTGATGGAGAGCACCTATTATCCGGATGATCCGGTGCAGGGTCCGGATGATCCGGGTGAAGCCCGGATGATCTGGGTAGCCATCCGGATGATCCGGCCAGGAGAAGTGGTAGGTTTTGGCTAAGGGATATTGCTAGGGATTTTGGTCTATTGTGATAGAATTGTTTATGAGACAAAATGTGAGCAAGTCTTGAACCTACACTTCGGATCCCCTCTTAATAGTGCGGGGTTCCTATTACTCAAGAAATATAGAAAGAGCACAATACTTCATCTTTGTTTGTTCCTTTCCTCATTGATAATTTGCTTGAGTAAAATCTCATATGATGCGATCATGATGCTCACTAAAGAAAAACCAGAGGACAGACGGCCTGTGTATATACTTAGCAAACAAGGTTAATCCCCTATATGTAGGTTTGTCATCAATATCAAAAATACTCTTTAAGAGCAAGATTGCACTTTCAGGGGGGGTTCCTGGTCCGGCGAGCTCTCTGGAGGTGGCAGCATGGGCTCGGCTGCGAGGCCGATCCGATGGTGGCATGGGCTAGGTCGGGCGTGTCCGATCTGGCCGATCTGCGGGTGCCGTGGGTGGCGGCGGCCACTGCTGGAGTGGGCGCCCCTCCTCTTTCGCGGGGGGTGGCGCTGGTGCTGCGGGGTGTCGTCCTTGGCTGCGCCGGACGGCGAGGCGACAGTGAGTATGGTCCCGATCTGTAGGTGGTGGCCTCACTGGTGCTTTGTTCTCCACAGCTGGCCGGGATTTGGGCGCCCTTTGATTCTCTCGTTCTGCATGTCGGAGGGGCGTTGGGTGCGGACTCTAGGTCGGGTGAAACCCTTGACCAGCGAGGCCAGTCACGATGTTGGCGACGCCCATGGCGCCATTCTCCTTTTGTGTGGGCAACATCAAGACATACACCCAGCCCTCCGCCTCTTGGTCCTGGGCGAAAGCCTAAAATCTCCGGATTGGGTGGCGGCGGCGCATCGACATCACTTTCTTCTTGAAGGCGCCACTTTGGTGTTGGGGAACGTTGCAGAAAATTAAAAATTTTCCTACGGTTTCACCAAGATCCATCTATGAGTTCATCTAAGCAACGAGTCATGGGAGAGAGATTGCATCTACATACCACTTGTAGATCGAGTGCGGAAGCGTTCAAGGGGATGGTGATGATGGAGTCATACTCGCCGTGATTCAGATCACCGATGACCAAGTGCTGAACGGACAGCACCTCCGCGTTCAACACACGTACGGGACGGGAGACGTCTCCTCCTTCTTGATCCAGCAAGGGGGAAGGAGAGGTTGATGATGATCCAGCAGCACGACGGTGTGGTGGTGGATGCAGCAGAACTCCAGCAGGGCTTCACCAAGCGATTACGGGAGGAGGACGAGGTGTAGCAGGGGGAGGGAGGCGCCAATGCACAGGGTGTGGCTGCCCTCCCCCCTGCCCTCCTTTATATAGGCCCCCAGGGGGGGCGCCGGCCCTGGGAGATTCAATCTCCCAAGGGGGCGGCGGCCAGGGGGGGGGGAGTGCCCCCCCAAGGCATGTGGTGCGCCCCCCCCCCCACCCTAGGGTTTCAACCCTAGGCGCGGGGGGTGGGCCTAGGGGGCACACCAGCCCACTATGGGCTGGTTCCCCTCCCACTTCAGCCCATGGGGCCCTCCACGATGGGTGGCCCCACCCGGTGGACCCCCGGGACCCTTCCGGTGGTCCCGGTACATTACCGGGTGACCCCGAAACTTTCTCGATGGCCGAAATACCACTTCCTATATATAATTCTTTACCTCCCGACCATTCTGAAACTCCTCGTGACGTCCGGGATCTCATCCGGGACTCCGAACAACATTCGGTATGCTGCATACTCATATTCATACAACCCTAGCGTCACCGAACCTTAAGTGTGTAGACCCTACAGGTTCGGGAGACACGCAGACATGACCGAGACGACTCTCGGGCAATAACCAACAGCGGGATCTGGATACCCATGTTGGGTCCCACATGCTCCTCGATGATTTCATCGGATGAACCACGATGTCGAGGATTAAACAACCCCGTATACAATTCCCTTTGTCAATCGGTACGTTACTTGCCCGAGACTCGATCGTCGGTATCCCAATAACTTGTTCAGTCTCGTTACCGGCAAGTCACTTTACTCGTACCGTAATGCATGATCCCGTGACCAACCACTTGGTCACTTTGAGCTCATTATGATGATGCATTACCGAGTGGGCCCAGAGATACCTCTCCGTCATACGGAGTGACAAATCCTAGTTTCGATCCATGTCAACCCAACAGACACTTTCGGAGATACCTGTAGTGCACCTTTATAGTCACCCAGTTACGTTGTGACGTTTGATACACCCAAAGCACTCCTACGGTATCCGGGAGTTACACGATCTCATGGTCAAAGGAAGAGATACTTGACATTGGAAAAGCTCTAGCAAACGAACTACACGATCTTGTGCTATGCTTAGGATTGGGTCTTGTCCATCACATCATTCTCCTAATGATGTGATCCCGTTATCAACGACATCCAATGTCCATAGCCAGGAAACCATGACTATCTGTTGATCACAACGAGCTAGTCAATTAGAGGCTCACTAGGGACATATTGTGGTCTATGTATTCACACATGTATTACGATTTCCGGATAATATAGTTATAGCATGAATAAAAGACAATTATCATGAACAAGGAAATATAATAATACTTTTATTATTGCCTCTAGGGCATATTTCCAACAGTCTCCCACTTGCACTAGAGTCAATAATCTAGTTACATTGTGATGAATCGAACACCCATAGAGTTCTGGTGTTGATCATGTTTTGCTCGCGAGAGAGGTTTAGTTAACGGATCTGCGACATTCAGATCCGTATGTACTTTGCAAATATCTATGTCTCCATCTTGAACATTTTCACGGATGGAGTTGAAACGACGCTTGATGTGTCTGGTCTTCTTGTGAAACCTGGGCTCCTTGGCTAGGGCAATAGCTCCAGTGTTGTCATAGAAGAGTTTGATCGGCCCCGACGCATTGGGTATGACTCCTAGGTCGGTGATGAACTCCTTCACCCATATTGCTTCATGCGCTGCCTCCGAGGCTGCCATGTATTCCGCTTCACATGTAGATCCCGCCACGACGCTCTGCTTGTAGCTGCACCAGCTTACTGCTCCACCATTCAACATATACATGTATCCGGTTTGTGACTTAGAGTCATCCAGATCTGTGTCGAAGCTAGCGTCGGCGTAACCCTTTACGACGAGCTCTTCGTCACCTCCATAAACGAGAAACATGTCCTTTGTCCTTTTCAGGTACTTCAGGATATTCTTGACCGCTGTCCAGTGTTCCTTGCCGGGATTACTTTGGTACCTTGCTACCAAACTTACGGCAAGGTTTACATCAGGTCTAGTACACAGCATGGCATACATAATAGATCCTATGGCTGAAGCATAGGGGATGACACTCATCTCTTCTTTATCTTTTGCCGTGGTCGGGGACTGAGCCGAGCTCAATTTCACACCTTGCAACATAGGCAAGAACCCCTTCTTGGACTGATCCATTTTGAACTTCTTCAAAATCTTATCAAGGTATGTGCTTTGTGAAAGACCTATGAGGCGTCTCGATCTATCTCTATAGATCTTGATGCCTAATATATAAGCAGCTCCTCCAAGGTCCTTCATTGAAAAACACTTATTCAAGTAGGCCTTAATGCTGTCCAGAAGTTCTATATCATTTCCCACCAGGAGTATGTCATCTACATATAATATGAGAAATGCTACAGAGCTCCCACTCACTTTCTTGTAAACGCAGGCTTCTCCATAAGTCTGCATAAACCCAAACGCTTTGATCATCTCATCAAAGCGAATGTTCCAACTCCGAGATGCTTGCACCAGTCCATAAATGGATCGCTGGAGCTTGCATACTTTGTTAGCGTTCTTAGGATCGACAAAACCTTCTGGCTGCATCATATACAGCTCTTCCTTAAGATGTCAGTTAAGGAATGCCGTTTTGACGTCCATCTGCCATATCTCATAATCATAGTATGCGGCAATTGCTAACATGATTCGGACGGACTTCAGCTTCGCTACAGGAGAGAATGTCTCGTCGTAGTCAATCCCTTGAACTTGTCGATAACCTTTAGCGACAAGTACAACTTTATAGATGGTAACATTACCATCCGCGTCCGTCTTCTTCTTAAAAATCCATTTGTTTTCTATCGCTCGCCGATCATCGGGCAAGTCTGTCAAAGTCCATACTTTGTTTTCATACATGGATTCTATCTCGAATTTCATGGCTTCAAGCCATTTGTTGGAATCCGGGCCCGCCATCGCTTCTTCATAGTTCGAAGGTTCACCGTTGTCTAACAACATGATTTCCAGGACAGGGTTGCCGTACCACTCTGGTGCGGAACGTGTCCTTGTGGACCTATGAAGTTCAGTAGCAACTTGATCCGAAGTACCTTGATCATCATCACTATTTTCCTCTTCAGTTGGTGTAGGCATCACAAGAACATTTTCCTGCGTTGCACCACTTTCCCGTTCGAGAGGTAGTACTTCATCGAGTTCTACTTTCCTCCCACTTACTTTTTCGAGAGAAACTCTTTTTCCAGAAAGCATCCATTCTTGGCAACAAAGATCTTGCCCTCGGATCTTAAGTAGAAGGTATACCCAACGGTTTCCTTAGGGTATCCTATGAAGACGCATCTTTCCGACTTGGGTTCGAGCTTTTCAGGTTGAAGTTTCTTGACATAAGCATCGCATCCCCAAACTTTTAGAAACGACAGCTTAGGTTTCTTCCCAAACCATAATTCATACGGTGTCGTCTCAACGGATTTAGACGGTGCCCTATTTAAAGTGAATGTAGCTGTCTCTAGAGCGTATCCCCAAAATGATAGCGGTAAATCGGTAAGAGACATCATAGACCGCACCATATCCAATAGAGTGCAATTACGAAGTTCGGACACACCGTTACGCTGAGGTGTTCCAGGCGGCGTGAGTTGTGAAACGATTCCACATTTCCTTAAGTGTGTACCAAATTCGTGACTTAAGTATTCTCCTCCACGATCTGATCGTAGGAACTTTATCTTTCGGTCACGTTGATTCTCTACCTCATTCTGAAATTCCTTGAACTTTTCAAAGGTCTCATACTTGTGTTTCATTAAGTAGACATACCCATATCTACTCAAGTCATCAGTGAGAGTGAGAACATAACGATATCCTCCGCGAGCCTCAACGCTCATTGGACCGCACACATCGGTATGTATGATTTCCAATAAGTTGGTTGCTCGCTCCATTGTTCCGGAGAATGGAGTCTTGGTCATTTTTCCCATGAGGCATGGTTCGCATGTGTCAAATGATTCATAATCGAGAGACTCTAAAAGTCCATCAGCATGGAGCTTCTTCATGCGCTTGACACCAATGTGACCAAGGCGCCAGTGCCACAAGTATGTAGGACTATCGTTATCAACTTTACATCTTTTGGTATTCACACTATGAACATGTGTAATATTACGCTCGAGATTCATTAAGAATAAACCATTGACCATCGGAGCATGACCATAAAACATATCTCTCATATAAATGGAACAACCATTATTCTCGGATTTAAATGAGTAGCCATCTCATATTAAACGAGATCCTGATACAATGTTCATGCTCAAACTTGGCACTAAATAACAATTATTAAGGTTCAAAACTAATCCCGTAGGTAAATGTAGAGGCAGCGTGCCGACGGCGATCACATCGACTCTGGAACCATTCCCGACGCGCATCGTCACCTCATCCTTCGCCAGTCTCCGTTTATTCCGCAGCTCCTGCTGTGAGTTACAAATATGAGCAACGGCACCGGTATCAAATAACCAGGAGTTACTATGAGTACTGGTAAGGTACACATCAATTACATGTATATCAAATATACCTTTGGTGTTGCCGGCCTTCTTATCCGCTAAGTATTTGGGGCAGTTCCGCTTCCAGTGACCCTTCCCCTTGCAATAAAAGCACTCAGTCTCAGGCTTGGGTCCATTCTTTGACTTCTTTCCGGTAACTAGCTTACCGGGTGCGGCAACATCCTTGCCGTCCTTCTTGAAGTTCTTCTTGCCCTTGCCCTTCTTGAACTTAGTGGTCTTATTTACCATCAACACTTGATGTTCCTTCTTGATTTCAGCCTCTGCTGACTTCAGCATTGAAAATACTTCAGGAATGGTCTTCACCATCCCCTGCATATTGTAGTTCATCACAAAGCTCTTGTAGCTTGGTGGGAGCGACTGAAGGATTCTGTCAATGACCGCCTCATCAGGGAGGTTAATGTTCAGCTGAGTCAGGCGGTTGTGCAACCCAGACATCTTGAGTATGTGCTCACTGACAGAACTGTTTTCCTCCATCTTACAACTATAGAACTTGTCGGAGACATCATATCTCTCGACCCGGGCATGAGCTTGGAAAACAAGTTTCAGCTCTTCGAACATCTCATATGCTCCGTGATGCTCAAAACGCTTTTGGAGCCCCGGTTCTAAGCTGTAAAGCATGCCGCACTGAACGAGGGAGTAATCATCAACACGAGACTGCCAAGCGTTCATAACGTCTTGGTTCTCTGGGACGGGAGCGTCACCTAGCGGTCCTTCTAGGACATATTGTTTCCTGGCAGCTATGAGGATGATCCTCAGGTTCCGGACCCAGTCCGTATAGTTGCTGCCATCATCTTTCAGCTTGGTTTTCTCTAGGAACGCGTTGAAGTTCATGTTGACATGAGCGTTGGCCATTTGATCTACAAGACATATTTGCAAAGGTTTTAGACTAAGTTCATGATAATTAAGTTCATGTAATCAAATTATGAACTCCCACTCAGATTAGACATCCCTCTAGTCATCTAAGTGTTACACGATCCGAGTTGACTAGGCCGTGTCCGATCATCACGTGAGACGGACTAGTCATCGTCGGTGAACATCTTCATGTTGATCGTATCTTCCATACGACTCGTGTTGACCTTTCGGTCTCCGTGTTCCGAGGCCATGTCTGTACATGCTAGGCTCGTCAAGTTAACCCTAAGTGTTTTGCATGTGTAAAACTGTCTTACACCCGTTGTATGTGAACGTAAGGATCTATCACACCCGATCATCACGTGGTGCTTCGAAACGACGAACTGTAGCAACGGTGCACAGTTAGGGGAGAACACTTCTTGAAATTGTTTTAAGGGATCATCTTATTTACTACCGTCGTTCTAAGTAAACAAGATGCGTAAACATAATAAACATCACATGCAATTATATAGTAGTGACATGATATGGCCAATATCATATAGCTCCATTGATCTCCATCTTCGGGGCTCCATGATCATCTTGTCACCGGCATGACACCATGATCTCCATCATCATGATCTCCATCATCGTGATCTCCATGGCCAATATCATATGGCCAATATCACGCCAACAACTACTTCTACTTCTATGGCTAACGCGTTTAGCAATAAAGTAAAGTAATTTACATGGCGTTCTTCAATGACACGCAGGTCATACAAAAATAAAGACAACTCCTATGGCTCCTGCCGGTTGTCATACTCATCGACATGCAAGTCGTGATTCCTATTGCAAGAACATGATCTCATACATCACAATATATCAATCATCATTCATCACAACTTCTGGCCATATCACATCACATGAACAATTGCTGCAAAAACAAGTTAGATGTCCTCTAATTGTTGTTGCATCTTTTACGTGGCTGCAATTGGGTTCTAGCAAGAACGTTTTCTTACCTACGAATAACCACAACGTGATTTTTGTCAACTTCTATTTACCCTTCATAAGGACCCTTTTCATCGAATCCGCTTCAACTAAAGTGGGAGAGACAGACACCCGCCAGCCACCTTATGCAACTAGTGCATGTCTGTCGGTGGAACCGGTCTCACGTAAGCGTACGTGTAAGGTTGGTCCGGGCCTCTTCATCCCACAATACCGCTGAAGCAAGAAAAGACTAGTAGTGGCAAGCAAGTTGACAAGATCCACGCCCACAAAATTGTGTTCTACTCGTGCAATAGAGAACTACGCATAGACCTAGCTCATGATGCCACTGTTGGGGAACGTTGCAGAAAATTAAAAAATTTCCTACGGTTTCACCAAGATCCATCTATGAGTTCATCTAAGCAATGAGTCATGGGAGAGAGATTGCATCTACATACCACTTGTAGATCGAGTGCGGAAGCGTTCAAGGGGATGGTGATGATGGAGTCGTACTCGCCGTGATTCAGATCACCGATGACCAAGTGCTGAACGGAAAGCACCTCTGCGTTCAACACACGTACGGGACGGGAGACGTCTCCTCCTTCTTGATCCAGCAAGGGGGAAGGAGAGGTTGATGATGATCCAGCAACATGACGGTGTGGTGGTGGATGTAGCAGAACTCCAGCAGGGCTTCGCCAAGCGACTACGGGAGGAGGACGAGGTGTAGCAGGGGGAGGGAGGCGCCAATGCATAGGGTGTGGCTGCCCTCCCCCCTGCCCTCCTTTATATAGGCCCCCAGGGGGGCACCGGCCCTGGGAGATTCAATCTCCCAAGGGGGCAGCGGCCAGGGGGGGTGGAGTGCCCCCCAAGGCATGTGGTGCGCCCCCCCCACCCTAGGGTTTCAACCCTAGGCGCAGGGGGTGGGCCTAGGGGGGCGCACCAGCCCACTATGGGCTGGTTCCCCTCCCACTTCAGCCCATGGGGCCCTCCGGGATGGGTGGCCCCACCCGGTGAACCCCCGAGACCCTTCCGGTGGTCCCGGTACATTATCGGGTGACCCCGAAACTTTCCCGATGGCCAAAATACCACTTCCTATATATAATTCTTTACCTTCGGACCATTCCAAAACTCCTCGTGAAGTCCGGGATCTCATCTGGGACTCCGAGCAACATTCGGTATGCTGCATACTCATATTCATACAACCCTAGCGTCACTGAACCTTAAGTGTGTAGACCCTACGGGTTCGGGAGACACGCAGACATGACCGAGACGACTCTCGGGCAATAACCAACAGCGGGATCTGGATACCCATGTTGGCTCCCACATGCTCCTCAATGATTTCATCGGATGAACTACGATGTCGAGGATTAAACAACCCCGTATACAATTCCCTTTGTCAATCGGTATGTTACTTGCCCGAGACTCGATCGTCGGTATCCCAATACCTTGTTCAGTCTCGTTACCGGCAAGTCACTTTACTCGTACCATAATGCATGATCCCGTGACCAACCACTTGGTCACTTTGAGCTCATTATGATGATGCATTACCGAGTGGGCCCAGAGATACCTCTCCGTCATACGGAGTGACAAATCCCAGTCTCGATCCGTGTCAACCCAACAGACACTTTCGGAGATACCTGTAGTGCACCTTTATAGTCACCCAGTTACGTTGTGACGTTTGATACACCCAAAGCACTCCTACGGTATCCGGGAGTTACACGATCTCATGGTCAAAGGAAGAGATACTTGACATTGGAAAAGCTCTAGCAAACGAACTACACGATCTTGTGCTATGCTTAGGATTGGGTCTTGTCCATCACATCATTCTCCTAATGATGTGATCCCGTTATCAACGACATCCAATGTCCATAGCCAGGAAACCATGACTATCTGTTGATCACAACAAGCTAGTCAACTAGAGGCTCACTAGGGACATATTGTGGTCTATGTATTCACACGTGTATTACGATTTCCGGATAATACAGTTATAGCATGAATAAAAGACAATTATCATGAACAAGGAAATATAATAGTACTTTTATTATTGCCTCTAGGGCATATTTCCAACATTTGGGAGCTCTTCGTGGTCAGGGGCTCGGTGCGGTGGTGGTCTGCCGGTCTTTAGTAGTGTCCAGGCTCGGCAGCTGCGATGGTCGTTTGGATCTTGGCCGGAGACGGTGGCAATGTATGGGTTTCCTTTAGGGGTGAGGTCGCCATGGTGTTGTCCTATCCTTAGTAACTGGTCGGCCTGTCCATGCGTGCTTGGGGGTGAGCTGCCCTGCCTGCCGATGGGACGGCATCCTTCGATCCAGGACAGGAGGGCAGGGGTGCCCTCTTCGAAGGCAGCGACGGGACAACAAGTTTGACCTTGGGAGGGACAGAGTGTGGCTTTCCTTTGGCGGTGAATAGCTCCCTTGTCGCAGTTGTTAATGACATGATCTGAAGCCGTCATGGGCTCCGATGTCCTACTGGCCCTTCGGAGCTCGTTAGTTGTTCCGTAGAGTTGTGTATCCTGTTGATTTATTTTTTGTTTCTTGTTGTATGGCCGGTTGTAATGTGTGGTTTTCTTTATATATAAAGCGGGGCGAAAGCCTTTTCGTTAAGAGTTGTTCTAATAGGTTACACTGATGGAAGCTTCACCACATACCCGGACAAATTTAAATCGCAGTCAAGTTGTGTGTGTGTGCTAAATGATGGTGCATGCGGTGAGGTGAAAAGAGTTATTTACGCAAAACCACCACACTTGGGGCTAGGGTAACAACTTAGTACCAAATTTAAGCCATGGCACAAAAAAACAACAATTTTGCGCCTAACCTATAACATAGAGCACTGATTGTCTGATAAGCCCGTGAAACATCGAATCTGACAAGTCGGCTCCACCTGTCAGGCTGACGTGGCAAAGACAAAAAATGTTAACCAACTGATGTGGCAAATGAGAAGCAGGCCCCACCTGTCAATGACTAGAAGGTTTCTTCTTCCTCACTCTTTTTATGTGGCATTCCATCGAGCACTTTCCGGGCGGCCGAAGGGCAGTGGCGTTATTGCCCTTGTAGTCCATGGTCCACCTACGGCACGAAGGACACAGCCAAGGAGCTGAGCTCCGGCGATGGCAGCAACGCCTACATGACCCAGGAGTGAGGCCGCGCTGCTCACCGCCTTCGTTGGTTTCCTAGTCAATGCGCGGCCTCACCTCGGCATGGTGCTCCGGCCGCCGCCGCCCCGTTGGCGTGCGTGCATGTTCTACACTAGCAGCAAAAGTCAACGCGTGCGTGCGTGCACCTACACTACCACAGCAAGGGGGAGGGGGCGGACGCCGGCGTGCTCGGTGGCGAGCTCGCTCTGGGTGCGGGCGACCTTGGGCCATCGTCATTGTCCCCATCAGCAGCGGATCCGCGGCCCTTCCTCAGTCCTGGGGCGAGAACGCCCACCACGCCAGCGCTCCATGGCCGCTCCATGCCTACCCCGCCTGTGCTCCATGGAGAGGCGGACGAGCAGCGGTTGTTCCCCATGACCCCCTGACACCACCTCCTGAAGCACGGGCGCATGGGCGCACGATGGTGGACGGTGGTAGGATGGTGACTGCGGCGACGTCGCTGCGGCGGAGGGGGGAAGGGCCACCTCGATGGGCGCGGCCGACCTTGAACGGCGTGACATGCGCGGTGGCGCCGCCGCGGCCACCGACTCGGCCTGTACAAAGCTCCTCCATGACATCGCTGGTTCTGCCAAGGCGGCAACGGGTGATGTCTACTACACAACCTTCTTCTTGTAGACGTTGTTGGGCCTGCAAGTGCACAGGTTTGTAGGACAGTAGCAAATTTCCCTCAAGTGGATGACCTAAGGTTTATCAATCCGTAGGAGGCGTAGGATGAAGATGGTCTCTCTCAAACAACCCTGCAACCAAATAACAAAAAGTCTCTTGTGTCCCCAACACACCCAATACAATGGTAAATTGTATAGGTGCACTAGTTCGGCGAAGAGATGGTGATACAAGTGCAAAATAGATAGTAGATATAGGTTTTTGTAAACTGAAAATATAAAAACAGCAAGGTAACAAGTAGTAAAAGTGAGCGTAAACGGTATTGCAATGATAGGAAACAAGGCCTAGGGTTCATACTTTCACTAGTGGAAGTTCTCTCAACAATAATAACATAGATAGAACATATGACAATCCCTCAACATGCGACAAAGAGTCACTCCAAAGCCACTGATAGTGGAGAACAAACGTAGAGATTATGGTCGGGTACGAAACCACCACAAAGCTATTCTTTCGGATCAATCTATAAAAGAGTTCGTACTAGAATAACACCTTAAGATACAAATCAACCAAAACCCTAATGTCACCTAGATACTCCATTGTCACCTCAAGTATCCGTGGTCATGATTATACGATATGCATCACACAATCTCAGATTCATCCAACCTACATAAAAGTACTTCAAAGAGTGCCCCAAAGTTTCTACCGGAGAGACAAGAACGTGTGCCAACCCCTATGCATAGGTTCCCAAGTGTCACGAAACCCGCAAGTTGATCACCAAAACATACATCAAGTGGATCAATAGAATAACCCATTGTCACCACGGTTATCCCACGCAAGACATACATCAAGTGTTCATAAAAGACTCAATCGAATAAGATAACTTCAAAAGGGGAAACTCAATTCATCACAAGAGAGTAGAGGGGGAGAAACATCATAAGATCCAACTACAATAGCAAAGCTCGGGATACATCAAGATCGTGCCATAGATGGAACACGAGAGAGAACACGAGAGAGAGAGAGAGATCAAACACATAGCTATTGGTACATACCCTCAGCCCCGAGGGTGAACTACTCCCTCCTCATCATGGATAGCACCAGGATGATGAAGATGGCCTCCGGTGATGGGATCCCCCTCCGGCAGGGTGCCGGAACAGGGTCCCGATTGGTTTTTGGTGGCTACAGAGGCTTGCGGCAGCGGAACTACCGATCTATTTTCTGTTCTAGAAGTTTTAGGGTACGTAGGTATATATGGGTGCAGGGAGAACGTCGGTGGAGCTACGGGGGCCCCACGAGGCAGGGGGCGCGCCCCCACCCTCGTGAGCACATCCCGTATCTTCTGACGTGGGGTCCAAGTCCATCAGGTGGGTTTCCTTCCAAAAATAACTTCTCCAGTTGATTTCGTTCCGTTTTGACTTCGTCTGATATTCCTTTTCCTCGAAACACTGAAATAGGCATAAAACAGCAAATCTGGGCTGGGCCTCCGGTTAATAGGTTAGTCCCAAAAATAATATAAAAGTGGATAATAAAGCCCAATATTGCCTAAAACAGTAGATAAAGTATCATGGAGCAATCAAAAATTATAGATACGTTGGAGACGTATCAAGCATCCCCAAGTTTAATTCCTGCTCGTCCTCGAGTAGGTAAATGATAAAAAAGAATTTTTAATGCGGAGTGATACTTGGCATAATTTCAATGTAATCCTTCTTACTTTTGATATGAATATTCAGATCCAAAAGATTCAAGACAAAAGTTCATATTGACATAAAAATAATAATACTTCAAGCATACTAATCAAAGTAATCATGTCATCTCAAAATAACATGGCCAAAGAAAGTTCATCCCTACAAATTCATATAGTTAGGCTATGCTTCATTTTCATCACACAAAGATGTTCCCAACTTCTATACCCCCGATGACAAGCCAAGCAATTGTTTCATACTCAAATAATCTCAAACTCTTTCAACCTTCACGCAATACATGAGCGCGAGCCATGGATATAGCACTATGGGTGGAATAGAATATGATGATGGGGATTGTGTGGAGAAGACAAAAAAGGAGAAAGTCTAACGTTGACGAGGCTAATCAACGGGCTATGGAGATGCCCATCAATTGATGTCAACATGAGGAGTAGGGATTGCCATGCAACGGATGCACTAGAGCTATGAATGCTCAACAAAAGAAAACTAGTGGGTGTGCATCCAACTTGCTTGCTCACGAAGACCTAGGGCATTTTGAGGAAGCCCATCATTGGAATATACAAGCCAAGTTCTATAATGAAAAATTCCCACTAGTATAAACAAGACAATTCATGAGACTCACTATATGAAAAACATGGTGCTACTTTGAAGCACAAATATATGAGACTCACTACATGAAGAACAAGGTTCTATTTCGAAGCACGAGTGTGGTAAAAGGATAGTAACATTGCCCTTTCTCTCTTTTTCTCTCATTTTTTTATTGGCCTTCCTTTTTTTTATTGGCCTTCCCCTTTTTTTTATTTCGTCCAGAGTCTCATCCCGACTTGTGGGGGAATCATAGTCTCCATCATCCTTTTCCTCACTAGGGCAATGCTCTAATAATGATGATCATCACACTTCTATTGATTACAACATAAGGATTACAACTCGAAACTAGAACAAGAAATGACTCTATATGAATGCCTCCGGCGGTGTACCGGGATGGTGCAATGAATCAAGAGTGACATGTATGGAAAATAATGCATGGTGGCTTTGCCACAAATACGATGTCAACTACAAGATCATGCAATGGCAATATGACAAAAGTAATGCATGTCACGATGATGATGGTGGAAGTTGCATGGCAATATATCTCGGAATGGCTATGGAAATGCCATAATAGGTAGGTATGGTGGCTGTTTTGAGGAAGATATAAGGAGGTTTATGTGTGATAGAGTGTATCGTATCACGGGGTTTGGATGCACCGGCGAAGTTTGCACCAACTCTCAAGGTGAGAAAGGGCAATGCACGGTACCGAAGAGGCTAGCAAAGGCGGAAAGGTAAAAGTGCGTATAATCCATGGACTCAACATTAGTCAAAAGAACTCATATACTTATTGCAAAAATTTAGAAGTCATCAAAAATTTAAATACTACGCGCATGCTCCTAGGGGGATAGATTGGTAGGAAAAGACCATCGCTCGTCCCCGACCGCCACTCATAAGGATGCACAAGGCAGGTACACTTCATGTTTCAAATTTGTTACACAACTTTAACCATACGTGCATGCTACGGGATTTGCTAACTTCAACACAAGTATTTCTCAAATTCACAACTATTCAAATAGCACGACTTTGATATTATCACCTCCATATCTCAAAACAATTATCAAGCATCAAACTTAATTTAATTCACTTAAAAAAGAAAGTTTCACAAATCTTGAATACCAAGTATATTAACATTAAGCAAATTACCATGCTATTAATGACTCTCAAAATAATCTAATTGAAGCATGAGAGATCAAGTTTCTTTAAAACAATTCCACCATGCTCTTGAAAGATATAAGTGAAGCACTAGAGCAAAAACTATCAAGCTCAAAAGATATAAGTGAAGCACATAGAGTATTCTAGCAAATTCCAATTTGTGTAAGGCTCTCTCTCATTAAAGAATTTCAGATCTTGATACTTATTCAAACAGCAAGCAAAGCTAAAGAAAACTACATTGCAAGGATAGCACAACTCATGTGAAGAAGCAAAAACTTAGCCTCAACCGATACTAACCGATAGTTGTTGAAGAAGAAAGGTGGGATGCCTACCGGGGCATCCCCAAGCTTCAGCTTTTGTGTCTCCTTAATTCCTCTCATATCATGGTTTCTCTTTTTATCAAAAGCTTCATTCACAACAAACTCAACAAGAACTCGTGAGATAGGTTAGTATAAACCAATGCAAAACCTTATCATATTCTACTGTAACAAATCACTTAAATTATTATTCAACATTGCATACTAAATGCCTCTGCATATTTAATACTCCTATCATCAAATAGAATCATTAAACAAGCAAACATATGCAAACAACGCAAACATAACATCAATCTGTCAAAACAGTACAACATGTAAAGAATGCAAGAGTCATCATACTTTCCTAACTCCAAAAATTATTAACTAAAATTCTCAATTTAATAAATTTATAAGAGCTCAATATTCAAAAATATTCAACGTTAGACCATGCTCTGACTTTTCTAGGGATTTTTTTCAACAACAGTAAACTTTCTGTTTTCAAACAGCAACATGCATACTAGCAAAATAAGCATGGCAAAGGCTATCCTTGACTTTTTTTATTGAAACTAAAGATGCAAAACATTATTCTAACTAACAGCAAGCAAAAACGAACAAAAGAAAATGACGCTCCAAGCAAAACACATATCATGTGGTGAATAAAAATATAGCTCCAAGTAAAGTTACCGATGAACGAAGACGAAAGAGGGGATGCCTTCCGGGGGCATCCCCAAGCTTAGGTCTTTTACATCCTTGAATATTGCCTTGGGGTGCCTTGGGAATCCCCAAGCTTATGCTCTTTCCACTCCTTATTCCATAGTCCATCGAATCTTTACCCAAAACTTGAAAACTTCAACCACACAAAACTCAAAACAAAACTCGTAAGCTCCGTTAGTATAAGAAAATAAAACCACCACTTAGGTACTGCAATGAACTCATTATAAATTCATATTGGTGTAATATCTACTGTACTCCAACTTATCTAAGGTTCATACCCTCCGATACTACTCATAGATTCATCAAAATAAGCAAACAACACATAGAAAACAGAATCTGTCAAAAACAGAACAGTCTGTAGTAATCTGTATCAAACGTATACTTCTGAAACCCCAAAAATTATGAAATAAATTTCTGGACCTGAGTAATTTGTCTATTAATCATCTTAAAAAAGAATCAACCCAAAATCACTCTCCAGTAAAAAATGGCAGCTAATCTCGTGAGCGCTAAAGTTTCTGTTTTTCACAGCAAGATCACATAAACTTCACCCAAGTCTTCCCAAAGGTTCTACTTGGCACTTTATTGAAACAAAAGCTATAAAACATGATTACTACAGTAGCATAATCATGTGGACACACAAAAACAGTAAGGATAAATATTGGGTTGTCTCCCAACAAGCGCTTTTCTTTAATGCCTTTTAGCTAGGCATGATGATGATAATGATGCTCATAAAAAAGATAAGAATTGAAACATAACGGGAGCATCATGAAGCATATGACTAGCAAATTTAATTCTAACCCACTTCCTATGCATAGGGATTTTGTGAGCAAACAACTTATGGGAACAATAATCAACTAGCATAGGATGGTACGACAAGCATAACTTCAAGAATTTAAGCACATAGAGAGGAAACTTGACATTATTGCAATTCCTACAAGCATATGTTCCTCCCTCATAATAATTTTCAGTAGCATCATGAATGAATTCAACAATATAACCAGCACCTAAAGCATTCTTTTCATGATCTACAAGCATAGAAATTTTTCTACTCTCCTCATAAGCAAACTTTTTCTTTATAGCATACGTATCATCACAATAATCATCATAGATAGGAGGCATGCTTTCATCATAGTAAATTTGCTCATCAAAGCTTGGGGGACAAAAAATATCATCTCCATCAAACATAGCTTCCCCAAGCTTGTGGCTTTGCATATCATTATCATCATGGATATTCAGGTAATTCCTACTAACAACATTGCAATCATGCTCATCATTCACATATTTCATGCCAAGAATTCTATGTAATTCTACTTCTAGTACTTGAGCACAGTTTTCCTTCCCATCATACTCACGAAAGATATTAAAAAGGTGAAGCGTATGAGAAAACTCAACTCCATTTTTTTGGTAGTTTTCTTTTATAAACTAGACTAGTGCTAAAACAAGAAACAAAAAGATTCAATTGCAAGATCTAAAGATATACCTTCACTTACCTAGCCTCCCCAGCAACGGCGCCAGAAAAGAGCTTGATGTCTACTACACAACCTTCTTCTTGTAGACGTTGTTGGGCCTGCAAGTGCACAGGTTTGTAGGACAGTAGCAAATTTCCCTCAAGTGGATGACCTAAGGTTTATCAATCCGTAGGAGGCATAGGATGAAGATGGTCTCTCTCAAACAACCCTGCAACCAAATAACAAAAAGTCTCTTGTGTCCCCAACACACCCAATACAATGGTAAATTGTATAGGTGCACTAGTTCGGTGAAGAGATGGTGATACAAGTGCAAAATAGATAGTAGATATAGGTTTTTGTAAACTGAAAATATAAAAACAGCAAGGTAACAAGTGGTAAAAGTGAGCGTAAATGGTATTGCAATGATAGGAAACAAGGCCTAGGGTTCATACTTTCACTAGTGTAAGTTCTCTCAGCAATAATAACATAGATAGAACATATGACAATCCCTCAACATGCGACAAAGAGTCACTCCAAAGCCACTAATAGCGGAGAAAAAACGTAGAGATTATGGTCGGGTACGAAACCACCACAAAGCTATTCTTTCGGATCAATCTATAAAAGAGTTCGTACTAGAATAACACCTTAAGATACAAATCAACCAAAACCCTAATGTCACCTAGATACTCCATTGTCACCTCAAGTATCCGTGGGCATGATTATACGATATGCATCACACAATCTCAGATTCATCAACCAACATAAAAGTACTTCAAAGAGTGCCCCAAAGTTTCTACCGGAGAGTCAAGAACGTGTGCCAACCCCTATGCATAGGTTTCCAAGTGTCACAAAACCCACAAGTTGATAACCAAAACATACATCAAGTGGATCAATAGAATAACCCATTGTCACCACGGTTATCCCACGCAAGACATACATCAAGTGTTCATAAAAGACTCAATCCAATAAGATAACTTCAAAAGGGGAAACTCAATTCATCACAAGAGAGTAGAGGGGGAGAAACATCATAAGATCCAACTACAATAGCAAAGCTCGGGATACATCAAGATCGTGCCATAGATGGAACACGAGAGAGAGAGAGAGAGAGAGAGAGAGATAGAGAGAGAGATCATACACATAGCTACCGGTACATACCCTCAGCCCCGAGGGTGAACTACTCCCTCCTCGTCATGGATAGAGCCGGGATGATGAAGATGGCCTCCGGTGATGGGATCCCCCTCCGGCAGGGTGCCGGAACGGGGTCCCGATTGGTTTTTGGTGGCTACAGAGGCTTGCGGCGGCGGAACTACCGATCTATTTTCTGTTCTAGAAGTTTTAGGGTATGTAGGTATATATGGGTGCAGGGAGAACGTCGATGGAGCTACGGGGGCCCCACGAGGCAGGGGGGCGCGCCCAGGGGGGAGGGCGCGCCCCCACCCTCGTGAGCACCTCCCGTATCTTCTGACGTGGGGTCCAAGTCCATCAAGTGGGTTTCCTTCCAAAAATAACTTCTCCAGTTGATTTCGTTCCTTTTTAACTCCGTCTGATATTCCTTTTCCTCGAAACACTGAAATAGGCATAAAACAGCAAATCTGGGCTGGGCCTCCGGTTAATAGGTTAGTCCCAAAAATAATATAAAAGTGGATAATAAAGCCCAATATTGCCTAAAACAGTAGATAAAGTAGCATGGAGCAATCAAAAATTATAGATACGTTGGAGACGTATCAGCGGGCACGTCCATAACCTGTTTGATGAAATGCCCATGCGAAAGTGGAGGTAGAAATAAAAATGAAAAATGAAAAAAAGGAGAGGTTGGGTCATTGACATGTGGGACCCATGTCCACCACGGCGTATTTGTCCACATAGGCATGCCACGTCAGCCCGACAGGTGGGACCAACCTGTCAGTTTTGCTGTTTTCGTGAGCAAATCGGACAATCAATGCTCTCGTTACGGATTAGGCACATTTTCAGTGGTTTTTTGTTCCCTGGCCAAAATCTGGTACCAAATTGTTACCCTAGCCCCAAATGTGGTGGTTTTGGGTAAATAACTCGATCTGAAAAGGTTCCAATGAGAGCACTATGGCGGATTAGACAACGGAGGCAAATTCTTCAAAAGCGACGAAGGATGGTTATTGGTTTAAGAAGTTCATCACCGAACTTGATGAGATTCCGAGCGTGTTGGATCTTATGGAGCTATATTCTGATAATAGTGCGCCATAGTTCAGGCAAAGGAGCCAATGTCCCACTAGAAATCCCAACATATACTACTCAAATATCACCTACTTTCAGATTGGTGAAACATGAAGACGTAAAGACATGCAAGATACACATGAAGCAAAATGTGTCATATCTGTTGACGAAGTATCTACCACAATCAAAGCATGGGCAACACTAGAATGCTATAACTGTTCGGAGCTTAGAGCATCTACAAGCGGACTTGGGAAATCCGCCCTCTATATGCCCGCAGGCGCATCTACGGACAGTGCTGGACAAGACAACCACACACCTCAAGTCCAAACCCTCAAACTCATGCAAATCCATGCACGTCTATCATACCAGTGAATGTCACACTTAAATAAAATTTGTTGGTAGTGAAAATATATTTTAGGTTCCCAATGCAAACACTAGCTCTTGGTTTCCATTGTGGGTCCACATATGCTCCACAAGATCAGTGGGTAGCTGTGCGTGCATCTGATGATCTTGAATATTCAAATGCATCTACAGAAAATTCATAAGCTGATCTGCATCTTGATCTCTCGGGATGTGGACTTGTTCCCCAGGCGCTTCAAAGTCATTGGCTTGGGTTACCGCATCACCCTCATCCTCGACAATCATATTTTGCAAAATGATGCAACAGGTCATCAGCTGACACAAAGTGTCTGAGTCCCACATCATTGCAGCTCCCTGAACAATTCCCAGCGAGCTTGAAGCACTCCAGTGCCCTCTCCACATCCTTCCTAGCTGCTTCATGCATTGTTGCAAAGTGGCTTTGTTTTTTCCTTGAGGATCAGATATTGTCTTCACAAATGCCATCCACTAAGGATAGATACCATCGACAAGGTATTATTCCATGTTGTAGTCATGGTCGTTGACAATGTAGTTGCACGGCGATGATTTGCAAAGTATCCTGAGCATGGGAGATCGTTGAAGCACATTGATGTCGTTGTGAGAACCAGGCATTCCGAATAAAGCATGCCAATTCCATAAGTCATGTGATGCCATTGTTTTCTAGTATGATGTTAGCCTCTTTGGTGTGACCTTGTTACATCCCCGCAAACCTTTTGGGGCAGTTCTTTCATTGCCCATGCATGCAATCAATTGAACCGAGTATACATGGAAAATCTCTTGCCTCTCCAATAGCCAACAACTTGTATGTATCCTGCACCTATGGATCTATCAGATACCCTGCTCCAAACACCTGCACGATGGCGCGGGTAAACCTCATAGTGGTCTTTAGGCATGTGCTCTCCTTCATCCGGACCATCTCACCAACTACATCGACGGCAGTATCAAGTGCAAGAATCCTCATAGCAGACGTGCATTTCTACTTATCAGAGAATGACAGTTGATTGCAACAATCCCTCGTGAGCTTGAAGTAGTCATCGTGTGCCTCGACCTCCTCCATAATGAGTAAGAACAATAGTTTGCGCATACGGAAACGACGATGAAACCATGGTTCATCAGGGAAAGTTGGGTTGAGAGAAAAGTAGTCATTGTAGAGTAGTCATGCTCCAGGCACCCTATCCTCGTTCATAACTCTTATCTCTTTGATCGAGCCCTTGGAGTTGAGAATGTGCTCCATCTCCCAGTCCATTTCCTGATGGATGCTCATGCATCATCATCTCATCTTCTTCGTCCTATTTCGACGCATCGAAGATATTTTGAATCCTTTCATCAAGCTCTGTCAGTCCATACTCCTCGTCCGACGAATCATCTAATTACATTGTTTTGCCTACGAATTGATCACAAAAAACTGGTTGGACAATGTTTCGAATACATAGCAGGCAAGGTGCGGTCCTAAAATTGTCGGACGTATCGCATTTGTGTCCGGGTAGGTGATGATGTCTGCGATGGAGAGAACGGATTGGAGAACTGCTATGGTGGTGCTAGCAGCATTGAGGGCTCAGAACGGCACCAGAGCAAGGGTAGTGGGGGAGCTAGGAGAAGACCGGCGTGGAGGAGGAAGAAGAGAGGAGAGGAGATGGAATCGGCTAGGTCCGGAGTGGATTTATTACAATTTGTGGCAGGGGGGCTCGGGCTGTCTGGTCTGATGTGCCAGACGCGCTAGGGCCTCCCATACCCGCACTCGATTTGGGCTGGATATGAGGGGTGCCGGTCAGCCCAAGAGTTTGAGGCCGGTTTGAGGCACTCCACTAGGACACCTTTTTTGACCGGTCAGTGACTGGGCCATCTGCTTGGGCGTTTGATGTAGATATGAGGTGCTCTGTAGATGCTTTTATGCATTGACTAGATTATTGACTTTAGTGCAAGTGAGAGTTTGCTGGAAATATGTCCTAAAAGTAATAATAAAGTTATTATTATTCTATTTCCATGTTCATAATTAAGTTTGCTTTTGAGTGCTATAATTGCAATGGTTCTTGAATGTGAGACTCAGAGACCTTTTTGCATGTGTGGAAAGATAAACACCAATCAGATCCCTAGTCATGCCTCTACACTAGCTCATGTAGCGTTTTATGGTTTTGTTTTTCTAACCATGGGTATTGTTGTTGTTAAGCAGGATGCCAAAAATAATGAGAAAATATTGTTTGGATAACAATGATATTGGATAGACCCAGCATATGAAACACTATGTGATGACGTCATCAGTATGTTACTGATATGTCTCAACGTATCTATAATCTTTGATTGTTCCATGCTGTTATATTATCATTCTTGGATGTTTTACAATCATTTTATAGCAAAATTATATCATTTTTTGGGACCAACCTATTGACATAGTGCCCACTGTCAGTTGCTGTTTTTTGCTTGTTTTTTACTTCGCAGAAAATCAATACCAAACGGAGTCCAAATGCAGCAAAATTTTTTGGAGATTTTTCTGGACCAGAAGACACAAATTGGGCCAATGAAGTATTAGAGGGGGATCCGAGGGGAGCATGGCGCACCTGGGCGCGCCCTAGTGGGTGGTGCCCATCTCGGCCGCCTCCTGCACCGCCTTTTTGCTCTATAAATACCCCGAAAATCCAAAAACCCTAGGGGTTCGGCGAAACACAATTCCAGCTCCAGTAAAAAAACACAATTCCAGCTGCCGCAAGTTCCAGAAACCACAAATTCAATCTAGACACCATCATGGAGGGTTCATCATCCTCATTGCTGGCTCCCTGATGATGCGTGAGTAGTTCATTGTAGACCTACGGGCCCATAGTTAGTAGCTAATTGGCTTCCTCTCTCTCTTTTGATTCTCAATACAATGGTCTCTTGGAGATCTATTTGATGTAACTCTTTTTACGGTGTGTTTGTTGGCATCCGATGAACTTTGAGTTTATAATCAGATCTATTTTATCCATAAAACTTTGAGTTTTGATCTCTTACTTATATGCATGATTACTTATAGCCTCGTATTTCTTCTTCGAATCTTCACTAGTAGAAAAGGGGCCATTTGTCCCGGTTCATACGGGCCTTTTGTCCCGGTTGTTGAACCGGGACTAAAGGGTCATTACTAATGCCCTGACCCTTTAGTCCCGGTTCTTACACGAACCGGGACAGATGAGCCTCCACGTGGGCGGTGCGCCGAGCCCAGGCAGGAGGGCCTTTGGTCCCGGTTGGTGGCATCAACCGGGACCAAAAGGCATCCACGCGTCAGCATTTCAGGGGCTGGGGTATTTGTTTTTTTTTGAAGGGGGGGGGGGGGTTGGAGGTTTTGGGGGGTTAATTTAGGTGTTTCATATATTGTGTTAGCTAGCTAATTAATAGGGAGAAATGTCCTCTCTTATCTCCGTGCTTGGTCGACGCTATGTACTATACATAGAGAGGCCCTCGACACGCTAGCTAGTAAGAAAATGAAGGAAACCATTAAGTACAGAAGTTCGTCATGCATACCGAGAGAAGTGCTCGATCGACCTCTCCTTCTCCGAGAGATTGGTCGAACAACAAGTTTTTGTATTATCTATCCGACGCTACTGGCTACATACATATACAATATGTAAGATCTCTTACAATCCCCTAGCAATTGAAATCAACTTCCACATGGTATTCTCTGGCTTTATTGATGACATGGTCAAGAAATAATCCCGCCAATTCCTCTTGAATTGCTTTCATGCGATCTTGTGGTAGGAGTTCATTCCGCATCTGCCACGTCTAATTTGAAGAAGGGGGTTAATACATATATATGAATGAAACTCAACAGAAATGATGGTGTAATAAAATGAAATTGTGAATATTATTGCTTGCGCACTTCATATTGTCTTTTAGAGTAACCCCGCTTATTTTTCAAAGTCGCGTTGTAGATGAACTCGCACACGTAGTATCCACAAAAGTCATTCCCTTGTTCCTGCCACAAGCACTTTACGAGAAATAGAGGTCAATCAAACTGATAATGAAGCATTATAAATGGCATTGATGAAAGTATAGCTATAGAATCAACGGGAGATGCGCGCAACTAGCTAGCCGGCCAGTAGTACTTACTTTCGAGGATGTATATCGCAGCTCCTTCGGCAGTCCCGGAGCTTCTGCAGTGAACTGTTTCCAAACCCTGCAAGACAAAGAAAATAATAATTATTACTTGAGATATCAGGAAATGAACAAAAAGTTGACGATATGGTGCGGTATTGATCGATTGAACTTACTTGTTGAGCATTTTAGTCATGTCTGCATAGGTTTCGGGAGCTTTTCGTCTCGAGTCTAAGATGGTTACTAGTCCCCGCTCAAGCTTAATCTCCAGAAGAACATAGTGGAAGCTGCGCACGCATGCATAACTCATCAGTTACATTACTATAACCTCGCTCGAGTAATAAGGGAAACCGAATATGCACACGACAGTAACACTCACTCGAAGTTGTAAGGAAAGACTATGGTATCTTTGTTTTGATTTTTGATCAACGATGGTAGCAAGTTGGCCTCGGCCTCTTTGGCGTGCTTTTTAACCTGAATTTCATCTATGATATTTGTGTTAATGAACCCAATATCATACATTTCTTGTTTTCTGCACTCGATGATCTTCAATCTGCATAATATATTGAGGATAATTAATTATAAATGCATGCAATGAAAGAGCCGAGCTATATATAGAGACTTAATGACAGAAATAGTACTTACAGACAGTAGCAAAAGACCGTTAATTTATCGAGGGCCTTTTGATTGAAGAATGCGAAGAACTCCTCAAATGGAACAGGCAACAGGTCAGTTCCAATGAGGTCGTGCTCCTCTTTAATTCTCAGATACAAACTATTCATCCCCCCAGACTCTCTGCGGGTTTTCATGTACCAATTATGGAATCTTCGCATCATCGTTGTTAGAGATTTTTCATCTTTGACGAGAGGCTTCCCGTACTCGTATCTGTGTTCGTCCACCTCCATGAAATCAGGAAGTTGATCGTCAGGTAGGTAATCTGCAAGATTGGCATAACCGGCCACCGTCCCCGGAGCATTAGCGATGATGTCGCCGCTAGACATATTGAGCGGGGGGCACGATTGATTTGCTTGTTCGCCGAGATGGGCAATTTTTGTGCGGCTGCTCGTTTTTTTGACCTTTGATGTCTGGCAGTACTTCCCGATCGCTCCGCTTCGAGATATGTCTATTCAGTAATGCGCTCATAGTTGGTTCTTGGCGGAGACTTTGGTGGTTTCCTCAGGGCATCGATTGTGCACTTTGCTTTCACCGGATCTACCTTCTCCTCCGGAGGTGAATGTCTCTTTGCTTTCAAACCTTCAAAGAAGTCGTCCACTTCGGCCCGCACGATCTTCGCGTTTTCCTCCTCGGTCCTCTCGTACGGTAACTTCTCTAGAGGCTTGAGAGAAGGACCGTATCTGTATTGCCTCCCGCCTCTGGCTGTACTGCTAGACGCCAGAGCAGACGGAGCAGCTGCAGCGTCTGTCTTCTTTCGTGCTTGCTTACGAGGCGGAGGAGAAGGACTATGACGTGCCGGAGCAGCCGGGGCGGCGGCGGGTCTCTTCCTCCCTTGCTGGCGAGGCGGAGAAGGAGGAGGCTGCTGGCTGCTCGGGCGCGCCGGCGCAGGCGGAGAAGGAGGCGGAGTGCCGCCACGCGCCGGAGAAGGAGGCCGAGTGCCCTGATCGTCACTCGCCAGAGGAGGAGGCGGCAGAGGAGGCGGAGTGACCTGACTCGCCGGAGGAGGAGGAGGAGGCGGAGGCGTCCAGTTCGGAAGGTTGATGAGCTCCTTCCGCCATAGGCATGGAGTCTTCAGAGCAGAACCCAGCCTAGTTTCCCCTTCACCGGTAGGGTGGTCAATCTGGAGGTCCTTGATAACCCACAAGTATAGGGGATCGCAACAGTTTTCGAGGGTAGAGTATTCCATCCAAATTTATTGATTCGACACAAGGGGAGCCAAAGAATATTCTCAAGTATTAGCAGCTGAGTTGTCAATTCAACCACACCTGGAAACTTAGTATCTGCAGCAAAGTGTTTAGTAGCAAAGTAATATGATAGTGGTGGTAACGGTAATAAAAGTAAAGACAGCAAAAGTAATGTTTTTGGTATTTTGTAGTGATTGTAACAGTAGCAACGGAAAAGTAAATAAGCGAGAACGAGTATATGGAAAACTCGTAGGCACCGGATTAGTGATGGATAATTATACCGGATGCGGTTCGTCATGTAACAGTCATAACATAGGGTGACACAGAACTAGCTCTAGTTCATCAATGTAATGTAGGCATGTATTCCATATATAGTCATATGTGCTTATGAAAAAGAACTTGCATGACATCTTTTGTCCTACCCTCCCGTGGCAGCGGGGTCCTATTGAAAACTAAGGGATATTAAGGCCTCCTTTTAATAGAGAACCGGAACAAAGCATTAGCACATAGTGAATACATGAACTCCTCAAACTATGGTCATCACCGGGAGTGGTCCCGATTATTGTCACTTCGGGGTTGCCGGATCATAACACATAGTAGGTGACTATAGGCTTGCAAGATAGGATCAAGAACACACATATATTCATGAAAATATAATAGGTTCAGATCCGAAATCATGGTACTCGGGCCCTAGTGACAAGCATTAAGCATAGCAAAGTCATAGCAACATCAATCTCAGAACATAATGGATACTAGGGATCAAACCCTAACAAAACTAACTCGATTACATGATAAATCTCATCCAACCCATCACCGTCCAACAAGCCTACGATGCAATTACTCACGCACGGCGGTGAGCATCATGAAAATGGTGATGGAGGATGGTTGATGATGACGACGGCGACGAATCCCCCTCTCCGGAGCCCCGAACGGACTCCAGATCAGCCCTCCCCCCCGAGAGAGATTAGGGCTTGGCAGCGGCTCCGTATCGTAAAACGCGATGATTTCTTCTCTCTTATTTTTTTCTCCCTGAAAGCCAATATATGGAGTTGGAGTTGGTGTCGGAGGTCCACCAGGGGGCCCACGAGGTAGGGGCGCGCCCAGGGGGCGCCCCCACCATCGTGGACAGGGTGTGGGCCCCCTGGTCTTCATCTTTTGCGAGGATTTTTTATTGTTTTTTCTAAGATGTTCCGTGGAGTTTCAGGTCATTCCGAGAACTTTTATTTTCTGCATATAAAACAACACCATGGCAATTCTGCTGAAAACAGCTTCAGTCCGGGTTAGTTCCATTCAAATCATACAAGTTAGAGTCCAAAACAAGGGCAAAAGTGTTTGGAAAAGTAGATGCGACGGAGACGTATCAGTCCTCAAATCCCTCCATTATTTCATCCACCATCACCCTAGCAATATCCTTCTGGAATCGGCCGGCAGTGAAAAGTTGTGCCGGGTTCAGTAGGATAAACAGAGCTAACAGCCGCCTTAACCTTCAAATTCATCCATTGCATCATAATGTGGCAATTTTGAGACTCCATGATAGCATCCACGGGATAGCTGGCAGGAGCCGTCAAGACATGCTCCGGCTGAAGCAGCTCGGTGGAAGCCACGCTGCTTCTCCGCTGAGATGGCGGGGTAGCTTCAGCAGGTCGTTTGTTGCGATCTACTTCTCGTTCCTCTAGCCCCATTACCCTTTCGTGTAGCGCCTGCAGTTGCCTATGCTCCAATTTCTTCCTCCTCTCCTGGGTTTTGTAACCCCCTGCGTACAGAAAACCAACCTTCCACGGAATGGAGCCTGGCGTGCCTCGTGTCTGTCCAGGGTGCTTACGATTCCCGAGGGCCATTGTGAGATCGTCCTTCTCCCTGTCTGGAACGAACGTCCCTTGCTGCGCTGCATTGATATAGTGCCGAAGCCTCTTGACTAGTATTTTCAGTTAGTCGTCCGTCCAATGGCACTTCCCTGATACAGGGTCCAAGGTTCCGCCAGCCCCGAAGAACCAAGTCCGGCAACGGTCTGGCCAGTTCATTGTCTCCGGTTCGATCCCTTTATCAAGCAGATCATTCTCAGCCTTGGCCCACTTAGGCCGGGCTTTGAGGTAGCCACCTGACTCCGTGCGATGGTGAAACTGCTTCTTCGCAGCATTTTGCTTGTTTGTCGCCGACTTACTCTTTTCCGATGTCGTGTGGCCACAAATGCGGGCCAGTGATCTCTGATCTTCTCATATTTGCCGATGAATTCTGGTGTCTCTTCTTTGTCGACAAACTTTTTCAGCTCTTTCCTCCACCTCCTGAATAGGCCTGCCATCTTCTTAAGAGCAAACGACTTGATTAATTGCTCTGTAACTAGCTTCTCCGGATCCTCCTCTTGTGGTAGGGTGAAATTTGCCTTCAGCTCAGTCCAAAAATCATCTTTCTGCATATCATTGACATAAGACACCTCAGGGTCTTCGTTCTTAGGCTTATACCATTGGTGCATGCTGATCGGGATCTTGTCCCTAACAAGAACCCCGCACTGAGAAGCAAATGCGTTCTTTGTCCGGATGGGTTCAATCGGTTCGCCGTCGCGCGCGATTGCTGTGATCTCAAACCTTTCATCCGAGCTCAACTTTTTCTTCGGGCCTCGTCTCCTTACCGAAGTTGTGCTCGATCTGGAGGGCTAGAAAAAAGAAGAAAGACGAGAGTTAATTAATATGTGTACATATACCAAAACAATGAATGCATCAATTAGCTAGTCAGCACGGGCTTAACTAATATATATACCTGGCCAGACTCGTTTCGCTCACCGGTGCCGTCATCACGGTCTCCTTCTTGCACCGTCATTGGGTCACCGGAGCCATCATAATCATGTCTTTCCTCCTCCATTCTTCGATCATCGTAGCCTGCTTCTTCACCCTGTTCTTCCAGACCATCATTGTCGTTAAGATACGACAAGATATCACCTCCGGCTAAGATTATGTCCCCCAACACCTCTTCTGCTTCCTCGTCTCGTATGTGCTCCATTGTTTCTGCAAATATATTACAACATGGCAATTATTACACAAATATGACAGCACGTGGATATATTAGTGGCAAACGTAGACCGAGCTTATTCCGAGTTTGGGGTGGCCTCGGCAACGCTTCAAGGGTAGGGGCGTGGCGGGAGGGGTAGGAGACCGACATCATTTTTTTTCTAGGGTTTGGGTGTCCTCAAGAGTTTTGGTCGAGCGAGAGGGGGTGGCCTCGAGAGATTTTGTCGGGTAGGGGCGCGGCGGGAGGTGGTAGGAGACCGACATCGTTTTTTCTAGGGTTTGGGTGTCCTCGAGAGTTTTGGTATAAGTTATCACAGTCGAGAGGGGGTAATATCGACAACGACGACATACATACACGGGAAAATAATGTTATCGGGGAGGGGGTATATCGACCCCCCCCCCCCCCCCCCGTGTTGAAGTTATCGGGAGGGGGTTATATCGACAACGACGACATACGTACATGGGAAAATAATATTATCGGGGAGGGGGTATATCGACCCCCCTCTTGTTGAAGTTATCGGGAGGGGTATATCGACGATGACAGACCCGATAAAACATAAGAAAACGAAGAGGAAATAAAAAGAGGAGAAGATTGAAGAAACAAAGAAGAAAAAAAAGAGGAGAAGAAGAAAGGAATAGAGGAGAAGAAGAAAAAATAGAATATCCTCTATTTCTTTCTTCATCTCCTCTTCTTTTTCTCCTTTTTTCTTCTTCTTATTTATTTCTCCTCTTCTTCCTCTTCTTATTTCCTTTTTCCTCTCATTCTTTTTCTTCTTCTTCCTTCTTCAAAATACAAGAAGTAGTATTGCTTGTTTTTTTAAAATAATGTTCAAATAGAAATTTTAGAAAAAAAGTAAAGGTTTTGCCTAATTCATTGTTCATATGAATATACAAACATTTGCATATTTACAATAATTAATATCACCAAAAAAATCTATGAACAGAAAAAAATACTATTTTTTCTAAAAATCTATCTTTTGCATATATACATGAACATATATATACACAGAGAACATATATACATACATATATATAATTTTATAAAACTGCAAAAAACAAAAAATCTAAAAAAAGGACATATAAACAGATATACACACATACATATACTCATACATATACATACAATCAGGAATAAAACATCTATATATGTGCAAAAAAAACCAGGGGGAAGAGGGGGTTGGTGCCGGCCCTGACCAAAGGGAGAGGTGCGGCGTGGTCGGGGTAGGGGCACGGCGCGTGTCGGGGTAGAGGCGACGGCGGGGTGGTCGGGGAAGGGGCAGAGGCGACGGAGGCGTGGTCGGGGCAGGGCGAGGCAGAGGCGACGGCGGCGCGGGGCAGCTGGGGCGACGACGACGTGGTCGGGGCAGGGGCGCGCGGCGTGGTCGGGGCGGGCCGGCGGCGGCGTGCTCGAGGTAGGGCGGCTGCGCATCGACGAGGCAGCAGAGGGCGGCGACAGCGGCGACGGGGCGAGCTCGGGCAGCCTGGCGGCATCGTCGGGGCGGGAGAACTGATGCAGATGAATCTGAAAAACGCCAAGTGCTTTCTTATATACTGAGAGTATTAGTCCCGGTTCGTGGCACCAACCGAGACCAATGCCTCCCTTTAGTCCCGGTTGGTGCCACCAACCGGGACCAAAGGCCTCTTTTCAGTAGCCCAAAGGGCGGGAAGCGGCGGCCTTTGGTCCCAGTTGGTGGCACGAACCGGGACTAAAGGAGGGCATTGGTCCCGGTTGGTGCCACGAACCGGGACCAAAGGGTGGCATTGGTCCCGGTTCGTGCCACCAACCGAGACCAATGGCCTCCGGCGTGGGGGTGGGAGTTTAGTCCCACCTCGCCAGTTGAGAGCGTCGACCACCTGCTTATAAGCACTGCGGCCTCCTCTCTCTCGAACTCCTCTGAACTGCAGGCCTATGGGCCTAATCTGACACTGCTTTGCCTGTGGGTCTGCTGGGCCTTCTGCGGGCCCAGTAGGAGGCACTTTTTTGTTTTTTTGTTTTCTTTACTTATTGTTGCTATTTTTATTTTATTTCTAGTTTTTTTGTTTTGTTTTCTGCATTATTTATTTTCTTTTGTTTTTTGCTTTATGTTTTTAATTCTTTTTTCTTTTAGTTTTAGAAAAATTATAAACTTTCTATTAGTGCCATTAGTTTTCAAATTTGAAAACACTTTTTTTGTTTTTTTGTTTTCTTTCTTGCTTTATTTATTTTATTTTGTTTCTACTTACAACAAAATACTTATTGTTGCTATTTTATTTTTTTTTCAATTTTTTGTTTTGTTTTCTGCATTATCTATTTTCTTTTGTTTTTTGCTTTATTTTTTTAATTCTTTTTTGCTTTTAGTTTTAGAAAAATTATAAACTTTCTGTTAGTGCCATTAGTTTTCTAATTTGAAAACACTTTTTTTTGTTTTCTTTCTTGCTTTATTTATTTTATTTTATTTCTACTTACAACAAAATACTTATTGTTGCTATTTTTATTTTGTTTCCAGTTTTTTTGTTTTGTTTTCTGCATTATTTATTTTCTTTTGTTTTTTGCTTTATTTTTTAATTCTTTTTGCTTTTAGGCCAGCAAAATTATAAACTTTCTGTTAGTGCCATTAGTTTTAGAAAAATTATAAAGTTTCTGTTAGTGCCATTAGTTTTCAAATTTGAATAGTTAAAATTTGAATTCTTTGAAATTTGTGTGAATCACAAGTTTGTGATTAACTTTAGTAAAAAAATGAACATAGATGCGCCTATAGAGAAAATTCAACCTAAATTCATAATAAATTTCTATGAATTTCAGAGAAATTCACTATGAATTTAGGTTAAATTCCCTGTATAGGGGCATCCATTTTCACTTTGAGAGGAGCTCAACAAGGCAGAGAGGGACGGGCTTATAAACCGGTGTGAGCGCCCTTCGGTTGGCGAGGTGGGACTAAACTCTGAGCGCAACGAGGACCAACCCTTTAGTCCCGGTTTGTGGCACAAACCGGGACTAATGGTCATGGGCCAGGGGCGAGGCGCATTGGTCCCGGTTCGTGCGTGGAACCGGGACCAAAAGGTCCAGACGAACCGGGACCAATGGCCCACTTGGCTGCCCTCTTGAGAGTGTTCTTGGTGAGAACATAGTTGACAAGGAGCGAACCGGGATTAATGGTATTACGAGGGCCGAACCATAAGACATTAAAGCATTTCAAATGAACTTTGAAAAAGTTGAAAGTTGGCATGGTATCATAATTTCACCCACATAGCATGTGCATGTACAAAACGGACAATGGTATCATACTCGTCTGTTACAAAGTTGGCATGGTATCATCATAATAGTTGCGGGAGAAAGTCTTCACTTTTTCTTCGCTTGTGTCATTTTCTTATTGCTCCGTAACCATGGATAATCTTCATCGTTTATCAGGATGCTTGGGTCAGCCTTGACTTTGAAGGGAGGAATTTCATGAAACTTTTCATAATCTTCAGACATGTCTGTCTTGCCCTCCACTCCCACGATGTCCCTTTTTCCTGAAAGAACTATGTGGCGCTTTGGCTCATCGTATGATGTATTCGCTTCCTTATCTTTTCTTTTTCTCGGTCTGGTAGACATGTCCTTCACATAGATAACATGTGCCACATCATTGGTTAGGACGAACGGTTCGTCAGTGTACCCAAGATTTTTCACATCCACAGTTGTCATTCCGTACTGTGGGTCTACCTGTACCCCGCCTCCTAACAGATTGACCCATTTGCACTTAAACAAAGGGACCTTAAAATCATGTCCGTAGTCAAGTTCCCATATGTCCAGTATGTAACCATAATATGTGTCCTTTCCCCTCTTGGTTGTTGCATCAAAGCGGACACCGCTGTTTTGGTTGGTGCTCTTTTGATCTTGGTCAATCGTGTAAAATGTATTCCCATTTATCTCGTATCCTTTGTAAATCAATACAATCAAAGATGGTCCCCTGGACAACAAGTACTGCTCATCACAAACAGTGTTGTCACCTCTGAGACGTGTTTCCAACCAACTGCTGAAAGTCCTGATGTGTTCACATGTAATCCAATCGTCGCACTGCTCCGGGTGTTTGGAGCGCAGACTGTTCTTGTGTTCATCGACATACGGGGTCACCAAGGTAGAGTTCTGTAGAACTGTGTAGTGGCTTGAGACCAAGAATATCCGTCCCTGCATATTATTGAGTACCTTTCAAGCGTGCCTTTTCCAGTCAGTCTCCCCTCATACCGCGATTTAGGGAGACCTATCTTCTTCAGGCCAGGAATGAAGTCAACACAAAACCCGATGACATCCTCTGTTTGATGGCCCATGGAGATGCTTCCTTCTAGCCTAGCGCGGTTACAGACATATTTCTTTAGGACTCCCATGAACCTCTCAAAGGGGAACATATTGTGTAGAAATACGGGCCCCAGAATGACAATCTCATCGACTAGATGAACTAGGACGTGCGTCATGATATTGAAGAAGGATGGTGGGCACCAGCTCGAAACTGACAAGACATTGCGCCACATCACTCCTTATCCTTGGTACGATTTCTGGATCGATCACCTTCTGAGAGATTGCATTGAGGATTGCACATAGCTTCACAATGGCTAATCGGACATTTTCTGGTAGAAGCCCCCTCAATGCAACTGGAAGCAGTTGCGTCATAATCACGTGGCAGTCATGAGACTTTAGGTTCTGGAACTTTTTCTCTGGCATATTTATTATTCCCTTTATATTCGACGAGAAGCCAGTCGGGACCTTCATACTGAGCAGGCGTTCAAAGAAGATTTCTTTCTCTTCTTTTGTAAGAGCGTAGCTGGCAGGACCTTCATACTGCTTCGGAGGCATGCCGTCTTTTTCGTGCAAACGTTGCAGGTCCTCCCGTGCCTCAGGTGTATCTTTCGTCTTTCCATACATGCCCAAGAAGCCTAGCAGGTTCACGCAAAGGTTCTTCGTCACGTGCATCACGTCGATTGAAGAGCGGACCTCTAGGTCTTTCTAGTAGGGTAGGTCCCAAAATATAGATTTCTTCTTCCACATGGGTGTGTGTCCCTCAGCGTCATTCGGAACAGCTAGTGCGCCGGGACCCTTTCCAAAGATTACGTGTAAATCATTGACCATAGCAAGTACGTGATCACCGGTACGCATGGCGGGCTTCTTCCGGTGATCTGCCTCGCCTTTGAAATGCTTGCCTTTCTTTCGACATTGATGGTTGGTCGGAAGAAATCGACGATGGCCCAGATACACATTCTTCCTGCAGCTTCCCAGGTATATACTATCGGTGTCAAGTAAACAGTGTGTGCATGCGTGGTATCCCTTGTTTGTCTGTCCTGAAAGGTTACTGAGAGCGGGCCAATCGTTGATGGTCACGAACAGCAACGCCTTTAGGTCAAATTCCTCCTGTTTGTGCTCATCCCACGTACGTACACCGTTTCCATTCCACAGCTGTAAAAGTTCTTCAACTAATGGCCTTAGGTACACATCAATGTCGTTGCCGGGTTGCTTAGGGCCTTGGATGAGAACTGGCATCATAATGAACTTCCGCTTCATGCACATCCAAGGAGGAAGGTTATACATACATAGAGTCACGGGCCAGGTGCTGTGATTGCTGCTGTGCTCCCCGAAAGGATTAATGTCATCCACGCTTAAAGCAAACCATACGTTCCTTGGGTCACTTGTAAACTCATCCCAGTACTTTCTCTCGATTTTTCTCCACTACGACCCGTCAGCGGGTGCTCTCAACTTCCCGTCTTTCTTACGGTCCTCACTGTGCCATCGCATCAACTTGGCATGCTCTCCGTTTTTGAACAGACGTTTCAACCGTGGTATTATAGGAGCATACCACATCACCTTCGCAGGAACCCTCTTCCTGGGGGGCTCGCCGTCAACATCACCAGGGTCATCTCGTCTGATCTTATACCGTAATGCACCGCATACCGGGCATGCGTTCAGATCCTTGTACGCACCGCGGTAGAGGATGCAGTCATTAGGGTATGCATGTATCTTCTGCACCTCCAATCCTAGAGGGCATACGACCTTCTTTGTTGCGTATGTATTGTCGGGCAATTCGTTATCCTTTGAAAGCTTCTTCTTCAATATTTTCAGTAGCTTCTCAAATCCTTTGTCAGGCACAGCATTCTCTGCCTTCCACTGCAGCAATTCCAGTACGGTACCGAGCTTTGTGTTGCCATCTTCGCAATTGGGGTACAACCCTTTTTTGTGATCCTCTAACATGCGATCGAACTTCAGCTTCTCCTTTTGACTTTCGCATTGCGTCCTTGCATCGACAATGACCCGGCGGAGATCATCATCATCGGGCACATCGTCTGGTTCCTCTTGATCTTCAGCAGCTTCGCCCGTTGCAGCATCATCGTGCACATCGTCTGGTTCCTCTTGATATTCAGTAGCATCACCGTATTCAGGGGGCACATAGCTGTCATCGTACTCTTCTTCTTCGCCGTCTTCCATCATAACCCCTATTTCTCCGTGCATCGTCCAAACATTATAGTGTGGCATGAAACCCTTGTAAAGCAGGTGGGTGTGAAGGATTTTCCGGTCAGAGTAAGACTTCGTATTCCCACATATAGGGCATGGACAACACATAAAATTATTCTGCTTGTTTGCCTCAGCCACTTCGAGAAAATCATGCACGCCCTTAATGTACTCAGAGGTGTGTCTGTCACCGTACATCCATTGTCAGTTCATCTGTGTGCATTATATATAATTAAGTGTGTCAAAAACCATTACAGAACATCATGAATAGATAATTAAGTGACCAAATTAATAGAAGTTCATCATCACATTAAAACCAAAGTACATACATAGTTCTCATCTAACAACATAAAGCTCTGCAGAGCATCTAAATTAATTAAACCATACATTGAAACTATGTAAAACATTTCAATGCAAAAACAAATGCGATCATAATCGCAACCAAGGTAACAACTGATCCAACGGCATAATGATACCAAGCCTCGGTATGAATGGCATATTTTCTAATCTTTCTAATCTTCAAGCGCATTGCATCCATCTTGATCTTGTGATCATCGACGACATCCGCAACATGCAACTCCAATATCATCTTCTCCTCCTTAATTTTTCTTATTTTTTTCTTCAAGAAATTGTTTTCTTCTTCAACTAATAACCTCTCGACAATAGGGTCGGTTGGAATTTCTGGTTCAACAAACTCCTAGATACATAAAATCTATGTCATGTTGGTCGGCATAATTGTCATAAACAATAAATGAACAATAATTATGAAAAGATAATATATACCACATCCGAATCATAGACAGGACGAGGGCCGACGGGGGCGGATACCAAAACCATCGCACTGTATAAGATGCAATAATAAAAGTAAGAAAATTATACAAGTATCTATATAAACATACAAGTAAGAATTTTTTTCCTTTCAGAAAGAAGATAAGAACAAGAGGCTCACCACGGTGGTGCCGGCGACGAGATCGGCGCGGGCGATTGACGGCGGTGAAGACGGGGACGGGACGTGACGGACCGCTAAACCTAGACAAATATTGAGAAAAATGGAGCTTGGAGGTCGAGCTTGGAGAGGAGAAAGCTTAAGTAGTGTGGCTCGGGCATTCCATCGAACACCTCGTGTGCATAGGAGGTGAGCTAGAGCACCACAAAGCTCTTCCCTCGCCAGCCAGGAAAAACAGAGCAGTGGGAGTGCTCTGCTCGCGGGCGAGGGGTATATATAGGCAACTCATTGGTCCCGGTTCGTGGCACGAACCGGGACTAAAGGTCACCCTTTCGTCCCAGTTCATGCCACCAACCGGGACCAATGGTGGTGGACCAGGAGCGAGGCCCATTGGTCCCGGTTCGTCCCACCAACCGGGACCAAAAGGTCCAGACGAACCGGGACCAATGGCCCACGTGGCCTGGCCGGCCCCCGGGGCTCACGAACCGGGTCCAATGCCCCCATGGGTCCCGGTTCTGGACTGAACCGGGACTAATGGGCTGACCCGCCTGGACCTTTGCCCCCTTTTCTACTAGTGCTTTGGTTTATTTAGGCCGACTAGATCGATTTTTCTTGCCATGAGAAGTGATGTTTTGTGATGGGTTCGATCTTACGGTGCTTGATCCCAGTGACAGAAGGGGAACCGACACGTATATATCGTTGCAATTAAGGATAATAAGATGGGGTCTATTTCTACATAAATAGATCTTGTCTACATCATGTCATCATTTTTATTGCATTACTCCGTTTCTCCATGAACTTAATACACTAGATGCATGCTGGATAGCGGTCGATGTGTGGAGTAATAGTAGCACGGATGCAGACAGGAGTCGGTCTACTAAGCTTGGACGTGATGCCTTTATAATGATCATTGCTTGGATATCGTCATAATTATTTGAAGTTCTATCAATTGCCCAACAGTAATTTATTTACCCACCGTATGCTATTTTTCTCAAGGGAAGCCACTAGTGAAATCTATGGCCCCCAGGTCTATTTTCTCATCTACGGCCTTCAGCGTCCCGGCCAACAATTCCCCAGCTAGCATATGCATCGAAGTTCCAAATATTCTTCCTTGAGCGAACTGAATGCTCAGATGGTTAGCTACCTTATGGTAAAATTAACCTACCAGGATTTAAGTGGGTAGTGGCCATGCGGTCCTATTTTTTTCTAGGGGTATGCAGTCCTAGTTTTTTTTTTATTTGGAGAATCTTATGCTAGTTTTTTTTTTTAGTTGAAGAGAATCTTATGCTAGCTTTTTTCTGAGACAAATCGTATATGCAGTCCTAGTTTTCTTTTTTGAGAAGATTTTTTTTTTTGAGAAGAACTCTTATGCTAGCTTCTTTTTTTTAGAAGACAAATCTTATGCTAGTTTTTTTTTCTAGGGGTATGCAGTCCTAGTTTTCTTTTTTGAGAAGATATTTTTTTTAGAAGAACTCTTATGCTAGCTTCTTGTTTTTAGAAGACAAATCTTATGCTAGCTTAGATTAAGGTTGAGTACAGTGGGCTTTCGTCTTAGCTCTCATGGGCTTCCCTCCTCTCTACAGAGAAAACTATTGGGCTTCAAATCTCACTCGCACCTCAGTTTTCGCCAGCCTGCACTTCCGAGTCCACCACACCCCACCCGCACCGCACGAGCAAGTGAGGAGGGCGAGATGACGTCCAGCTTCGCCCGCCGCCTCCGCCCGACGTCGGCGCCGCCGCTCGACGACGACAACCTGCTCGACGAGATCCTCCTCCGCCTCCCCCCGGATCCGTCCTCCCTCCCGCGCGCCTCCGCCGTCTGCACCCGCTGGCGCCGCCTCGTCTCCGACCCCGGCTTCGTCGGCCGCTTCCTCCTCCACCACCGCCTCCGCCCTCCCATCCTCGGCTGCTTCATCACGGACCATCGGAGGGCGACCGTCTCCTTCGTGCCTACTCTGGAGGCCCCCAATCGTGTCCCCGCCGAGCGCTTCTCCTTGCAGCTCGGCGACCGCGACCGCTTCAGTCTCCTCAGCTGCCGCCACGGCCTCCTGCTCATGTTCCTCCCGCTGTGGAGCAAGGTCCTGGTGTGGGACCCCGTCGCCGGAGACCGGCACCGCCTGGACATTCCCCAAGGGTTCGACACGAAGAAGGAGATCGGCGGGGCGGTGCTTCGCGCTGCCAGGGACATCCGCCACTTCCAGGTGGTCTTAGTGGGCAGAGACAAACAAAACATACTCGCCTGCGTTTACTCATCCGAGGCTGGCGTATGGAGCAAACTGATCTCAGCTCCGCTTCCAAATCCGTTTTGCTACGAGTTTATGGGCGTGCATCCTGTGCTGGTTGGGGATTCCCTTCACTGGTTTATTAACTGTGGTTTTCATAAAATCCTTGGGTTTGATTTGCATAGGCAGATCCTAACCGTGATACCAGGGCCCTTGGATGAGTTTCCTGTGGGCATTTCCCAAATCCTGGTTATGCGGGCAGAGGATGGTGGGCTTGGTGTTCTATTCAAGTCAGGCTGCAATGTCCAATTATGGAAGAGGAAGATTGGTTGTGATGGCGAGGCCTCATGGGTGCTGGGAAGGACTTTTGATCTAGACACACTATTTTCCCTGAATTCAGAGGAGATAAAGTACATGGTGATCCTAGGCTTGGCTGAGTACAATAGTACGGCGTTCGTGCGGACAGCTGTCGGCCACTTCATGGTCCAGCTCGAGTCATTGGAGTTCAACAAGACGTTCGAAACCAACATTTGGAATTTCCATCAACCATTTGAAAGTGTCTATACTGGAGGTAACAGAATGCTTTGACACCGTGGGTATAACAAAATCAGCTTGTTTTTTATAATAGTTGATGAAATGTTGTTCACATCCGTTAGGTTTAAGCTAACAATTTTTAATTTATGCCATATCACTAATTTGTTTTGCTGCTTGATGATTTCTGCTACATATTGCAATTTTGCAGTGTGGCGCCCTGTCCCAATGCTTGTATAATGGTGTTTATGTAGTTGTTATGATCTGGAAAATATTTGCTTGCCGTATCTACTTTAGTTTATGCCACTAGTTCTGCTTGTGTAGCCAAGTTTGCCGAATGCTTTGCATAATAATTGCACTTAATTTCAATGCTACATGCCTGTTAAACATATGTAAGAAGTGTATGGTGGCAGAACTAGTTCATATCTCCAGTACACATTTTTTTTCTTATAATGAGAACTTAACAGTTGGAAGTTGAAGACGACTGCCTGGAAAACTAGCTTGAACCAACTAGAATGTCAACTAGATAGCTTAATGTGTACATTTGGAAGCTTAAAGAACTTATGCTTCTATCATTCAATATTTGTGCTAATCTTGCTAAAAACCTGTAATTCTGTAACAATGACTTAGTTAAAATTTATAATCAATTGCTTATTGTATCACTTCTAGGAGAGTCCTGCTGTAACAATGACTAGGTTTAAATTTGATAGAACAATTGCTTGTTTATCACTTATAGGTGAGGCCAACTGCGAGTGGCCAATCAAATCGTTCCCTTTTAAATAATTAAACTGAGCTTATTTCATCTTTTCAGGCTAAATTTATTTTAAAACAGACTAAATCCGAATAGGCATAATTACTTATGTTGCTAGGATTTGTTAATGCTGTATCAAAGCTCACTTGTTTTTTTTCTTCTAAAATTGCACCTTCGAGTTTCTTGATGCCTTCCCGTATTTAGTTAGTTTTCCATTGGAATTTCATTGGTTGTTTGACTTCTAATGCTTGTAGAAACAAGCATTGGTGGTGGACACAATGGAGCTGAACTTTTGCACAACACATAAGATGATTGTCTGGTTCAGTATGTTATTATGGTGTATTGGTTGAGCAGGTAAGCTTGTCTTCTGTACGTACGTTGAGGTATCTGAAATGTTCGTTTTAAATAAATACTCCCTCCAGTCACAAATATAAGATGTTTGTGAATCGGATGTATATAGACACGTTTTAGTGTGTTTGTTCACTCATTTCAATATGTATGTAGTCCATATTGAAATATCTAAAACATCTTATATTTGTGAACGGAGGGAGTATATTGATATCCTCTTTGCGATAATTTCTCAAGTACCAATTCCAAGCGAGGACTCAAGATACTCTCAATGGCCCTTAGCTCAGCTGTTGCCCACCTGGCCACCTCCCATCGTGTTTTATTGGCATGTTGGATATTTCCTCCAGGCCTTGCTCTCTCATCCCTTCCTCAGCCGCTTTCCATTCCCTTCATTACTCCTCCCAGCTACCTTTTCTTCTATTTGTTCATGTTTTCTTCCCCTCTCTGCTGTTTGGATCATGTGAAAATTTGGGGTTGTATTACTCTAACCGCTTCTCCATGAATGAAATGGCAAATTGGTTTTACTAATGACATTGATCGCTCCACAGGTGTCTAGAATTGTATTCTGGTTGCTGAGATGCAGGAATAGGATTGTTTGCTGTAGTATGTAGGTTCTTCCATTTTGTATGCTTCACGTGGAGATTGGCCCTCTACGTTGCAAACATCTACTCTCAGGTCTTCCTGTCGATGAGTAGTGCTTGTGAGGCTATTTTGTTTTGAAGCTGAGGATGTGTTGAGGTCTGGTATCTCTAGTTTCTGTCATGTTTGTTGCTGGTCTGGCGCATGTGCCTTCTTCCGTGTGCTGTTTAAAGTATACTCTGTTACCTGGTTTTGTTTTCAGCAGCGGAAATGCAGCCTCGGCGAGAGCCGTTTTCCTCTAAAAAATCTGCCCAGGTGTCTAGAATTAAATTGCATATTACCTATTTGCATTCTCTTTTTTTATTACTCTAGAAGCTGAAAGTCCGCACTGCATATTACATACTCCCTCCGTTCACAAATGCAAGACGTTTTGGATATTTCAATATCGACCACATACGGATTGAAATGAGTGAACAAACACAGTAAATGCGTCTATATACATCTGATTAAGAAAAAAGTTAAAACATCTTACATTTGTGAACAGAGAGAGTATTTGTGTTCTCTGCTTCTATTACAGTTTTGTCCCCAATGTCACTGCTTTGGAGTTTCTTTGTACAATTTCCACAATGGTGAAGCTAGTGTTTACTGTTTGAATCATCCACAAATTATGAGACTATAACTTTAACGGTTTTCCCATGACTGCTCCACAGGTATCTAGAGGTGTACTGTGGTTGATGAGATGCAGGAATGGGCTTGTATGCTGCAGGTTCTTCCATTTTGTGTGCTTCACATGTTGATCAACTCTCTGTAGCACGCGCCGGTCAAGTGGGGAGTGGAACTGTAGGAGTTGATCGTTTAATTTGACAACTACCCGCCGTTATTGTCTAATTTGCGGACACAAATAGCCATTCAACTTTCATGATGAATACACACTGACAAAAATAGCAAGCATGCTGAAACATACGCAAAAAGGCTTAATGGCCTTTGCTTACATTTGGTGCGTTTATGTCTGTGTTCATCATCTCTTCATTCGCCTATGTTCCATGATTTATCAAGTGCTGCTTATGTGAGATAGAGTGCGCGTGTGTTGGTTTTTTCTGTTATTGATTTTTTGGCAGAGAAGAGGTGGGACGTAGAAAATACTCCCTCCGTCCCAAAATTCTTGTCTTAAATTTGTCTAAATACGAATGTATCAAGTCACGTTTTAGCATTAGATACATTTGGTGCTAGGATATCACGGAACCACCATCATTGATGAAAAATCAATAACCGTGCGCAATGTCCAGGGCTCCAGGGTAACGACGGGAGCGACCTCATCTTCCTGCTCCTACCTTGGACGACGGAGGCACTACTTGATTACTAGACTTGCCCATGCTCGGCGCGGCCTTCATCAAAATGCACCACCAAATTATACCTTACGGCCAACACACCCGCCCTTCCCAGTGATTGTGATTCGAATCAGAGCTTCCAATCAAGCTAACTCAAAACTAAACCGATTAGATATGAAAAAATAATGATGAAGGGGAGTCCCCCATCTCTTTGCGCTGGTGATTCTGGAGGAGGACGTCGGGGATGTCATGCGTAGTTCAATAAGAGGTCGGGTAATGGCAAGGCGGATGGATCGGGGTAGCATAGTTCACACCGGTGGGCACTAGAGGCAAGAGGAATTTTAGTGTCGGGGAGAGAGATTGCGAGAGGGGCTGGTTAGAGAGAGGGGGACCGATTGGTTGTTGCTTGGAAACTGATGCTGACATGGTATCATACCGACGTGAACAACATGCATGTGTAAAGAGAATTGCTAGTGGTGGGAATCAACTTGTTTTTATCAACTTCTTAAGAATATATAGGATTTTTTAACTTTTTTTCGAGAATCAGGATGTTTTAACCTATGATGAATGAAAGGTGATCAAGCTTCGTGACACCTTTAGAAGTTTGGTTCGTTTCAAGGTAGGGGATGGGGCCTCTACCCGCTTCTGGCTTGATTGGTGGACCGGTACTGGTCCCCTTGCGGAGTCGTTTCCTGCGCTCTTTGCGTATGTTTCGGATCTGAATGCCTCGGTAGCCTCTCTGGCAGCTGCGGATTGGGACTTTGCCTTCCGCCGGACTCTGACTCCTGAAGAGTTGACCTCTTGGCAAGAACTTATTGCCTTGATACCCCCGCTCTTGGAGTCCCCCGATGTGTTGGTCTGGCGTCACTCTGCTTCTGGCCGATCTTGATCAATTCCTTCTATGACAAACTTATCCCCGGCAGACCTGATGACCGCTTCAAAGGGGTGTGGCAAGCCCGGATTCTCCTTAAGATTAGGATTTTCCTTTGGCAGGCTATTAGACTCAAACTTCCTGCTAGTGACCAGATTATTAAACGGCATGGCAACGCTAACCCGGCTTGCACCCTTTGTGGAGTGGTGGAGGACACGGGACACATTCTCTTCAAGTGCTCCTTGCCTCAGTTTGGTTGGAGCTGCGTCCGCTCCTGGCTTACTTGCACATGAAATCCACAAGGCTTTAACGACTTGTTCGATTTCTCCCGCAACATGTCGGGGCAGGGGCGCAGGATCTTTTGGGTGTTCTTTGCGGCATTAAGCTGGAGTTTATGGACGACTAGGAATAAATTTACTATTGAGCATGTTTTTCCTAACAAACCCTTTGATTGTCTGTTTAAAATGGTTGCATTCTCGCTGTGGGCGCCTCTATTTAAAGCTTGCGACATGGATGCTTTCAACTCGCTCGATCCGCGCAGCCGATATTAGCCTTGGTCATCATGCCGTGCCTCCCCAAGCTCCTCCAGTCCAGTAGTGCCTAAGGCCCCGATTGGATTGTCGGATATTTCCCACACCCGTAAACTTCTACACCTGCATATTACTGGTTCCCAACGAAATACATGGCATGGGTTGTATTTGTAAATCCGTTGCGCCGAGGTGTGTATCATATACCAGCCCATTACCGGTGTATTTGAGGAAACAGGTGTAATAATTACCATCGTGAAACGACGTTCCAAGCGTCAGGTCGTCTTGTCCACCTGTTTTGTTTACGGGGCTGTATTTTACAAGTGTAACCGGCTGGAAAACGCTATTCCAAGCGCGGCCTAAGGCTCCGCTTGGAATGGATGTAAAAGTTTACATCTGTATTTATTTTACACTTGTAAAATACCGATCACAGCTGATTTTACGTCTGGAAACAAAACGACCAGTCCAGGTCCATATTCTAAACCAGCTGAATACTATAGAAAACGCTAATCCAAGCGGGCCCTAATGCTTTCTTGCGTGCCTTTTGCCCTAGTGGCTGTATCGTGCTTTGCAACCCTGCTTGGTTGCCTTTCTTTTAATCCCTCTCTGCAAACTCGTTATGTATGGTACTCGTTCAGGCTGCAGGTGGAGGTGGGATTAAGTGGAACTAATTAACCCATCACACTTAATTTGCTTTAGTGGGCTCCCATTGAAAACAAAAATTGATAATCGGGCTAGCCCACTCTTCCCATCGGGAGCCCACCTTACCCCGCAGCCGCCAGTTGCCATCGTGCCCCTGCTTCTTCCTCCCCACACAATCGCCGTTCAGGGTCCCCGCCCCGCTTCCGCTCGAGATTGAGCCAGGAGGGCGCTCGCCCCTGCCCATTCACCCAGTTTTCCCCTCCACACGCAGGACCTTAGATCGAGCCCTAAAAAGCCCATCAGGGCCCGACTGCGCCGTCGCCGGCCACCAGCTCCTGCCCGTGCCGCCTCCCCGCCCCGAGCAGCTCCTCCTACCGTCGCCTGAGTCCCAACACGTCACGCCTCCGGCCGGTGAGCCACCGGAGGCCACCATCGCGCCGCCCCTCTGCCCCCTGCTATTTCCCTTTTCCCCCTCCTCTCATCTCCTTCTCCTCTCTCCCCCGCAGGATCTTCATGGCCGCCCGAAGAAGCTCGAGATGTTACGCGTACCGCTGCTAATAACTGCTCTACTTTGTTAAGTGGGAATCCCACTTATTCCCACTTAATCTATGTTAGTTTTGGTAGGATGCCCACTTTTTCAACGTCAAACTGTACTGGAACGAGGTGGCGTGTGGTGGGACTCCCACGTACAGTCCCACTTGCAACCTAAGGACTCCTAATGAATGTCTTTATTTATAAAGTCGGGCGTCGCAGCCTCAATTTTGTCCTCTCTAGTGTCCCTTTGGGCCAGCCTGCAGTTAGAGTCCACCACACCCCACCCGCACGAGCAAGTGAGGAGGGCGAGATGACGTCGAGCTTCCGCCGCCACCGCCGCCTCCGCCCCCGCCCGGCGTCGGCGCCGCCGCTGGAGGACGACGACCTGCTCGACGAGATCATCCTCCGCCTCTCCCCGGATCCGTCCACCCTCCCGCGCGCCTCCGCCGTCTGCACCCGCTGGCGCCACCTCGTCTCCGACCCCGGCTTCGTCAGCCGCTTCCGCCACCGCCACCGCCGCAGCCCTCCCATCCTCGGCTGCTTCATCAGGGACAAGCAGAGTCCGATCGTCTCCTTCGTGCCCACCATGGAGGCCCCCAATCGTGTCCCCGTCGAGCGCTTCTCCTTGCAGCTCGGCGGCCGCGGCCCCATCACTTTCCTCGACTGCCGCCACGGCCTCCTGCTCATGTTCCTCCCGCATTGGATCAAGGTCCTGGTGTGGGACCCCGTCACCGGAGACCAGCACCGCCTAGACATTCCCCCGGGGTTCGACACGAAGCAGGGGATCGGCGGGGCGGTGCTTCGCGCCGCCGGGGCCATCCGCCACTTCCAGGTGGTCTTGTTGGGCGCAGAGGATGGTGGGCTTGGTATTCTATTCAAGTCTGACTGCTGCAATGTCCAATTATGGAGGAGGAAGATTGGTTGTGATGGCCAGGCTTCATGGGTGCTGGGAAGAACTTTTGAGCTAGACACGCTACTTTCCCTGAATTCAGAGGAGAAAGAGCCCGCGGTGATGCTAGGCTTGGCTGAGTACAATAACGCGGTGGTGGTGCAGACGGTTGCCGGCCACTTCATCGTCCAGCTTGAGTCATTGCAGTTCAACAAGTTGCCCGGAACCAGCAGTTGGCATTTCCATCAACCATTCGAAAGTGTCTATACTGGAGGTAACATAATGCCTTGACACCGAGGGTATAACAAAATCAGCTTGTTTTCGATAATTAGTAGATGAAATGTTGTTCGCATCCGTTAGGTTTAAGCTAACAATTTTTAAGTCATGCCATATCACTAATTTATTTTGCTGCTTGATGATTTCTGCTATATATTGCAGTTTTGCACTGTGGTGTCCTGTCCCAATGCGTGTATAATGGTGTTCATGTTGTTGTTATGATCTGGAAACATTTGCTTGTGGTATCTTGTTTAGTTTGTGTCACTAGTTCTGCTTTTGTAACCAAGTTTGCCACATGTAGGTTAAGTTATACGTTGTATTCGTTTTCAAAAAAGTTTTCAGTTGTATAATTTTGAAGTAACATAACATATATTTTGTTGGCTAAATTAATGGTCAAAGTTGAATTTTGAAATGTGTGTGTGCCCTGTTCATTGGAATGGAGGGAGCTTGTAAGAAGTGTATAATGGTAGTGCTAGTTCATATCTCCAGTACACTTTTGACTCAAAATTAGAACTTAACAGTTGGAAGTTGAAGATGACTGCATGAAAAACTAGCTTGAACCAACTAGAATGTCAAATAGATTAGCTTAATACGTGCATTTGGAAGCTTAAAGCGACTTATGCTTCTACCATTCAACATTTTTATCTGTGCTAATCTTGCTAAAAACCTGTAAATCTGTAACAATGACTTGGTTAGAAAATTGTAAATGAATTGCTTATTTTATCATTTCTAGGAGACTCCTGCTGTAACAAACTAACAATGACTAGGTTTAAAATTTATAAAACAATTGCTTGTTTTATCACTTATAGGAGCTGCGAGTGGCCACCCTTTTAAATAAACTGAGCTTATTTCATCTTTTCAGGCTAAATTTACTTTAAGACAGACTAAATCTGAATAGGCACAAGTACTTATGTTGCTAGGATTTGTCAATGCTGTATCAAAGCTCACTTGTTTTTTCTTCTAAAATTGCACCTTTGAGTTCATCTAAATATTTCCTTGATGCCTTCCTGTATTTAGTTGGTTTTCCATTGGAATATCATTGGTTGTTTGACTTCTTATGCTTGTAGAAACAAGCATTGGTGGTGGAGGACACAATGGAGCTGAACTTTTGCACAATACTTAAGATGACTGTCTGGTTCAGTATGTCGACGTATTGGTTGAGTAGGTAAGCGTGTCTTCTGTATGTAAGTTGAGGTATCTGAAATGTTCTTTTGAATAAACATATCCTCTTTACAGTGATTTATCAAGTACCCAAATCTAAGCGAGGACTCAAGATACTCTCCATGAACCTTAGCTCAGCTCACTCCAACCTGGCCGCCTCCCACCGCTCTTTATTGGCGTGTTGGATCTTTCCTCCAGGCCTCACTTCCTCATCCCTTCCTCAGCCGCTTTCTGTTCCCTTCATCACTCCTTCACCCAGCTACCTTCTCTTCTATTTGCTCGAGTTTTCTCCCCCTCTCTACTGTTTGGATCATGCCAAAAATGAGAGATTGTATAACTCTAATCGCTTCTCCATGAATGAAATGGCAAATTGGTTTTACTAATGACATTGAGCACTCCTCAGGTGCCTAGAATTGTATCCTGGTTGCTGAGATGCAGGACTTGGATTCTGTGCTGTAGTATGTAGGTTCTTCCATTTTGTATGCTTCACGTGGATTCAAATTGGCCATCAACGTTGCAAACATCTGCTCTCAGGTTTGCCTGTCGATGCGTAGTGCTTGTGAGGCTTTTTTTGTTTTGAAGCTGAGGATGTGTTTAGGTCTGGTAGTTCTAGTTTCTGTCATGTTTGTTGCCTGTCTGGCGCATGCGCCTGCTCCCGTGTGCTGTTTAGAGTATACTCTGTTACCTGGTTTTGTTTTCAGCAGCGGAAATGGGGCCTGGGCGAGAGCCTTATTCCTCTAAAAAAAAATCTGGTCTCAGGTGTCTAGAAATGCATTGATATTACCTATTTGCGTTCTCTGCTTTTATTACTCTAGAAGCTGAAAGTATGTCACTGCACTGCATATTACATGTGTTTGCCGTTTCTATTACTGTTTTCTCCCAAATATTGCTGGTTTGGAGTTTTCAGCACAATTTCCAGTGGTGAAACTAATGTTTACTACAGTATTTGAATCACACACAAATTAGGAGACTGTATAACTTTAACGGGTTTCCCATGATTTCTCCACAGGTGTTTAGAACTGCGTTCTGGTTGCTGAGATGCAGGATTGCGATTGTATGCTGCAGGTTCTTCCATTTTGTGCGCTTCACATGTCGATCGACTCTCTGTAGCACACACTCGTCCAGTGCGGAGAGTAACTGCAGGAAGTAATCGTTTAATTTGACAACTACCCGCTGTTATTATCTAATCGAAACTTCTTCCCGCACGATACTTGTGCCCGCCATGTGCACGATGTGCAAATCCAGCGGCTAGTGCCCTTCTCAGTCATATGCATGCCCGGCTGGATTCAATCATCGTCTATGAATCGTGCAAAACTTGTCGTGTGTATAGCACGACTCTTATCTAATTTCTGGACACAAATAGCGATTCAACTTTCATGATGAATACTTCGTCTTGCTTCAGTTATTGTTCCACTAACAGTATTATCAAAGCTTGCCTGCCTGCCTGCCTGCCTGATGGCCTTGGCTTGCATTTGGTGCGTGTGTGTGTCCGTCAGTTTTCATTGTCTCACTCCATTTGCATATGTTCCATGATTTGTCAAGTGCATCGTATGTGTGATAGTTTCCATGTGTTGGATTAATTTCTATTTCAGTATTTGATTCTGGCTAGTTGATGATGTTGTATTGCACCTGCTTGCCTGGCCCAATAATCTTGCCCCTGCTAGTATAACTCAAGTCTCTCGCCCTATTTTTAGCTAGGTTTAGGGTTTGTAGACGGTGGCCGCTTTATTCCTGATACCGGTCGCCATGGCCACCGGAGGCGCACTGGAGCCGGAGGAGGAGACCGTTGTCTTCCCCGACTGGGTGATTCTGGATTGCATCTGCCGCACCCACTGGTACGACTACCTAGGCTCTGCCCGTGAGGCCGTCAGCAGGAACAAGACCGCCGTTGGGCTCAACATGGATAGCGGCCACTCCATGACTCCATGTACGTGTCCTTCACCCTCGCGGCTCCTGCAAGTCATGAGCTGCAGGCGCTTGTTCCACGCGTGTCGAGCTCTGCGTCTTCATCTCGAAGTCACAAAAGTGGACATTTTTCCTCAAGAATGCCCCAGAGAGCAATGGCATGTGCTTCCCCAACCTCTGGTCAACCGACCATGTGCTCACATTCGAGGGCCATTTTCTGTGCTGGGTCGACTAGTTCAGCGATGTCCTGCTATTCGAGTTCTCCGGCACGCGCTCCTCGGTGCTCCACTTTGTGTCCTTCCCCGGAGGAATAGATTACCCTGCCAAGGTACGGGTTAAATGGTGCCTCCCGGAGAGGTTTCGAAGTGTGTCCATCAGCAAGGGCGAGATGCGCTTCGTCCACATTGACAATGACTTTCACTCCACATTGGTTGCAGGCTAGGGCAACAGCAGCAGCACCGAAAAATCACCACTTGGACTTTGAACATGACATGCTGGTAGTGACTCCAGGTTAGAGTGGGAGCCGCATCGTGTGATCGACCGGGATCGCCTTTCGGCGGATCCTAGTGTGCCTCATCACTGTCTTCCCGAGTTCCCGATCATCAGCGCCAATGACCCGGATGTTCTGTGCTACCTCTTGTGGAAAGAGGAGTTTCATGGTGAGGCCTCCATGATCGTGGTTGACATGAACCATGCTCACCTGCGGTCGTCTACTCCACATATCAATATATCAATCGACAGTCTCAGGATGAGAAAGCCCACAAATATTTTTTTGCCTTGTGCTTATCCGTCCGCCGAGTGAAAATTTTCAGTCACTCGGCTTTTTTTTTTCTGCCTTTGCATTATAGATAAAGAATCTGCAAGAGTGCTGCTGTTAGGCAGTGGTTAACATACAAAGGGTCTCTACGGAAAGCTATGCGTAGTTGATTCAAGTCATAGGCGATCCAGGAGGCGATCTCATCAGCAGTTGAGGGAGAGTGCTGGAAGATGCGCTGATTGCGTTCATTCCACATACTCCATGCAAAGTGCATTTCTTGTTGGGTCTCTTGCTTGGAACTTGAACTGTGATAAGCCCACCAATCTTGTGCTGTGAGGAACTGCGAGTTGTTTAAGCTTGCAGCAGCATTTTGACTGGGTTGATGCGTGCAGCGCAACTTAAAACGGACTTCAACAGAGAAAGGGCAATGGCAGAACAGGTGAGCCGCCGTTTCAGCGGCTTGATCACAAAGAGAGCAAGTGACATCGTGATCACAGCCTCTCGCTCGCAACCGATTAGTGGTGGGAAGCCGGTTTTGCGCCAATAGCCAGGTGAAGAACTTCAATTTTCCTTCAGATTTGATGTGCCAAACTTTATTCAGGGTGGGCCGGTTGATGGAGCCCAAGAACTGCAGATTGTAGGCCAAGGAGGCTGAGTAGGTATTGGAAGTGGATGCCTTCCAACAAATTGTATCAAGCTCCTTGGAGAGGTTGACAAGTTGAATTTGTTGCCATTCCCTCAAAAAAAAAGTTGAATTTGTTGCCATTCCCTCAAAAAAAAGTTGAATTTGTTGCCAAAGGGACCAGAAACAGTGCAAATCTTCAGTGGTTGTCAATCGATGAAGGCCTCTCATCCAGTTGCCATTGGATAGTGCAGTCTCTACCGAGGCGTTCTTTCTCCATGCCAGTTTGTACAGGTTGGGGGCCAAGTTCTTTGGGGCTGCTCCGTTTAGCCAGCAGGAGGACCAACATTTTGTTGATCCTCCGTTACCAAGAGTGATTTCAGTTGCAGCGTTGAACAAGGCCATGTCCGCAGGAGAGCAAGGCAATCTGGTCACAGTCCAAGGCCGCAAGGGGGAGATCCAGGAGTTCCAGAACCGTCGCGGCCTAAGGGAGCGGCTGAACAATTCAAGGTTCTTTTTTTTTTGAGCATCAGTACAGACACAAGCGCTCATATACACGCGCATACACTCACCCCTATGAACGCACACACGCACACCCTACCCCTATGAGCACCTCTGAGAGACTGAGCCGGCATATCATCTTGAGATTTACGAAGCCACCGTAGGCGCCTCATCGTCGACGGGAACGTCTCCTCCCACTGAAAGCGCATCGTCGGAAATCCTGAAATAAATCCAGGAATAATGCGAGCACCAGGATTTGAACCCTATCCACCTAACCATCTCAACCATAGGTTGGTTCGCCAATTCAAGGTTCTTGATACCCAAGCCCCCAAGTCTTTTTGGTGAACACACTCGCTTCCAATTCACTGCACAATGGATACCCGTGGCTTCTTCCTCTCACGCCAAAGAAAACCTCTCTAAAGCTTGTCAATTCGTTTGATCAACCACTGTGGTAGAGTGTCTTTCTGTGTTTATACATGGCTTGCACTGTAAACACAGAAAGACACCGCAAAGAAAGGGCGCTTGGCTCTCCGCGCGCCGGGGGGGGGGGGGGGGGGAGGGGGGGGCATACGTGGCTTTGAGTTAGAGCCAGGTGATCCAAGTGGGATACAATCTTGAGACCAATTTAGTGGTACCACAATTCTTGAGTACAATATAATGCCATGTGTAAAGTTTTGGGGTGATTCTTGGTCAAGAAGATGAAAAGGAAAGGGGCTTTGCTGTAAGAGCCCTCTCTGGCAAAGCCCTGTGTTGCCTAGCCCTAGGGTTTTTCAATCGGAAGGTGTCACTCCTTGTGAGTTTTATTCCTTGCTTGTACTTGAGCAGGTCATAGGGTCATTTCAAACCCAAAGAGAGGTCAAGTCCTAGCATGAATTGGACCGGCGGCACCAGAATGGGGTATGTTTGAACCGGAAGCCCTAGATCTTCCAACGGGATCGATGTCCATTTACTTAACTGAATTGACTAATTTCAGTCCCGCCTATTTATTCCACAGGAGTACATTATGGTTGTGCTTATACCAAGCCATCCGCAATTTTTCTCCTTCACCGTCTCCAGCAACAGGCAACCCCCGATAGCCGCCCCAAGAATTGCATGACATACACAATAACAACGATAAACAAAACCTCAAGTAAATGTACACAATGAAAAGATGGGTCGCCTAGGAGATAACTCCTTGTCGGTGACAAAGTGACCAACATATATAGCAGCAGTTCAGTGCGAAGAACCGAGGAGGTATCTCATTTTCCATACGTAGTGTTTGTTTGCAGCGACGTCCTAAACTGGGTGGAAAAGTTCTCAACGGGGTTCAGTAGCTAACGTGGGATGTAGAGCGCAAACGCGACGGGAGTGAGTCAGTCAGACAGAGAGACGGCAGAATCTAGAATTGCCAGCTGGTACGTGCGCACAGACCAGCTCGTGTGGTGTGGGGTGGCAGGTCCGTCCGGGTTCCTTCACAGCTGGGGAGGAGGAGGGGGGTAAGCTGGCGGCGCCGAGGCGTGCTGGGGCGGTTGCGGCTTGATGCCCCGGGTGCGCATGTACTCCAGGAACTGCCCAGGCAGCTCCTCCAGCAGACTCTGGACAACGGTGACCTGCCCACCTGCTGATAAAACCATCGTCGATCGATCAGTCACGCTTGTTTCGGCGGTGGCACTATAGGCAATGCAAAGGGCTGGAATAAGTTGATGGCGGCAGAATGCGAAACTGATGCTGACCTTGGACTTCCCTCATGGGGACAAACTGGACAATGTCACGCGTCGCCACCCTGCCTGTCGAGCTTTGAAGCCGCTTACCCAAGTCCGCATCCAGAGTCTGATAAAGCCAAGGAGAATTGCCAGATAAAATACTACTGCTACAAGAAAATGTTCAGGGGATGAAAGATTTATCGCGTATTCAGTGAATGATTTACCCTCATTTGAGTGAAATCAGCATTCCCGACTCCCACGATGAGAATCGACAACGGCAAATCTGATGCCCTTACAATAGAATCTTTTGTTTCTTGCTCGTCAGTGATAACTCCATCCTGCATATATACAGTGCTCGGGTGAGTTTTGTGAACAGAGGTCACATGAGGATATTAATGATTACATACCGTGATAATGAGCAGGACAAAATATCTGTTGTTTCCATATTGCGCAGAATGGCTGGCAATTTCTGCAGCTTTGTTAATCACGGGCCCAAACAAGGTTGGCCCTGAGAGAGAAACACTGTACAGAGTAGAAGAGTATGCTGACATGATGCCTTCAAATCCAACGACCTGTGATAGGAACAAAAAATTCCATAAACGTCAACGGCGGTCTAAGAAATCTAGGTGCCCTCAGCTGGTAAAATACAAAACATTCGAAAAACTGATCTAAGCAATATAAATACCATCAGTTATTCTACAGGTTGCTCTTATTTTCTGGCAACATTCAGCAATATTTCAGGAACAATTACCACACATCATTTGTAGCACCATATTTGCCATACCAATAGGCGATATTTGTGACTATTAAAAGAGACGTTAAGAGTACATATATACAAGGAATTAAGGAGGATGAGACAGGGCAAGTATGATAAGACCATATCACTATTTTGTACTTGATGAGATTCATGAGTCCAACAGTTGTGTGTGAAGCATTAGTTGTTGGATTCATGAGATTCATGACAGTGGTGACTATTAAAAGATTCGAAAATGTTAGTTTTTGATAAATGTGTGTGAAGCATTAGTTGTTCAGTTAATACTACTGCAAAAGCAAAACAAGGCAACAGACAATGCTGGTAGCTCAAAAAGTCATTGGTACACAAATATCCAAAAGTTGGTTTATAGGGGAATGCTTCTTTTCAGTATCGTCCATTGTCAAAAACTAACTAAAATTAAATTGGCAGTAGCTCACCAGGCATGAATCTCACCTCACAGTCATTGGTACTTGCATTCAAGTTGAAACAGTGGGATACAGATCCTTGTGGTATCCTTGCACCAAAACCCCATGCAGGGAATCGTCTATCTTTGTCATAAAACTGCAGAACTTCACTGACCCCTAGAATTGCCTGGTACATCAAATGGTCCAATAAGGCTTTCAGTTTAAATAATATCTTAGCAATGTCAAAAAATTCCAAACCTGCTGGTATGAGTTTAGTCTGCCAGAGGGGTCAATGTAGTGCAAAGATTGTGGCATACGAGGGTCGCCATTTGATGCTGGAAACACATGGAATAACCACGCATAAGCCACAGATGATTGGCAGAGCTATAGATAAATCATTTAAGCTCCCAACTAGAACTAACCAGTAAAATCTACAGCCACCATAAAATTGAGCTCAAACCCGCTGGAAATATAGTCCAAGAAAGTATGTTGAACTTTTTCCTGGAACGTATCCAAGAACAACTGTCCTTTCAACTGAACACAGATTGGTTACATTGAGAGGTTAGATGGAGTACTTTTTTGTTAGGTAGATTGTGTCATATAGTTGAAATCAAACCTTCTTTTGTCCCTTACGGCTGTAAAAATTTGCTCCAGCCTTTGACTTATATAGATTTTCAAGCTGAGCGATAGTTGTCTGGAGAGCCCTATTTGTCAGAAAAGTTAAAAAAAAAAGTAATTAAACTTGGTATCAATGGCAAAAGATGCCAGAATACTTCCTCACCCAACCTACCCCATAAGTTCATGGTCGCCACTGGCATCAAAATCAAAACACTCAACTAGTAGTGGGTCATCCTGAAATAAAGTCAAATATTAGAAGAAAAAATATATTAGATTAACCTTGAATTACACACTTGCTAAACAAGGTCAACACAAATATTCATATACTAGAAAAATGTACTTGCCCTGCTACTGTATTGTTGTGATGTCAGTGTTATAGGCCTCCAAACGGGGTTTAAGTTGTTATTGATCACTTCTGTTTTACATATAGGAATGGCAACAGCACTTTCTGACAGTCTTGATACTCTCAAGAAGGGATCCTGCACAATAAAAACCATTTATTTAGAACTGCAATTAATTTGCCTCCATATAACTACCAAGGAAGTAATCCATACACTTTTGGAGAACGTGTCCTTGTTATCAAGGTTCAGGCAGTGGAATGTCATCTCAACTGCCATCCTTGATGAAGCAGTTTCTTCAGCGTGTACTGTCATTGCGCCCTGAAGGGCATGTCCAGAACCATTTCGGAGGTTCAAAGTCAGGCTATGGTTGAACTTTGTGACTATCTGTGAAAAGAGCAAAGGGGTGCAAATAAATACCAGGAGTGCGTTTGTGTTTTTCTCTTCTTCATTTACATTTATTTAGAGAAATTATACACTGTATCATATAACTGATTTTGCACAACCTCGGATAAATTGCAGAATGCTTCCCCTAGAAAATCTTGCTGAGCCAAGTTCAACATCTGCATAATATAAATGATTCAGGCTTCAATAGTTGCATATAAAGAAATAGACTAGAAATTTTAAGCATGCTATAATATTGCTGTCCTGTTTGAGTCATTGAAGATAACAGATAGCCCACAGAAAACTTCCAATTATTTTTCTCCGCAATGAAACAATTAAGACAACTCTATTTGGGTGAAGCAAAACATAAATTAAGGGCACAGAATATACCTTCACTGGTGTGTTATGGTACTTTGTGTCAATGTCATATATCCTGAATCTATCATGAGCCCAAAAAAGAGTGGCAGTAAGTATGTGCTTTCTACAAGTAATCAGTATGTATATAGTTTTATAAACTTACACGAGGGGTTGCACAATCTCAAATTGGTAATTTATCATGGTTTTCGTGATCCACAATGGTTCCAGTGAATTCAATATCACTTCAGTGCGGCCAATCTCTTCTAGCCTTCCATCCATTTTTGTGTAAACCACCAACATAGGATCACTCTGCACCAAGCAGATGACAGTTATAGCTGAGGGTGATACATACACATACACAAGAAAAGCAACTAAGCAAGCACCATAATTTTCTGTTACACACTTTGCTGTAAAAGGATTTGCACTCAACAATGAAAACTTTGACAGTAGGATACTAGGATGCATATACTTAAACACAATGATTGAATATGAATTGATTGGCAATGCAATGATCTTTGGTGTACAAACAGATATCAAAATCAAACTGAAAAATAGAGCAACCTATCATGAAAATCAGGCATGCCGCTTTTGGGGATGGCGATTTCAAGTTTGTTCTTAGCTAAAACTGAATATTAGCATGCATTGTTGTTCTTTACATAGAACTTGTCGGGCTAACATAAAAGTTTATTTATGTTTGCCTTATGTATCACAACTTTGATCATAAAACTACAAGGAGAATCAATGCCAATTTGAAACTTCCTATATTGCTGATGTACATATTTTTTCGGCGCTAGAAAGGGTGAAAATGGAACAATAAGAGGGTAAACAAATGACATGTGGATACAGAAACACGAAGCTGTACTGATTCATACATAATCATATAGTTTTGTTTGTTTTAAACTCGTTATTTTAGCAAAAGGCCAAAGGATATGGAACATTTAGCAGCATCTACTTCAGTTCCAACAGATTTTAATTTCACTTTTCAAGTTATGGTACAGTAAGATGCACTACCAGAAAGGGAATGGATATAAATATTGAAATGCTTCGAAGAACTGGATGGTAGTTTTTTTACCTTAGAAAGAGCATCCATATCTCTCAACTTGGAAGCTGAAAAAGATAGCTGTAATGCAGGAAGATAGTAACATGTCAATCAAGGCAGATCATATTGACGTCTACTATCAGCTAGTTGAGAACATATTAGCATGCAACACCACCATACACTGAACTGGTTCAAAATTATCTCTAACTGGAACAGATCCGAGCATATGGATTATCCTTGAACATGCATGGAAACTACTATAATAAACACTCTAAAAGATGAGAACTCTAAAATATGAAACAAGTGACCACACAGTTCTTCACACTGAAAGCTCTATAATAAACCATGACACCGAAAACACAATATTATATTGTTCGAAGAACCTTTTATAATTGAAAAGGATTGAGTAAATCATAAATAAAATAGAAAATTTATTAATTAATTGGTAATGTAAAGGCTGTAAAGTTCGTAATCCAGTGTATGCAAGTTAGTGCTCCATCGTCTGCAGAACATTGTTTCATTTGTAAAGCAGGCGACTGATGTCCACCACCACCCACTCCGGCCTAAAATATATTTGACCATTCCTGATCCACTTCCAGAAAATGTTACAGGCGTCAAAATTTCAATCAAAACTAAATCAATGTTTTCCAGAGACCGGTCCATCAAATTTCTATGCGACCACCAAATGGGGGATTTGTATGGAGAAACTGAAAATATTACGCACTTAGGATCTTATTCCTGCACAAGCAGATCACCAAGAAATCGCATGCCATTCTGTAAAATAAAAACTTAACAAATATATCCGCACACATGCAGTTGATGCCCAAAAACAAAACTTAGGAAACATACAGAATTGAGGTGCGCTAGCGCTGCACATCCGAGTTGGCTCTGACAGAGACTAATTTCCCAACTACTTAGATGAGAACTCATAAAGGTAGGATTTCACTACAACTTGAACGTTTTTTATAGCGGATTATGTTGTCGCCAGGATGGGAATTTGCTTAAAAATCTGACGTCGGATTTTTAACATTCCCGTAAATGATATCGAACAATCTCGTGGACGCAGACCAGCAGACAAAATGCGCAAAAACCTAAATATAATATCCACATATTCCCAAAATAACCCAAAACCCAATTTCAGAGACGAGCGCCAACATTTAAGAAAACCCGCTTCATAGAGTAAAAGCCCCCTAAATTGCGCGCATTAAGAAATCGGCGCAAAGCGAGGCACACTTGCATATAAAAAAGTGGGATCTAAACCACAATCAAAGCGATATATAATTGCAATTTGCAATGCCGTGAGGTTGTTGGTAACATCTGGCCGTTGTGACAGCGAAGCACATTTACCAAAATAAACAAATGTAAATGAGTAAATGACACCCGAACTCCACCTCACTTGACAGCGAACGCCCACCAAATCCCCGTCATCGGAACCGACGGCGGTTCCCGACGACCACCAAATTCCTTCCTCACCCAAAAAAAAAAAAACCCTGCGCTTCAATCGCGACCACGAATCCGTGAAGCATGACCATTCTGGGAAATTCCCCATGACTAGCGAGCGAGCGAGCGCTGGTGGACTGGACAGGACACTAGCTAGGGTTTCGCGTGGAGGTGGAGGAGGGGAGTGAGCGAGCATCACCTCGAGAGGGGTGTAGAGGCCGCGCAGCCCGTGGCCCTGGAGGAAGTGGTCGAGCGCCTCGTTCGGCCCGCCCTGGCCCTGCCCCGCCGCCAGCCCGTGGCCCGTCGCGCCCCCGCCGACGGCTTCCGTACCGCCGCGCACGTCGCCGGAGAAGCAGCCCCCCATCCCCGATCTCGACTCTGAAGCGAGTCCACCCTCAGGTTTGAATACGAGTTTACTTGCTGAGAGAGAGAGAGAGAGAGAGAGAGAGTTGATAGGCAGAAATCCCCTGCTCGCTTTGCGGGGGCTTCCACCAGGCAGCAGCTCATATTTGTAGGCCGCTTTACCTTTTTTTTCTAGAAGAGAAAGCCGCGTTACCACCAACAGGAAGGAAGGAGTGTCCCCGGAGTGCGGAGCGCGCGATGTGGAAGAGGCCCACGCGTCGGATGGGCTTGCCTTGCCTTGCCCCATTTTGGGAAACCAGAGCTGGCGTGAGCTTCCTGGGCTTTTCTCAGAAGGAAACGGCTCCTATTCATCGGCTATCCAGTACTGTATTATTCACGCGGATACGGTTTCCTCGTTCTTCCGGGTACACGGGGGAAGACCGAGAACCAAATCTGAGATCGCCGCGTTATTCCTCATATTTATACGCGGTTTCTAGCCGTGTGCTATGATTATAATTATTTTCGCGAATAACGAGACAGATCTTATCCATCGATCAACGGGGAATTCACATGGGCACACATGTGTGGGAGCAAGCACCTGCTCGATACTTCTGGGAGCATTTGTTCACGTGATTCATACCCGAAAAATGCCTAAAAATCACTTGTAATTTTTTTACTCCAAAGTACTGAAGGTCAAACTATGCAAGGTTGGCACCACTGAAGATCACTTAACAAACCACCTGTTGCATGTCATCGTTGCCACCAGGAGGCCGCCGCCATAGTTTCGACTTCACCGCAACAAAACAATCTGCGCTAATCCCATGGACACGTCAGAGAAGAGCCGACTACCTAAACCATTGTCACGCCTCTGTCGTCGCTCCTCTCATCGTCGTTATCATAGAAGTCTCGATGCTAATACCATCACCATCCGCCGGTCTCACTTGTTGATGCCCATCTCCAAAGACGAAGCCCAAATCTAGAAGCTTAGTACTTTCAATACTATGGTGAAAATGAATAGCATTTATGGTCGGATGTCAGGGTGATACTCCCTCCGTTCAAGTTTATTGGGCCTCAAGACAAAATTGGCAGGACCAAGGAACCCGCATTCCCTATTTGACGCTTGTTCCGTATAATGGTTTGATGCAACACACAAGGACGAGCTAGCCAGCGAGTAAATGGGCTGACCCATTTAGATTCAGCGGGACATTTTCTCGTTTAGTTTTGCGAACGTTTTGAGCCATTCTTTTATGTTTTATTTTTATTGGATTTTTCTGGTTTCTTTTCATTTTATATATTTTTCAGATTTTCAAATTTTAAGAAAATTTCCGTGTTTCCAAAAAATGTTTAGAGTATTAAAGAATGATTTTTTTCAAATACTGTTTTGAAATATAAAAAAGTTACAGATAAAAAAAGTTCAGAATTTCAAATATTATTCACATGTTTTATTTTTTCCAAAAATTTAAAAAATACATTTTTTCTCATAACTTTAGAATGTGTACAGATTTAAAAAATAAGTCATATTTTTTTAAGAAAAGAAGTACGTCTTTTCAAAAAACCATCTACTATACTAGCTAGCCCAGTCAGGGCGCCCTGGAGGCCGAGTGTTTGCCGCGTTGAGCCGCATAAGGGTCTCCCCAAGGAATCGAGTGTTTGCGTTGGCCCATTAGGTGTCTTTTGGTCCATAAAAAATCTCCGTAAAGGTTCGTTGCATTTGGACTCCGTTTGATATTGATTTCCTGCGATGTACATGCCAAAAACAGTAACTGGCACTTGGCACTATGTCAATAGGTTAGTACCAAAAAATGATATAAAATGACTATAAAATGATTATAAAACTTCCAAGATTGATAATATAACAGCATGGAACAATAAAAAATTATAGATACATTGCAGACGTATCAGCGGCGTCGAGGTGTTCATCGGTGTCGAGGTGTTCGTCTGCACAGAGGCAGGGCGCGGAGAGCAGGATCGAAGAACTGAATGAAATTTTTTACAAGTGATGCTTATATAACCTCAGCATTGGTCCCGGTTTGAGGTAGGAACCGGGACTAATGCCCCCCTTTGGTCCCGGTTCGTGCCACCAACCGGGACCAAATGTCTCTTTTCAGCAGCCCAAAGGGCGGGAAGCAGAGACCTTTGGTCCCGGTTGGTGGCACGAACCGGGACCAAAGGGGGCCATTGGTCCCGTTGGTGCCACGAACCGGGACCAATGGGCTTGCACAACGGCGTGTTGGTGAGAATTTAGTCCCACCTTGCTAGCTGAGAGAGAGCCGCACCTATTTAAAAGGCGGGGTGCGCCTGAGCCTTCGAACTCCTCTCTAAAGCAAGCCTACGGGCCTAACCTCTCTGTATATGCATGTGGGACTATTGGGCCTTCTGCGGGCCTGAATCTTGGCCCACCTGGCTGGTTGGGTTTCTAGTCGTATTTAGGCCGTGGTGGCCCAATAGACGGCATTTATTTATTTTTTTTCAGTATTTTTGTTTTTTTTTTGCATTATTTATTTTCTTTTGTTTTTTGCTTATTTTTTTAATTCTTTTTGCTGGTAGGTCACAAAAATTATAAACTTTCTGTTAGTGCCATTAGTTTTCAAATTTGAATAGTTTAAATTGAATTCTTTCAAATTTGTGTGAATCACTAGTTTGTGAATAACTTTATTATAAAAATAGATTTTGAGTGATTCTTTTTCCTGCTATTTAATATTACTGTGTTTCACCATTATATCAAAAACAGATTTTGTTATTTTAGTATCTAACAAAAAAGTTCTGTATGATAATTATTTTTGCTATTAAAGTTTCTAACAAAAAAATTCATTATGAAAATTCTTTTTGCTATTAATGTTTTGAACAAAAAATACTTTGATAGTTTAAGTTGCATAAATTTTATAAAAAATTATTTTCAAAAATACTTGAGGTTTATAAAATCTTTTTAGTTGATTCTTTTTGCTATTAGAGTTTTATAAAAGTTTTTTAGTTGGTTCTTTTTGCTATTGAAGAGTATTATAGTTCTGTTTTAGTTGATCACAACAGAATATTTTAATTGATTATTTTTAGTTTATTCTTTTTGCTATTAGAGTTTCATAAAAGTTTTCTAGTTCATTCTTTTTGCTATTAGTTCATTCTTTGAGCTAAATGACCCTGAAATTGAAAAGCACTACAAATGAACTCTGAAAAGGTTTAAAGTTGGCATGGTATCATCATTTCACCACATAACATGTGCTAAAAAGTTGAGAGGGTTACGACAAAAGCTGGATGCACTTCGTGTACAAAATGGACAATCTCTTTTGAAGTATTAGGGTTTCGAACGAAAACTCATCTGTTATAAAGGGATTTCATTTTTTTGAACCTATTTCAACTCCAGACTTTTTGTGGGTTAAAAATGCACCATTCAAAGCCACATCATCAATTTTCAACCCTTTCTGATTTCATTTGGTATTTTTAATGCATTTACTAATTTTTTTTGAGCTAAATGACCCTGAAATTGAAAAGCACTACAAATGAACTATGAAGAGGTTGAAAGTTGGCATGGTATCTGTAGGGGAACTTGGTAATTTCAAAAAAAATCCTATGCACACACAAGATCATGGTGATTCATAGCAACGAGAGGGGAGAGTGTTGTCTACGTACCCTCGTAGACCGTAAGCGGAAGCGTTATGACAATGCGGTTGATGTAGCCATACGTCTTCACGATCGACCGATCCTAGTACCAAACGTACGGCACCTCTGCGATCTGCACACGTTCAGCTCGGTGATGTACCACGAACTCACGATCCAGTAGAGCTTCGAGGGAGAGCTTCGTCAGCACGACAGCGTGATGACGGTGATGATGAAGCTACCGGCGCAGGGTTTGGCCTAAGCACTACGACGATATGACCGAGGTGGATTATGGTGGAGGGGGGCACCGTACACAGCTAAGAGATCAATGATCAACTTGTGTGTCTATGGGGTGCCCCCTGACCATGTATATAAAGGATGGAGAGAGGAGGAGGCCGGCCCTCATAGGGCGCGCCCAAAGTGTGGAGTCCTACTAGGACTCCCTAGTCCTAGTAGGATTCCACCTCCCACATGGAATAGGAAAAAGGGAAGGGAGAAGGAGACGGAAGGAAGGGGGCGCCCCCTTTCCCTAGTCCAATTCGGACTAGTCCATGGGGAAGGGGGCGCGGCCACCCTTGAGGCCTTCCTCTCCTTTCCCATATGGCCCATTAAGGCCCAATACGAATTCCCGTAACTCTTCGGTACTCCAAAAAATACCCGAATCACTCGGAACCTTTCTGATGTTCGAATATAGCCTTCCGATATATCGATCTTTACGTCCGGGCAATTTCGAGACTCCTCGTCATATCCCCGATCTCATACGGGACTCCGAACAAACTTCGGTCATCAAATCACATAACTCATAAAACAAATCATCACAGAACGTTAAGCATGCGGACCCTACGGGTTCGAGAACTATGTAGACATGACCGAGACACGTCTCCGGTCAATAACCAATAGCGGAACCTGGATGCTCATATTGGCTCCTACATATTCTACAAAGATCTTTATCGGTCAAGCCGCATAACAACATACGGTGTTCCCTTTGTCATCGGTATGTTACTTGCCCGAGATTCGATCGTCGGCATCACCATACCTAGTTCAATCTCGTTACCAACATGTCTCTTTACTCGTTCTGTAATGCATCATCCCGCAACTAACTCATTAGTCACAATGCTTGCAAGGCTTATATTGATTTGCATTACCGAGAGGGCCCAGAGATACCTCTCTGACAATCGGAGTGACAAATCCTAATCTCGATCTATGCCAACTCAACAAACACCATCGGAGACACCTGTAGAGCACCTTTATAATCACCCAGTTATATTGTGATGTTTGGTAGCACACAAAGTGTTCCTCCGGTATTCGGGAGTTGGATAATCTCATAGTCATAGGAACATGTATAAGTCATGAAGAAAGCATTAGCAATAAACTAAACGATCATAGTCCTAAGCTAACGGATGGGTCAAGTCAATCACATCATTCTCTAATGATGTAATCTCGTTCATCAAATGACAACTCTTGTCCATGGCTAGGAAACTTAACCATCTTTGATTAACGAGCTAGTCAAGTAGAGGCATACTAGTGACACTCTGTTTGTCTATGTATTCACACATGTACTAAGTTTCCAGTTAATACAATTCTAGCATGAACAATAAACATTTATCATGATACAAGGAAATATAAATAACAACTTTATTATTGCTTCTAGGGCATATTTCCTTCAGTCTCCCACTTGCACTAGAGTCAATAATCTAATTCACATCGCCATGTGATTTAACACCAATAGTTCACATCACCATGTGATTAACACCCATAGTTCACATCGCCTATGTGGCCAACACTCAAAGGGTTTACTAGAGTTAGTAATGTTAGTTCACATCGCCATGTGATTAACACCCAAAGAGTACTAAGGTGTGATCATATTTTGCATGTGAGAGAAGTTTAGTCAACGGGTCTGCCATATTCAGATTCGTATGTATTTTACAAATTTCTATGTCAACAATGCTCTGCACGGAGCTATTTTAGCTAAATTGCTCCCACTTTCAAGATGTATCCGGATTGTGACTTAGAGTCATCCAGATCGGTGTCAAAGCTTGCATCGACGTAACGCTTTACGACGAACTCTTTATCACCTCCATAGCCGAGAAATTTTTCCTTAGTCCTCTAAGGATAATTTTGACCGTTGTCCAGTGATCTACTCCTAGATCAAAATTGTACTCCCTTGCCAAACTCAGGGCAGGGTATACAATAGGTCTAGTACCCAGCATGACACACTTTATAGAACCTATGGCTGAGGCATAGGGAATGACTTTCATTCTCTCTCTATCTTCTGCCGTGGTCGGGCTTTGAGTCTTACTCAACTTCACACCTTGCAACACAGGCAAGAACTCTTTCTTTGACTATTCCATTTTGAACTACTTCAAAAATTTGTCAAGGTATGTACTCATTGAAAAAACTTTATCAATCGTCTTGATCTATCTCTATAGTTCTTGATGCTCAATATGTAAGTAGTTTCATCGAGGTCTTTCATTGAAAAACTCCTTTCAAACACTCCTTTATGCTTTCCAGAAAATTCTACATCATTCTTGATCAACAATATGTCATTCACATATACTTATCAGAAAGGCTGTAGTGCTCCCACTCACTTTCTTGTAAATACAGGGTTTATCGCAAGTCTGTATAAAACTATATGCTTTGATCAACTCATCAAAGCGTATATTCCAACTCCGAGATGCTTGCACCAGTCCATAGATGGATCGCTGGAGCTTGCACATTTTGTTAGCACTTTTAGGATCGACAAAACCTTCTGGTTGCATCATATACAACTCTTCTTTAAGAAATCCATGAAGGAATGTAGTTTTGACATCCATTTGCCAGATTTCATAAAATGTGGCAATTGCTAACATGATTCGGACAGACTTAAGCATTGTACGAGTGAGAAAATCTCATCGTAGTCAACACCTTGAACTTTGTCAAAAACCTTTTTCGACAAGTCTAGCTTTGTAGATAGTAACACTACTATCAGCGCCCGTCTTCCTCTTTAAGATCCATCTATGGCTTGCCGATCATCGGGCAAGTCAACCAAAGTCCACACTTTGTTCTCATATATGGATCCCATCTCAGATCTCATGGCCTCAAGCCATTTCTCGGAATCTAGGCTCATCATCGCTTCCTCCTAGTTCGTAGATTCGTCATGGTCTAGTAACATGACTTCCAGAACCGGATTACCGTACCACTCTGGTGCGCAACGTACTCTGGTTGACCCACGAGGTTCGGTAGTAACTTGATCTGAAGTTTCATGATCATCATCATTAACTTCCTCACTAATTGGTGTAGGCATCACTGGAATAGATTTTTGTGATGAACTACTTTCCAATTCGGGATAAGGTACAATTACCTCATCAAGTTCTACTTTCCTCCCACTCACTTCTTTCAAGAGAAACTTCTTCTCTAGAAAGAATCCATTCTTAGCAACAAAGATCTTGCCTTCGGATCTGTGATAGAAGGTGTATCCAACATTCTCCTTGGGGTATCCTATGAAGACACATTTCTCCGATTTGGATTCGAGCTTATCAGGTTGAAACTTTTTCACATAAGCATCGCAGCCCCAAACTTTAAGAAACGACTACTTTGGTTTCTTGCCAAACCACAGTTCATATGGCATCGTCTCAACGGATTTAGATGGTGCCCTATTTAACGTGAATGCAGCTGTCTCTAATGCATAACCCCCAAAAAAGATAGTGGTAAATCGGTAAGAGACATCATAGATTGCACTATATCCAATAAAGTACGGTTATGACGTTCGGAGACACCATTACACTATGGTGTTCTGGATGGCCACATTGTTTTAATTGAAGGCCAAACTCGTAACTCAAATATTCGTCTTCGCGATCAAATTGCAGAAAACTTTATTTTCTTGTTATGATGATTCTCCACTTCACTCTGAAATTCTTTGAACTTTGCAAATGTTTCAGACTTGTGTTTCATCAAGGAGATATACTCATATCTACTCAAATCATATCTGAAGGTTAGAAAATAACGATACCCGCCGTGAGCCTCAACACTTATCGGACCACATACATCAGTATGTATTACTTCCAATAATTCACTTCCTCGCTCCATTGTTCCAGAGAATGGAGTCTTAGTCATCTTGCCCATGAGGCATGGTTCGCAAGCATCAAATGATTCATAATCAAGTGATTGAAAAAGCCCATCAACATGGAATTTCTTCATGGGCTTTACATCAATATGACCTAAACGGCAGTGCCACAAATAAGTTGCACTATCATTATTAACTTTGCATCTTTTGGCTTCAATATTATGAATATGTGTATCACTACGATCGAGATCCAACAAACTATTTTCATTGGGTGTATGACCATCGAAGGTTTTATTAATGTAAACAGAACAACAATTATTCTCTGACTTTAAATGAATAACCGTATTGCAATAAACATGATCAAATCATATTCATGCTCAACGCAAACACCAAATAACATTTATTTAGGTTCAACACTAATCCCGAAAGTATAGGGAGTGTGCGATGATGATCATATCAATCTTGGAACCACTTCATTCTGCAACTCCCGTTTCGAGTTACTAATCTTTAGCAATTGAACTAGTATCAAATACTGAGGGGTTGCTATAAACACTAGTAAAAGTACACATCAATAACATGTATATCAAGTATACCTTTGTTCACTTTGCCATCCTTCTTATCCGCCAAATACTTGGGGTAGTTCCGCTTCTAGTGACCAGTCCCTTTATAGTGGAAGCACTTAGTCTCAGGCTTAGGTCCAGACTTGGGCTTCTTCACTTGAGCAGCAACTTGCTTGTCGTTCTTATTGAAGTTCCCCTTCTTCCCTTTGCCCTTTTCTTGAAACTAGTGGTCTTGTCAACCATCAACACTTGATGCTTTTCTTGATTTCTACCTTCGTCGATTTCAGCATCACGAAGAGCTTGAGAATCGTTTCCGTTATATTATAGTTCATCACGAAGTTCTAGTAACTTGGTGATAGTGACTAGAGAACTCTGTCAATCACTATCTTATCTGGAAGATTAACTCCCACTTGATTCAAGTGATTGTAGTACTCAGTCATCCTGAGCACATTCTAACTAGCTGAACTATTCTCCTCCATCTTGTAGGCAACGTACTTGTCAAAGGTCTCATACCTTTCGACATGGGCATGAGTCTGAAATACTAATTTCAACTCTTGGAACATCTCATATGCTCCATGGCGTTCAAAACATCTTTGAAGCCCCGATTCTAAGCTGTAAAGCATGGTGCACTAAACTATCAAGCAGTCATCATATCGAGCTTGCCAAACATTCATGACATATGCATCTGCTCCTGCAATTGGTCTGTCACCTAGCGGTGCATCAAGGACATAATTCTTCTGTGCAGCAATGAGGATAATTCTCAGATCACGGATCCAATCCGCATCATTGCTACTAACATCTTTTAACTTATATTTCTCTAGGAACATATAAAAATAAACGGGGAGCTACATTGTGAGCTATTGATCTACAACATATATATGCTAATACTACCAGGACTAAGTTCATGATAAATTAAAGTTCAATTAATCATATTACTTAAGAACTCCCACTTAGATAGACATCCCTCTAGTCATCTAAATGATCACGTGATCCAAATCAACTAAACCATGTCTGATCGTCACGTGAGATGGAGTAGTTTTCAATGGTGAACATCATTATGTTGATCATATCTTCTATATGATTCATGCTCGACCTTTCGGTCTCCAGTGTTCCGAGGCCATATCTGCATATGCTAGGCTCGTTAATTTTAACCCGAGTATTCTACATGTGCAAAACTGGCTTGCACCCGTTGTATGTGAACGTAGAGCTTATCACACCCGATCATCACGTGGTGTCTCAGCACGAAGAACTATCGCAACGGTGCATACTCAGGGAGAACACTTATACCTTGAAATTTAGTGAGGGATCATCTTATAATGCTATCGTTGAACTAAGCAAAATAAGATGCATAAAGGATAAACATCACATGCAATCAATATAAGTGATATGATATGGCCATCATCATCTTGTGCCTTTGATCTCCATCTCCAAAGCACCGTCATGATCACCATCGTCACCGGCATGACACCTTGATCTCCATCGTAGCATCATTGTCTTCTCGCCAACTATTGCTTCTACGACTATCACTACCGCTTAGTGATAAAGTAAAGCAATTACATGGCGATTGCATTTCATACAATAAAGCGACAACCATATGGCTCCTGCCAGTTGCCGATAACTCTGTTGCAAAACATGATCATCTCATACAATAAAATTTAACATTATGTCTTGAACATATCACATCACAACATGCCCTGCAAAAACAAGTTAGACGTCCTCTGATACGTCTCCAACGTATCTATAATTTTTGATTATTCCATGCTATTAAATTATCTGTTTTGGATGTTCAATGGGCTTTATTATGCACTTTTATATTATCTTTGGGACTAACCTATTAACCGGAGGCCCAGTGCAAATTGCTATTTTTTGCCTATTTCAGTGTTTCGCAGAAAAGGAATACCAAACGGAATCCATACGGAGTGAAACCTTCGGGAGAGTTATTTTTGGAACAAACGCAATCCAGGAGACTTGGAGTGGACGTCAAGGAAGCAACGAGGAAGCCACGAGGCAGGAGGGCGCGCCCTGGGGGGTAGGTGCACGCCCCACCCTCATGGGCCCCTTGTGGCTCCACCGACCTACTTCCTTCGCCTATATATACTCATATACCATGAAAACTTCCGAGAGCACCACGAAACCCTATTTCCACCGCCGCAACCTTCTGTACCCGTGAAATCCCATCTTGAGGCCTTTTTCGGCGCTCCACCGGAGGGGGAATCGATCATGGAGGGCTTCTACATCAACACCATAGCCTCTCCGATGATGTGTGAGTAGTTTACCACAGACCTTCGGGTCCATAGTTATTAGCTAGATGGCTTCTTCTCTCTCTTTGGATCTCAATACAAAGTTCTCCTCGAATCTCTTGGAGATCTATTCGATGTAATTCTTTTTGCGGTGTGTTTGTCGAGATCCGATGAATTGTGGGTTTATGATCAAGATTATCTATGAACAATATTTGGTTCTTGTCTGAATTCTTATATGTATGATTTGATATCTTTGCAAGTCTCTTCGAATTGTCGGTTTAGTTTGGCCTACTAGAGTGATCTTTCTTGCAATGGGAGAAGTGTTTAGCTTTGGGTTCAATCTTGCGGTGTCCTTTCCTAGTGACAGCAGGTGCAACAAGGCACGTATTGTATTATTGCCATCGAGGATAAAAAGATGGGGTTTATATCATATTGCTTGAGTTTATCCCTCTACATCATGTCATCTTGCCTAATGCGTTACTCTGTTCTTATGAACTTAATACTCTAGATGCATGCTGGATAGCGGACGATGTGTGGAGTAATAGTAGTAGATGCAGAATCGTTTCGGTATACTTGTCGCGGACGTGATGCCTATATACATGATCATGCCTAGAGATTCTCATAACTATGCGCTTTTCTATCAATTGCTCGACAGTAATTTGTTCACACACCGTAAATTATGCTATCTTGAGAGAAGCCACTAGTGAAACCTATGGCCCCCGGGTCTATCTTCCATCATATTATTTTCCTATCAATTTACTATTTCAGCCGTCGTTTACTTTGCAATCTTTACTTTCCAATCTATATCACAAAACTACCAAAAATATTTATCTTATTATCTCTATCAGATCTCACGTTTGCAAGTGGCCGTGAAGGGATTGACAACCCCTTTATCGCGTTGGTTGCAAGGTTCTTATTTGTTTGTGCAGGTACAAGGTGACTTGCATGTAACCTCCTACTGGATTGATATCTTGGTTCTCAAAAACTGAGGGAAATACTTATGCTACTTTGCTGCATCACCCTTTCCTCTTCAAGGGAAAACCAACACATGCTCAAGAGGTAGCATGTTCTACTTTGTTGTTAAAAGTTTTACGTGGCTGCTAGGGGCTGAGCAAGAACCGTTCTTACCTACGCATCAAAACCACAACGATTTTTCATCAAGTATGTGCTGTTTTAACCTTCAACAAGGACCGGGCGTAGCCACACTCGATTCAACTAAAGTTGGAGAAACTAACATCCGCCAGCCACCTGTGTGCGGAGCACGTCGGTAGTGTCGGTGTCAAAACCGGCGGATCTCGGGTAGGGGGTCCCGAACTGTGCATCTAAGGCTAATGGTAATAGGAGACAAGGGACACGATGTTTACCCAGGTTCAGGCCCTCTCGATGGAGGTAGTACCCTACTTCCTGCTTGATTAATCTTGATGATATGAGTATTACAAGAGTTGATCTACCACGAGATCGTAGAGGCTAAACCCTAGAAGCTAGCCTATGATTATGATTGTTGTTGTCCTATGGACTAAACCCTCCGGTTTATATAGACACCGGAGGGGGCTAGGGTTACACAGAGTCGGTTACAGAGAAGGAGATCTACACATCCGAATTGCCAAGCTTGCCTTCCACGCAAAGGAGAGTCCCATCCGGACACGGGACGAAGTCTTCAATCTTGTATCTTCATAGTCCAACAGTTCGGCCAAAGTATATAGTCCGGTTGTCCGAGGACCCCTTAATCCAGGACTCCCCCAGTAGCCCCCAAACCAGACTTCAATGACGATGAGTCCGGCGTGCAGATTGTCTTCGGCATTGCAAGGCGGGTTCTTCTCCAAATTCTCCAGGGTACCTGTTGTAACGAGGAGTGTCCGGCTTCCCATTAATGTTGCACTCCTCGGCTTCTGTGCTTTAATAATGGTTGTTTCCACGTGTCGAGCGAATGCAAGAAATTGGGGCATTTTTACATTCGCCACCCTACCCATGCGAGTTAATCGTCTATTTAAAGAGACGGGGATCCTCAGATCCAAATCACACCATCTCCTCCCAACGAGTATCAAATCAGAGCATGCCCAGAAAAATCCATACCATCATGGCCGGTCGCCGCAGCTCCTCCTCTCGCTCCCGTAGCACTAAGCCAGGTGATTGGGAGAAATGTTCTGTCCCCCACAGCCGACTAGTAGAGTTGCAGACCCAGGGGTTTCTTCCGCCTGCATACATGGTCCCCGTCCGAGCTGGACTAGCCACTTATAATGGCGGGGAGCAAGCGGGGAGTTCTCCAAACCCATCCAAGGGGGAGCGGGTATGCTTTGTCCCCTATTTGCTGAGGGGACTCGGACTTCCAATCCATCCTTTCCTCCACGGGCTCCTGGAGTTCTACGGCCTCCAGCTGCATAACTTTACCCCAGCCTCCATACTGCACATCGCAGGCTACGTTGCCTTCTGCGAGCTATTTATGGGTTGTGAAGCTCATTTCAAGCTGTGGAAGAGGCTACTCTGCTTCGTACCCCGCACTCCGGAGGGGTCAGTATATCAAGTGGGCGGAGCCGAAATATGGCGCATTGCCGGGACCAGATACATGTCCGGTACCCCGAAGAAGACATCCGAAGACTGGCCTTCGGAGTGGTTCTACATGGAGGACTTCCCTCTTCCGGACCCTATTTGGAAGGGCCTTCCCGAGTTTGTAAATGCCCCGTTGAAGAAACGCCAAAGCTGGCGCCCCCGGAGCCCCCAGGAGGAAGATAACAGAGAGATCCTTTTCCTGATGGACAGGATAAAGACGCTGGCCAAATCAGGACTGACAATAATTGAGGTTATGTCCATATATATAACGCGGGGAGTGCAGCCACTTCAATATCGGGGGAAACCCATGTGGCACTTCAACGGAGAAGACAATGCCACCCGCTGCAGCCGTAAAGGTCCGGACTCCGCCGCCGCTCTGGCGAAGATACTGTCCGATTTGTATGAAGGAGAAGAAGAGGAGTTCATCCGCATCAAACCACGGGATGGATTCTCCATGTACAACCCCCCAAGCTGGGTGAGTTGCTATCTTTTTGTTCCTAGTCTTTCCCGCATTCTTTAGCACAAATATTTACCTTGCCAATTCATAGCAGGAATTGCAAAAAGCTATGAGGGAGGTTCACAGCCCCTCTCCACAGCCAGAGGACCCCGACCGAGCCCTCGACCCCGGACTCGAAGAAGATCCGGACACATTTGTGGAGCTCATTGACAGGACATTTTATCAGTTAAGCTGCGATGGTGCGCTGGTGGACATCATAGCTGATCATCCTGGCCTACTCCCTGTATCACATGTAAGTAAAACCGCATTCCCAACTTCCAAGAAGGATTCCCTCTTTGCGCCTTACCCACCGCACATGTATTGCCTTTAAGAGGGAAGGCCATCGGGACGCCAGGCCGAACCCGCGGTACCTCGCCAACAAGGGGCACCGAAGCCGGGTAGGCTTAAAAGGAAGGCGGTCAGGACCAAGACGCCGTTGCAAAGGTATGTTTAAAAACCTGCCACGTAATTATCATCGTCAAAATATGACAATGTCCATTGTTTTCTGGCAGAAAAAGTGCTCGCCGGACTATATCCGGAGAGCCTGCCGGTCACGCCTCCACCAGCCGGACTCCGAGGCTAGACTCATGGGCGGAGGTCAATTCGGAGACAACGCCGGACGATCCTCCTACAGAGGATGCAGATAGGTTCTCCGCTACAAACTCCAAAGTGGAGAGCGCCATGAATCATAGGAGTCGACGGGCCACACTACGCGACCCAAATTTCTCTGAAGAGGCATTCAATGCCTTCAACTCAGGGGACACGTACATCCGGGCTGCTCAAGATGGCCTCGCCAGAGCCACGGACCAGTACGTAAAGGATATACGGGTAAGAAAATTTGATAAGTATGTATATCAGTAGCCCCTGAGACTTGAAACAGTTAGCACAACTAATTTAAGGATCCTCGTGTGGATAGGTTCTGACAGAGAAGAATACCCAGTTGTCTAAAGAGCTGGAGGAGTGCAAAGCCCAACTGCGGGCCGCAATTGCTGGAATGGAGGAGTCCACGAAGGCCCCATCTGGTAATACTTGTTTTGATCGAAAATAATGTAATGGTATGTACCAGTAAGTAATCGGCATGAATGCAAATCTAAAAATAGATTCTGCAGACAATCCCGGAGGCAATCCGGAGATCATACCAGAGGATGAGCAATATGCTCAGCGACAGTTGAAAGTTGGCGAGCGTGTGCTTTCAAAGGTTATACAGGAGAAAAATACTCTCCAGGACACGAACACCCAACTGGACGTCGAATAAAAGGATGTTCGGGCCCAGCTTGCTGACTCCGTTAAGGAGAATAAGAGGATTCGACGCGGCATATTCAGTAAGTGCTCTAACGAACCACTATAAAGTTCGGCGAAGAAGCATGCTAACAGAATTATGTCTGTAGGTATGTTGACAGGTCGCCCCGAAGAGGAGATGCCTAGATCTGTAGGCGATCTTTTTCAGGAGCTCTCACAACTGCACGAACAAGTTTGGCAGGTGATGCAGGGCATTGCCCATGCCTTATGGCCATCCGCCTCCCTGCCAGGAGGCATGGGGGAGCTTGTGGAGATGCTCAAGGGAGCGCGGCGGCGCTTCCGATTATGGAAGATATCGGACTGTCGACAAGCTGCAAGGGAAGCCTGGGCCATGGTGAACACGCGATACACCAAGGCTGACCCGAACCACATGGCCGAGGTCGGACCTGTAGGGTCAGATGGGAAAGAAATCCCTGTAAGTCTGGTATATGACTAGGTAGCATTAGCCGCTAAGTATTCCCAATAGGATTGTAGGCTAGACAGCCTGTTGGATGGTATAGAAGAAGAGTTTAGTCATGCTAAGTGACCTTGTACTTCAAAGGACATATTTTGTCCCTAGCCAGATTGTAAATCATTTGTCTTGGTGGACCTTTTCGCTTCAACCTCTGGACCCAACAGTCCGGAGTGTATCCGAATACCCGCTCGGTTATGTGAAAACCGGGGCACGCGTGGAAACAAGGTGTAGGGGTCATAAGTGCTTGAACAGACAAGTACCCAACTAGTTATGTTATATTACATGGATAGTAAGAAACATCTTCTAGGGAGAATAGTTCCATTAAGGGTTCCTTTCCCTGGGTGTGCATGCATTAATGTGCACGTCCAAACTGCGAAAAATGACGTAGGATATGATCATCCGGGGGCATGTTTTGTAATAAGTAAAAGACATCTTTTGTTCACCAACCGAATATTCCCTTAAGAACGCTAGCTTTCGGCTTCACCCAGTCTGAGGTACACATCCGGCTGACCCGGCAGTAACAATCGCAGAGGTGCTCCCCTTATGCCCTAGCCGAATTAACGGGAACGTAGGGCATAAACACAAGAGCCAGGCAACCCAGCTTGGCCAAAACTTAAGTCATATCGATGCATATAGTGGTGAAAAAAGGCACATATGGGGAAGTTTGAGCCGTTATCGGTGACGATGCTGTGGGGGATACCGTAACAGTGTACAACCCCGGATATGAAGTCTATCACTGGTCCGGACTCGGCCATTTTAAGTAGTTTGGCTTCTATTCATTTGGTGAATTTATCGACCATGACCAACAAGTATTTGCTCTTATGGCATCCTCCTTTAAGGGGTCCAACCATATCGAGCCCCCAGACCGCAAAGGGCCAAGTTATGGGGATTGTTTGGAGAGCGGTGGGTGGCATATGGCTTTGATTTGCAAAAAGCTGGCAACCGACGCAATGTTGGACGAGGTGTTGTGCGTCTGCCCGGGCTGTAGGCCAGTACAAACCTGTACGGAAGGCCTTGCTTACGAGCGCCCGGGCTGCGGCATGGTGGCCGCCGAGTCTGGCATGAATTTTGGCCAAGAGGTGCCGCCCTTCCTCTTTGGAGATACACCTTTGGAGCACTCCAGTCGCGCTTTTCTTATAAATCTCTCCCTCGTGGACTTTGTAGGCTTTAGAACACCGCACAATGCAACGTGCCTTATTTTGGTCCTCAAGGAGTTCTTGCCTATTTAGGTAGGCTAAGAAGGGTTCTGTCCATGGGGCGATGACAGCCATAATCACGTGGGCCGAAGGTGTTATTTCGGTGGCGGAGCCTCCGATTACGTTAGATTGTTTGGGATTTGGGGTTGTGTTCGGATCCGGACTGTTATGGCCGGTCTGCCCTTCCCACACCACGGATGGCTTGAATAGCCTTTCCAAAAAGATATTAGGTGGGACGGGGTCGCGTTTAGCGCCTATGCGGGCGAGGATATCTGCCGCTTGATTGTTTTCTCGGACCACATGGTGGAATTCGATCCCCTCAAACCGAGCTGACATTTTGAGGACGGCATTGCGGTAGGCTCCCATTTTTGGGTCCTTGGCGTCGAAGTCTCCATTTATTTGAGATATTGCGAGATTTGAATCCCCACGTACTTCTAGGCGTTGAATGCCCATGGAGACTGCCATCCGAAGACCGTGCAACAAGGCCTCACATTCGGCTGCATTGTTGGAACCTGTGTAAGTATTTGGAGTACGTATTGAACTGTATCTCCGGTGGGGGATGTCAGGACGACGCCTGCCCCTAGACCAGCTAGCATCTTAGAGCCGTTAAAGTGCATGATCCAATTGGAGTACGCTCCGTACTCTTTAGGGAGTTCGGCTTCTGTCCATTCGGCGATGAAGTCGGCCAGTACTTGCGACTTAATGGCTCGCCGCAGTTTGTATGTTATGTTGAACGGTAGTAGTTCGATAGCCCATTTAGCAATCCGGCCCGTAGCATCGTGGTTATTTATTATGTCATTGAGTGGTACTTCGGAGGCCACCATGATTGAACACTCTTGAAGTCCACGCAAAGGAGAGTCCCATCCGGACACGGGACGAAGTCTTCAATCTTGTATCTTCATAGTCCAACAGTCCGGCCAAAGTATATATTCCGGCTGTCCAAGGAACCCTTAATCCAGGACTCCCTCAGGTAGAACCAGTCTCGCGTAAGCGTATGCGTAATGTCGGTCCAGGCCGCTTCGTCCAACAATACCGCCAAATCAAATTATGACATGTTGGTAAGCAGTATGACTATTATCGCCCAGAACTCACTTGTGTTCTACTCGTGCATATAACATCTACGCATAGACCTGGCTCTGATGCCACTATTGGGGAACATAGTAATTTTAGAAAAATTTCTACGCAAACGCAAGATCATTCTGATGCATAGCAACGAGAGGGGAGAGTGTTGTCTATGTACCCTTGTAGACCGTAAGCGGAAGCGTTATGACAACGCGGTTGATGTAGTCGCACGTCTTCACGATCGACCGATCCTAGTACCGAACATACGGCAGCTCCGCGATCTTCACACGTTCAGCTCAGTGACGTCCCATGAAATCACGATCCAGTAGAGCTTCGAGGGATCACCACGACGGCGTGATGACGGTGATGATGAAGCTACCAGCGCAGGGCTTCGCCTAAGCACTATGACGATATAACCGAGGTGAATTATGGTGGAGGGGGGCACCGCACACGGCTAAGAGATCAATGATCAACTTGTGTGTCTATGAGGTGCCCCTGGCCATGTATATAAAGGATGGAGGGAGGAGGAGGCCGACCCTCATAGGGCGCGCCCAAAGAGTGGAGTCCTACTAAGACTCCCTAGTCCTAGTAGGATTCCACCTCCCACATGGAATAGGAAAAAGGGAAGGGAGAAGGAGAAGGAAGGAAGGGGGCGCCCCCTTTCCCTAGTCCAATTCGGACCAGTCCATGGAGAAGGGGCACGGCCACACTTGAGGCCTTTTTCTCCTTTCCCGTTGGCCCATTAAGGCCCAATACAAATTCCTGTAACTCTCCAGTACTCCGAAAAATACCCGAACCACTCGGAACCTTTCCGATGTCCGAATATAGCCTTCCAATGTATCGATCTTTACGTCTCGACCATTTTGAGACTCCTTGTCTTGTCCCCGAAAAACTTCGGTCATCAAATCACATAACTCGTAATACAAATCATCACAGAACGTTAAGCGTGCGGACCCTACGGGTTCGAGAACTATGTAGACATGACCGAGACACGTCTCCGGTCAATAACCAATAGCGGAACCTGGATGCTCATATTTGCTCCTACATATTCTATGAAGATCTTTATCGGTCAAACCGCATAACAACATGCGTTGTTCCCTTTGTCATCGGTATGTTACTTGCCCGAGATTCGATCGTTGGTATCACCATGCCTAGTTCAATCTTGTTACCGGCAAGTCTGTACTCATTCTGTAATGCATCATCCCGCAACTAACTCATTAGTCACAATGCTTGCAAGTCTTATATTGATTTGCATTACCGAGAGGGCCCAGAGATACCTCTCCGACAATCGGAGTGACAAATCCTAATCTTGATCTATGCCAACTCAACAAACACCATCGGAGACACCTGTAGAGCACCTTTATAATCACCAAGTTACGTTGTCATGTTTGGTAGCACACAAATTGTTCCTCCGGTATTCGGGAGTTGCATAATATCATAGTCCTAGGAACATGTATAAGTCATGAAGAAAGCATTAGCAATAAACTAAATGATCATAGTGCTAAGCTAACGGATGGGTCAAGTCAATCACATCATTCTCTAATGATGTAATCCCGTTCATCAAATGACAACTCTTGTCCATGGCTAGGAAACTTAACCATCTTTGATTAACGAGCTAGTCAAGTAGAGGCATACTAGTGACACTCTTTTTGTCTATGTATTCACACATGTACTAAGTTTCCGGTTAATACAATTCTAGCATGAATAATAAACATTTATCATGATATAAGGAAATATAAATAACAACTTTATTATTGCCTCTAGGGCATATTTCCTTTAGTACCATCATTTCAGCCACATAACATGTGCTAAAAAGTTGAGAGGGTTACGCAAAAGTTGGATGCACTTCATGTACAAAATGGGCAATCTCTTTCGAAGTATCAGGGTTTCGGACGAAAACTTATCTGTTACAAAGGGATTTCATTTTTTGAACTTATTTGAACTCCATACTTTTTGTGTCTTCAAAATGCACCATTCAAAGCCACATCATCAATTTTAAACCCTTTCTGACTTCATTTGGTATTTTTCATGCATTTACTAACTTTTTAGCTAAATGACCCTGAAATTGAAAAGCACTACAAATGAACTTTGAAAAGGTTGAAAGTTGGCATGGTATCATCATTTCACCCACATAGCATGTGCTAAAAAGTTAAGAGGGTTACAGCGCAATCTGGATGCACTTCTTGTACAAAATGGATAATTTCTTTCGAAGTATCAGGGTTTCGGACAAAAACTCATCTATTACAAAGGGATTTCTTTTTTTTTTGAAATTATTTGAACTGCAGGCTTTTTATGTGTTCAAAATGCACCATTCAAAGCCACATCATCAATTTTCAACCCTTTCTAACTGTATTTAGTATTTTTCATGCATTTACTGATTTTTTTGAGCTAAATGACCCTAAAATTGAAAAGCACTACAAATGAACTTTGAAAAGGTTGAAAGTTGGCATGGTATCATCATTTCACCCACATAGCATGTGCTAAAATTTTTAGAGGGTTACGGCAAAAGCTGGATGCACTTCGTGTACAAAATGGACAATCTCTTTCGATATATCATGGGTTTGGACGAAAACTCATCTGTTACAAAGAGATTTCATTTTTTTTGAACTTATTTCAACTCCAGATTTAGTGTGTGTTCAAAATGCACCATTCAAAGCCACATCTTCAGTTTTCAACCCTGACTTCATTTGGTATTTTTCATGTATTTACTGGTTTTTTTTTGAGCTAAATGACCCTGAAATTGAAAAGCACTACAAATGAACTCTGTAAAGGTTTAAAGTTGGCATGGTATCATCATTTCACCCACATATCATGTGCTAAATAGTTGAGATGGTTACGGCAAAAACTGGATGCACTTCATGTACAAAATGGACAATCTCTTTTGAAGTATCAAGGTTTCAGACGAAAACTCATCTGTTACAAAGGGATTTCATTTTTTGAACTTATTTGAACTCCAGACTTTTTGTGTGTTCAAAATGCACCATTCAAAGCCACATCATCAATTTTCAACCCTTTTTGACTTTATTTGGTATTTTTCATACATTTACTAATTTTGTGAGCTAAATGACCCTAAAATTGAAAAACACTACAAATGAACTCTGAAAAGATTGAAAGTTGGCATGGTATCATCATTTCACCCACGTAGCATGTGCTAAAAAGTTGAGAGGGTTACAGCAAAAGCTGGATGCGCTTTGTATACAAAATGGACAATCTCTTTCGAAGTAACAGAGTTTCGGACGAAAACTCATGTGTTACAAATGGATTTCATTTTTTTGAACTTATTTGAACTCTAGACTTTTTGTGTGTTCAAAATGCACCATTTAAGCCACACCATCGATTAAGTGTGTCAAAAACCATTACAGAACATCATGAATACAGAAGTGACCAAATTAATAGAAGTTCATCATCACATTAAAACCAAAGTACATACATAGTTCTCATTGAATAACATATAGCTCTCCAGAGCATCTAATTAAAACAATACATTGAAACTATCTAAAACATTTCAATGCAACAACAAATGCGATCATAATCACAACTAAGGTAACAATTGATGCAACGGCATAATGATACCAAGCCTCAGTATGAATGGCATATTTTCTAATCTTTCTAATCTTCAAGTTCATTGCATCCATCTTGATCTTGTGATCATCGACGACATCCACAACATGCAACTCCGATATCATCTTCTCCTCCTCAATTTTTTTTCAGTTTTTCCTTCAAGTAATTGTTTTCTTCTTCAACTAAATTTAACCTCTCGACAATAGGGTCGATTGGAATTTCCGGTTCACATACCTCCTAGATAAAAAAATCTATGTCACGTTCGTCGGTATAATTGCCATAAACACTAATTAAATGAACCAAATATTTATAAAAGATAATATATACCACATCCGAATCATAGACAGGACATGGGACGACGGAGGCGGATACCAAAACCATCGCACTATATAATAACAAACAATAATAAAAGTAAGAAAATTACACAAGTATCTATCTAAATCATACAAGTAAGAACTTTTTTCTTTTAGAAAGAAAATAAGAACAAGAGGCTCACTACGGTGGTGCCAGCGATGAGATCGACGCGGGTGATCGACGGTGTTGAGGACGGAGACGGGACAGGATGGACCACCAAACCTAGACAAATCTTGAGGAAATGGAGCTTGGACAAGGAGCTTCGAGAGGAGAAAGCTTAAGTGTGGTTCGGGCATTCCATCGAACACCTCATGTGCATAGGAGGTGAGCTAGAGCACCACAAAGCTCTCCCATGGCTGGCCAAAAAAACAGAGCAGTGCACTGCTCTGCTCGCGGGTAGGGGGTATATATAGGCTTCCCTTTGGTCCCTGTTTGTGGCTAGAACCGGGACTAAAGGACCCCATTTGGTCCTGGTTCCATCCACAAACCGGGACCAATTAATGGTTGTGGGCCAGGAGAGAGGCCCATTGGTCCCGGTTCGTGTCTGGAACCGGGACCAAAGGGCTCAGACGAACCGGGACCAATGGCCCACGAGGCCCGGCCAGCGCCCTGGCCTCAAGAACCGGGACCAATGCCCCCATGGGTCCCGGTTCGTGAGCGAACCGGTATTAATGGGCTTCTCAGGCTTGGACCAAAGCCCTGTTTTCTTCTAGTGAACAACGACATTAGATGGAATACGAACCAGGGGGAGGAGAAGGCATCGGGATTGTAACACAAAAAAGAAAATAGGGGGAGGAGGGGCGTAGGGGCACAACAGATCTGTACCAGGGAAGAAAAAATAGCATCAACCTAGGCAAGGAGATTATATATAGGCGCATCAGTGGATGAACTAAGGAGGAGGAGAAGGCAGCGGGATTGTAATGCACATCCACCATCAGTGTCGGCGAGTAACGCGCCTCCACTGCCATTATTGATTGAGTCTTCAGCCGCCGCATCAGCGCCCCTTCGCATCGCCCGCTGAATCCCCCCATCGCCGAAGCATGGCCTCCTGTTGTGTCCAGGTGGGATCAAATAGCCCAAGCACAACCTTCCGTTGTTTTTGAGTAGGCCCAATTCAACAGCAGATCAGCGATTTTCTTGCCGGAGCAGCGGCCCAGCCTGTGTAGCGCTATCTGGCGAGGAACAGAAGCTCGGCTGGGATTAGAAGGAATCCAACGGCCAGAGACGCCCAAAATTCCAAATCCGACGGCTAATATCGCCGATGGCCTGAGAGGGCTAGATTAGTGCGCGATTTTAATGTCGGAGCAGCAGCCCAGCCCGTGTAGCGCTATCTGGCGAGGAACAAAAGCTCGGCTGTGATTAGAAGGAATCCAACAGCCAGAGACGCCCAAAATCCCAAATCCGACGGCTAATATCGCTGATGGCCTGAGAGGGCTGGATTAGTGCGCGATTTTAATGTATCTAAATTCATTTTCACCAGAGTATTGAAAGTCTAAGCTTCTAAATTTGGGCTTCCTGTCTTTGCAGCTGGGAATCGGTTAGCGGGGTTAGTGGATGGCGATGGTTTTGGCATCGAGGCTTCTATGACAACAATGATGAGAGGAGCGATGACAGAGGCATGGCAATAGTTGAGGTAGTCGGCTCTTCTTCGGCGTGTCCGTGGGAGTATCTCGGATTGTTTTGTTGCGGTGAAGTCGGAGCTGCGGCGGCGAGCCCCCGGTGCCAACGATGGTCTGTTCGGTGTCGCCAACCTTGCATGGTTTCTCCTTTGAATTTTCGGGTAAAAAGAAATTTACAAGTGATTTTTAGGCATTTTAGGGTACAAACGAGTGCACGAACCTCGATGTGAACAAATGGTCAAGAAGGACCGAGCAGGTGCATGCTCCCGCACGAACCTGGAATTTACAGTAGTTCTTTGTTGCACATTAATTCAGGTTGTCATGGTTGGAGCATCTTTCATCCATCAGAAGCTTGACGATTGACAACGGAAGAGAACCGGAGGCTTTACCATATTGCATGCCGGGCTGACCGTGCATTCTTTCTTCACCAGACAGACTGTTCATATCCACGTCAGGCTAGCAGTGCCGCGTACAAAGTCATGATGCATGTCGACCATGCATAGACGGCCACGTAAGCCTAGAGTTGCAGCGCCGCCTACCGGTCAACATCAAGACGCAGCCGGGTGGAACTTGAGAGCTAACCACACGAGCTTGTCGTGCTTAATTAGGCAAAGAAATTTTCAAGCAAGCATCAGCCGCCAACACGTATGCATGCGGCTGAACACGACTAGTTGTAAACAACCTTTTCCGTGGTAGAATCGTACTACCTCCGTTTCGAAATGTTCATCGCTGTTGACTAAGATATTTTGTTCTATGTTTGCAAGAAATATTTGAATAATGCGGATGGTCAAACGTTGCAGGAAAAAGTCAGTGTGGCAAATGTTTCTGTACGGAGTGAATATTAGACTAGCTGTGCTAAATAGTTGAATGTACTATGTAAAAAGTCAGCAGTGAGAATTTAAATTGATATTGATTAGGTATGTTCCAACCTCTGCATGGCCATTGTTGCCCTGGCCGCGGTTGCGGCAGCTTCCGTCGCCGAGGTCGAGCACACCTTTGTTGTAAGTTCAGAGACTAGTATAGAGCGAGCAATGCGTGACAATGGATCGATCGATTCATGCTTGATTTGTTCCTATATCATATGCCTAATGCTATTATAGGTGAGCGAGATGAAGATGACGCACCTGTGCAACGAGACGCTGGTCACCGTGGTGAACGGGCAGCTCCCAGGTCCGGCGATCGAGGTCACCGAGGGAGACTCCGTCGCCGTCCATGTCGTCAACAAGTCTCCCCACAACATAACAATCCATCGGTAATCATCAAATAATGACCAAGTATAACCAATTTCTGATCCTGCATTTGTCTTCTCTGAATAACCAAGCACTGCTCGCTAATCTTGTGCTTTGCTGACCTTGTTGATCATGTGCTTTGTGATGGATGCATGAAGGCATGGATTGAAGCAGCGGCTCAACTGCTGGGCCGACGGCGTGCCGATGATCACGCAGTGCCCTATTCGGCCAGGCCACAACTTCACGTACCATCTCAACGTCACCGGACAGGAAGGCACCCTGTCACTACTAGAAAAACCCCTACTAATGGCGCACCTAAAATGGCCATTAATGGCGCATCTGTGGTGCGCCATTGATAGCACGCCATTAGTAATTTTTAGTAATGGCGCACCACCTGGTGCGCCATTCGTATCTGGTATACTAATGGCGCACCATGCAGTGCGCCATTAGTATAGCCCACGGTGCGCCATTAGTATCTGGTATATTAATGGCGCACCATGCAGTGCGCCATTAGTATAGCCCACGGTGCGTCATTAGTATCTGGTATACTAATGGCGCACCACATAGAAGTGCGCCATTAGTATCTGGTATACTAATGGCGCACCACATATAAGTGCGCCATTAGTAACTATTTTTTTCAAATTTTTTTTTAATTTTTTTTTCAAATTTTTTATGGCTTAATCTCGGGTCAATATGCTCGTTTTTTGGCACGATATTATTTCAAATTTTGTTCCTGTTTTTGGATCTTGTACGTTCTTTTGCCGTGTTCTTTTGCCGGTGAGGAGTTCGCCGGAGAGGAGGAGGAGGAGGTCACCGGAGAGGCGCTCGCCTACATCGCCGGAGAGGAGGAGGAGGTCGCCGGAGAGGAGTTCACCGAAGCATCGGAGAGGAGGAAGGAGAAACCATGAGGGAATGGGAGGAGAGGAGGGAGGAGGAGCTCACCGGAGAGGAGGGGGGAGAAACCGTGAGGGGAGGAGAGGAGGAGGAGGTCGCCGGAGAGGAGAAGGAGGTCGCCGGAGAGGAGAAGGAGGTCGCCGGAGAGGAGAAGGAGGTCGCCGGAGAGGAGGAGGAGGTCGCCGGAGAGGAGAAGGAGGTCGCCGGAGAGGAGAAGGAGGAGAAGGAGGTCGCCGGAGAGGAGAAGGAGGTCGCCGGAGAGGAGGAGAAGGAGTGGAGGAGAGGAGAGGAGGAGATGGAGTGGAGGAGAGGTGGAGTGGAGGAGAGGAGAGTAGGAGATGGAGTGGAGGAGAGGTGGAGTGGAGGAGGTGCACCCAGCCATATATACGACATACTAATGGCGCACCATGGGCAGGTGCGCCATTAGTAATTTTTTTTTATTTTTTTGATTTATTTTGAATTTTGAAGGCGGGAAGATACTAATGGCGCACCATGGGCAGGTGCGCCATTATTTTTTTATTTTTTTGATTTATTTTGAATTTTGAAGGCGGGAAGATACTAATGGCGCACCATGGGCAGGTGCGCCATTAGTAATTTTTTTTATTTTTTTTTGATTTGTTTTGAATTTTGAAGGCGGGAAGATACTAATGGCGCACCATGGGCAGGTGCGCCATTAGTAATTTTTTTTAATTTTTTTGAATTTTTTTCCACTCTAGATCTTAAAAGCCTGTATCTTTTTTTCTGTTAGGTTTTTGAGGATTTTGAAAATGTTTAACGGGGTTTTCCCAGTTAAATTTGGATGTAACTTTTCGAGTAGATGCTTTTTCATATAAAAAACTTTTTCATCCGAGTTAGTATGCAAAAGTTATGCCCATTTTTACAAATTCTCGCGAGATTTTGCAAATGAAGTCGAAATTCATATTTGCAAATTTTCCCAACAACTAGACCACATATCACATGGGAAACTTATTTTCTTTTATTTTTTTGACATTTTCATCATTTTCTTTTAATTTTTTTAAAACTGAAAAGGCGATCCACGGGGGGTGGGGGGGGGGGGTGCGTTCGATGTTGGGGCAAGTTAGTAATGGCGCACCGTGGTGTGGTGCGCCATTACTAGTTTAACTAGTAATGGCGCACCACACCCACGGTGCGCCATTACTACTTTTAAAAAAAATAAAAAAAAATTGATTTTTTTTGAAAAAAACTTAGTAATGGCGCACCAGTGGAAAGTGCGCCATTACTAGTTAAAACTAGTAATGGCGCACCGAGACATGGTGCGCCATTAGTATCAAATTTTTTTTTATATTTTTTTAACTTTTTTTTTTAAAACTACTAATGGCGCACGACTGATGTGGTGCGCCATTACTATGTCAATTAGTAATGGCGCACTATGCAATGGTGCGCCATTAATAATAAAAAAAATTATATTTTTTTTCAAAACTACTAATGGCGCACCGAGACATGGTGCGCCATTAGAATATACTAATAGCGCACCACATCACCGGTGCATCATTAGTGGCCATTCCATCTATAGCCCTTTTTGTAGTAGTGTGTGGTGGCACGCTCACGTCTCCTGCCTCCGGGCCAGCCTGCACGGCGCCTTCGTCATCCGGCCGCGGCACGCCTACCCATTTCCGAAGCCCCACAAGGAGATCCCCATCGTTATAGGTTCTTCAGAGATTGTTCATATATCAAATCCACTTCTTGCATGCAAATCAATTTGGCGTCGGTCGATGAGATTCTGATCGAGATCGATCGAACTGGTGTCAATGATCTTGATCATGGCAGGTGAGTGGTGGAACATCAACCTCGCACAATTGGGCAAGAACATGGAGGATGGCTACTACGACGACACCTCCAGTGCAACCACGATCAATGGCAAGCTTGGCGATCTCTACAACTGCTCCGGTAATCATCTGTTTTTAGATAACATGCATGTATTCTACTGTGTCTAAAAATGTTACTCTATTTCTCTTTATTTCTGTGATATAGTGAAAATTATTGTACCATGTCCATGTCTAATCTAAAGGTTATTATTACTACTTTATTTCTCTTTTGTTCATCAACGTGAAGGGGTTGTGGAAGATGGGTTGGTGCTGGACGTGGAGCCCGGCAAGACCTACCTGCTCCGCCTCCTCAACGCCGCGCTCTACTCCGAGTACTACGTCAAGATCGCCGGGCACGAGTTCACGGTGGTCGGCGCCGACGCCAACTACGTCCGCCCCTTCACCACGGACGTCGTTGCCATCGGCCCCGGCGAGACAGTGGACGCGCTTGTGGTCGCCAGCGCGATCCCCGGCAAGTACTACATGGTCGCCGTGGGTGGCCAGGCGCCCAAGCCCGACATCCAGATCCCCGCGACCCTGTCGAGAGCGACGGTGCGGTATGCGATCGGCGCCGGCAACGATGACGAGGCGGCACCGCCGGTGGCACCGGAGATGCCTGACCAGCACGACTTCATGGTGTCCTTCAACTTCCATGGCAACTTGAGCAGCCTGAACCGGACGGGCTCGCCGCAGGTGCCGGCGACCGCTGATGAGAGCCTGTTCGTCGTGCTCCGCATGGGCTCCATCTGCCGACAAGGTCGACTGTCTTGCAAGAGGAGCGGGAGCAAGGAGTCCATCATCGTGGAGACCATGAACAACGTGTCCTTCGAGCTCCCCGCCGCGGCGGCAGCCACGCCGCTGCTGGAGGAGCTCTACTACAACAACCGCCGCAACGGAACGGCCGGCGGCGGCGGCGGGCTTGACCAGCTGTACACGCTGCCGGACAGGCCGGCGAGGCCGTTCAACTACACGGACCGCGCCCTGATCCCGTGGGGCCCCAACGAGGCGTGGCTGGAGCCGACGGAGAAAGCGGCGGTGGCGCGGCGGTTCCGGCATGGCGCGGTGGTGGACATCGTGTTCCAGAACGCGGCGATGATGGACACCGACAACCACCCGATGCACCTGCACGGGCATGACATGTTCGTGCTCGCGCAGGGGCACGACAACTACGACGCGGTGAGGGACGTGGCGAGCTACAATCTCGTGGATCCGCCGCTCAGGAACACGGTGCTTGTCCCCAGGCTAGGCTGGGCTGCCGTCCGCTTCGTGGCCGACAATCCAGGTGCGTACCCAGGGCATGGGTTTCTTCATCAGTTTGTCTAATTCATATCTATGTACGTGTTTTCTAAGTATGTCACATCTAAACTTTCATAAATAACGCAGTAACAAGAAAAAAAAATGCTGGGACAAAAGAAAATAGACCACAAACATAGTGAATATCAGGTTTATGTCACATCTAGATGTGTCCTAGACAGACTTTTTGTTCATCCAGTCATTCCAATTTGCTTGTCGTAAACTGTTTATTTGGGTTTCCTTGAGAATTTGAAAACTTTGAAACTGTAATTTATAAGGGCAACACCGGAAATCTGATATGAGAGAGAGAGAGAGAATTTTACTCCAATTTGTCTGTCTAGTCCCTATAAAAAAGTTTGACTTATTTGATCCATTATTTCCTTGTATATACATTGTTTTAGATATGAAGTGTACAAGTTTTTCCCAAGGGATCTGATGCTTCTCTCTCTTATACATTTAATTTTATAGGGGTGTCGTACATGCATTGCCACTACGAGCTTCATGTGTCGATTGGAATGGCGGCTGTGTTCATCATAGAAGACGGGCCAACATTTGAATCAGCTCTTCCATCGCCGCCTGTAGATTTTCCCAAATGCAACCAATAGTCTAGCAGTGACTGGAAAAAGAGTGATATCTTGGACATTAATTAGCATTATATATAGAAACGAGGTTGGCTTTGTATTATTTTCTATAATAATTTAAACAAGGGGTAACAGTTTGATTCCATTGGCACAAGGGCTGCAACTTTACATTAACTGGAGAATACCCTACGCGTTGCTGCGGAAATTGATTGCAATATATTTCAGTGATTTGATTGTGTGAAGCTTCCATCATTGAATAAATGCTATATGAACTAAAGCTAAAAATAAATATTATATATTTTATTTGATTATTGTGTAGTCAGAAAATATTTTGAATATAAGTGGCATAACATAATGGAAAACTTTTTGCATGCATGTTGAGTGGACCTTTTATGAGGTGGCATGTGTGATGAGGTGAAAGGTGTGCATGGGATCAACTAACAATGAAAAACTTCTTCTCATGCATGCAGTGGTGGGTCTTTGATATAATAAACATTTATCATGAAATAAGGAAATAAATAATAACTTTATTATTGCCTCTAGGGCATATTTCCTTCAGTCTCCCACTTGCACTAGAGTCAATAATCTAGTTCACATTGCCATGTGATTTAACACCAATATTCATATATGTATATGATTAACACCCATAGTTCACATCGTCATGTGACCAACACCCAAAGGGTTTATTAGAGTCAATAATCTAGTGCACATCGCTATGTGATTAACACCCAAAAGAGTATTAAGGTGTGATCATGTTTTGCTCGTGAGAGAGGGTCCGTCACATTCAAAGCCGTATGTATTTTGCAAAATATTCTATGTCTACAATGCTCTGCACGGAGCTACTCTAGCCAATTGCTCCCACTTTCAATATGTATCCAGATTAAGACTTAGAGTCATCTGGATCAGTGCCAAAACTTGCATCGACGTAACCCTTTACGACGAACCTCTTGTCACCTCCATAATCGAGAAACATATCCTCATTCCACTAAGGATAATTTTGACCAATGTCCAGTGATCTACTCCTAGATCACTACTGTACTCCCTTGCCAAAACAGGGCAGAGTATACAATAGGTCTGGTCCATAGCATAGCCAACTTTTATAGAACCTATGACTGATGCATAGGGAATGACTTTCATTCTCTTTCTATTATCTGCTGTGGTCGGGATTTGAGTCTTACTCAATTTCATACCTTTGCAACACAGGCAAGAACTCTTTCTTTGACTGTTCCATTTTGAACTACTTCCAAATTTTGTCAAGGTATGTACTCATTGAAAATCTTATCAAGCATATTGATCTATCTCAATAGATCTTGATGCTCAATATGTAAGTAGCTTTACTGAAGTCTTTCTTTTAAAGAACTTCTTTCAAACACTCCTTTATGCTTTGCAGAATAATTCTACATTATTTCCGATCAACAATATGTCATTCACATATACTTATCAGAAATGTTGTAGTGCTCCCACTCACTTTCTTGTAAATACAGGCTTCACCGTAAGTCTGTAAAAAACTATATGCTTTGATCAACTTATCAAAGCGTATATTCCAACTCTGAGATGCTTGCACCAGTCCATAGACGGATCGCTGGAGCATATACACTTTGTTAGCACCTTTAGGATTGACAAAACCTTCTGTTTGCATCATATACAACTCTTCTTTAAGAAAACCATTAAGGAATGCAGTTTTGACATCCATTTGCCAGATTTCATAAAATGTGGCAATTGCTAACATGATTCCGACAGACTTAAGCATCGCTACAGTTGAGAAAATCTCATTGTAGTCAACACCTTGAACTTGTCAAAAACCTTTTTGCGACAAGTCGAGCATTGTAGATAGTAACACTACTATCAACGTCCGTCTTCCTCTTGAAGATCCATTTATTTCTTATGGTTTGCCGATCATCGGGCAAGTCCACCAAAGTCCACACTTTGTTCTCATACATGGATCCTATCTCAGATTTCATGGCCTCCAGCCATTTTGCGGAATCTGGACTCATCATCGCTTCCTCATAGTTCGTAGGTTTATCATGGTCTAGTAACATGACTTTCAGAACAGGATTACCGTACCACTCTGGTGCGGCCGTACTCTGGAAGACCTACGAGGTTCTGTAGTAACTTGATCTGAAGTTTCATGATCATCATCATTAGCTTCCTCACTGATTGGTATAGGAATTGTCGTGGTTCTAAGTCTGACAGTAGAGTGGGGGTAGGTATGGAGAGGCAAGGTCCTAGCTATGGAGAGGTTGTAAACACAAGCGATGTACGAGTTCAGGCCCTTCTCGGAGGAAGTAAAAGCCCTACGTCTCGGAGCCCTGAGGCGGTCGAGTGGATTATGTGTATAGGTGTTACAAGAGTGCGAACCCTTCTGCCTGTGGAGGGGGGTGGCTTATATAGAGTACGCCAGGACCCCTGCCAGCCCACGTAATGGAGGGTTTAAAGTATATTAAGTCTGGGGCGTTACTGGTAACGCCCCACATAAAGTGCCTTAACTATCATTAAGTCTATTCAATTACAGGCTGTTGCAGTGCAGAGTGCCTTCTGACCTTCTGGTGGTCGAGTGTATCTTCATGGTCGAGTGGGTCTCCATGGTCGATTCCTTCTAGTCAGTCGAGTGAGATCTTCATCGGTCGACTGGAAGGTGATCTCTTCTAAGGGTGCCCTTGGGTAGGACATCTAGGTCAGGCCTATGACCCTACCCTAGGTACATGAATCCATCATTAGCCCCCGAATGGATTGAGGCTTGAATGAGGAAGGAGTTGATGTTGTTTCCGATTGATTTTTGGTATACTGGCTATGCGTCGTTCGTGGCCAAGATCTTCTTTGTTGATAACGAGCAACTTTTCTTCAGTCGACTCGATCCATTCTTGTCTTTCGTCGAGTGACTTTTCAGAGTGCACCGGTTCCCGAGCGACGGATCGCAGGAGATCCCGCGTCTGACAGACTGATCTGCCGTTCGCGGATTCCACGGGATACAAAATTTGGGGAAGCACGCGAAGCGGGGCGGACCGCGGCGTTCGGAAAGGATAGGACATTAACGCCTCGATCCCCGCGCCGCTTTTTCCGCCACGTATCACGTCAATGCAACTGTTTCGGGATATGACCAAATTGACCGGGTCCACCTGTCATCCACTCGGAAGGGATGTTATAAATGCAACCAGCGAGGGTTTTCTGAACAGTGCTCCATTCTTTCTTCTCTGCTCTCCTCGTCTCCGCCCAACGCAGCTGCTTCCATCTCCGCAAAGTCCCTCTTCGCGCATCTCGCCGGCAGCCATGGTCAAGGATAAGACGGCGGTGCTGGAGCGCGCAAAGAAGGCGTCGGCAGCGGAGAAGGCGAAGGGAAGATCCACCAGCCGCAGCGGGTCTTCGTCGAGATCCCGCCTGCCGAAGGGCTGGGTCCAGGGAGATTGGATCCAGTCGACTATCAGGGAGAAGGATCTCCTCGACATGGCCGACGACGGGCTGATCCCCCACGGCGTCGCAAGACTTCCAGGAAAAGAGTGGCAACCCCAGCCGGAAGAGGGTGAGTGTGTGCTCCTGGCCACTCATGTCGATTGAGGATTTTCTCTGCCACCGAGCGTTTTCTTTCGTGGTTTTTTGAACTTCTTTGGAGCCCAACTCCACCACTTTACTCCGAACTCCATCGCGTATCTTGCTGCGTTTGTATCCATGTGCGAGAGCTTCCTGGGCTGTCGACCGCACTGGGGTTTGTTCAAGCACATCTTCACGTGTCGTTCTCAGACTGTGAAGAAGGCGAGTCCAGGCGATGAGAAAACCCAAGTTGCCCAAATGTGCGGCGGCCTGGGAATTCAAGTGAGGAATAAGAGCACCTTCCCAGCTATGACGTTTCCCGAGTCGGTCAGGGGCTGGCAGTCAACCTGGTTCTACTGCCAGAATGAGCCGACGTCGGGGCAGTCGAGTGGACTCCCTCCATTCACCATGAGCCGTGTGAACAAGCCCTCCTCTCTGAAGGTGGTTCCGGAGGAGAGAGCCGATGTGAAGATGTTGATGGATCGCGTGGTGCAGTTGGTTCTGGACGGCGTGACTGCATGGACCTTCTGGAGGTTTTCCTTCGGCGGCGTATCCAGCCTCTTCAGTTCCGGAGCCACTGCATGTGGTTGTACTGCGAAACTGATGACGAGACTCGAGTCCACCCGGAAGCAGTCGACGACGCCACGGTGGAAAGATGGATGGCCGCGGTCACTGGGAACAAGGATAATCCCCATGGATCCAGGAGGATTCCTCCACTCGACCATCACAGCGTTCCAGACAAGGTACATTCGGTCTGCCTTCTATTGTATATTTGTCGAATCTGTTTCTGTATGTTCTGCAACTTGGTCGATTGATCTCTGTCTTGACGTCTTCCAGGCCCTTACCGAGCTGTATTCGATGCCCAATGGAGCTCAGGCTCCGACTGAGGAGGGAGAAGCCAGCGGGGGCGAGAGTCAGGATGAGTGGGATTCAGGCGCTGCCGATGATGACAATGATGACGACGACGATGATGAGGACGAAGAAGAGGAGGAGGAGGAGGTTGCACCATCGCGCTCGGAAAGGCGGTCGAAACTTGTCCATGACCCCGCGACTGGACGCGGTAAGGGGGTTGCGACTGCCCCGCAGTCGACCAAACGCCCTCGGACCGCTTCTCCGGTGCCGAGTGAAAAGGCGCCGAAGCAGTCGAAGGTGGCTCCGTCGAAACCCGCCAAGCTCCTGCCGAAGATGAAGGTGTCCATCCCCACCATATCCGGGTAAACATGTTACTTGAGTCTTCTTGTTTTGTATAAGCTTTATCTCTGGTTGATACTTGAGTTAGTCGATTGATTCTTTGGAACTTCAGTGCTGCAACTTCTGAGACCTCAGGCAAGGCTGACGACCATGAGATGGAGGACGCAGCAACCTCAAATCCTGGTACTATACTCTCAATTCTGTCCTTAGTCGACTGACTCATGATTTCTAACTTTGATTCTTTTTCTGAAGCTCCACCCCATGACATTATCACCCTTCTTGAAGATGATGATGATGAGGATGAAGAACCGCTGAGGCACAGGATGAGCAGGAAGGCGTCTACTGGTACGGCAACCCAGGATGCGACAGCGCCCGAGACTGTGGTCACGGAGGGGGAGAACCCCACTCGACACACCGTGTCTTTCGCGGTGCCGTTGACGAGTGCTCATCCCACTTCGTCGAGTGCTGCACAACCTTCGCTCTTCACAACACATCACGTCCCAGAGGACCAAGCCAGCGCTGCTAAGGAGGCGATACGCCAAGCGGGGATCATGATGGAGCAGGTGAAGATCATCCGGGATGCAAGCCAAGCAGCTTATGACGCTAGCTCCGCCCTTCAAAGCAATGTTCAGGTCAGTCGACCACCGCCTGTTCTGTTAGGATATGCTATCAAAACTTTTTCTTTCTGAAATCCATAGCAATCACCCAAGGTGGGTGCCAACACCCACTGGGTGTGTCGATAAAAAACTCCGTGTTAGCAGGGGCATGCTGAGTGCACCCGCTGGGTGTAGTCCCCAAGGCTAAGGTCGACTGCTGGCAGTCGGCCTTAGGCTTTATAAGTAAAGGCTTTTCGTCATTCGACTGGATCGAATGGATTTCTGAAATCGGTGGGGGCACGCTGAGTGCACCCACTGGGTGTAGTCCCCGAGACTGTGGTCGATTGCTTGCAGTCGACTACAGTCTGAAGAGCACATCTTTTTTTTTGGGGGGGGGGGGTCGACTGGTCGACTCTGTCTTGAACAGAATTAGTGGGGGCACGCTGAGTGCACCCACTGGGTGTAGTCCCCGAGACTACGGTCGAATGCTTGCATTCGACTGTAGTCTTAGAAACGTATGATTTTCTCTTATCCACTCAGAAGTGAATTATCTTTGATATTTTGTCGATTGGTTCTTCGTAGAAATCCTGTGACCTTGCGGCTCGCTATACCGAACTGGAGCAGAAGCACATTCAGCTCGAGCTGGATCTGAAGCTGGTGCAGGAGAATCTGACGAAGGCGAAGGAGGAGACCAAAGGTATGTTCGGTGAGACCTCGACGACACCTTTTTTCCTTTCATTTGTTTCAGAATCTGACTTTGCTGTAACTTGCAAACAAGGTGAGGTAGGCCCAGAAGAGGAAAGACCTTGAGCTAGCTGAGAAGACCAAGCTTGCTGACGAGAAGTTAGCTTCAGTCACCAAGCTTGAACAGGAAAATACCAATCTGAAAGCTGCTCTGGCAATTGCCTCCAAGGATGTCGACCGACTGAAAACTGACAAGACTACCTTGACCGAGAAGATCAACCAGTTGACTGGGAAGAAGAATGACCTGGAAGGCTTCCTGGGTGGTCTTGCCAAGAAATTGTTCCTTATGCTCGAAGGTAATCTTTTACACTCGACCAACATTTTCAACTGTGATGCTTCCATTCGACCATTGTCCTGATTCGGCGTTTTGTCCTTGCAGAATTCTGTCGAAACTTTGAAGAAGAGACTAGCCAGTTGGAGCCGAACCTTAACCCTGTCAATTCTCCGGTGAATGACGAAGTTGCCATGAATGTCTTCCGACTGGAGTCCCGCGTTGCAGCTATCGCGGACTATCTTGCAAGGCTGAAGGCCGCCACTTCTCGCATCGACTCGACGCTTTGGCCCGGGGCGACACTTCAAAATGACCTCGAGTCATTGATGGCTCGACTAAATGCGGTCCCCGACCGTGTGCAAGAGTGGAAGAAGTCCTCGGCTCGGTGTGGCGCAGATGTTGCCCTGTGTCTGGCCCGAGTCCACTGCAAGGACGCACGAGAAGAGAAGCTGGCAGCTCTCCGAGTGGCCAACACCAAGAAACACGACTTCAGGTCCTTCATGGAAACTTTCATCGCTGCTGCTACCCGGATCGCAGACGGGATCGACCTCGACGAGTTCGTTGCTCCTTCCAGCCCTCCACAGGAGGGGTAAAAAACTTTCCTTAAGCTCGACACTTTAAATTTGCCTCGGTATGCCGAGTGGAATTGTAACCGATAAACCTTAACAGGCTTAGTGCCTGAGCACTCTCGGTTCCTTTAGGTATCGACCTAAACTTGGATTTGATGTTTGGATATGATTGCTCTTGGCTCGAATTGTCCTTTGCAGGTTCACAGCAAGATGCCCACTGCAGTCGACTTATTCCTTAGGCGAGCACTGGGCTGCAGCTAAGCCCCCGAGTGAGAGGTTTGCTCTTCACTCGGTAGGATTTCTTATACCTTAGGCGAGCACTGGGCTGCAGCTAGGCCTCCGAGTGAGAGGTTTGCTCTTCACTCGGTAGGATTTTTATAACTTAGGCGAGCGCTGGGCTGCAGCTAAGCCTCCGAGTGAGAGGTTTGCTCTTCACTCGGTAGGATTTTTATAACTTAGGCGAGCGCTGGGCTGCAGCTAAGCCCCCGAGTGAGAGGTTTGCTCTTCACTCGGTAGGATTTTTTACAACTTAGGCGAGCGCTGGGCTGCAGCTAAGCCCCCGAGTGAGAGGTTTGCTCTTCACTCGGTAGGATTTTTTATAACTTAGGCGAGCGCTGGGCTGCAGCTAAGCCCCCGAGTGAGAGGTTTTCTCTTCACTCGGTAGGATTTTTTATAACTTAGGCGAGTGCTGGGCTGCAGCTAAGCCCCCGAGTGAGAGGTTTGCTCTTCACTCGGTAGGATTTTTTACAACTTAGGCGAGCGCTAGGCTGCAGCTAAGCCCTCGAGTGAGAGGTTTGCTCTTCACTCGGTAGGATTTTCACGTTGTATTTGTGACGAAGCTCGGAGGAGAGAGTCGCAGTCTATCTGCACCTCGTCCTCCTTGCGAGTCCACATTATACTTATGGCGTAGCTCAGAGGAGAGGGTCGCAGTCGACCTGCACCTCGTCCCCCTTGCAAGCGTATGTTGTACTTAGGCGAGTACTTGGACTGCAGCTAAGCCTCCGAGTGGAAGTCTGGCTTATCACTCGGTAGGATTTTTTTATAACTTAGGCGAGTACTTGGACTGCAGCTAAGCCCCCGAGTGAGAGGTTTGCTCTTCACTCGGTAGGATTATTATAACTTAGGCGAGCACTGGGCTGCAGCTAAGCCCCCGAGTGGAAGTCTGGCTTACCACTCGGTAGGATTTTTATAACTTAGGCGAAACAGATTCGCGGCTAAGCCTCCGAGTGGAAGTCAGGCTTACCACTCAGTAGGATTTGTACAAACTTAGGTGAAACGGATTCGCGACTAAGCCACCCGCTGGGGGAAAAAATGACAAAAATTATGAAGGAATTATGGCACTATCATTTCGAGATCCATGAACTACAGAAGTATTTTATTACAACTCATCCGAGTGGAAAACTTTTAAGTGTAAAACGGACGGAGCAGATCCGCATTCCAAGCTCGGGGCTCTTTGATATTGCGTTCGACGTTGTAGAGACGGTATGCCCCGTTGTGGAGAACTTTGGTGACGATGAAGGGTCCTTCCCAAGAAGGAGCAAGCTTATGCTGTTTCTGCTGATCCACTCGGAGAACTAGATCTCCTTCTTGGATGGCTCGACCCCTCACATTCCTGGCGTGAAAGCGACGCAAGTCCTGTTGATAGATGGTCGATCGGATCAGAGCCATCTCCCTTTCTTCCTCTAGAAGGTCGACTGCGTCCTGACGCGCTTGCTCAGCTTCTGCTTCGTTGTAGAGTTCAACTCGAGGAGCATTGTGAAGAAGATCACTCGGCAAGACTGCCTCAGCTCCATAGACCAAAAAGAATGGAGTTCTTTCGGTCGACCGATTGGGTGTGGTCCGCAAACCCCAAAGCACCGAAGGGAGTTCGTCGACCCATGCTCCAGCCGCGTGCTTGAGATCACGCATCAGTCGGGGTTTTAAACCCTTGAGGATTAAGCCATTGGCTCGCTCTGCTTGTCCATTCGACTGCGGATGAGCGACCGAAGCGTAGTCGACTCGTGTGCCTTGAGCCTTGCAGAAATCCTTGAATTCTTCCGAGTCAAAGTTCGACCCATTATCCGTAATGATGCTGTGCGGGACTCCATATCTGAACGTCAGCTCTCTGATGAAGGTAACCGCAGTACCGGCGTCAAGATTCTTGATTGGTTTAGCCTCAATCCACTTCGTGAACTTGTCGACTGCGACCAGTACGTGCGTGAAACCACTTCGACCTGTTCTCAAGGGACCGACCATCTCCAACCCCCATACTGCAAACGGCCAGACGAGTGGAATGGTCTTCAGAGCTGACGCGGGCTTGTGTGACATATTGGAGTAGAACTGACATCCTTCGCACTTGTCCACTATTTCCTTTGCCATCTCATTCGCCCTTGGCCAGTAAAATCCAGCTCGGTATGCTTTGGCTACAATGGTCCGAGAAGACGCATGGTGACCACAGGTCCCCGAGTGGATATCATTGAGAATGATTCGACCTTCTTCTGGCGTTATGCATTTTTGACCAATCCCAGTCGGGCTTTCTCTATACAGCTGTCCTTTGATAACGGTAAAGGCTTTGGATCGACGGACGATCTGCCGAGCCTCTTCCTCATCCTCTGGGAGCTCTTTTCTCAGGATATACGCGATATAGGGGATTGTCCAGTCGGGAGTGACCACTAAAACCTCCATGACCAAGTCGACCACTGCTGGGACCTCAACCTCAGTCGGATCTGTGGCACTCTTGGGCTGTGGAGCTTCCTCTGTGAAGGGATCCTCTTTAACTGACGGAGTGTGTATATGCTCCAAAAACACACCACTCGGAATGGCTTCTCTTTTGGAACCTATCTTTGCCAGATCATCTGCTGCTTGATTTTTCAGTCGGGGGATGTGATGGAGCTCCAACCCCTCGAACTTCTTCTCCAGCTTCCTCACTGCATTGCAGTATCCAGTCATGGCTGGGCTTCTCACGTCCCACTCCTTCATCACCTGGTTGACCACTAAATCTGAATCGCCATAAACCATCAGGCGACGGACGCCGAGTGAGATGGCCATGCGCAATCCATATAAAAGGGCCTCATACTCTGCCTCATTGTTGGAGGAATCAAAGTGAATCTGGAGCACATACCTAAGCTTATCTCCTCTGGGGGAAACCAAAACAACCCCAGCACCAGAACCATTCAGCATCTTAGAGCCATCGAAGAACATGGTCCAATGCTCCGAGTGAACTTCAGTCGGCTGCTGTTGTTCAATCCACTCGGCGAGGAAATCTGCTATTGCCTGGGACTTAATGGCTTTCTTTGCTTCAAACTTGATATCAAGGGGAAGAAGTTCAATCGCCCATTTCGCCACTCGACCAGTTGCATCTCTATTGTGCAGAATCTCTGATAGTGGGGCGTCGCTGACGACTGTGATAGAATGATCAGAGAAATAATGAGCAACCTTCTTCGTGGTCATGTATATTCCATACACAAGCTTCTGATAATGAGGATATCTCTGCTTGGATGGAGTCAAGACTTCAGACAAATAATACACCGGGCGCTGAACTTTGAAGGCTTTTCCTTCTTCTTCCCGCTCGACCGTAAGTACTGTACTGACGACTTGTCCTATGGCTGCAATATAAAGCAACAGAGGCTCTTTGCTGATTGGAGCAGCAAGCACCGGCTGGGTGGAGAGCAGAGCTTTTAGCTCGGCAAACGCTGCATCAGCTTCTGGAGTCCACTCGAACTTGTCTGCCTTCTTCATCAGTCGGTAAAGAGGCAATGCCTTTTCACCGAGTCGTGAGATGAATCGACTTAATGCGGCCAAGCATCCAGCAAGCTTCTGGACATCGTGCACTCGCACAGGGCGTTTCATTCAGAGAATAGTGCCGATCTTCTCCGGATTAGCGTCGATCCCTCGCTCGGAAACGAGAAAACCGAGTAACTTTCCACCAGGAACTCCGAATGTGCACTTCGATGGATTGAGCTTGATATCATACCTTCTGAGGTTGGCAAATGTTTCGGCGAGGTCAGCAAGCAGGTCGGAACCTTTTCGCGACTTAACGACGATATCATCCATATACGCTTCCACATTCCGACTGATTTGAGTGAGAAGACACTTCTGAATCATACGCATAAATGTGGCTCCGGCATTCTTGAGGCCGAATGGCATGGTGATATAGCAGAAGCACCCGAATGGAGTGATGAAAGCTGTTTTTACTTCGTCGGGTCCATACAGACGGATCTGATGATACCCGGAATATGCGTCTAGAAAAGACAACATCTCACATCCCGCGGTCGAGTCAACAATTTGATCTATGCGAGGGAGAGGAAAATGATCTTTCGGGCAGGCCCGATTGATGTGATTGAAGTCAATGCACATGCGGAGTGAGTTGTCCTTCTTGGGAACCATGACGACATTAGCGAGCCACTCGGAGTGGTATATCTCTCGGATAAATCCTGCCGCCAACAGTCGAGCCACTTCCTCACCAATAGATTTTCTCTTCTGGACGGCGGACCGCCGAAGATGCTCTTTGACTGGTTTTGCTGATTTGTCGACTCTGAGGCGATGCTCAGCCAGTCCCCTGGGAACACCTGGCATGTCAGCTGGCTTCCATGCAAAAATATCCCAGTTCTCACGGAGGAACTGGATGAGCGCTTCTTCCTATTTCGGGTCGAGTGTCGTGGAGATGTGGGTCGGGGCTGCATTGGGGTCGGTCGGGTGTATGTGAACAGGCTTCGTCTCACCAGACGACTGAAATGCAGATTCTGTGGCTAGTTTCTTGGATCGCAACAAATCACTCGGATCTGCGTTTTTCTTGTATTCTTCGAACTCGACCGCTGTCACCTGGGAATCGGCAATCTTCGAGCCCTTCTGAAAGCACTCTTCTGCCTTTTTCCGATCGCCAGTGACAGTGATCACTCCTTTGGGACCTGGCATTTTTAGTTTGAGGTACACGTAACATGGTCGAGCCATGAACCGTGCATAGGCGGGCCTCCCCAAAATGGCGTGGTACGCGCTCTGAAAATCCACAACCTCAAAGGTCAACTTTTCCTTGCGAAAATGCTTTGAGTCGCCAAAAACCACGTCCAGAGCTATTTGGCCGAGTGAGTTGGCTTTCTTCCTTGGTATGACTCCGTGGAAACTCATGTTGCTGGTGCTCAGTCGGGACATCGGGATGCCCATTCCTTTCAGTGTGTCTGCATACAACAAGTTCAGCCCACTACCACCGTCCATCAGCACTTTCGTCAGTCGAGTGCCTTCAACAACTGGATCGACCACCAAAGCTTGCCTCCCAGGGGTGGCAATATGAGTCGGATGATCAGATTGGTCGAATGTGATGGGTGTTTGGGACCATCTCAGATAACTTGGTTTTGCTGGGGCAACCATATTCACCTCACGGTTAATGACTTTCAGTCGACTCTTGCTTTCCACATCCGCGAAGATCATCAGAGTGGAGTTGATATGCGGATATTCTTCCTCACTGTCCTCTTTGTCTCTGGCCTTGTCTGACTCCTTCTCCTTGTCTTTAGACTGTTTTCCCTGAAACTGCTGGATCAGGAGTCGACACTGGCGAGTGGTGTGCTTTGGGTAAATGATGTTGCCCTCTTCATCTTTCTTCGTGTGGATGTGGCATGGCATATCCATCACGTCATTTCCTTCTTTATCCTTTACTTTCTTAGGATTCCAGGATCCTTTTGGCTTCCCTTTGAACTTTCCCTGAGTCACGGCCAGGGCCTCTCCAGGAGCTGCTGGCTCGGCTTTCTGCTTCTGTTTCCGACTGGAATTTCCCTTCTCCGACTGACTTGGCTTATACTTGCCGCTTCGGAGTCGGTCCTCTTCCTCGCCATTGGCGTACTTGGTAGCAATCTCCATCATTCGACTCAGGGTCATGTCCCCGGTTCGACCAAACTTCAGACTCAATTCCCTGTTCTTGACGCCATCTTTGAAGGCGCAGACTGCTTGATGATCAGACACATTTTCCACAGTATGGTGCAGAGTGATCCACCTCTGAATGTACTCTCTGAGAGTCTCATTGGTCTTCTGCACACAAACTTGCAGCTCTGTCAAACCAGCTGGTCGCTTGCAAGTTCCTTCAAAAGTTCTAACGAACACTCGGGACAAATCTTCCAAAGTGTAAATACTGCTAGGAGGTAACTGATTCAACCACGCTCTGGCTGAACCTTCCAGCATGAGGGGCAAATGCTTCATGGCCACCTCGTCATTCCCACCACCAATCTGAACAGCCACTCGGTAGTCCTCAAGCCAAGTTTCAGGCTTGGACTCCCCAGTGAATTTGCTGACTCCTGTAGCCAACCTGAAATTGGGGGGAATCACTGCGGCTCTGACAGCCCTGCTAAAACACTCTGGACCAGAAACATGCACTCGACTGCTCGTGGGTGCATCTCTCTCGGGTCCACCTCGATGGGCTCTGTTCCGGTCGACCAAGCCTTGCACGATAATGGATCGCGCGTCGAAGCCTGGTTCCCTGGGGTCGACTGGAACTCTTCGCCCTGCACTGAACTGACGCCTGTCATCCTATCGCCGAGGAGCGTAAGACCCTTCCCTCGGAGGGGAAATGGGCACTCGACGCCTGTCATCTCGGTCGTGTCGGTCTCCATACTGATCTCGCTGGTTGTCGCGCCCTTCCCGCCGCGGAGGCGATCTGGGACTGTGAGCCGACTGAACCGTATTCGCAGCGACGGATCAACTGTGAATTCTGTTGCGCGACTGCGACACGGCTGAGTTCTGGTCCCCTGCTGCTCGGAGCAAATCTCTGATCTGCATCAAGCCTCTCCCAGCTTCCGACTGTGAAGGCTGGATGGACTCTGCTATACGGGTTGCAGCTGCTAAATTCTGAATTGGCGTGCGGTATACCTGAGTCGGCAGGAAGAGTTGACGTCGACTGGCTTCGGGAACTCGTCGCCGCGCGCGCTCGTCGAGTGCTCGCTGAAGGTTCTTCAGACGAGCGCGTTCAGCCACATTGGCCAAACGTGCCTCCTCTAAGGCACGAGCCTCGGGGGTTTCTCCCGTAATGGGAGTATGCAGGGCATCCATGTTCCTGCGGCGAAGCACTTCTCTCTGCAGAGACTCGAGTGTCTCGGGCTGGTACTCTTCGTGGTCCTGTGCGGGGTCACCTCCACCGCCCGCTCCGCCACCATGGGCGAAGCCGGGAGGACTGTGGGGCCCGTCGACCATGAGAATTTCCGCCGCTGGATCACTGCTATCGCATTCGGATGCAGTCTCTACGGAGCCAGTCGACAGATCGAACAGGCCGTAGAGAGATTCGTCGGGCTCGATTGCCGCAACTTGTGCGATGGCCGTCTGGCGAGCCACCGCGTGCTTCACCCACCGCTGAAGCCTCGACCGACCAGAGCACTTGCGCTGGTGGGAGACCGGACGGGTGACCAATAAAGGAGTCGACCGATAGGGGGCCGACGGTTGCCGCAGCAGAACGCCGCGGACACATGCGCGAAAATGCATCGCACCGCGGACGGGGAGCGCATCAACGTCGAGTGGAGCCTCCTGGAGCCACGCGGAGTCGTCGGCAATGAAGGTGAGAGCGCCAAGACGGATCTCGCGCCCCTCGACCAAAACTCCAGCAGTCATCATGATGAAAGTACTCGGAAATACCGCAACTTCTCCACAAAATCGCTAAAACACCGGCCCCACGGTGGGCGCCAACTGTCGTGGTCCTAAGTCTGACAGTAGAGTGGGGGGTAGGTATGGAGAGGCAATGTCCTAGCTATGGAGAGGTTGTAAACACAAGCGATGTACGAGTTTAGGCCCTTCTCGGAGGAGGTAAAAGCCCTACGTCTCGGAGCCCTGAGGCGGTCGAGTGGATTATGTGTATAGGTGTTACAAGAGTGCGAACCCTTCTGCCTGTGGAGGGGGGTGGCTTATATAGAGTACGCCAGGACCCCTGCCAGCCCACGTAATGGAGGGTTTAAAGTATATTAAGTCTGGGGTGTTACTGGTAACGCCCCACATAAAGTGCCCTAACTATCATTAAGTCTATTCAATTACAGGCCGTTGCAGTGCAGAGTGCCTTCTGACCTTCTGGTGGTCGAGTGTATCTTCATGGTCGAGTGGGTCTCCATGGTCGAGTCCTTCTAGTCAGTCGAGTGAGATCTTCATCGGTCGACTGGAAGGTGATCTCTTCTAAGGGTGCCCTTGGGTAGGACATCTAGGTCAGGCCTATGACCCTACCCTAGGTACATGAATCCATCAGGAATCACTGGAACTGATTTCAGTGATGAACTATTTTCCAATTCGGGAGCAGGTACAATTACCTCATCAAGTTCTACTTTCTTCCCACTCACTTCTTTCGAGAAACTCCTTCTCTAGAAAGGATCAATTTTGAGCAACGAATATCTTGCCTTCGGATCTGTGATAGAAGGTGTACCCAACAATTTCCTTTGGGTATTCTATGAAGACGCACTTCTCCGATTTAGGTTCGAGCTTATCAAGTTGAAAACCTTTTTCATATAAGCATCGCAACTCCAAACTTTAAGAAACGACAACTTGGGTTTCTTGCTAAACCACAATTCATATGGTGTCGTCTCAACGGATTTAGATGGTGCCCTTTTAACGTGAATGCAGCTGTCTCTAATGCATAACCCCAAAACAATAGTGGTAAATCAGTAAGAGACATCATAGATCACACCATATCCAATAAAGTGCGGTTACGACGTTCGGACACACCATAACGTTGTGGTGTTCCAGGTGGCGTGAGCTGTGAAACTATTCCACGTTTTTAATTGAAGACCAAACTCGTAACTCAAATATTCGTCTTCGCGATCAGATCGCAGAAACTTTATTTTCTTGTTACGATGATTTTTCCACTTCACTCTGAAATTCTTTGAACCTTTCAACTATTTCAGACTTATGTTTCATCAAGTAGATATACCCATATCTGCTCAAATCATCTTGTGAAGGTCAAAAAATAATGATACTTGCCACGAGCATCAACACTCATTGGATCGCATACATCGGTATGTATTATTTCTAATAAGTCAGTAGCTCGTTCCATTGTTCCGAAGAACGGAGTTTCAGTCATCTTGCCCAAAAGGCACGGTTCGCAAGTATCAAATGATTCATAACCAAGTGATTCCAAAAACCCATCAGCATGGAGTTTCTTCATGCACTTTACACCGATATGACCCAAACTGCAGTGCCACAAATAAGTTGCACTATCATTATTAACTTTGCATCTTTTGGCATCAATATTATGAATATGTGTATCACTACGATCGAGATCCAACAAACTATTTTCATTGGGTGTATGACCATTGAAGGTTTTATTCATTTAAACAGAACAACAATTATTCTTTGATTTTAAATGAAAAACCGTATTGCAATAAACATGATCAAATCATATTCATGCTCAACGCAAATGCCAAATAACACTTATTTAGGTTCTACACTAATCCCGAAAGTATAGGGAGTGTGCGATGATGATCATATCAATCTTGGAACTACTTCCAACACACATCGTCACCTCACCCTCAACTAGTTTCTGTTTATTATGCAACTCCCGTTTCGAGTTACTACTCTTAGCAACTGAACCAGTATCGAATACCAAGGGGTTGCTATAAACACTAGTAAAGTACACATCAATAACATGTATATCAAATATACCTATGTTCACTTTGCCATCCTTCTTATCCGCCAAATACTTGGGGTAGTTCCACTTCAAGTGACCAGTCCCTTTGCAGTAGAATCACTTAGTCTTAGGCTTAGGTCCAGACTTGGGCTTCTTCACTTGAGCAGCAACTTGCCTGCTGTTCTTCTTGAAGTTCCCCTTCTTCCCTTTGCCCTTTTCTTGAAACTAGTGGTCTTGTCAATCATCAACACTTGATGCTCTTTCTTGATTTCTACCTTCGTCGATTTCAACATCACGAAGAGCTCGGGAATCGTTTTCGTCATCCCTTGCATACTATAGTTCATCACGAAGTTCTAGTATCTTAGTGATGGTGACTAGAGAATTCTGTCAATCACTATCTTATCTGGAAGATTAACTCCCACTTGATTCAAGCGGTTGAAGTACCCAGACAATCTGAGCACATGCTCACTAGTTGAGCGATTCTCCTCCATCTTTTAGCTATAGAACTTGTTGGAGACTTCATATCTCTCAACTCGGGTATTTGCTTGAAATATTAACTTCAACTCCTGGAACATCTCATATGGTCCATGACATTCAAAACGTCTTTGAAGTCCCGATTCTAAGCCGTTAAGCATGGTGCACTAAACTATCAAGTAGTCATCATATTGAGCTAGCCAAATGTTCATAACGTCTGCATCTGCTTCTGCAATAGGTCTGTCACCTAGTGGTGCATTAAGGTCATAATTCTTCTGTGCAGCAATGAGGATAAACCTCAGATCACGGATCCAATCCGCATCATTGCTACTAACATTTTTGAACACAATTTTCTCTAGGAACATATCAAAATAAACATATGAAAGCAACAACACGAGCTATTGATCTACAGCATAATTTGCAAAATACTACCAGGTACTAAGTTCATGATAAATTTAAGTTCAATTAATCATATTACTTAAGAACTCCCACTTAGACAGACATCTCTCTAGTAATCTAAGTGATTACGTGATCCAAATCAACTAAACCATGTCCGATCATCACGTGAGATGGAGTAGTTTCAATGGTGAACATCACTATGTTGATCATATCTACTATATGATTCACGTTCGACCTTTCGGTCTCCGTGTTCCGAGGCCATATCTGTATATGCTAGGCTCGTCAAGTTTAACCTGAGTATTCCGCGTGTGCAACTGTTTTGCACCCGTTGTATTTGAACGTAGAGCCTATCACACCCGATCATCACGTGGTGTCTCAGCACGAAGAACTTTCGCAACGGTGCATACTCAGGGAGAACACTTCTTGATAATTAGTGAGAGATCATCTTAAAACGCTACCGTCAATCAAAGCAAGATAAGATGCATAAAGGATAAACATCACATGCAATCAATATAAGTGATATGATATGGCCATCATCATCTTGTGCTTGTGATCTCCATCTTCAAAGCACCGTCGTGATCACCATCATCACCGGCGCGACACCTTGATCTCCATCGTAGCATCGTTGTCGTTATGCCATCTATTGCTTCTACGACTATCACTACCGCTTAGTGATAAAGTAAAGCAATTACAGGGCGTTTGCATTTCATACAATAAAGCGACAACCATATGGCTCCTGCCAGTTGCCGATAACTTCGGTTACAAAACATGATCATCTCATACAATAAAATATAGCATCACGTCTTGACCATATCATATCACAACATTCCCTGCAAAAACAAGTTAGACGTCCTCTACTTTGTTGTTGCAAGTTTTACGTGGCTGCTACGGGCTGAGCAAGAACCGTTCTTACCTACGCATCAAAACCACAACGATAGTTCGTCAAGTTAGTGTTGTTTTAACCTTCGCAAGGACCGGGCGTAGCCACACTCGGTTCAACTAAAGTTGGAGAAACAGACACCCGCTAGTCACCTGTGTGCAAAGCACGGCGGTAAAACCAGTCTCGCGTAAGCGTACGCGTAATGTCGGTCCGGGCCGCTTCATCCAACAATACCGCTGAACCAAAGTATGACATGCTGGTAAGCAGTATGACTTGTCTCGCCCACAACTCACTTGTGTTCTACTCGTGCATATAACATCAACGCATAAAACCTAGGCTCGGATGCCACTGTTGGGGAACGTAGTAATTTCAAAAATTTCCTACGCACACGCAAGATCATGGTGATGTATAGCAACGAGAGGGGAGTGTATCTTCATACCCTTGAAGATCGCTAAGAGGAAGCGTTTATCAACGCGGTTGATGTAATCGTACGTCTTCACGATCCGACCGATCCAAGTACCGAACGCACGGCACCTCCGAGTTCTGCACACGTTCAGCTCGATGACGTCCTCGCCTTCTCGATCCAGCAAGACGGGCGAAGTAGTAGATGAGATCCGGCAGCACGACGGCGTGGTGACGGTGTTGGTGAAGAACAATCTCCGCAGGGCTTCGTCTAAGCGCTACGAAAACTATGACGGAGGATAAACTAGAGGGGACGGGGTTGCCGGCACACGGCTTGGTGTTTCTTGATGTGTCTTTGGTGCTAGCCCTGCCCCTCTATTTATATGTTGAGCCTTGGGGTCGAAACTTGGAGTAAAAGCCTCTAAAAAGTCGGTTTCACCCGAAAGGCAAGAGTCCTTCTCGGACTCCAGGGCCAGACGCCAGGGTTCCCGGCGTCTGGACCCAGACGCCAGGGACCCTGGCGTCTGGCCCCTGGACTCCGCAAAACTTCCTTTTGCGCTTTCCAAAAACCTTGTGGGCTTTCCCCTTTGGCCCAAATAACATGTTCTCGTACCCAAACATTTCGGGAAACATCCGGAACCCCTTCCGGTGAATTCCGGGACCCTTCCGAAGATCAAACACTATTATCCCATATATCAAACTTTATCTCCGGACCATTCCGGAGTTCCTTGTCATGTCCATGATCTCATCTGGGACTTCGAACAACATTCGGTTACCAACATGCATAACTCATATAATACTATATCATCAACGAAACGTTAAGCGTGCGGACCCTACGGGTTCGAGAACTATGTAGACATGACCGAGACACGTTTCCGGTCGATAACCAATAGCGGGACCTGGATGCCCATATTGGCTCCCACATATTCTACGAAGATCTTTATTGGTCAAACCGCATAACAACATACGTTGTTCCCTTTGTCATCGGTATGTTACTTACCCGAGATTCGATCGTCGGTATCCAATACCTAGTTCAATCTCATTACCGGCAAGTCTCTTTACTCGTTACGTAATGCATCATTCCGTAACTAACTCATTAGCTACATTGCTTGCAAGGCTTATAGTGATGTGCATTACCGAGAGGGCCCAGAGATACCTCTCCGACAATCGGAGTGACAAAACCTAATCTCGAAATACGCCAACCCAACATGTACCTTTGGAGACACCAGTAGTACTCCTTTATAATCACCAAGTTACGTTGTGACGTTTGGTAGCACCCAAAGTGTTCCTCCAGTAAACGGGAGTTGCATAATCTCATAGTTACAGGAACATGTATAAGTCATGAAGAAAGCAATAGCAACATACTAAACGATCAAGTGCTAAGCTAACGGAATGGGTCAAGTCAATCACATCATTCTCCTAATGATGTGATCCCGTTAATCAAATGACAACTCATGTCTATGGTTAGGAAACTTAACCATCTTTGATTAACGAGCTAGTTAAGTAGAGGCATACTAGTGACACTATGTTTGTCTATGTATTCACACATGTATTATGTTTCCGGTTAATACAATTCTAGCATGAATAATAAACATTTATCATGAAATAAGGAAATAAATAATAACTTTATTATTGCCTCTAGGGCATATTTCCTTCAGTGTGCATGTTGAGATAAATAGGATAGTGGAGATCAACTTCTTGTGTATATTCTGGCCTTAACTTCTTATGTATATAGGATTAGTAACAATATGATTTACCTCAGCATAAGGCTGATGTCATTTAATGATAAATGATGACATAATAATTGGTAATAACTTCCTTTTCTAGTAGATAAGAAATTAGTCTTATAGTTGCAAGGTGATGGACCTAGGTGAGGAAACATATAAAAGACGGTTTACAAACTTTTTAAAAACTAAAATGAAAACACATTATTATAATATACCAAAAGAAGCGAAGCCGTCAAAGCTCTAAGTTACAGTGTTGAAGGCTAACCGACCAGTTGTGTGAGGTTGGATAACATGGTTGTGCAGCAATTAGTTTTTGTTTTGTTTTGAACAAACGGGCACATATTGCGTCATTTCTATTAATTAGTTGGTGCAATGTTTTGCCCTCTTGTGTTTTAAAGATCGTTGATAGAAACATGCATGGACTCATTTGTTTGCTAGTGCATGCTACTTCTTGAGTTTGCGTTGATTTTTTTCTTGAAGAGAAAAGGGTGATGCAGCAAAGTAGAGATAAGTATGTTCCTCCATTAAGAACCAATGTATCAATCCAGTAGAAGGTACAAGCAAGTCCCAACTGCCTCGCCGCCCCGCCCTCCCCTCAACCTCCCCACACCGCCGGTCTTGCCACCGTTCCTGCCTATCCCTCTAGTCGCAGGCCTCGCCGGTTTTTTCTCCGGCAAACTTGCACCCCCCCCCCCCCCCCCTGTTCGGGTGATGCAGTTGTTTCTTCCTTCCCTTCGGCGCCTCCTTTCTTCTAAGGAAAATCGACTGACCCGAATCAGATTTTCAGGCGACTAGAATTTAGCTATTGTGAACTATGTTAAACTGAATGTTGATGATGCTTTTGATGTTGATTCTCTGACGGATGCGGTTGGTGCTGTGTTGCGAGATAGTAATGGAAGATTTCTTGCAGCGAGCAATAACAACATATATTTCTGTGTTAGTGCCTTATCAGCGGAGATGACAGCGCTAAGGTTGAGTGTGAATCTGGCCTAGACAATATGCGTTGGGGGATCAATCATAATAATATATATAGTGAACCGCACCAATGAATTTTGATGAAGAAAGTTAGAGAATAACACACTCCACCAAATCTTGTAAGATGTAGCGCGATGTGATGTGCTATTAGCTATTAGCCAACCTATCGATGAGGCAATCCAAAGCGAAGCGGCCACAGATTACCAACGCGACGCCTAAGGAATCAGGAATGTCTGGCTACTGAATTTTCATGAACAGCTAGTGTAGATAGAGCTCGTGATTTTCGATACAGTGTAAACCGGGCGCATCTCGTCCGCACGATTACAAGATAGGATTGCATGCATGATAGCTAGGTGACCACGACGGGGACGGCCCTGAGGGGCACGGCGAGCGTGTTGACGGTGGTGAACTTCTCGGTCACGTCCAGCTCGTCGGCCGACACGCCGTCCGGGAGCCGCCACTCGAACGCGTGCAGCAGCGACGCCAGCACGAACGGCACGACCCGCTCCGCCATCGGCAGGCCGGGGCACAGCCGCCGGCCGGACCCGAACGGGATGAACTCGTAGTCCTTGCCTCGGAACTCCACCGCCCTATCCGCCGACTTATCCAGGAACCTCTCCGGCACGAACTCGTCCGGCCTCTCCCACGCCGCCGGGTCCCGCATGATCGCCCACACGTTGAAGATCACCGTGGCGCCCCTCGGCACGGCGAAGCCGCCGATCTCCACGCCGTCGTCCGCGGCCTGGTGCGGCAGCATGATCGGCGCCACCGGGTGCAGCCGCATCACCTCCTTCACCACGGCCTGCAGGTGCGGCAGGCTCGCCGCGTCGGGCTCCTCGAAGGCGTCCGTGTTGACCTTGCCGCCGAGGACGTCCTCCATCTCCGCGCGCGCCTTGGCCATGGCGCGCGGGTGCCGGAGCAGCTCGGCCATCGCCCACTCCACCGTGATGGCCATCGTGTCGGTCCCGGCCGCGAACACGTCGAACAGTATCACCGTCACCTTGTCGCGGCCGATCTTGCCGGCGGAAACGAGCTCCAGCAGTGAGTCCAGGAAGTCGCCGTGCGCGTGCTCGCCCGTGGACGTCCGGGCATCTGCCAGACGGCGGTCGATTATGCCGTCAAGTATGCCAAAGACCTTCTGGTAGCGCGCCCCCGTCCAGCGAAGCCAGCCCTGCAGGTCCAGCGGCCGGAGGAATGGGAAGAGGTCGGAGACGTTGGGCTTGGCGAGCGCGGCGATGATGTCCTCCACGACCTCCCGCAGCCCACTGGCGGACTCGCCGCCCACGTCCACCACGTCGACGGAGAAGAAGGCGCTGGACACCAGGTTCAGCACGCCGCCGTACACGGCCTGGCCGACGTCCACCTCCTCCCCCGCGTGGCGGCGGAAGTAGCCCACCATGTCGCGCACCTTGCGCTCGCGCACGCCGCGCGCGGCGGCGTGGCCACGCGGCGAGAATATGTGCGAGGCCACGATACCGCGCAGCGTCTTCCAGAGCGGGTCGGAGCTGGGCAGCCAGATCATGGACCGCCCGGAGTTAGCGACCGCGTTGGCGGCGTCCGGGACCGCGCGCGCGGCCAGGTGGCGGTCGTACCTGGTGTAGGCCTCCCGCGCGGCGTCACGCGAGGAGACCACCACGGTGGTGACCAGGCCGAGCTTGAGCTTCATGACGGGGCCGTGGACGTGCGCGAGGCGCGCCAGAGTGTGGTGCAGGTTGCCGCCTAGATCGAGCAGGTTGCCGAGGACCGGGAGCGGCGTCGGGCCCGGAGGCGGCCGTCCCCCGGTGCCCCCGCGGCGGGCTGCGCTGGTCAGGTAGTAGAGGAGCGCGGCGGCGAGCGTCGCCCATAGCAGCCAAACCTCGGTCTGCATGGCTGTGTGGCCTGCGATAGTACTGGGTGGTGTGCTCAGGCAGGAGTCTGGCCAGCGAAAACATTTGAGAGAGCCTACGCATCCCGGTCCCGCTATCTCGACCGTCCGTACGCGCAGCGATCCGCGTCGTCCTTCGCCACTAAAACAGGCATTGCCAGGCACGGGTCTGTGATCAATCTATGTTGCTGGAGGCTACTGTACCGGAGACTAGCTGCGCAGCCAGCTCAAAGACATATACGTCTGGACAAATTCGACAGGGGCTGCAGACGTCTTGTAGAACCCAGTAGCTTTTCAATCATTTTTTAAGGGGCGTAAGGGGGTTGCATGGGTAACGTGGTTCATCGGGCGGGGCTTTCTCTGTGCTTTCATTTCCCTCTCATTTTTCGCTTGCTGACTCACACAAATCTGTTTTCCTTTTCCTTTTTACATGTGGGGTGACGGCTGCAAACATATTGTGGGACACCATGGCAATAATGGTTTACATGGGTCGATGCGATCGAGACGAGAGCGTGACACCACAAACACAAATACTCTTTATGTTCCATAATAAAAGATGTTTTGAACACCATTGTAGTGTTAAAAGATCTTATGAGAAGGAGGGAGTAATAAAAAGAGAGATCAGAAATATGAACATTTGCGGATACATTGCAGGCTGCTCACACATCAGACGAGACGTCACAAAAGCCCGGGACTGATGCTTGGTCCATATATACTGGAACAGTTCGGAACTGACGCTTGGTCCATGTATACGACGACAGATACTATATACACGCTCCGCATGTAACATTGGCATGTTTGCTACTCTCTCCGTCACATAACATAAGAACACTTTTGACACTAATATAATGTTAAAAACGCTTTTATATTATAGGACGAAGGAAATATTTGAAAACTTGTCCGCAGAACGTCACAGACGCCATATATGTGCTCCCCACGGGATACGCTCACACAGTCCTGGGAAAGGTACATGTCAATATCATGTTTTCCTATAAAAAAAACATCATGTTCCACGTACATTGTCCACAATTCTTTTGGGCGCTCTCGTGTACCGAAATAAAAAAATGATGGGAGCAGTATGCGTATTGTCGTTTGCTTTTGGTCTGTATACTTCGGTTTTTGGGCTACAGATATGAACAAAATGCTACAGTATCTATGGCCCAACAAAGCTGGTAATGACTCTGCTAACCTGCTTTGGCCTGATGCATATCTCGAGAACTTGGCTGCGAACTAACGCTCAGGATAGCAAGGCCCGGGTGCGTAAGCTTTAAAAATCTGCGTCCGTCTGGCCAGTGGCCTTGTATAGTGACGGCGCGATAGGGTGCTGGTGCGGGAGTGTGATGCCGTTTGTTTGGTCGAGAGAATTTCGTGGAGGTTTTGCCTGTTTGAGAGTGATGTTTATATCCAATGTCAAATATCGAGATTAATTTTCATGAAATTAATTTTAGATGCATCATGAAATTAATTTTCATACCATATAGTAGTTTTCGTATTGTAGATGTTGATACTTTTTCCTACAAAGTTGGTCAAACTTTACAAAGTTTGACTTTGACCAAATCTTATATGCAGACTAAAAATGAACGAAGGAAGTACTAGGATATTAAAAGGATTGTGCGCGTTTTGCTAGGCCGTTGGTGTTGTTGAGATTCTTAAAAAAATTACTCGTTTTGTTTAAAAATGTAAGGTGTATTACTTTTTCAAAAAGTCCAACATCTTAAGTTTGATAAAATTTACGAAGACATATATCAAATTGATGTTATTAGATTCATCATGAAATGAATTTTCATATTATTTTTTTGGCTTAATATTGTGGATGTCGATATTTTTGGCTCTAAGCTTTGTCAAAATTAAAGAAATTCAACTTTCCAAAGAACTGATGCCCCTTTTATTTTGGAACTAATGGAATATTTTGTTTGGCGGATGGAGACTATAGAGTGTGTTTTATGTTTATTTATAATGCAGTTATTTGGTGGGCCTTTCATGGTGTGATTCTGTGTTATGCGCTAATCAAAACATACTTTTGTAGGTAAATTCATGTCTCGGTGGCTACATGTACTATATTGATGCTATAGTATCACCACATGATGGCGCTTCTTTTTTCTAGGTGGTAAGAGGGTGCACGGGGTTGATATATTTTTATAGCCGGTAGGTGTTGATTGATTTGAAAAAGCGTTGGCCTGATCAAAATCGTAAACCAAATGCAAAATTGAATATCTCAATCGAATAAAAGATTTTCAGAGTTAGGGATTATGATGAATTAAAATAATTAAATAGGGGAGCTCCTTGAGAAATTATTGACCCAGTCAAAATCAGATGACCAGGTCTAAACTGAAAACCTCAATTAATTGTGAGGACTTAAAAATTAAGAAGCATAGTGTATAGTATAAAATAATTGAATGGGAGCTTTGGGAAATTGACTGACTTGGTCAAAATCGGGTGACCCAATTCCAATTGGACACCTCAATTCATTGTGAGGCATTTTACCCCTAGGGAGCTTAGTGATATAGTAGATGGCAATGCCAAATGTTGGCATCAAACCCTCTCGTCGGTTGTTTTTTTAGCTTTAGCCTAATTTTTGTCATAGCCCATCCCACTATGTGATTACCTTTTTCTTTTGAGAAATGAGGAAATGATCCAAATCAGCCGGCTGATCTCGCTCACTGCATCGGTCACCTGTCGGGCCGTCCGATTCATTTTGATCGGGTCGACTACATGAAGGGCAAGCACATGAGACGTGAAACTTCCTGAAATGTTATCTTCTCGCTCGACCTTATCCACTCGTTGAATCTGTCTTCCTTGGCTTTTTCCCCCTCTTCTCTTCCTACTCTAGCGGCATAGAGGGTGGCGCTCTCTCCTTTTTTCTTTCCTTTGTGCTTTCCATGGACAGACGGTGCTGCGTGAAGATGCTGCGAGGAGATGTCGCAAGCATACGCAAGCCGCAAGCACACACAAGCGACGATGAAGTCCTCCGCTCGTTACTTGTGTGTTGCAATGGTCGAGGGTCAAGTGGAACACAGGCGTATGCGCGCTATGAGGGCGCGGCCGCGGCTGGGGCACACACGCATGTTGCGGAGCGAGGCAGGAAGGGGTCGGTCCAAGCTTGAGCTTGTCCATGGCCATGGCCGTGGCGGCCGGGCTCGGACTTGCATTTTTTTTTTTTACTTTTTTGTAACAAGGGTTCTGCTATGGTTTTTTGCAATAGTGGCGGTTGCAAAATAGAGGCTGCAACGACGGAGTTGTTGCAAATGGCAGCGGCGAATGATGACTATGCTAGTGCTACTGTGACGCGATGGCGATGTTTTTGTATTAAAAAAATCTGCAACAAAAGTCTTGTTGCTGGAAAAGAGAAGAGATAGGAGATGTTGTTGCAAATTTTACAATAAGAAATGTTTGTTGCCGGAATACACGGTAAAGGCTGAAATTTTATTTTATTTATTTTTGCAATAAAGATCCTGGTGCAACGGAGGTTTTACAACAAGAATCTTGTAGTGTGAAAATAGGGAAGAGAAATGATCCAATCAGGCGGCTCATGACGCAGCCGATCTCTTGAAAATATTAGCTGGCAGACGCATAGCACGCCCATTTCTTTTTCTATATCTATATAAACCAACGGAGAATCCTATTTGAAAAAATACACGAGCCACATCACACGGAGTGGTAGACCCCCTTTCCGGCTTATCAGCCTCACACGGCATAATCAAAGACATCACTTTAGTCCCGTCGTGATCGCTTGCATATGTATTGTGTGTCTAGAAAGAAAAGATGTCACCATGCATCCAACCGGAGAGCTGGATGGAGTCGCGTGACCGCCACGACGTCCCAGTTTTGCCAAGAAAACTCTAGAGCTAGCTTGATCACTGGATCGAGCGAATGTTGACAACCCCTTTTGGCCACCTCCACTCTTCACTTCAGCCGCGGAGGTTGAGGTAGACGCAGCACATTGCTCTCCTGGGCTGGCTCCATCACACACCACAAGCGCATAAATTTGAGGATCTCAAAGCACATGCGGTTGGCAATGCTTCGTCTTTGTTCTACCTATATGTATGCCTCTTGTTCTTCCCTCAGAAATAAACTTTTTTACTTCTTGTAGGGAAATACTCTTTGGCTCCCGCATGTATATACACCATATATGTTTTTTTTAAATAATTAAACAAAAAAGTCAAAATAGTTTAAAAGTATTTTTAGATTAAACTTGACTTACTTGCGCACTAGCATATAAATATTCATAGAAAAAAAACAACGTTAGCTTCACAGCGAAAAAAACAAAAATCATTTGCTATTATAGGTCACTATTCATGCTATTTTGACCGAAAATTTGTCTTTTTTGAAACGAAATCAAAGAGGAATTTTCTTTTTGTGGAACTTTTCTCATTGGTACAATGAAAGGTTAAGTTTATTTTAAAAATATTTTTTAAATTTTTTGACTTTTTGTTGAATTGCTAAAAAAAATCCATATAGGATAGAGATGTACCCAGGAACCAAATGTTCCCCTCCACTTCTTGTATGGTACCCTGTAATGAATACAGGTCGTGCATTCACTGAGATCCAACAGTGCATAGCGATCTATACTGATGAACTAACGGTATTGCAAGTACCGCTCGTTGCACGACTACCGGAATATCTGCTTGGAGAGCATTATAGGGAGATCACAAGTTTCCAGCTCTCCAAACAGATCAACCCGACTCACGTGTTTTCCTTGTTTTTTTCTTTTATTGGAACAAGAGGAGAGTCCAAAGGGACCTAGAGTCTACGTTAAAGATCAAGTGGCGGTACAATACATATTACAATATGACCTCAAAAATACACAAATTACAATCTACTCCCTGATTTTTATGAAGAGGAACCTAGACAAAGAAATCGGAACACACTTGGGGTCCAAAACACATTCCACACAGATGCAATCTCGTCGACATCGGGGACTGCGCCACTTGGTTCAGGTGGAACACAGGCGTGTGCGCGCTATGAGGGCACGGCCGTGGTTGGGGCACACACGCATGCTGCGGAGCGAGGCAGGAAGGGGCCGGTCCAAGCTTGAGCTTGTCCATGGCCATGGCCGTGGCGGCCGGGCTCGGACTTGCATTTCTTTTTACTTTTTTGTAACAAGGGTTCTGCTATGGCTTTTTGCACCAGTGGCGGTTGCAAGCCGCAAGAACGGTGTTGTTGCAAATGGCAGCGGCGAATGATGACTATGCTAGTCCTACTGTGATGCGGCGGCGATGTTTTCGTATTACAAAAAAAATATCTGCAACAAAAGTCTTGTTGCTGGAAAAGAGAAGAGATAGGAAATGTTGTTGCAAATTTTACAATAAGAAATGTTTGTTGCCGGAATACACGGTAAAGGCTGAAAATTTATTTTATTTATTTTTGCAACAAGGATCATGGTGCAACGGAGATTCTACAAAAGGATCTTTAAAAAAAAAATCCTACAACAAGGATCTTGTTGGGGGAAAATAGGGAAGAGAAACAATCCAATCGGGCGTCTCACGACCCAACTGATGGCAGATGCATAACGCCCCTTTTCTTTTTCTATATCTATATAAACCAACGGAGAATCCTATTGGGGGAAAACACTAGCCACATCACACGGAGTGGTAGACCCCCTTTCCGGCTTATCATCCTCACAGAGCATAATCAAAGACGTCACTTTAGTCCCGTCGTGATCGCTCGCATATGTACTGTGTGTCTAGAAAGAAAAGACGTCACCATGCATCCAACCGGAGAGCTGGATGGAGTCGCGTGACCGCCACGACGTCCCGGTTTTGCCAAGAAAACTCTAGAGCTAGCTTGATCACTGGATCGAGCGAATGTTGACAACCCCTTTTGGCCACCTCCACTCTTCACATCAGCCGCGGAGGTCGAGGTAGACACAACACATCGCTCTCCTAGGCTGGCTCCATCACACACCACAAGCGCATAAGTTTGAGGATCTCAAAGCACATGCGGTTAGCAATGCTTCTTCTTTGTTCTACCTATATGTATGCCTCTCGTTATCATAATCAAATTATTCTTTCATTCTTCCCTCAGAAAGAAACTTTTTTACTTCTTTTATGGTACCCTGTAATGAATACAGGTCGTGCATTCGCAGAGATCCAACGGTGCATAGCGATCTATACTGATGGAATTGAACTAGCGGTATTGCAAGTACCGCTGGTTGCACGACTACCGGAATATCTGCTTGGAGAGCATTATAGGGAGATCACAAGTATCCAGCTCTCCAAACAGATCAACCTGACTCACGTGTTTTCTTTCTTTTTTTATTTTATTGGAACAAGAGGAGAGTCCAAAGGGACCTAGAGTCTACGTTAAAGATCAAGTGGCGGTACAATACAGATTACAAAATGACCTTGAAAATACACAAATTACAATCTACTCCCTGATTTTTATGAAGAGGAACCTAGACAAAGAAACCGAAACACACTTGGGTCCAGAACAAATTCCACACAGCTGCAATCTCATCGACGTCGGGGACTTGGCCACTTGGTTCGTCAACACCTCGACCACTCCACTGCCCATCGCCGAGCATGCCCGAGAATGAATTTATCAAAATCGAGCAGGAGATGTACTACCTCCCATTTGGCATGAAAGATAGGAGTAAATAGATCGGTCGCCTAATGACCAGAAAATTCAGGAGCAGCCCAGATGACACCGACAGACGCTGCCGGAGGCACTGTAGCACCACAGCCAAAGCCCTTGATGATGAGCACAAACCCCATTGACAAGCATCTTCTTCCTGCTCTTCTTCCTCTCCATGTCCACCACCTCGGTGACGCCGGAGAAGAAAGGGCGGTGGATCCCACCCCAAACTCAGGGCATGAGGAGTTCTTGGCTTTTGATTCCTGAAGCTGCAGCTCACACCCCGCCACCACAACCCTGGCAATCATTGCCACCAGCATCTCGCACCACCTACAAGTTGTGTCCTAGTTCGATGTCATTTTATTTCTCTTTTGATCTACTTGTATGAGGTTTCCTTGCTACTTTGTATCGGTTCGGTTGTTTGTGCCTTTATTTACGCCGGGAGGGCAATGCGATGCAAATTTGAGTTTTAGCTCGGCAACTTACGTATGAACACAAGCAAAGAGTTTCTTCAGAAATGTTAGCCATGAAAGAGATCAAGTGGCAGGTGAGTACAAGAGCTGAGGTCTTGTGACCAGCCTGCAATTACTGCACACGTTCATATTTTCTTCTGTTTTGCGAATATGTTCATATCTTGTTAGGGGATTGTATCGGATATCTTCAAAAAGAACGCAACAAATTAGATTCATTCAAGCATGTAGTATTAGATTTTCATCTGCATGTGCTTGCGTTAAAGGTTAAGCCGACTGATGGACAAGGCATGCTCAATCATGCACAAAATTAGGAACTAGGTCGACTAGCGTGGTGACCGACACGGCCATGAGCGATGGATGGACACAGAAGGAGAGATCGACAAGGACGATTCCTATTCTGCGTGTAGGTCGCGCGGAAGCGACCCCAACCAGCTCATGTCCGGTTTTAGAAAGGTTCTGGAACCTTCCCAGAGCGGTTTTTATTTTTATTTCTTGTCATTTCTTTTGGTTTTCTCATTCTTTTCCTTTTCTTTATTCCTTTATCTTTTAATTTTCATTTTAACTTTCCTGTTTTTCTTTTTCGTTTTTTCTTCCAAATTTCATGAACATTTTCTGAAACATATTTTAAAATTCAGATATATATTTTTCAAACGGTGTGAACATCTTTTGGATTCAAAATTAATTCCAAATTAAAAGAACACATATTTTTTCAAATTGCAATATATTTTTAGTAATTCCTGAACATTTTTTAAATTCACAAACAATTTTTTGAAATCTTGAACATCTTTTAAGTTCGAAAACAGTGTTTAAAAATTCGTGAACATTTTCTAAAATTGCGATCATTTTTTTGGATTTCACAAACATTTTTTGAAATTGTGTAAATTTTTTGAACATTTTCAAAAAAACATGAATATTATTTTAGAGAATTCAGGAACGTTTTAAAGTTGTGAACATTTTTTGAATACATGAACATGTTCTTTCGAAATCCCGGACATTTTTTTGAATTGACGAACATTTTTTAAGAATTCAGAACAATTCGAAATCCTGAATTAGTTCTAAAAACATCCTCCTCTCTCGCTTTGTGTAGTAGCTTTTGTGTAGTAGCTGTTTCAGAACAAAAATCAGTATGACTGATGATGAACACACCTAAGTCCAGCAAACATTTGCCCATAACCAAATAGAAAAGAAACGCAATGGGCGGGGGCTGGAATCCCCAAGCATTTTTTTTTTTTTTGAGACAGAAACTTAGGCGCGCATTCAGCAAAAAATCATACTGGCAAGGAATTACATGTCAGTGAATTCAGCTAACAAAGCTGCAGCAAAGTACTGAATTCAGGTAAGAAGTTGGTAGTGGTGAGATAGAAACATATCAAGGGACGCAGCAACCAAGATAATATCACAAGAACACTGATTCCATTGCCCTCATAATCATGGCCTTCCACCAACCGATGAAACAACATTCAGACCAACTGCAGACTTTCAGAACGCAGATCAGCATCGCTGGTGAAGAATCTTGCAAAAAAAAAAACATGGCTGGTGAAGAAACACATTCAAATTCAGAGAACGTTTCTGCATACCCAAATTTTGGCGCTCATTCAGCTAAAAACTGAATTAAGCAAATACAGCGTCACCGAATCACACAAGCATCGAGTAAACACGCAGCAGAGTAGGATATAAAATTGTAACATATCGAGAGATGCAGTCAAGATAATACCAACACTGGTTCCATTGCATTCATACACATCGCCTTGCACTAACTACAGACCAAACCCTCACCAACGATTGAACAACACATGCACTAGGAAAGATGGAACAGCGGGAGCAGAGGGGGCTAGCCGCCGAAGCCGTAGAGAGTGCGGTCCTGTCGCTTGAGCGCGTAGACGACGTCCATGGCAGTGACGGTCTTGCGGCGGGCGTGCTCGGTGTAGGTGACGGCGTCGCGGATGACGTTCTCGAGAAAGATCTTGAGCACGCCGCGGGTCTCCTCGTAGATGAGCCCCGAGATGCGCTTCACGCCGCCCCTGCGCGCCAGCCGCCGGATCGCCGGCTTGGTGATGCCCTGGATGTTGTCGCGGAGAACCTTCCGGTGGCGCTTGGCTCCGCCCTTGCCCAGCCCCTTCCCTCCCTTGCCGCGGCCAGACATGGTCGACGGCTTCCTCCTTCCTTGGAGCTGCGAGCGGGCAGATTGGATCGGATGGATTTGGAGGGGAACGGTGGTGGCTGCGTCTGCTGGAGTGCGGTGGGGAGAAGGGGGATTTAACAGGGGAGGAGGGTCGGCCTGCCGTTGGATCCTAACGGAATGGACGGTCAGGATCTCGATCCGGGAGAGTGATGGCGCGGATCGCTGACGTGGCTCTCAAATTTCGTCCGGTGAGGCGCGCGGGAACTTACAAAAAATTGGAGACCTGCTATCCCTACGACACAAGGACTTTAGTACGTACGACAGTTCGGATCAAGCCGTTTATATGCATGACGAAACTGCAGGATGCCATTGGATTAGGGATTGTACCAAAATCGTATAAGTATCGTACGGAGAGTAATTTTGGAAAATTTAGACCCCATTTTGCCTTCCCGTTTTATTATTTGAAACACTCTTATGGGTGGAGTGGTAGACAACACAAAGGTTGCTGTCGTCGGCCCATGTTCAAGTCTTCTCACCTCCTATAAGAATAAGACAGGCTCATTCATTCTTTGAAAAAATTCAATCCATCCATCCATCATGGGACCCCATTTATATTTTTGATGAGTAGTGAGCGGTACGTTTCATCATCCATTAAGATGAAGATCGTCCGAGCCGGAAAGTTACAATGGGAAACAGGATGGGATGAACACGACACGCCAAAGGCGGAGGAAAAAGAAATAAGTGCTATAGGGAAAGAGTCTGCCACTTGCAATCACTGATCTCGTCTGACACAACCAACAAGAGGAGGACTCCGGCCTTCATCTTCATCTGGCCAAGCAGCAGAGGCTTGAGCTTGGTCATCTGGGCGCAAACCGACAACACCCTCAAGGAGGAGTGTTGATACGAAAAGAGGGGATCCAAGGTGGATCGCGGACTCGCTAACCCGATTTCAGATGAGAGCATCCGGTTCATTCACAAACTTGGCCAATCAATAAGACTAATGCGCATACCCAGTAGAAGAGCACCTCCAAGCCGCTAGTCCCCACAATCGGAGTCCCGCTCCAAGACGAAGGCCTCAAGAAGTGCATGACACATAGTGCCGCCATCGTCCCATCCAGAAACAACCGGATCGAGGGTTTCCCCTAGAACATTCAGAAGGAACACGACATTGCCCTCGACGACGCCTTCGAGAAGGTTATGGCGCTCACGAGCGTCACCATCATTGGGTCAACCAAGATTAAGCCAAGCTTACACCGCCAGCCGCACTGTTTAGATCCGAGACCGGCTGGCCCCCGTCCCTACCACCATCACACCGTACCAGAGACCCTCTATGGACTTCCGCCTCCGCAACATCTCCACTGCCTCGCTTGCCGGACCCAAATCGCAAGATGAAGCAGGGCGTCGTGGTTGGGACCGCCGGAGCTAGGCGCGTCAGGCGCACACGCCCCATGGACGAGGAATGTCAGGCGTCGCCACAAAAAGGATGCAGACCCATGGCCCAGATCCAGAACTCCCCCACACCACCGAGCCCTGCTAGGGGAAAGCCTGCCGCGGGGTAGGGACACCACCCCAATGAGCAGTAGGACCACCAGGGCGCTGCCCCGTGCCGGATCACGGCGCACCACCGGTCGTCATGATCCGTGCGCACGGCACCAACTGACCAACGAGGATGCCCCGCCGCTACCTTCCCTGGGGCACATGCGGCTTTGCCTGTGTCTCCTCGGACGGCGACGAAGTAGGGGAGGGGGAGGGGAGGCCTGGTGGCGCGGATAGGACCCCCCCCCCCCTCCACCCCCACCCCCGCATGTCGCTAGAGGAGGGTGAATAAAGAATTTTGTGCATGAGATTCATTCATTGCTAGTGAGAAGAAGCACATAGATGAATTGGATACAAAACTCTAAACGGTAACTAGCATCGGTGGTGAGAAAGCTTTCATGTGCCTTCGCACCAAAAGATTACTACTAGTAGTATGTCTAGTTTAATTAATGTGGTATGTTTGTTAGCCTGCATGAGACCTAATCATATCCGCATGGTTCAAAAATTAAACGTTTGGTATGCTAGCGTGCACCGAACTCTTGGCCCGCATGAAACTTAAAGCACTCTTGAGTCAGACCCACTAGGAATGATTGAATCAGTTGTTTCTAGCGAGCCAGGTTGAGTGAAGCCATGTCGAGCGCATGTGATGGGTCCGTTTGCACAAGAGGAGGGGAGAGGATGTGAGCGAATACTCAACCTGTACTTGGTTTGTTCTCTTACCTCCCTTAATTTCCTTCTCTAATCTCCTTTTCTTGGTCCCATAAAATCTTCACAAGTGTTCTTCGATTCGAGATAAGCTCTACACGGAAAAGATACTCATCGATTTTGTGGTTTCATTCAAGCGATCGGTTCGTAATTTCGTTGACCGTAAATGCTCAATTTCGTGTTGATGTTTGGAGCGATTTTGGACGGATCTTGAAAAGTTTGTCACGCACGATCGACCGTTCGACATTTCCATTTACCTGTAGTTTCATCTCGACATTTCACACAACTCTCGTGTTATACATTCTCGGTGTCAACGGTCGTAGACGAGTAAATCTACATCTACTTAGTGGACTGTGCAAATGCATATGTGTTATCTGTTCAGTGACACTCATTAAACTCCTTCAGCTACTACCATCTAATCCACACAACGGTGATTCAATTTGAGATAAGCTCTACACGAAAAAGATGCACATCGACATTGTGGTTCCATTCATGTGTCGGTTTGTAGTTTTGCTGACCGTAAATATTCAACTTCATGTTCATGTTTGGACCTATTTCAGACAAATTTTATCAAACTCGTTGCGCACAATCGGCCGTTTGAAATTTCCTTCGGTGAGTACCTTCATCTCATTGTTTCAAGATGACTTCCATGTTGTACGTTTTCTGTTATGACATCGCACGCACACTGCACTCCTCCACCCCATCGTCTGCCTCGGTGCCCTCCTCCTCACCCCCCTCTCGCAGACTTTCCCTGTAGCGAGGACACTAGCAACTAGTTCATCATGTCACCTGCGACTTCGTGCTCGTCGCGTAGGACAGATCATGGCGGCCACCAACCATCGTAGGCGCCAAGGCACTTTAGTGTAACTCTGTGTGCCATGTGTAGCTGTTAACTCTTAATCATCTCCTTGTATGCAACGAAACGCCATGTAGTTGCATCAGCCCAGCCAATATAGGCCACCAAACCCCAGGCAAAAATTGCTACCCTAATGCAGCCAGTCTACATGCTGGCTACCAAACAACAGACAACATGATTTTTACCCTAGATGTGCTCAGCCAGGCCCAACCAAGTCACAGATGCAAGCAGGCAAAAAAGGTTGCAGGTAACCAAATACGTCGATGATGCCTCAACAAACCACTAATAATGTGTTTGATAGCCTGCATCATATCCCTAAATAGGCTCATTGGGTGCAAGAAAAAAAAACTTTGGTAGCATACATGGAGGCCTGACTCGCTTGCGTGAACCTTAAAGCAGTCCAGAGCATGGCTTGCTAGGAACGCTCGAATCAGCCGCTTCCAGCAATCCGGGATGAGTCGAGCGCAAAAGTGGGGTGCATCGTATGAGACGGTGCAGGGGAAATGATGCAGAGATTGTGGGAGACGGAAATCGACTGGCGGGGAAAGGCACGAAATCTGGCATCACCCCTCCCCCCCTCAAAATGATGAACTATTAGTTCTTTGCACTTGTATTATATTTGAAAATGTTGAACTATGATATGTATTGAAGTTCAACTTTAGTTTGTTTTATTGATGAGTTTCTTCGGATATGGTGTCAAAGTTTTGTTAAACTTTTAAGATTATTGTTGTGCATATTATATTCGATTGCCTCATATTAAAAATTTACAAATTAAGGGGTAGCATGACCATCTCGATTCAAAGGGTCATCATAACCCCAATCCACCACTCATCCTTCAAACCAAACAGTTCTATGGCTATCCCCAACCATAATTCACCCTTTGAACCAAAACAAAACATCAACTAACCTCATACATCAACCAAACATAAAAGGGCTATCTCCATCCAACTGGTCGGGGATGCCCATAACTATCCTAGCATGTCCCTCTAACCAAACACATCCAAAGGCAAGAAGTAGGTCCTGCTGTAGGAGATTGAAGTCGCCGTCTTTGCTGCGCCGGTAGAATTGAGTCATCGCCGCCGCCCAGGGCAAGAACTGCGGCTAGGTTTATCCTAGAGCTAGAAGTGAGCGAAGTCCACATGATGAGGTCATGTTCTTGGCACTTCTCCTATCTCAACCTAGTGACGCTCTTCCTTATTTATTTTTCATGCGTGACTATAAGGCTATTCTCTAATGTTGGATCCGTTGCTCTTCTTCTATTAGCCTATTCTACCTTCGATTTTGGAGGCCCTCTTCGTGGCACTGTTGCCCCTTTGGGCAAACCAAGACTTTTTAATCTCATTTTCTCATTTTTCTCGGTTCTTGTGCTTTTCTTTGGTAGTGTTTGCTACTGTCGACCCCTGGTCTTCGCGGTGGCAACAAGGGCTCTGCTTGCTAATGACAGATTGGATTTTGTTCAACCAAGGTGTGGTCCGATGGCTACCTTGATGCTCACATAGTGTGCAGATGCAACCTATATTTTCTGCGACTTGACATGTATACTACCCTTGGCGGTGGATTGGTCTCGTGTTTGCCGATTGCCTTTCTTTTAAAAAAAAAAAACTTTCCTGTGGGCTGTACTGCAAATGGAGCTGTGTGCCTTTCCTGTAGTTTAATTTAACGTGAAGTTTTTTTTTTCAAAACAGGGACCAAACCGCCCTCACAGTTTGCAAATAAATAGCCCTCCTCCCCCCTTTTTGCATCCCGCACCCTCCACACGTTTCTCTCCACACCCTCGCGAGTCCGCGGAATTGCCAAGCGAGTCCTCCCGCCGCCATGGAACCGTCCGGTTCAGGATCCGGCTCAGGAGCAGCAGAACCGGTCGAGGACGACCGCAACCAAGAACCGGCCCACGGGGGCTCCAACTCCAACTCCAATGGGGATGGGGCCCCGAGCGCCGCCGCGCCGCCCCTCGACCTCGACCAGGCCGGAGGCTCCTCCGCCCCCTCCCTCGACTACGCCACCTTCGGACCGTGGCTGACGTGGAACGACGTCCCCGTGGTGTCGCCGGCGAGGTAGGATCCCGACGCGGCGGCGGCGGGGCCGTCCGGCTCCGGGCTGGCGATCGAGCAGGCGGCCGCCGACGTGGCGAACGCGCTGTGGGGACGGCAGGTGGTGACCCTTGCGATGCTGCGACGTTCTCGTGGCGCTTCTTTGTATTCTCCTGCGATGTTCAACTCGTGGCGCGCGGAGGAGGCGCTCGAGCGGAAGGAACAGGTATGGCAATGAATCTGGCACTTCTTAGCATCCGTGTGCCAATCTTTCTGTTCGGGATGTGGAATTGGAACTGTGATCTCTAAGCCTGCCGAAATCTTGGGGATGATTTAGTTTAGAGTAGTAGAAATGGAATCTTGGGGACAGTTTGAAGATTAGGTGTTTTCCAGGCCTGCTAATTGGTTATCTTGTCCTTGTTCAGTGCTGATTGATTATCTTGTTCTTGTTCAGTGCTAATTGATTCCTCAATTTGGTATGATAACATGTTTTGCACTTTTGCTGCAAGTGAAAAGTGTGGGGATCATGTCTTGGCAGTGGTTGCTGACTGTCATATTCTGGCAACAAATCTTGATGCCCAAATGTATCAGTTTCCAGTGTAGATGAATGGCGTTATAGGGGAAGTTAACCTGAAGGTTTGCTCGGGATTACTTAACTTGACGTACATTATCTGAATCTTGGTTAGAGCGTCATGTGGCATCCTTAGAATATAGGGGGAATCTTGGGCAAATGTTGGCAGCAGTACACACGTCCTTGTTGCTCGTGGGTCTTTCCACAATCTGGCATCTTATTCTGAAGCAAATGGCTATCTTATTGAAACTCTTGTCTGTAAAATGTGGGGAAATCATGAGGTCATGTCCTGATTACTGCAATATTTTGGTAACAGAGCCTGAAGTCGAATGTATGAGCTTCCTTTATTTGTAAACGGATGCTGTTATCAGAAACTTTAATCTAGGCATTAGTTCAAGACTGCATAAATGAATATAATAATTCCTGTAAATCAGTTGCCATTTACATGCAAAATCGGCAACCACTTTAGGATTTAGTCTTTTGCCATTTGGGCGGTTGGTGCCTGGAACTGATTCAGAAGCCTCAGAATAATTTCATGTAAATAGTTGCTAAAAATAAAGAAGCTTTGGACACACGTTTTGTGGTCTTGCTATATATCATTGATTATTTTTTATTTTGACCGGGAAAAGGAAAAAAAATTCATTGGTTGTTTGTTAATTACATTCGCTTTTTATTCCCTTATTTCTTGTTTTGAAATACCCGATCTTCTTGTTGATTCTGTATAATTGTAAGGCTGGCAGGATGTATGGTCTTTAACTTCGTTTTCTTCATTTCCTGTCAAATAGATTCGTAGAAGAGAAAGGGCAATATGTTCGGAACATGTGAAGCACCAGGTTTGTCTCCATTTTGTCTAATGTAATGTTCAAAATGGAAGTGCAAAAAATCAGGATCAAAGCCCTATATCACAAGATACTGTGATGAGTGGTTCATGTACAATCAACTGTTCAGAAAGATTATGTTCTCTTTTATAAATACTAAATTGTATGTTCACTCTTGGTTGTGATAGTCTGATGGGACCTGAATCATACTTGTACTGTTGTTGAGTTTATCATGTGTTAATAGATATCTTCTTGTTTTGTTACAGAACAACAACCGATCAGTATCAATGATGGGATTATATACTAGTGGTTTCAAACATTTCCAGAGAACATGGAAACCTGAATATTTGAATGAAAACAAAATTTCCATCACATTTTTAGATATGTTGTTTCCATGTTCAACTCAGCGTAATTTGAATTCTCATATTTGTGTGTTGGTTGCAGACACATCCCATCACTGAAGTCAGAAGGCATCATAAGCTTGCTTCTGATGAGGCGAACCATCTTGATGCCTATTCGGAATGTAGATCGGTGATTGGAGATGGGGAGTGTTTCTACAGGAGTTTCATATTTTCGTACCTTGTAATCATCCTCCCCTCTTTTCCTTATCATAGGATGTAGGTTTAGTTATTTAACTTTCTCCGTTTTCGCGAATGTACAACAGGAGCAAGTTATTGATAGGCAGGACACACATGAGGAACACCGTCTCCTTCAGGCTGTTGATATGGTGAATCTGCACTTTGCAGCTCTTCGATGGAACGAGTCTGAGTTTCGATGGAACGAGTCTGAGTTTTCCAGGAGCAGCAGAGTAAGTTCTCGCCTTGTCCATAACTGTTATTTCTTGGATAAACATGCTTGCAAGGGATAATGACTCTATTCAGGTTACAGTACACTTCAAGCAGCATCTCTGCATCTGGCATCTCACTATCTTTGTCACTTGCAGGAGATGCACAATTGCTTAACAGTAGTTGGATGCGGTCACAGTTTTATACACTGTTGGCAATAACTGAATTGAAGTTTATTGTAAAGTTAACAGCCCGATGGTACCAATGGGCTTAAGAAAATTTACTTGTAAAGGAACAACGGCAGTATAATGAGGAAATAACATAATTTTATGCTTGTTTGAGCACTGTAACAGTGCGTACCTACTGATTGTTATTGTATAGGCACGACACTGTTCTGTTACTATGCTATAGTATATGCTTAATGACTGAAGCTTCTCAGGCGAGTTGTCTTAGCTGTGTTCTTTTATATCTTGCTATTGATCAGTATTCTGTATGTATCATTGTAACCTATGATATGTGATTATCAACTGTGAATTATTGAGTCGCTGGTTCTTTCAGGCATTTAGGAATCTGATCGAGAAAGTAATGAGATGGAAGAGTCATGGCAGGTGGAAGAGCATGGAATCAACTAGCAGGTTTTTGACTCCCTTGGTTTTCTGCAATTCCATCATAGTATTGTGGCCGAATGCATTCCATCTCACTGACATAATATGTGCCATCTTTAGCTACCGTAGAGAGGAACTTCTCGAGTTCTTCAGCGAGTACGATACGGCGCAAGACAGTGAGAAAAACACCCTTGAAGTCATATTTCCTTTTGTTCTCATGTAATTCATGTTTCTGACTCATTTTCTTGGATAGTTTTTATTTTCCTCAGATTAGTAGTAGCTGTCGAGATATGCTGGCACGACGAGGTGTATGAACCGCTTATACCAGGGCTCAGTGGAAATTACAATCTTCTAGATATGAGTGATGCATATCCTCCCGTACATTACCTCATGCTGATTTCCAATGCATCCATTCTTGGATACATGACACTCAACTTACCTAACCTCCTGTTGTTGTTGTACGAACAGTGGTGCTTTCAGCGCGTCACCCCAGCTCGTCGGTTCACGGATCATGTTATGATGGTGGCCTTGGCCAGAGCGCTTGAGATACCCCTCAGAGTGGAGCGAGTCCGAGGAGGATATGATCCAGATATCTACACTGTCCCTGGAGTTCCCCGTCCGAGAGTGACCCTGCTGTACTCGGCAAACCACTACGAAATCATCTACCCGCGTGCTCCTCCAGCTGAGAGTTCGAGTCATCAGGCTTCCCAGATAGAGCATGCTGCTGATGAGGGTTCAAGCCAACAGACTTCCCAGAGAGAACATCCTGGTGATGAGAGTTCAAGCGAATAGATTCCGCTGGATCAAAGTTGAGTTGGGCTGCTGCCTATGAAGGAGAGTGTTGCTGAGTTTAGTGGTAGAGTAGATGCACCGACGAAGTTGGGGCAGGCGTAGTATATACACTTGTGCATTCTTCTTCTGTTGGCTGGTATACAGTGAATCTTGTGTGATCACATTGAACTTGTTGCTAATTGTTGGCTGTTATATACCAATAGATCTCCCATGCATAGATTCAACAGATTTTGCTAGATTAATGTTGAGTTGGGCTGCTGCATACCTATGAATGAATTCACTTTCTTTCTTCTGTGGGCACATACTCTGCTGGTGCCACTTGGATGGATTGACATTCTTTCTTGTGTTGGCAAAGAAAAGATACATACTGCTGGTGCCATTGGATTGATCAGTTTGGCATATACATACTTGATTCGTTTGTCTGATTGGTTCATATGTGCCGCCCTTCTGTTTCTGATTCTGTATCTCTGCTGGCTACGCTGCCTTCTTCTGTTAGATGCTATTATTCATTTGTTTGTATAATGATCTACTCCCTCCGTTCCTAAATATTTGTCTTTCTAGAGATTTCAAATGGATTACCACATACGGATGCATATAGACATATTTTAGAGTGTAGATTCGTTCATTTTACTCCGTATTTAGCCACTTTTTGAAATATCTAGAAAGACAAATATTTAGAAACGGAGAGAGTAGATCTAATATTTTGTATTCCAAGAATTTAGTACTCATATTACCCTGTCTGCCTCTGCTTGTTAAGCTGTTTGAATCACAACCTGGCTGGTACTACTTTGCAATGCACTAGTACCTCAGATCCATAATAAATGTCACAGTTTGGATCGGAGGGAGTTATACAGCGGATCATTCATTTACACCACATGTCACTTCACCTATTACATAGTTAAAAACCATCAGTTCATCCATTAGAAAATTCAACGGGGCCAAAACTAAAGCCTCACACCGTCACACGCATAAAGATCAGAGGCGAGCTTCCAGGCTTCAGAGACAAGCTTATTAGAATCATCATCTTCAGGGCTTTCCTAAAAATGTTCAGAGAATGGCATGAGCAGCAAGATGAGCAGGGGGACGAACGACCTCTGCTGGCCTCCTACAATGCACGCCAGTGGAACTCGGTCCAACCCCCGATCTCCACCGTGTTGGCGCCTCGGGTGGTCTCGTCGCCTCCAACTGAACATTGCTGGGCTCGACACTGATTGATGAAAAAGGGTTTCCCCTCACTTTATATTACAAAGTAACCATCACCGCACTACATCCGAAAGACGATATAAACTCACGCCATCAACGCACACAACACACATACCCAAGGCAAGATACATAGGAGCCGGGCACCGAGACCCCACCCCACCGACTACCAAGCTAACTGCGGATATGCGAAGAAGACCGCTTGGAGCCAACGGAGACCTCCATCATGACAAACCACAATGGAGAGGTGAAACGGACAACAACAAAGCTAGGACTCCAGAGCTGTGCCTCCTAGAAGGGGATGACCAAAGAGCCGCCACCGCTCAATCGCACATATCAAGTTTTCACCCGGAGTATGAGAAAAGGAGCGAGGACGCTGCGACGGAGCCTTTAGGAAGGATCAGGCATCCACGGATGCCGCCACCGTCGGCCAGTGCACGGATTGGGCAAGCGATGTACCCCAGCACACACACTCCTCCGTCGGGCCCTAGCTCTGCCAACCGCCCGCAACCAAGCCACCCCCATGGCCATGGCTGCCCGCCCCGCACTTGAGATGCTCCGCCCACAAACACCACGTCTCCCACCTCCCAACATCCAGACACCCCCAAGATCATCCCAAAGAGGTCGACTTTGGTCAAAGGGGACACACTCTACCGACGAAACCACAACACTCGTCCCGCCTCGAAACTTCATCGGAGCGGCAACCGCTCGCGCACGGGCGGGGAAAGGGAGAGGTGGGGGAGCAGACGCATCCACGACCGGCACACCACCGTGCCAGCGATGGGTGGCCGGAGCACATCGGCGCCACCCATCCCTCCAGCCAACCTCTCCTTCCGACACCCTTGTGTCATCCCCAGAGGACAACTTTGAGATCAATTGCCACCATTTCAGCAAGGGATATCACCTAGCTGATGGTATCTATCCTCAGTGGTGAACTCTTGTGAAGACCATACCCAATCCGTAAGGAGAGAAGAGACAGAGATTTGCCCAAACGTAGGAGAGTGCTAGGAAGGATGTGGAGCATGCTTTTGGTCCGCTTCAATCTTGATGGCGTATCGTTCGAAACCCTGCATCGACATGGAGCACTCAGAAGCTTTGGGAGGTGATGACTGCTTGTTTAACCAGGATGAGCGTGGTGATTGCATCTACGACCAAGGGTTTGATTTTCGGGATGAAAATATTGAGCCTGAGCACCCACCTCCTGCAACCTTTGAACAGTTTGTCCAATTTCATTGTGAAATGCGTGATTGGCATATGTAGCTCCAGGATGACTTGGTTGAGCATATGTGGACTCACATTTTGATAACCAGTAGATCCATCGGTTCAATTTCTTTTTATGCAAACAAATTTCGATTGAGTTGTAAGACTATTTGATATTGCTCGATTGTGTTGTAAGACTATTTCGGATGTGGAACTATTTACTATGTTTGATTTGAATTATTTACTATGCTTGATTTTAGTATAATAAAGGACCTCCGACGGACGAGATGCGGTCGAAATGTGACTGCGCGTTGGACTCACGGCGACACATCCAGAAATCTCTCATTGTCATCCTAAAACGGACGAAATTCGAACAAAACGAAAATCCATTTGAGTCGTGCGTTGGGATTGCCCTTCGATGTGGCAGTTATGGTTTGCGTGTCTCTACTCGCTCGACGCCTCGATACCCGGAATCCCCGCACGCTGCAGTTATCTCTCTCTCAGTCAGTCAGTGCACGGGCGCAGCTCTCTCTCTCTGGTGCCGTGCTGGCCATGGCCTTGGGAAGCGGAGAAGGAATTGCGATCCACGAGGAAATTCGGTGGAATCCGAGCCAAGATTTTGGTTCGATCGAAACAGAAAGAAATAGCGCCAAGAACCCGCAATCCCGTTCTAAACAGAGCCGTGCGCCATTGTTCTCCCTTTCCAGGTCGAGATTTCGCTTGCCGCCATGGAGCTTTGAAACTGAGGCAACTTCGCTATAAATCGCTCTGGACATGAAATAGAACTACCACCCGCACTTATCTTCTCACTCCCTTCGCACTTCAGTTCCGCCATTAACTGGGACTGCGCCGTGGGAATGCAGTATGTGTACGCATTCGAGGAGAGCCACGACGGTACGAATTGAGTCTTCTCCCTCTTTGATTGATCTCACGCCGATTTGTTTCTTCTGTTCTTGATCACTTGTCAACGTTTTAAATCGTAGAAGGGGAGGTTGCCGACAAAATCAATGGCGGAAGGGGAAGCAGCGGTGCCGACGACCCAGGCGGCAGCGGCAAGAGCCCCGTGGGCCGCGCGCACGACGCGGACGCCTCGGGCGGCAGAGGCGCGCTATCCCATCCGGGCCGTGGACGCAGGAGGCATGGCATGGCCGGGCGAGGTCGCGGTGTCATCGACCTGAACTTGACCGCATCCGCTGACATTGAGGACGACGGTGCAGCCGCGGGAGACGGGCCAAATATTCTCGTCGTCCACGGTAGAGGGCGCGGCGCCATTGACTTGAACCTTGACACGCCTGAGGACGATGAAGAAGGGGACGCAGCGGCGGGTGGTGGAGATGAGGGGCGCGGCGCTGTGGACAATGGCGCACATGGCGGCCGGGAAGATGAGGACAATGGCGATGTCGTCTGTGGCACCGGACATGGTGATGGTGAGTCACTTGCCGCCTACAAATAGCTCAGTTCGTTCACTTTGATCAGCACTCCCTCTGTAAAAAAAATATAAGAGCGTTTAGAACCGTTGCACGGCCAGAGCTTTGTCAACTATTGTCCACCACACAGCGAAATCGACTGCCACAAAACTATTTAGTTGCCTGTGATTTAGCAAATTAATCGGATTAGATTTAATGAGAGTACGGCAGTACGCACGCTAGAGCGAGTAGTCCACAGAGTAGTTCTCTGACTAAGTTTGAAAGTGAAGAATGCAATAATGTAACAGTCTTTAGTGCAGTAGTTAAGTTTTATAATAATCTTTATTCATTAAGCTGGGAGTACTCGGCAAGTCCATGAAGTCCATGCAGGTTTCTTTAGTTACTATTCGTTTATCTGAAGTCCATCCTTTTCTTTTGTAGAGTTCAATTGGGTTAAAGTCCGGGTAATATTTAGAAAGCTGAATTGAGTATACAGAGTATATAATATATATCGACCATAGAATTTCAGAAAGCTCAATTGTGGTAGAGTTCATGCAATTCTTATAAAGTTCATTCAGTTATCCATTTTCTATGCCGTGGTAGCAATTTTTATTCCATGGCAGTGTTCTTGTGCAATTCTCATGTTCTTTAGGTTTCCACAGTGTTCAGTTCGGTTTTCTATAGTTATTGTGTCAACTAACTAACAATTTCCGGTGCGGAAGATGTCAAGCATGGTGACGCCTGTGATGACGTTGATGGTGAGCTCATTATAAAGTACAATTCGTTGTAATGCAATGTTTTCCTGTTTATAACTAGTTACATTGAACATAATTAGTGACCATGTATTTTTCCTGTTTACAGTTAGTTAATTGACATTATGTGTTCTTCAGTTATATATGTATATGCATGCAGCTTTGCAATTTTTTTGATAGTGTTCATGTTTTTTCTAGATTAAGCGTACTTTGGTTCACTTTTGTAGCAGTGATCATGTTATCCTATCGCTCAACATGTTCTGGTTCACTTTTTTAGATGGAGATAGGAATAACCTGTTTAACATCTTCTGGTTCACTTTCGTAGATGAATATGGAAATAACCTGCAGCCACGGGAATGGAGTGACGAAGCCAAGCTAACTGTCTATGGCATGTTGCTGGAGAGGGCTACCCTGGGGGTTTTGAAACGTGGAGTAACCAAGGAAGTGTCTCGTTTGTCCGGTATGCCGCAGCGAACTGTACAAGATGTGTGGAGGAAGGGAAAGCTATTCGGAGGGATGCTTGGAGTGTTAAACAAGAAGCCTAAAAAATGTGGGCGCAAAAGGATAGCCATCGACCCGGAGGCTATAAAAGTAGATGGCGGGAGGAAGAGAACAACCATCAAAGGTCTGGCAAACGAGTTGAATGTGTCGGCTACCACGGTTTGGAGGCGGTTGAAAGAGAAGGAGATCATGTGTCGCAGCAATGCCTGCCATCAGTATTAGGGAACTCTCATCAGTATTAGGGAACGGAGGGGAAGGAGGAAGAAACTGACTTCTCCTCTTGACTTTAGTGATGTTTTTCTGATCGTTTCACATGATACAAAGTATTATGCAGCAAATTTATAAATTAGTAAATTTCTTATGTGGATTCTCCACGATTTTGATTTTCAATTTCAGAAATATTTTAGCCATGCTAAAATTCAGTGATTGTAGTTTTCATTTTGAACAAATGACCGAAATTTCCACTTGAATTTGATCAAGGCCCAACCAAATACTTTGTGTGTACCGTAATTGATAATATATTTTTACTGAAAGACAATTATTTCAGTATCGTACAGAAATTTATGATTTTCTTTTTAGTAATTTTGATGAAATTACAGTGAAAGTGAAACCAGACTCTAGACACGCCTCCACATCCTCAACTCCAGCCAAGCTAGATCTCAGAATAACTAGACGTCCTGATAATCTGACGCGTCGGCTTCATGGCCCAATTGATCCTCCAAGCGACCCTTCCGTAACCATCCCAAGAAGAGGATGATCCACAGTTGCTATCGCCGCCCCGCCGGCGCCACAAAACACAGCAAATCACCTCGGCAAAGCGTGGATGTTACAGAGGGGTTTTATTAACCATTTCCATGTAAATAAATCAGCATTACGATCTGATAAATCATGAATGGAGTAATACTCATGTCATGAAAGTTTAACAAAAAATGTGACAACAAAAGCCACGGGCTACTCGATCCAGAATCATCACAAAAAACTCTACAGTCAATCAGTCATTATTACAACAATATGAAACGTATAGAATGCTACTTCCTCCGTCCCGTAATATAAGATCGTTTTGCAAGCTAAACAACTTGCAAAATAATCTTATATTATGAAACGGAGGGTGTCGGTGTCAAAACCGGCGGATCTCGGGTAGGGGGTCCCGAGCTGTGGATCTAGGATCTATGGGAACAAGGGACAATGAACATGGTATTTACCCAGGTTCGGACCCTCTCGAAGAGGTAAAACCCTACGCCCCGCTTGCTTGTATTTGATGTATGGTATGGTTACAAAGTAGATCTGCCTCAAGATCAAGCGAGCTAAACCCTAAGGTATGAGGTGATGAACGTAGCTCTCCCCCTAAAGCCCTAAACCCCCTAGTTTATATAGACATCCCTAGGGTTAGGGTTACAAGCCATCGGTTACGATGAAGGGAAGATCACACTAAACCTGACTTGGAGGACACACCACGACTCCGAAGATCTCCTGTCCGGTCGCGAGTCCGCACTCTAGCTTGGGCCCATAATGGCCCATCAATCTGGCCCATGTGTAATAATAGGTCGACGGCCCGAGGACCCCTTAGTCTAGGACTCCCTCAGTAGCCCCCGAACTAGCCTCCAATGCTAGAGCTTGTATTCGGCATCCGCACATATAATGGTCTTCAGCTTGTGTTCTTCATTTCATCCTGTGCATACTCGGAGTTTGAGCGGTGTCCGGAATCTGGAAAGTCTCCTTTACTTGGCCTTGAAGGTCAAAGTGCTCGAGTGTGAACAGTGCCCACGCCTGACAACTTTTAGCAAAGCGTCGCGGCCGGTCATAACGTTGAACGGCTAGCAGTTCTTGATGCGCGGCTCGCGCCGCCCCCCTATTGGCACGTCTCAACAAGGCAGAGATCTTGCCCCGTTTTTAGGGATATTGTAAGTGCATCTAGTGCCACCCCTAGTTGGTTTTGGAGTATTGACGATAAATTTGGTTGAGGGACTAATGCGTTTGCAAGAATTGCAGGATAACGCAGGTAGTGTCCCTCATTGATTCGGTTTACCTACTGGAGATGGCCCCTAAAAATGTATGAAGACATTGACGATAATGGTGGTATGTGAAGATAGTCATATTGAAGACTACGACATGAGAAGACATTGAGTGAAGACTATGGAGCGCGAAGACTGTGTCGTTTCGTTGTTTCCTTTTTCTTCTTTGTTGAGTCGTAGGAACCACCGTACTGTTAAGTGGGGTCCAAGTGAACAAAGTCAGAATGACTGAAGTGATGCTCAACCCAAATCCTATGTCTTCGAGCGAAGACAATGAGAGCAAATCTTATCCAGAGCTGGATGAGTCAGCTTTCTTTGTAGCCCAAGTAAAGTTGCCGTGTGTATTTGAAATCTGACCGTTGGAACACGTGTCAGTTCCTTAGTGACCCAGGGTCATTTCGGACATATCAGGTTGGGTTGCCTAGTGGCTATAAATAGCGCACCCCCTATACCATAAATTGGTGGCTGCTCAGAGTTAGTGCACGGCTTTTGTCGTTTGAGAGCAACCCACCTCGAAGCCTTTGAGAGAGAGAAATCCTTGCGAGGACAAAGCCCAAACACCCAGAGCCAAAGAGTGTTAGGCATCACTGAAGTCTTTCTGTCTGCGTGACCTGAAGACTTATTACACTTGAGGACTGTGAATCCTCCAGCCGGTTAGGCGTCGCCTTCTGAGCATCCAAGAGTCATTGTGGATCGCCGGTGAACGAAGTCTGTGAAGGTTCGGAAGTCTACCTTGAAGACTTACCAGAGTGATTGGGCGAGGACTGTGTGTCCTTAGCTCAAGGGGAATAAGGTGAAGACGCGGTCTTCTGAGTTGAATCTCAGCCTCCCTAACCAGACGTACAGTTGTCACAGCAACTGGAACTGGTCCAACAAATCCTGTGCCTTCAACAAGTGACTGGTTCTATCCTCTCCCTCCCTTTACTTAAAGTTTGTCTTCGTGAAGTCATTGCCTATTTGTCGTACCTGTTTGACTTCATTGCTTGACTACTATCATTGGTTGGCTTCATACTATCTTCCATCCTGATCCTTACTACTTAGCTGCTATTAGTCTTTGTACTTTCACATTATCGCATACTTGACTATGGTTTGCTTGTTGTAGTTTATCTTCCGCTGCACATCAATTAGGTCATTTCTATTGTTTGTCTTCGAAACCTCCGCGTTTTGAAGACTTCCATAAAAATCACCTATTCACCCCCCTCTAGTCGATAACTAGCACTTTCAATTGGTATCAGAGCAAGGTACTCCCTTGTTCTGTGTGATTCGGTTTAACCACCTGGAGTTTTAGCTATGTCGACTGCAGGGATAATCAAAGTCTCCGCTGCTTGCCCCGTGTTCGATGGAACTGAATATCCCTACTGGAAGAATAAGATGCGCATGCATCTTGAAGCCATTGATGTCGACCTCTGGTATGTCGTCAAGAACGGCGTTCCCAAAACTGGTGAAGGTGTCACCCCTGCTGATGTCAAGAAGTTCATTCAACTGGACTCTACTGCCAAGAGCATCATCTGTGATCATCTGACCAAAGGACAGTATGGCCGTGTGAGTGCTCTGGAAACGTCGAAGCTAGTCTGGGACTGGCTATCCAAGGTCAACGAAGGCGTCTCAACCCAGAGAGATCAAAGGATCAGTGTTCTTCGCAACCTCTTCAACCGCTTCAAGAGAAACGACAATGAAAATGTCCAGCTCACGTTTGATCGCCTCACCGACATCACAAATGAGCTTCGTGCTCTCGGCGCCACTGAGATTACCAAGCATGAAATCGTCAAGACACTACTGAGATCTCTTGACAGCTCCTTTGACACCCTTGCCCTCATGATACAAGAATGCCCTGACTTCAAGACACTCGATCCGTCTGATATACTTGAGAGGCTTAACACACATGAGTTTCAGCTTTCTGAGAAAAGAGATATCTATGGTCCCAACTATGGCCGAACTCGCGCTTTGAAGGCAAAAGTTGTTTCCTCATCTGAAGAAGAATCTGACTGCAGTTCTGATGATCCTGAAGATATTGGAAAGGAACTTGCTATGCTTGTGAAGAAGTTCCAGAAGTTCACTAAGAAGAAGGGCTTCAGAAAGTCTTCACGATCTAGCTCAAGAAATGACGAAGCTTCCACTCATAACTACAAGAAGAGAACATGTCACAAGTGCAAGAAACCTGGACACTATATCTCTAAGTGTCCACAGTGTGACAATGAGAAGAAGAAGAAGAAGAAGAAGAAAAAGAGCAAGGAATATGATTCCGATGACAAGAAGAAGAAGAAATCTTCAAAGTCTTCTTCCAAGTCCTCATCAAGGTCTTCATCTCATAAGAAGAGCTCATCTGGCAAGGCTCGTGCTTTTGTTGGCAAGGAGATGGATTCAGAGGAGGAGTCTGCTTCTGAGGAGGCGGAGGTGGTGTCTGAAGAGGAGTCCGACCCTGGCGTTGCAAGTCTGGCTCTAGCCACAGCCTATGTTGCCAAGTCCATCTTCAACACTGAAGACAATGACTTCCACACCAATGCTGAAGCTGATGACAAGGACGACCCTGCTCCCACCTACTTCTTCATGGCACATGGTGCCAAGGTAAAATCACGTGATGCTCAAACATCAAGTGAAGATGCCTCTGATTGTGAATCCAAACCCAGCTACAAAACACTTGCTAAAATTGCAACTGAACAACAAAAAGCTATGGAACATACTCAAAAACTGTTAGACAAAAGCGATGACCTATTGGACGCGGAAATGACACGTTCACAACCCTTAGTTGAAGACATAAAAAATCTTCATGCTAAGTACCAAGAACTTGAAAGTCTTCATGAAACGCTCTCAACCACTTATGAAAAGCTCTCCTATGATTATCTTCAAAGGAAGCAAGAGCTTGAGAAATTGAGAGCGGCTCATGAAGATCTTCAAAAAGAGAATGAGTCACTTGGCGCTCAACAGACCAGTCCCACTCAAGATGGATTTGAACCACCATGTCTAAAATGCCTTGAGCGTGATAACGCTACCTCTGTTGCTGAATGTTCCACTGCTGCTACTGTTGCATTGTCTTCAACTACTGATGTGGTAACTAACCCCTCTGCGGAGGATACCACTACTATTGCTGATGAAAATGCTAGGTTGAAGAGCTTGAAACAGGGATGTATAAAAGTCTGAAAGGACATCAGACACTTTGCGATGTCCTCAAAAAGCAGATTCTGAACCAAAACCCTAGGAAAGAGGGTGTTGGGTTCGAGAGGAGAATGAATGTTGATGGCTCCTACTGGAAGCCTGAGCAGTATCCCAAAACCACATGGGTTGCTGCAAAGGGACCTTCAGTGGATCCATCCACCTTATCTGGCTTTACCTGTGCTAATCCTATTATCATTGATGAATCCCTTGATGCAAACTATAAGCTGTTCAAGAATCAGAATGGTGAAGTGTTTGCCAGGTATATTGGTACTAACTGCAGGAATGGACCACCTATGAAGAAGATCTAGGTACCTAAGCAGTGTATTGGGAATCTTCCTATGAATGTCATCATGACACCACCAAGGAAGAAGACAAACCCCAGACCTATGGCTTCATATGGCCCAAAGGCTTCATACAGATACAAGACTCACCTGAGTCACACTAACGCCAATGTTTTGCAGGGAAACCATACTCAGACTTATGAATATGAGCGTGTGTCTTCAAACCACTATGTTCATAGAACTAAGAACTTTTCTGCTTATTCATATGAGTATCATTCATCTCCTGCAAGGCTATTTGCTAGGGCTCCAAAGCCGAAGTTCTCAGATGCTGCACTTAGACTCATTGCTTCTAAGCCACCCCTGAAGATGTGGGTGGTGAAGAAGAATTAACTTTCTTTTGCAGAGTAAGGTCTCCAGCCTGTAATCAAAGGCGCCTGATGCTATTGCTGGGGACCTAAAACATCTTGTAGGGTGCAAGATCAAATGCCCAAATGGTCTCACTATGTATTTTGTTCCTGAATCGTTTGCCATTCATCCTATCAGTCCTAATCTTGATCTGAGCTTCAATAATCATCTTGCCCGTCAAATTTTTATGCTTCACAATACTCTTGGTGAAGCCTATCCCCCTAACTGTACTGTAGGGTATGGCACCTCATGCTTCAGAATGGATTATGGACAGCGGATGCACTAATCATATGACTGGTGATCGAAGTCCTCTCATGGACTCAACCTTACGTCCATCAGACAAGAGTCACATCACATGTGCTGACACTAGTAAAACCAAGGTATTGGGTCTAGGTAGAGTTGCAATCTCAAAGGATCAACACATGGATAAAGTGATGCTTGTTGAATCCCTTGGTTTCAACTTAATGTCTGTCTCGATGCTTTGTGACTTGAACATGATTGTGCTATTCGGAAAATATCGTTGCCTTGTACTAATGGAATCTGACAAGTCTCTAGTCTTTGAAGGGTATCAGAAAGATGATCATACATGGTAGATTTCTCAGCAGGTCCACAGCTTGCCATATGTCTTCTTGCAAAAGCTTTAGAATGCTGGCTCTAGCATCGGAGGCTGGGGCATGCTGGCATGAGGAACTTACACACACTCGCCAAGAAGAAGCATGTCATAGGAATCGAGGGTGTAAAGTTCAAGAAGGATCATTTGTGTGGTGCCTGCGAAGCTGGAAAGATGACTAGGGCAAAGCACCCCTCGAAAATAATCATGACGACATCTCAACCCTTCGAGCTGTTACACATGGACTTATTTGGCCCTACTCACTACTCTACCCTCACAACAACTGCTTGTCTCTATTATGGCGTCAAGATCAAGCATATCAGAAGTGACAACGGCACTAAGTTCAAGAACACTGGACTTGATCTTTATCTGGATACAATGGGAATCACTCATGAGTTCTCTGCTCCATACAAACCTCAGCAAAATGGCATCGTAGAGTGCAAGAACAGAACCCTCATTGAGATGGCTCGAACAATGCTCGACGAGTACAAGACACCAAGAAAGTTCTGGCCTGAAGGTATTGATACAACATGTCACGTCATCAACCGTGTTTACATCCATAAGCTTCTGAACAAAACATCCTATGAGCTCCTTACTGGCAAGAAGCCAAATGTCACTACTTCAGAGTATTTGGAGCTAGGTGCTGGATCAAGGATCCCCATCACAAGTCAAAGTTTGCACCTAAGGCTCACGAGGGCTTCATGCTCGGTTACGGAAAGGACTCGCACTCTTACAGAGTCTTCAACCTCTATCTCTATAAAATCATTGAAACTGTGGACCTGCAATTTGATGAAACCAATGGTTCACAAAGAGAGCTCCTGCCAAGTACACTAGACGAAGCTCCGCCCAGCGAATCTATCAAGCTGATGGGAACTGGTGAAATCATGCCTTCTGAAGCACAGCCTGAAGAGGAACTTACCATTTCTGCACCTAACCAACCTGAAGACAATGCTCAGACTGAAGACAATCCTCCCAATGATGACAATGATCAGCAAGAGCAAGGTCTTCGTCCAGTTCATCCTCGAGTTGCAAATGAAGTACAAATTGAGAAGATAATTGATAGCATCAATGCACCTGGTCCACTTACTCGCTCAAGAGCAACACAGTTAGCAAATTTCTGTGGGCACTTTTCTTTTGTGTCAATATCAGAACCCAAGAAAGTTGCTGAAGCCTTTATGGAACCTGAATGGATACAAGCTATGCAAGAAGAACTTCAACAGTTCAAGCTGAACAATGTTTGGGAACTTGTCAAGCGTCCTGACCCTCGCAAGCATAACATTATTGGCAAAAAATGGATATATCGAAACAAGCAAGATGAGCATGGTCAAGTCGTCAGAAACAAAGCACGTCTTGTGGCTCAAGGATATACTCAAATTGAAGGAATTGACTTCGATGAAACATTTGCTCCTGTGGCTAGGCTTGAAGCTATTCGCATACTGCTAGCCTATGCTAACCACCACAACATCTTGCTATATCAAATGGATGTGAAGAGTGCATTTCTCAATGGCAAGATTGAAGAAGAAGTATACGTCGCTCAACCACCTGGCTTTGAAGATCCAAAACATCATGATATGGTGTACAAGCTAAACAAAGCACTGTATGGCCTCAAACAAGCTCCTCGCGCTTGGTATGATACGATCAAAGACTTCCTGAAGAGCAAAGGCTTCAAACCTGGATCCCTCGATCCCACACTCTTCACGAAGACATATGATGGTGAACTGTTTGTGTGCCAAATATATGTGGATGACATTATCTTCGGCTGCACCAACCAGAAGTATAGTGATGAGTTTGGATACACGAGGCAAGAGCAATATCAGATGTCCATGATGGGTGAGCTGAAGTTCTTCCTTGGTCTTCAAATTCGTCAGCAAAGGAATGGCATCTTCATATCTTAAGAAAAATACCTCAAAGATTGTTTAAAGAAGTTTGGAATGGAAGATTGCAAAGGTTACACGACGCCAATGCCTGCCAAACACCATCTGGGTCTCGACGACAATGGTAAAGAGTTCGATCAAAAGGTATACCGCTCCATGATTGGTTCCTTACTTTACCTATGTGCATCTAGGCCAGATATTATGCTTAGTGTTTGCATGTGTGCTCGATTCCAAGCGGCACCAAAGGAATCGCATCACTTAGCTGTGAAGCGAATTCTTCGATATTTGGCTTACACCCCAACACTCGGATTATGGTATCCAAAGGGCTCAAAATTTGATCTGGTTGGATTCTCGGATGCTGATTATGCTGGTGACAAGGTGGATCGCAAGTCTACATCAGGCACATGTCACTTTCTGGGACGATCACTTGTCTGTTGGTCTTCAAAGAAGCAGAACTGCGTATCACTCTCAACTGCTGAATCTGAATACATTGCTGCTGGATCTTGCTACGCTCAGCTTCTATGGATGAAGCAAACTCTCAAGGACTATGGCATCAATCTGAAACAAGTACCTCTCTTCTGCGACAATGAAAGCACCATCAAGATTGCCAACAATCCAGTCCAGCCCTCGAAGAAAAAGCACATTGAAATTCGTCATCACTTTCTCAGAGATCATGTCATGAAGAAAGATATTGACATCATTCACGTCAACACTGAAGAGCAACTGGCAGATATCTTCACAAAGCCCTTGGATGAGAAAAGGTTTTGCAAGTTACGGTGTGAGCTAAATATCTTGGAATCCTCAAATGTCCCGTGATCAGGCACACATCCTAACACTTATGCATGTTTATGACTTAGATGTGCAACACACGAAGTAAAGTATATCTTCAATCAATGAAGACTTACATACTGAGTGTGAATACATTAACATGGAATTTGACTTCGGAGCGCCACGATAATTGTACGCCGTGTCTGGGTCTAATACTTCCTATACGGTGGGTAACACCACCACCAAATTTCTCTGTTTGAAGTGTTTCACTCATGGCGTTATTTTTGCTATGTCTTCGCATTTGGTTTGTCTTCAATTTCAACTTATCTTCATGATTTTCTTCACTATGTTGATTTGATTGCTTTCTGATATATACTAGTGTTTCTGTCCTCTAGAGCATTCACTTATAGCTATGTCTTCCTAGTTGAATCTTTTGAACTAAGTGAATGTGATCGGACCCTAATCTCTCTATGCCTTCTATCTCAAGCTCTATCTGTCCAAATCATATGCATTCTATTGAAACTGTCGAATGTCTTCTCTGCGTCCTTGTCAGCAGAAGACACAGAGACAAACATTAAGTCTGTTTTAAATGATTCATCCTTATTGTTTGAAATCCGGAGAAGCGGAACGACCATCCGACAAACCTTGCGGGCGTGGGAACGTGGGACAACTCTGAGTATGTTGCATGCTTGCCACGTGCCCCTCAGATGTGAACCGCCAGGGGCACCTGCATAATTGCACTGTGCTGCACACTTCCTTATAAATACATGTCCCCTGCGGTAAAGAAAACCTTCTTCCACCTCTCCACCTCGTCAAAACCCTAGCGCCACCGCTAGCTCTTGACGACGCCAGCGACGAAGCGCTTAGCTGCCGCGACTTCTCCGACGCCGTCCTCACGCCGGCCGCGGACATCGTCCTCTCCGCCGCCGCCGTAGGTGTCCTCCGTCGCCAAGTTAGGGCACGGTGGATTGAACTGCTCGGTCTCCTACTCATCCCATCTAGCAGTTCTTCGTGTGGTAAATACAACTCTATTTTACCATCTTTTTGATCCTCAAAGATTCATCCTATTTACCAAAATTTGTTTCTGCCTATACAATGTTAGATCTATTCTGTCTGCATCTCATACTGCCTAGTATATTCACTTAAGCTTCATATCTAGTTAGATTCCTCACTTGTACTTATTCACGGATTCGTACAAATCTGGAACCAACTCTCAACATATAAGTGAATGTCTTCGCATCATGAGGTCAATGTCTTCAAACTGATTTATCTTCAAAATCTTCTGAGAATGCATATGACCTCTACCCTTCCCTCACATCTCTAATGCTGTCACAGGTACATGTCCGTGGGAGAATCCCTTGGTTCTCATAGTCTACATTCGTTTGCAGAATTCTTACAGCATCACATTAACTCTCCCGATGCCAGTTCCTGTTTGTCCAGCAAGCGAAAGCCTTTGAAGCCTTTGAACGTGTTGAAGCCATTCAGTTTGAAGTTCATGGCTGCAAAGAAATCAGTAAGGAAGGGTGGCAGACAGCATCGTGGGGGAACATCAAGAGATCTGCCTGATGACCTCGCAGAGCTTTACAAGACAGATCCTGAAGAGAATTATCATCAGCGCAAGACACGAATTCAATGGATTCGACGATATTGGGCTGAACAATGGTTCAAATACAAGTTCGTGACCCAGGAATACACTGAGAAGAATGCTATCAAAAGTCCTTGGGGTGATATTCTCTATCGAGGCCTTCCACCCAAGAACAGAGCTGAAGCTATTGCACAGGGTTTCTATCCTTGTATGGTCCGTGGACCTCAGCCTGAAAATGCCAACCCATCGTCATTGCTCTGGTGTCGTGACGATAATCTCTTCAAGCGCAACTTCTAGCATGCAAAGGCATCGGCCAAGGAAAACAAGAAGTCATTGGGATTAGACTTCAACCCTGGTCCCTCTGCTCCCCGTGCTGACGGCTCACGTGATGCAGAACCCAATGTCATCGGTCCTTTCTACAACCTTGATGGCCTCATCACTCACATCTCGGTCCAAGGTGCCAAAGTGGATCATTCTGATGATAATGCTGACACTAATGAAGCCCCAGCTCCTACTCCAAAGCCGTAGAAGCCAAAGAAGGCTAAGGCTTCAAGATCAGCTCCTCCTCCAAAAGCTTCACGTGCGAAGCCACTGGCCACTGCACCTCCTGAAGACAGTGTGCAGTTTGAAGATCTATCACATATCTCCAAGAAGACGGAGAAGAAAAAGAAAATCATCAAGCATACTGATCAAACATTGACTCCTGCTGCCATTCCGCGAGAAGAGCACATTGATCTGTCTAGCGATGAAGATCTTGCAGATGATGCTCTTGAGAAATTGATCAAGAGCAAGGAAGAAGCAGAGATCTTCAATGATTTGCCTCTCTTCGATGTGGCAATCATCCATAACTTCATTGATGAATGGTTTGACACCCCAAATCTCAGCTTTGAAGATCTGCAACTTCCCATTAGCCTCAGTGTCTCCTTCAATGGCGCCATTGCTTCTGAGCTAGCTCTTGCTCAGCGCATAGTTGAACTGAAGCACAAGATCGACCATGAGAAAGCTCAGTTCAAGAAGCATGTGGCAAAGGTCAGCGTGCAAGATGTCAAAAACTTCAAGATCATGCCGCACGAGCTCAAAGAAGCCTTTCTCAAGAAGAGCGACGAAGCTAAAGGCTCTCGTGAGCATATGAAGAGTCTGGCTGACAAGTGTGTGCTAGCCTACAATGAGGCTGAGAAGCGCAAGGCTCTTGGTTGTCCTGGCATTGACCCCAGAATGGCTGCAAAGAAGAAGAAGCTATTAACTGACCAATATGCATCTTCTAGGCAGGAAGAACCTCGCATAGTCTTCCCAAGCAGCATGACTGACTCGAAGCCAAAGGTCAGGTGAACCGCTTCAGAACTGAAGAAGACGAGGACTGCCGAGGCTGAAGCCAGAAAAAGGAAAAATACTGAAGCCTCTAATGTTGCTCCCTCCAAGAAGAAGCGCAAAACCAAGAAGAATCGGGCTGCTCCCACAGAGCCCTTAGTTGTTGAACCTATCTCAATGGTTCGCCCTGCATCTGAACAGCAAGAATGACGGATGATCGTTCATGAGCCTGCTTCCACAGAGGCTCATGAAGCTGAAGACATTCCAGCAGTTGATCCCACCGCTGCTGAAGACATTGGTCACAATGACAATGTTGAAGATGATGAAGTTCTTCCTCAGATCGAACACAACTTGGTATCATCACCTATTCTCATGAATAGTGAACTCATCAGCATTGGTTGTCCTCTGACGCCAATTGCTCAGGATGCATCATGGGCTGATCACCCACAACAACAAGACTTCCCGAGTACTCCCCAACAACAACAAGTCACACCACCTGTGGAAGAAGAAGAGGATGACTTTGAGGCCCAGCCAACTCCATCTCCAAAGGCGTCACCAGCATTATGCAGGCTTCGCAAAGGACCAAGGCCTCAAGTCCCTCTTTCGAGCGTTCCAGAAGGAGAAGTGCACCACCAATCTATTGCACGTCAAGTGTTTCCAGAAGCCACTCCGACTGTGAATGTCTCCGTGTCTGAAGCCAAAGCTGCTGAAGACAATCCGGTTGCATCAGGCGATGACAAACAAGAAGAAGAACGTGTCCCTACTCCCCCCATTACTGAAGTTCCTGAAGTGAACATGCCAGTGCCCGACCCTCCAGCTCATCAAGTGGAGCTTGAAAATCTCGAGGCTGCCACCACCAACACAAATGAAGCCAACGACATTGTCATGGCTGATGCAAATGTGGAGCCTGCACCAACCAATGTGTCAGAAGCCAATGATGCAACTGCTCCTGAAGCATCTGTTGTGCAGCCTGACGCCTCTATTATTGCCACTGCTCCTGTTCCGCCACCAAGGCCCCATACAATTGAGCAAGCATACAACTATGGTCAGCTAATCACTGTCAAATGGCCCGTTCTGGTCCCTCCGCCTAATGCCTCTGGTCCTCAGTTTGATTATCATGTTGAGCATAGGCCTCTGGTCCAGAAACCAAGCCAAGACTGCCAAGGTTCCCAGGTATTGCCACCTCTATAGGGTCCTTCAATGCAAATGGCTTCAAAAGCCACAACATCTTCTTTGACAGAGCAAAGAACCCCTACTCAAGGCCAAGAATATCATCTGATCGTTTCTGGAGCTGTCAGCAGCGAAGCTATTACTCATGCGTTCTGTATGATCAAGGGCGCATTTTCCCTCATATGCACCTCGACACTGAAGCCATTGCTGGACTGCCATGCTTAGAAGAAGCACTTGACTGCTTTCGTGATGCAGGTCTGCTCAGCTTTGTGACAGACAAAGAACATTGGAATGAGGAACTTTTGCTTCAATTCTATGCTACCCTCCACATTCGCGGCTACTACAGGGATACAAAGACATGGGTTCTCGAGTGGATGACAGGAAATGTTCATCATGAAGCCAAAGATCTTGACATCATTGAGCTTACAGGCCTACCCACTCCCGGAGAGTTGTTCGAACCTGATTGTCAACTCCACCGCAATGCACTGGAGAGCATCTTCCATAAGCCAGAGCCCAACATGAGCCAAATGTTGAGCATGATGAAGCCTCTGCCACCTGACGCTGAATACCCAAAGGAGTTCTTTGTTGATGACCTTGAGTATCTCCCTCGCACAATATATCACATCATCAGGCGAACTCTATGGCCTATCAAAGGGCATTCATCAGCTGCAAAACTTGAAGGAGCCATGAAGACATGGTCTTTTACATCCTCAATGGCATCAGCTTCAATACACAAGAATTCTTCATCCGGCAACTGGCTGCGTCTGGATCTGACCTTTTTGGCCTGAAATTCTATGCTCCATGGGTCATGCGCCTCATCAAGCTACACTCTACTATCAACTATCAGCCCTCTGCTCGCAATCATCTGATCTTTCTACCAGAGGTTGATACGTCAGTTGAAGCCATATACCCTGAGCCTGCCAAGAAGCCTCTTTGTCTTCAAAATGCTGATCACCAAAGCTTCACTCAACCCATGGAAGGAGTCCAAGCAGTAACTCATGTCTATCAAATGGCTAGGAACACTCGTCTACCTCACCGTGTGCAAACTGAAGCTACTGAGAGAACAATTTCCCAAAGGCCTAAGAAGCGCTCTCACGTCCTAAATGACCGAGAACTTCTTGTGGCACTGCATCAGAAACAAGACAAGCATCACTTCTGGCTCAAGCGACAGATGCAAAGCCTCTTGGTGGACGTCAATCGCATTCGAAATCTTGCCACCAAGAATGCTTTTGTCACTCACGAGACCTGTCGGTGATCATGGAAGAGTTTGACACTGCTCAGTGCTGAAGCAGATCTTCAAGACGATGGCTTCACTGAAAGATTCAAGTTTGACTCCACTCCTCCATGGAATGCTGTCCTACGTCGAACTCCATCCCTTGAAGACTCTGACTATTCTTCCTCTGCGGCAACTGTGAATGCCAAAGTGATCGATGATGAAGACGATGCTACTTCACCACCTCCTACTTCTGCACGCATCGACACTGCACCAAGTTCGTCTGCGCCGCCAAACAACAACGACAACCCTACTGCTTCACCTACTCCTCATGGGAATGAGTAGATGCTCTATGTACATGTCTTCAAACCTTTTTGGTCCTTACTGACAAAAGGGGGAGAAGCATATGAGTTTGATAGTCTTCAAGCGGGTTCATATGGGCGGTTGCTTTATATTTTGCCTAGTGTTTACAACTCTCGCTTTTGATACATTTGGTTCTTTGGGTTGTAACATTTAAACTTGATGGTCGTCTGCTACTTATTTGCTTTTCTGTGATGCGATGATAAATTCCGCATGTGCGATGATAACTTCCGCACTTAGATCATTCTGTAGACGTCCATTTTTCATTATGCATGTCATTCTCTTAGTTATATCATTTCATGCATGACGAATTATCTTCCTAAGTTGAAGAGGGTCTCCACAAGTACAACCTGCCATGTGCATTTGCATTCCAAAAGCAAATTACTTATATGCACATCTTCAGGGGGAGCCTTTGCCACTTATGAAGACAATAACCTATCCTTTACAATTTTACATACTTTATCCCCGTTGAAAACTTCAACCAGTTTGTCATCAATCACCAAAAAGGGGGAGATTGTAAGTGCATCTAGTGCCACCCCTAGTTGGTTTTGGAGTATTGACGACAAATTTGCTTGAGGGACTAATGCGTTTGTGAGAATTGCAGGATAACGCAGGTAGTGTCCCTCATTGATTCGGTTTACGTAACGGAGATGACCCCTAAAAATGTATGAAGACATTGACGACAATGGTGGTATGTGAAGATATTCATATTGAAGACTATGACATGAGAAGACATTGAGTGAAGACTATGGAGCGCGAAGACTGTGTCGTTTCGTTGTTTCCTTTTTCTTCTTTGTTGAGTCATAGGAACCACCATACTGTTAAGTGGGATCCAAGTGAACAAAGTCAGAATGACTGAAGTGATGCTCAACCCAAATCCTATGTCTTTGAGCGAAGACAATGAGAGCAAATCTTATCCAGAGCTGGATGAGTCAGCTTTGCTTGTAGCCCAAGTAAAGTTGTCGTGTGTGTTTGAAATCTGACCGTTGGAACACGTGTCAGTTCCTTAGTGACCCAGGGTCATTTCGGACATATCAGGTCGGGTTGCCTAGTGGCTATAAATAGCCCACCCCCTACACCATAAATTGGTGGCTGCTCAGAGTTAGTGCACGACTTTTGTCGTTTGAGAGCAACCCACCTCGAAGCCTTTGAGAGAGAGAAATCCTTGCGAGGACAAATCCCAAACACCCAGAGCCAAAGAGTGTTAGGCATCACTGAAGTCTTTCTGTCTGCGTGACCTGAAGACTTATTACACTTGAGGACTGTGAATCCTCCAGCCTGTTAGGTGTCGCGTTTTGAGCATCCAAGAGTCATTGTGGATCGCCGGTGAACGAAGTCTGTGAAGGTTCGGAAGTCTACCTTGAAGACTTACCAGAGTGATTGGGCGAGGACTGTGTGTGCTTAGCTCAAGGGGAATAAGGTGAAGACGCGGTCTTCTGAGTTGAATCTTAGCCTCCCTAACCAGACGTACAGTTGTCACAGCAACTGGAACTGGTCCAACAAATCTTGTGTCTTCAACAAGTGACTGGTTCTATCCTCTCCCTCCCTTTACTTAAAGTTTGTCTTCGTGAAGTCATTGCCTATTTGTCGTACCTGTTTGACTTCATTGCTTGACTACTATCATCGGTTGGCTTCATACTATCTTCCATCCTGATCCTTACTACTTAGCTGCTATTAGTCTTTGTACTTTCACATTATCGCATACTTGACTATGGTTTGCTGGTTGTAGTTTATTTTCCGCTGCATATCAATTAGGTCATTTCTATTGTTTGTCTTCGAAACCTCCGCGTTTTGAAGACTTTCATAAAAATCGCCTATTCACCCCCCCTCTAGTCGATAACTAGCACTATCAGATATGATCAATAATCTTGATTCCCCCACCCGTACATAATGTCGCGAGCATATCGGGAAGCGGAGAAGCCCACAACATGAAAAGGGGAACACTTGGCTCCTCCGTGGCATATAAAGAGGGGAGATGCTACAGTTAGCATCTCACGCCTTCTTCCACCTCCCGATGTTGCCTCTCCAATCTCTAGAGCTCCAGCGCCCTGTCTTTCTACTCTGTGACGAATCCCATTCTACCCTCCTCAGCCATGGTTGGATCCAGAGCTAATGGCAAGTGGGACGTCTCCATTGTCACCAACAACGACATATTGAAGCTGAAGTGGACCGACTACTTGTCGGCCGACGTCGCTCATCGGGCCTCGGAAGAGGGCCAAATCATCCCCACACCCAAGCCGGGCGAGAGGGTTGTATTCCTTCCCCATTTCTTCCGGGGCTTGGATTTCCTCTACACCCCTTCGTGAGGGGGTTGATGTTCTTCTACGGGCTAGATTTCCATGATCTGCCACCAACTCCCTTCTCTACATATCGGCCTTCATTATCATCCGCGAGGCCCTCCTCCGAGTCCAGCCACACTTTGGCCTGTGGCTGAAGGTGTTCAACATCAAACCCAAGGTGATCGGCAGTGCCTAGGCGAACTGCAACGGGGCTATGATTAGCGAGCTAACATGGGTACAGTGGCCGGAGGTCAGGTTCATTGACATCGTCAAGGTATCGCAGAAAGAGTGGTTGTACATCATCGAACCAAGGGATGCTGCCTGGACAGCGGCTCCCGAATTCAGATCCAGACCCCCGGCTAGATTGGCCTCATGGACTACAAAAAGTCCGGACTAGCACTACAAGAAATATGTCAACTTGTGACCTTGACTATTGGTCACTGAAAGGTCATTGTTTTTCATTTGCGACCTTTTTGTGACCAAAAACAGAAGGTCAAAAGCTGGCGGTCGTAAACTGAAATTAACGACCTTCTTTGTGAGAAGGTCGTAGACGTTTACGACCAAAACAGAAGGTCATTGAACCCATGACCTTTTTTTATGGTCACTGGTTGTCTGCCCAGGCCACGTCGGATCCGACGTGGCAATCTGACATAGCAAAATTGCGACCAATTCAAAAGGTCGTTACTTAGAATCACCCCGGTCCATTTCGGTGCTTTAAATGGGCCGAGCCCATTAATTCAGCCTTTTTAATATATATTTTCTGTTAATTTTCGCTAGCTACATGGGACTGGCCCAGTAATTCGGCCTTTTAAATTTCTTTGCCTATCCCTTTTGACAAAAAAATTTTGGTCTTGTTTTTTCTGGGCCATTTATTTGCTGGGCCTCTCAAGTTTTCCCCTCAGAAATAATTGTTCAATATATCTTGGGCTGGGCCGAAATAATTGATCCGATCCAACTTCTTTTATTATGCCATTGACATTACAACACATCACACTATAAGTTATCTTGGGCCTAGCCCAGTTCCGATACATTTTCAAAGCAACATGGAATATTCTACAGCAAATAAAAGAAAATATCTTTACATGCATTCATTCTAGCAGTACATATCTTTATGTCCAAGGAACCTGTAAGTGCCAAACAAAGCTATTCTACAACAAAGAAAAGAAAATAGATGACAAGACATCAGAGAAGTTCCTATTGTCCTCCTCCTTCAACATTTGAAAACCTTCACCTGGCAGTAGATCAATCATGAGTGAGAAACAATACAGCAGCAAAAAAATGTTCAGACGAAAATAACAGTCATTACGCATGGTATTCGCGTACAGATTGTAAGTCATGGATCCATTACACATAGTTTTTGTGTTGTGGACTATCTTCATGCAATTGCTACTTGGTAAGGCATTACAATGCTCCAGGAAGTGTACCACACTACAGTCTACAACATGCACAGCTAAGAATTGAGTTAGAAAAGCTAGAAGTGTCTCCTAAGAGAGACCAAAACTTAGAATTATGGCACATATCATATTCTGAATAGCATCAGCACCATGGTAGTAACAATTAACAATAGTAGGACATCAATGGGGCACAACTTAGTTAACTGCAGATAGACGGACGGACAGACAATTACCTTCTCGAGGCAGGGGCGGGCGTCCTTGAAGTCAAGGAAGATGAGCATGAGGGCGGCGGTAATGGCACTCCAGGACATGCTGAGGCCGAGCAGCAGCACCACGAGCATGCCCAAGGTGATGGCGTTCATGCCGAAGGTGATTTTCTCCCTGGATTCGGTGCATGGAACAGCTTCCTTCCGGTCCCAACAGCAGCAAGGTACTAGTGCTGCTGCCGTGCAAAGAAAAATCTTGTAATCATGATAGAAGGATGGGATGGCAGGAAGTGAAAATCCTGTCTTACAACATGAGCAGAGCACTAGTTACAAGCATGATAGAAGGCTGGGGTGAAGAATGCACGAAACTGAACCAATCAGTTCAATTCAAAGGGTGTATCTTCTGTAAATGATGCTAGCAATCTCAGTTTCATGCATATATATATATATATATATATATATATATATATATATATATATATAGCAGAAATTTTATTAGATAATCCTAACTCCATACTTAACAGATCTTCTATTCCTTGCCACAAGTAGTAGTAGTAGCATAGCAGTATATATATTAATCTGACTAAACTGAACCAACACCACAAGTCTGCATATAATGAAGTTACTAGGCAGGGATCATATAACATGAGGCAGATCGATGATTAGCAAACATGCTGGGTGGCCAAGAAATGAACAGCATATAAAATACTCCTACTACTATAGTAGTTAAGATGATGAGACAAAGGACAACAGCATGCGGAGTTCCTAATGCACTATCACGGAGAGGAGTATTAACCAACCAGCATGTCCATCATGCATTCTCCCATATCCATGATTAAAACCAGCAGCATGATTAAAACAACCTTTAATTGGGTGGGATTAGATAGTCTCGCCTGTAGACACACCGTATGTACATCATCCGTGCTAAACATTAGTACATAGCACTGACGCTACTATGCGACCACAAATTGAATGACTCAACACAAAGGCGGGGATAACACCTAGATCCAGGCACCTCATCAGATGGCACTGGAGCAGATGAAACAACCAAACTGGGACACATTGGCATTGCTTTCTACTAATAGGAAGTTGAACAAAGACTCGGGCTAACCATGGTCTAGCACCTTGATGTTCAAGCTTGATACAAGGTACCAAGTGTAGATGAACCAAAGATAATTATACCGTCAAACACACATGATTTTCAGAGTAGAACCGATGATCAAGTCCTACAAGCAACTACTTAGCCTAACGACTTCAATAGAAAATTTCAGGTGCAACAAAAAAGATATTCTCAGCGCTGCAAAGTTAGAAACCCACAACGAGGACCTAGCACTAGCAGCAACATACTTTGCACCATATATCTAGGCTAAAGCATCATATTCTCACAAGCATTTGTGCATCAAAATCACTACTGAAAATAAAAAGGATGGCATGTAGCAATAGTAACAGGCTGCTGTAGTAGTATATATTCATGGAAAATAAATGAAACAACTTGAAGGTTCCATCAGGTTGATGTAGTACTACTCCGAAGGTACAACTTGTCCACCTAGTGCCACCAACAGCAAATCTGCCAGCCAAAAAAAACAAATTTGTTTCACCAATAATGCTGCAACAAGATGATGTGTAGTAATTAACAAGATGATGCATAGTTGGTATTTGCAATAGCAGAGGTACATGTACGTATATATTTCTCTAGTTCTAATTCCCTTACATGAGTTCCATATATACATATAATATATAAGCCTAGCTATAACATCCTACAATCATGAAACTGTCCATTCCTATATGAACACCAGAACATTTGCAAAAAAGACCATGCTGCTGTGTATCAACATACTGCTGCACTAGATCAGTTAAGTAAAACATGATTGTCAGGTAACGCATATATAAGATTGTGTTTCACAGCATATAACACGCAAAGCTAATACGACAACGACGTGTGCAAATCCTTGTAACATCTCAAATTTCCAATTTGGCATGTTATACATAGATCATCCATGCATATTATATTTTATTGCTTTTCACTTGCAATCCTCGAGATCCTAAGCAACTCAAGGACCTTCGGAGAGAGTTGGGGATTTTCTAATTTTCATATTTGAAATTTTTATCAAATAGTGAAGACGAGGATTTGATTTTAATTATTTTCTCTCCGGAAAATATTTCATTTCTGAAATAATAAATGTGGGGAGATAAGATGACTTCCCCAAAACAATAGAAATATCAGAGGAAAAATGTTAAAATCATTTTTGGAATTTATTTGAGTTTATTCGGGATTTTTATTTGCCCTAGAAAAATTTGCATGTTTTAAAAATTGCATTTTAGGGGCCAAGAAAAGTTCATCTTGTTCTAAATATTTTATTTAGACGGAAAAAACTTGTTTTGGAATTTTTAGATTTTTATTTATTTTTCTAGGAATTTTTCTTTCGGCGGAATGTTTTAAAAAAAAACCTCGCGCCCGACTGGGCCAAAGGCCCAGCCGAGCAGGCCGGCCCAGCCGCCAGCCGCCGCCGCCTCCCCGCCTCCTTATATAGCCGCCGCCTCGCCACCACCCGCCACCATCGCCGCCGCCGCCGGAGCTCGGAAGCCGAGCCCCGATCCGCAGCCGCCCGAGACGCCGCCGTCGCCCTAGCGCCGCCGCCGCCTTCCGCCGCCACCCCCCGCCCCTCCTAAGCCCCGCCGCCCCTCGCCGAGCCCCGCCGGAGCCGCCCGCCCCGCCGGACGACCTCGCCGGAGGTACCCGACCCCGCCGCCGTTTTTTTTGGAAAACCCTTCGGTTTTTTTAAAACCCTAGTTCGTTTTTTATATAGATCGATTTATTTCTTCGGTTTATTTACTTAGCGAATGTTCGTTCGTCCGTTCGTTCTAACGAACGTGTTCACCGTTTAGTTTCTGCTAACGAACGTTCATTCCGTTCGTCGATTTTCTTTTTATCAGATTTATTCCGCGGTTATTCCGATCGCGATTTTTGATCCGATGTTCAAACCTGTTTATCTTTTCGCTCGTTTATCAGAATCAGGCGATTCAAGCGCCTGGAGTTTCATCTCGAAACCCTCTTTCCGAATAATCAACTCAAACAAGTTTTTGCTTCTGTAAAACTTGACTTAGATCCAGATTAGTAAATCGAAGTTGTTTCTTTTGCCGTTTGAGTTTCGTTGCTCCGTTTGATTTGATTCTTTTTTTACAAACCGGAGTTCTTAAGTTGAACTCTCCGGTCAAACTCTTTTATTTGGAGTTCTACTTGTGCATCTTTGGTTGTTGCTTATTATGTTATTGTTTGCTTGCGATAGAATTCCCGGAGTGCGAAGCGTGTTACTACGAGTCTCTAGGATTCACGGATCGTCAGCAAGGCAAGTAACACATTGATCATACTCTTTTCATACCCAGTTTTTATGCATTAGTTTCAGTCCTCAAACATTGCATGATTAGGATGCCTTTAACATGTGGGTATTGGGAAGTAGTTGCTGAGGTAGAACCTATTGCCCTGTTTATTATCAAACCCTTGGGAGTTACTTCTATGTTATGCTTATATTGCCATGCTATGCTCGTAGATGTGGTTTGGGTTTGAGTGATATCCATGACAGATGTGAGATTGTTAATTAATGGTTTACTTAAGGTGGCAACTTTAATACACATCTGGGTGGATTGAGGCACCTGGGGTATCCAGTGATTGCCTGTTTTATTTTTGGAAATCCCGGGGTTACCGTGTGATTCTCCTATGGACCGCCACCCAGGCTCAAAGGGAACTGAGTCTATTCATGCTAGAAACTTCCGTGTGCAGCCGCAAGCTATTATGGGCTCTAGCATAGTTGAGTAAGTTGCGTGAAGCTCTTGAAGAGGTGGATCAGCAGGTAGTGGGTTTGTAGGTTTGGTATGGTCTGCCCGGAGTAGAGAGTTAATGCTTCTGAAAGACTGTGTCTCGGTCATCCGTCTCTCAAACACCATGTAGTGCGAGAAATCAACGGAGGCGATCGAGTCTTGCGGGGAAAAGTGCGCAAACCTCTGCAGAGTGTACAATCTAATCATGGTTAGCCGTGTCCCCGGTTATGGACAATTCTGAGTATCTAGTACTTGAGTATTCGCATGTATCTCAACACTCTTAATTAATCTTGCTGGGTTGTTAAGTATTTTTAATTAGGATCATTGAGTTGGGGTTACCTTCTCAAATGATGTTTCAACCACCATAGTTAAACTAAAACTGATTCCTTTGAAGTAGGGAAAAAATTGGCTTTTCGCAAAAACTGTAACCATAGAGCTTTCCACCAGCCAAATATGCATGTAGTGATAGCATTATTCTGTTATTGCTCTTTTGTGTTACATTGCCAGCATATTCCATGTGCTGACCCGTTCTCGGGCTGCAACGTATTATGTTGCAGACTTTTCAGACGAGGAGTAAGGTTCGTAGGTCGTTGCCGTGCAGCTCAGCTATGCCGTTGGAGTTGATGGACTCACTTTATCTTCCAAGCCTTCCGCTGTTATCGTATTAGATGGCCTTAAGCCATATTATTGTAATAAGTTCTCTTTTGAGACATTCGATGTAATAAGTGTGTGATTGCTACTCTGTTATAAATCCTTCGAAGTACTGTGTGGTGTCAGCATTACTGATCCAGGGATGACACCTGAGCACAGAGACTTGACCATCTGAGGTCGGGTCGCTACAATCCTAATCATATACGGTTGTTTCCAAAATATGGAGATATCTAGTAGTTCCATGCATACAAATTAACTTGATGTGCAAGGCATGGTTGACAAATAAAAGCAGTCATATGGAGTAGCACGGACAAGCTCGAACGCAGAAAGGTGAAATCTGAGCACACACATGACTATCCAATACTCAACACCGACCAAACATATTTAGCAAGTACTACCTCCATTCCTAAATATAAGAGCGCGATGAAGATGATCTTGACCATGGCGAAGAGCAGGAAGTTGTAGATGATGAGGGAGAGGATGCCCGACACGTCGTCCTCGTGCCCCACGTCGTACTTGAAGGTGTTGGAGAAGACATAGAGCGGCGATGTCCCGAGGTCAGCTTAGAGGATCCCCACGCACTGGAAGCCCAGCCGCAGCATCCTCACCCAGTTGTCCTGTTGGCAGGAGTAACATTTCAAGTACGAAAGCTTAGACTTGGATCAAGATATTAACTATTCTTTCATGCATATGCAGGTGCATACTACAGACTACAGTACATCACCAACTTGACACCCGAGTACAACAGGTTAATTGGTTATTACAGCACAACAAGTTAATTGGTTCAGGACACCCCAAATGCGTAGCAGTTAACATGGAGCTTCGTGGTTCATGCTTATCCTAGTTCATGCTTATCCTAGTAGAAACCATCGGCCGAAACCAATCAAGAAGTTAGTGGTCCATGATTCAAACTCTGGCACTCAAGTGTCCGTCCACCTAGAATCTGTGTTCGGATGCTTAGTTTCACAACCAAAAACTATTTGTTGTGGAAGAAATCAGCATCTACTAGCACCATCTATCTACTACAGCTGCAAATTGAACAATTTGTATGGACACAAAAGATAACAGTGATCGCCAAACTGTAAACATGCATATTGGGATGTGAAGTTACTTAAGCTTGATCATTATGGATAATACAGTAATATTATGTGAGTTTGTTATCTTTGACAATACCATAAACATGCATGAATTTCCTGGTGCAAATTTTGTGCATTATGCTCTCTGCATGTGTGTGGTAGAGGCATGAAGGAAGATTTCAGCATCAGAATCATACAGGTTTCACTAAATTATAGATCTGGAAACAAATTGGGAACAACTTCACACCTCATCACATCACATGCTACTCTAGCGAAAAATATCGCCCCACTACCTCGCTGTGACAGCAGCATTGCCCAGTTACACAACACAGTGAATCAACAAAGAGGAGCTGAAGCTTCAGCCTTCAGGCCTGCTTACTTGGTAAACATGAAGGGGACGAGGTGGCCAAGGTGCAGGGCCTCCGACGAGGGGCCCCTCCCCGTGTATAGGTAGAACTTCTCCCCTTTCTTGTACATGTCAAGGATCTCGTTGAAATCCCTGCCCATACAAAAAGGATCGTCAGCGATTCCTCCTACACACCAGAAAAGGAAAGAAGCGAACATGATGATTTTGCAATGATACCGGTGGGCGAAGAAGAGACCGCGGCGGAGGAAGCGATGCGGGGGGCGGCCAGTGAGGCGTGCGACGCAGTCGATGGTCGCTGCGTCCAGGCGCTGGCAGCCGAACTGGTTGACAAGCTTGTCGTAGTCGATGCCGCCCTTACCGGCCGACACCTCCCACGGGTTCACCACCTGCTCCTACTCCTTCTCGATCTTCGGCGCCGCCGCCGTCATAGGCAGCAGGCTGCAGGAGGCGGAGGAAAAATAGTGGGGTTAGCTGCGGACCGGTTTGTGTGGGGACAGGGGGAGAAGGGGAGGTGGAGAGGGTAGGGCGTCGGGCGTGTGGGAAGGGAGGGAGCGGAGGCCGGCAGCGATGCGTAAGGTCGTCGGCGAGTTGGGTGGCAGCGCCGAGGTGGGTGGATGTGAGGGGAGGAAGGATTGAACCAGTGAGGCGGTCTGGTTTGGGAAATCGGCAACGACACGCGAGGGAGGAGGAGCGGGCGGAGCATGAGGGCGTGGGGGAGGCCATGGACGGCGCGAGCTCCACTGGAGGGAGGTGGCGCCGGCGCTCTCTCTCTCGATCTGGAGGGAGCTGGAGGAAGGAAGGAGACGAGCTCTATCTCTCGATCTGGAATGGATGGATGGATGGATTGAGGGAAAAGGAGGCGGGGGGGGGGGGGGTGGATGCAAAATGACCGCGAGGAAAGAGCTAGGGTTGGTGTGGAAGGGTTGATGACTGCCGTTGGATCCTCGAGCATCCGATGGTGTATGATCCATGATCCGCGTGATATGTCCATGGACCAATCAGATCGCAACAAACAATTTGAAGACCTTATGACCATCTAAATTGGTCGTAATCAAAGATAAGTTTTTCAGAAAAATCATTTTTCATTTTTCAGTGCTCAAAATGAGTTTTTTTAAAAGACCTACCAAATATTTGTTCAAATGATATCGTACTTTGCACAAGTTTACATCTTAGATTGGTAAAGAATATTGACAAAGGGAGTTTTTTTTCTTTGCACGGAAAATCCATTTTCATTTTTTGAGTGTCCAAAATGAGTTTTTTTGTGAAGGGGATACCAAATATTTATTCCAAAATTGGACCAAATCATTTTTCTAAGATATTAGGCCATATTTAATGCACAATTGACCAAATGGTTGGGTGTCAAAAGTTTTTATCCACCTCTTATGAAAAAGACAAATTTCCGCCGATTCAGCACGAAGCAGGTCAAATTTGAACTGCAGCTACCTCATAGTTTCCTCTTTATTTTTTCCAAAAATCATTTCTAGGTACTTAAGTACCTATTTAATTAGAGAAACACCAAAAAAATTACAAGATTCAACCACTAGCTAGGAACGGTCATTCCCGCCATTTTGATCGCATTTTGAAAAGGGCATAAAAAATTCAAAAAAAAACAAAAAATTGGAAAACCTTCGCATTGTGTCATTATATGTGACCAAGTTTCATGGCTTGATACGGAAATAATAAACTTGTAATACGGAAATTATTTTTAAAAAGTGTTCTCAGAAATGAGCTATCATCCGTGAAGATTCATGGCTTTCAAGCCAAATGATCAATCTTATGGCCACATTCATGGCATAGTTTGTTCAAATGATCTCATATTGTGCACAAGGGTGCATCTTGGAATTCCAAACAATGTTGCCTAAGGGAGTTTTCACTTTCATTGCACAAAAGAGCCATTTTCCATTTTCCGAGAGCCCCAAATGAGGTTTTTTTATGAAGGACCTACCAAATAATTATTGTAAAATTGTACCAAATCATTTTTCTAAAATACTTTGACCAAATGGTTGGGTGTAAAAAGTTTTGATCCACCTCTGGTGAAAAAGACAAATTCCCGCCGATTCAGTTGGAAACGGGTCAAATTTGAACTGCAGCTGCCTCATAGTTTGCTCTTTATTTTTCCCAAAAATCATTTCTAGGTACATAAGTATCTATTTAATCAGAGAAACATCAAAAGTTTTCCAAGATTCAACTACTAGCTAGGAACGGTCAAGCCCGCTGTTTTGACCGCATTTTGAAACGGGCATAAAAAATTCAAAAAAAAATCAAAAAATTGGAAAACCTTCGCATTGTGTCATTATATGTGACCAAGTTTCCAAGAAAAATAATAAACTTGTAATACGGAAATTATTTTTAAAAAGTGTTCTCGGAAATGAGCTGTCATGCGTGAAGATTCATGGCTTTCAAGCCAAATGATCAATCTTATGACCACATTCATGGCATAGTTTGTTCAAATGATCTCATATTGTGCACAAGGGTGCATCTTGGAATACCAAACCATGTTGCCTAAGGGAGTTTTCACTTTCATTGCACAAAAGAGCCATTTTCCATTTTCCGAGTGCCCGAAATGAGTTTTTTTTGTGAAGGACCTACCAAACAATTATTGCAAAATTGGACCAAATCATTTTTCTAAAATACTAGGCCATATTTAATGCACAATTGACCAAATGGTTGGGTGTAAAAAGTTTTGATCCACCTCTGATGAAAAAGACAAATTCCCGCCGATTCAGTTGGAAACGGGTCAAATTTGAACTGCAGCTGCCTCATAGTTTGCTCTTTATTTTTTTTCCAAAAATCATTTCTAGGTACATAATTATCTATTTAATTAGAGAAACATCAAAAGTTTTCCAAGATTCAACCACTAGCTAGGAACGGTAAAGCCCGCCGTTTTGACCGCATTTTGAAACGGGCATAAAAAATTCAAAAAATTGGAAAAGCTTCGCATTGTGTCATTATATGTGACCAAGTTTCCAGGAAAAATAATAAACTTGTAATACATAAATTATTTTTAAAAAGTGTTCTCCGAAATGAGCTATCATGCGTGAAGATTCATGGCTTTCAAGCCAAATGGTCAATCTTATGGCCACATTCATGGCATAGTTTGTTCAAATGATCTCATATTGTGCACAAGGGTGCATCTTGGAATGGTAAACAATGTTGCCTAAGGAAGTTTTCATTTTCTTTGCACAGAAAATTCATTTTCCATTTTCTGAGTGCCTGAAATGAGTTTTTTTATGAAGGACCTACCATATATTTGTTGCAAAATTGGACCAAATCAATTTTATAAGATACTAGAATATATTTAATGCACAATTGACAAAATGGTTGGGTGTCAAAAGTTTTGATCCACCTCTGATGAAAAAGACAAATTCTCGCCAATTCAGCTGGAGGCGGGTCAAATTTGAACTGCCAGTTGCCTCATAGTTTGCTATTTATTTTTTCTAAAAATCATTTCTAGTTACATAAGTACCTATTTAATTATAAATACATGGTTTGGTGGCGATACGTCGAGGTTTGGATGGTGGCCGAGGGCCCCAACTCTAGAGCGCGTAAACTCGCATGCCCACCGCGTGGTCACCGCGTGACCGTGGCGTTGCCCGATGACCTGGCCATCGTGCAATACCTCTTAGGCACAACCCACGACAAGGCGTGGGGTCTTCTGTTCAAGCCTTAAGAGGAGTTGCCGGCGAGGAGGAGGACATTGGCCTCGACTCCGCGTACCCCTCGAGGGAGGTGAGTGGTCCTTTCCCTAACATGTGTTCGGATAGTAATATCAGGCGTGATTGGGTCTAAGCCTCCCTTTATGGATTTTTGCAGGGCTGGCTCGGCAAGGCTGAGAAGATCAGTTGTTCGGCGCCGCTACCCGAAGGGCCCCGATCGGTCTAGCTGGAGAGGCTGCTGGTTGTGGTGCCTTAAAAGGCGCCTGACAAGAAGGGCAAGAAGAAGAAGGATGCACCGGAGGCCAGGGAGTGCCTCCGCCGCAGAGCTCGCCCAGACACTCGGTCCAGAGATTTGTAGCCCCGTCTGCTCAGGACGTGGACGAAGACGAGGACGAAGACGAAGAGGAAAGCGCCTCCTCGCACTCCAAGAAGAGGGCGGTGTCCGACGACGTCGAGGAGGTACAACCTCCTCAGGCCTCAAAAAGGCAGTGTCGACCCAAGCTGACCCTGCTTGACAGCTCGGACCTCCCCTGACAGATCGAAAAGGCAGCGTCAAAAAAGGTTCCGGAGAGGGAACCTAGGGTCAAGCCCCCTGCTGCCACATATATATTTGGCGTTTTTGGTCGCTTTTATTTTTTAACAATCCCTTACATATGGAAGTTGATCGTGTATCGCCACAGTCCACCACGCGGCCATCCCGCCGAGCAGACCTTGGAAGGGACATCTCCGCCCGGCGAACTGGCGGACAGTGGATCTGCGTCGCGCTACGCGCCTCCCCCGATCCCCAAAGAGGTCAGGGAAGTGCTATCCCGAAGGACCCCTCCCCTCCGAACACAGGGGAGGAGGGCGACACTACCGTGGCTGAGGCTGAAGCCTTGGTCACCGAAGCCCAGGAGGGTGTGTCCCTCCTGGCTAACGCGGGAGGGGGGGGGGGGTGTCCGAACCATCCGGACCCCCTTAGTCGTCCGTACCTGAGCCCCCAAGGCCCTCGAAGGTGCCAGTACCTAAGCCGTCCTTTGGTTCTACACTGGTGAGAAGATCCCATCGGGGCTGAGGGAGTCCTGGACTAGGGGGTGTCCGGATAGCCGAACTATCATCATCGGTCGGACTCCAAGACTATGAAGATACAAGATTGAAGACTTCGTCCCGTGTCCGGATGGGACTTTCCTTGGCGTGGACGGCAAGCTTGGCAATACGGATATGTAGATCTCCTACCATTGTAACCGACTCTGTGTAACCCTAGCCCTCTCCGGTGTCTATATAAACCAGAGGGTTTTAGTCCGTAGGACACAACAACAAACAACAATCATACCATAGGCTAGATTCTAGGGTTTAGCCTCCTTGATCTCGTGGTAGATCCACTCTTGTACTACCCATATCATCAATATCAATCAAGCAGGAGTAGGGTTTTACCTCCATCGAGAGGGCCCGAACCTGGGTAAAAACATCGTGTCCCTTGTCTCCCTGTTACCATCCGCCTAGACGCACAGTTCGGTACCCCCTACCCGAGATCCGCCGGTTTTGACACCGACATTGGTGCTTTCATTGAGAGTTCCTCTGTGTCGTCGCCAATAGGCTCGATGGCTCCTTCGATCATCACCAACAACGCGGTCCAGGGAGAGACTTTCCTCCCCGGACAGATCTTCGTATTCGGCGGCTTCGCACTGCGGGCCAATTCGCTTGGCCATCTGGAGCAGATTGAAAGCTACGCCCCTGGCCATCAGGTCAGATTTGGAAGTCTGAACTTCACGGCTGACATCCGCGGAGACTTGATCTTCGATGGATTCGAGCCACAGCCGAGCGCGCCGCACTGTCACGATGGGCATGACTTAGCTCCACTGCCGGACAGTGCCCTGGAGGCCGCACACGAGTCCGCTCCGATCCTCAATTCGGAGCCGGCTACGCAGATCGAGGACGGGTGGCTAGACACCGCCTCGGGGGCTGCAACATCTATGGCGATGGAGCCGAATACTGACCTTGTCCCTTGTGAAGCTCGTGACTCCGAGGTGCCGGACTCCTCGCCGGACTTCGAACCTCCCGCTCCCCCTCTAATCGAATCCGATTGGGCGCCGATCATGGAGTTCACCACTGCGGACATCTTTCAACACTCACCTTTTGGCGACATCCTGAATTCGCTAAAGTATCTCTTGCTATCAGGAGAGCCCTGGCCGGACTGCGGTCAGGACGGTTGGGATGCGGACGACAAAGAAATTCAAACCCCACCCACCACCCACTTTGTAGCCACTGGTGACGATCTAATTGACATGCTAGACTACGACTCCAAAGACATCGACGGTATGGACGACGATGCCGGAGACGACCAAGAACCAGCACCTACGGGGCACTGGAAGACCATCTCGTCATATGACATATACATGGTGGACATCCCAAAGGATGGGAGTGGCGAGGAAGCAGCGGAGGAAGACTCCTCCAAGAAGCAGCCTAAGCGCCGGCATCAGCGGCGCCGCTCTAAATCCCGCCACAGCAAGAATGGAGATTCCGGCACCGGAGATAATAACACCCCAGAGAGTGCCGAAGACAACCCCCTCTAGCACGATTCAGCACAGGAGGACAGAGAAGCCATCCCTCATGAGAGAGCGGCAAACGATGAGGTAGAGGATGCTAACTACATGCCTCCCTTCGGAGACGAGGCAAGCCTCGACGACGACGAATTCGTCGGGCCTGAGGATCCCGTCGAACAAGAGCGTTTTAAACGCAGGCTTATGGCCACGGCGAACAGCCTCAAGAAAAAGCAGCAACAGCTTAAAGTTGATCAAGATCTGCTAGCCGACAGATGGACTGAAGTCCTTGCGGCCGAAGAGCATGAACTCGAACGCCCCTCCAAAAGCTACCCCAAACGCAAGTTGCTCCCCCGATTAGAGGAGGAGGCATATAAACCTGCATCACCAGCGCACAATACGGCTGACCGACCACCTCGTGGCCGCGACAGAGAGGCCTCTAGGCCCTCCACAAGAACCGTACCCCGACACCGCTCGAAAAGTGCGAAGCCACGGGGGAACGCGCTGGACTTGCGAGACATATTGGAGGATAAAGCAAGACAATCAAGATCGATCTACGGATCGTGTGGGCGCCCCACGATGCACGACAACGACCGTCGTGCTGGATACAGCAACTCCGGCGGGGCCGAACACAGTAGACAAAGCTCGCTTGAGCTACGTCGTGATATAGCCCAATATAGAGGCGTCGCACACCCACTATGCTTCACAGATGAAGTAATGGATCATCAAATCCCCGAAGGATTTAAACCCGTGAATATTGAATCCTATGATGGCACAACAGACCCCGCGGTTTGGATCGAAGACTATCTCCTTCATATCCACATGGCCCGCGGCGATGATCTTCACGCCATCAAATATCTCCCACTCAAGCTTAAAGGACCAGCTCGGCATTGGCTTAACAGCTTGCCAGCAGAATTAATTGGGTGTTGGGAGGACCTGGAAGCCGCATTCCTTGACAACTTCCAGGGCACATATGTGCAACCACCAGATGCCGATGACCTAAGCCACATAATTCAGCAGCCAGACAAATCGGCCAGACAATTCTGGACACGGTTCTTAACAAAGAAAAATCAAATCGTCGACTGTCCGGATGTAGAGGCCCTCGCAGCCTTCAAACATAACATCCGCGACGAGTGGCTTGCCCGGCACCTAGGATAGGAAAAGCCAAAATCCATGGCAGCCCTCACATCACTCATGACCCGCTTCTGCACGGGAGAGGACAGCTGGCTAGCCCGCAGTAACAACCTCAGCAAAAATTCTGGCAGTCCGGACACCAAGGACCGCAATGGCAGGTCGCGTCGCAACAAAAACAAACGCCGCATTAACGGCGATAACACTGAGGATACGGCAGTCAACGCCGGATTCAGAGGCTCCAAACATGGTCAGCGGAAAAAGCCATTCAAAAGAACTACTCCGGGTCCGTCCAATTTGGACCGAATACTCGACCGCTCCTGCCAGATACACGGCACCCCCGAAAAGCCAGCTAATCACACCAACAGGGATTGTTAGGTATTCAAGCAGGCAGGCAAGTTAATTGCCGAAAACAATGACAAGGGGCTGCACAGCGATGACGAGGAAGAGACCCGGCCGCCGAACAATAGAGGACAGAAAGGTTTCCCGCCACAAGTGCGAACGGTGAACATGATATACGCAACCCACATACCCAAGAGGGAGCGGAAGCGTGCACTCAGGGACGTATATGCGATGGAGCCAGTCGCCCCGAAGTTCAACCCATGGTCCTCCTGCCCGATCACTTTTGATTGAAGGGACCACCCCACCAGTATCCGTCATGGCGGATTCGCCGCATTGGTTTTAGACCCAATCGTCGATGGATTTCACCTCACCAGAGTACTGATGGACGGCGGCAGCAGCCTGAACCTGCTTTATCAGGATACAGTGCGCAAGATGGGCATAGACCCCTCAAGGATTAAACCCACAAAGACGACCTTCAAAGGCGTCATACCAGGTGTAGAGGCCAATTGTACAGGATCAGTCACACTGGAAGTGGTCTTTGGATCCCTGGATAACTTCCGAAGCGAGGAGTTAATCTTCAACATAGTCCCGTTCCGCAACGGCTATCATGCTCTGCTCGGACGGACCGCGTTTGCAAAGTTCAACACGGTTCCGCATTACGCATACCTCAAGCTCAAGATGCCAGGCCCTCGAGGAGTCATCACGGTCAACGGAAACACTGAACGCTCCCTCCGAACGGAGGAACACACAGCAGCTCTCGTGGCAGAAGTACAGAGCAGCCTCTTAAGGCAATTTTCGAGTCCGGCCGTTAAACGACCGGACACGGCCAAATGCGCCCGGAGTAACCTACAACAAGACCACCTGGCACGTTCCGAGCAAGCGTAGCAATGCGGCCCCAACCCCAGCCCTTGCAAAGTTGCAAGACTGGTACTTCGCGTACATCACTACGCTCTGGAGATACCATGGGCATAGGGGGAGGGGCACGACCACGACAGGCCCAGGGCGTGGTTTAACCACACCAGGGCTCCCACGTGTGTCATACTTTTTTCCTTTTTCTTTTTTTTCTACGGGACTCCGTTCACCAGAGGCCCTGTCCGGCAGTAGACCTGCCGAACTCACTATGCAACAGCCAGGGAAGTAGAAAGGCTACAACGAATACTCAGGTGGTCTCCATTATGAGCATTATACCTGTTTTATACACCATTCCGCAACCTACCCCTGGAGGGGGACATGCTAATAGTTTCACCCCTTGCTTATCGCACTATTTGTATCGTTCTGCATTCAAGGCAGCATTTTTTGAATAAACAATACATCGCTCTTCACTTATAATTGCATTTCCTTCTTATACATATGTTCATTTATGACATGTTGCATCCGTACACTTTGGTACGGCTAAATACACCAGGGTCTTAAGTTCCCCACATTATGGTGTGATAAGTCCGAACACTTTCACAAGTGCGGCACCCCGAACTTATAGAATTATATGCATCGGCTCCGAATCATGTCTTGGGTCAATAGTTGGGTTTGCCCGGCTCCCATGTTTTGGTACCTTACGTTCCGTTGTATCGGCTAAGGTAGCACTGGGAGAACCACTGCGATTGCGCCCCAGTTGAGCTGGGCGAGCGCCTCAGTGGAGAAAGCTAAAAGTGACCGTCATGATAAGGCGAGAGCTGGTCACTGTTCGAGAGGTTTTTTCGAGTCCCTAAAGACTTGTGCCGCTTAGAGCGAGGAACCGGCTTTGACCGGCCCAGGCGTGGATAGCGCCCCGAACTCGGTCTTCCGAACACTAGGGGCTTCGCCGAAATTTAAAATTATAGAATTCAATGGCTAAGTGAGAGTGTTCAAGCATTATAAGTCCGGTTGCCTCGTTCGTTGTGTTGAGCGCCTCCCTAGATGGACCCAAAAATGGGAACAAGAGCGCTCAAGTTTATCCCGAACACCCCAGCACTCGTGGCATGGGGGCTGAAGCCGATGACTTGCCATCTCTCAGATTTCATAAACGGCCGCACAGAAGGTAATATTTTAAATCAACAAGCATTGCTTAGCGCATATGAACAAAGTTTTCAGCGCACAGGATAACAAAATGCGAGTCTACTCAAATATTACATCTTTGGAGCACTCACCCGAAATCATGAGGGCACCCTTCAGGACACCCTTATAATACATCTCGGGTGTGCGATACTCCTTGCCCGGCGGTGGCGCGTCCGTCACAAGCTTCTCAGCGTCCATCTTGCCCCAGTGCACCTTTTCACGGGCAAGGGCCCGACGGGCACCTTCAACACAGGCGGAGTGCTTGACAACTTCAACCCAGGGACACGCATCCACCAGCCGCCACACCAGGCTGAAGTAGCTCCCAGGCATGGCCTCCTTGAGCCACAGCCGAACTATGAGGCCCTTCATGGCCTGTTCGGCCACCTCATGGAGCTCGACCAGCTGCTTTAGCTGGTCGCTAAGGGGCACCGGATGTCCGGCCTCAGCATACTGAGACCAGAAGACCTTCTCTGTCGAGCTCCCCTCCTCGGCCCGGTAGAATGCGGCACCATCGTACACGCTGCGGGGCAGATCTGCGAACGCTCCTGGAGAGCTCCGAATTCGGGTAAGTAATAGGTAATTCACATTCACATGCTTGCTTTGCATGAAAAATTCCTTACCCGCCGCTATCTTCTTCAACGCCTCGATTTCCTGGAGGCCTTGTGGGCTTCGGCCTTAGCGGCTTTGGCACTCTGAAGAGCCGATGCAAGCTCGGACTCTCGAGTCTTTGAGTCGCGCTCCAAACTCTCATGTTTTTCCATGAGAGCCTGGAGCTCTTGCTGCACCTCCGCCACCCGCGCCTCCTGCTTCTCTTGCTCGGCTCGTTCCACGGCCGCATTGCGTTCAGCCATGGACACCGCCTCCTTCAGGGTCGCCACCTCGCTCGTGGCCCCTGGAGTACCCATGTTATCCTTGTTATTTCTCTCGCAACCAAATCCTTTTCTGTAAGGTACAACTTTAATACGGTGTTACTCACCTTCCTTGTCCTTGAGCTGCTTCTTGGCACGGCCAAGCTCGCTTTCGGACCGCTCGAGGCTCTGCTTCAAAGCACCGACCTCCGCAGTCAGTGCGGCAGAGGTCAGCAGCGCGGCCTGCAATCCCATATTGACATATTTTTTAGACTCCTGCGTATATCTTTTTAGATCCTCAGTCTGGCTTTTCTTTCCGAACACCGAACCGAGCATCAGGGGCTACTGTCTATGCGGTATTATATTACACATCTTAAAATTCTTACCTCAAAGCCTGTTAGAAGGCTGCTGCAGGCTTCGGTCAGCCCGCTCTTGGCAAGCTGAACCTTCTGAATCATCGCACTCATAACAGTGCGGTGTTCTTCTTTGATGGAAGCACCGTTGAGCGCTTCCAGCAAGTTATCCGGCGCCTCCGGTTGGACGGAGGCCGCCGGTGTCACAGTCTTGCCCTTCTTACGAAGGGGCCGCTCGCCGGACTCCGGAACCACTGCAGGTTCCGGTGCGGAGTCCGGTGCAAAGTCCGGGAGGTTGCCCTGCGGCACCTCCGGGACCTCCTCCTCCTGGCGGGTCCCTTCCTGGGATCCCACCTCGACGTCGTCGGTGTCACGAGGGGTGGAGGCGGTCGGAATAGAATCCATATCCGACGTGCCCAAGGACCCGCTCGACGAAGCGGGAAGATCGTCCTTGGCCGGACTACAGGTTGTATACGGCATTAGAAAGACACCGCGTGAAAAAAAGAAAAATTATAAATCATCCAGGAGTCCGGATACTTACGATCTTGCCAGGGGCGTGGCCCTTGAGGGCCACTCCTCGTCACCGTCGCTGGCGCTGGCGGAGCAGTCCGGGGGAAGGGTCCTTCCTTTCTTGGACCCTTCGGCCTCCCTCGTTGGGGAGGCCTTCCTCTTCTTATCTCCCGCCGCTGGGGGAGAGGCCTCTTTCTTCTCCTCCTCGTCCTCGTGGGAGGAGTCCGCCTTGGAGTCATCGGACAATGAGTCCGATACCACCTGGCGCCGGGAACTCCTTCGGGTTCCCGTGGCCTTCTTCTTGGCCTTCTTATCCGGCACCACGTAAAGTGCCAGGACCAGCAGCCCCGTCAAACGGGTGTCCGCTGGGTCTTCTGGAAGGGGAGCCGGACTGTTAACCTCTCCGGACGTCTTCTGCCAGTCCTGTTAAAGGTATTGGGAGCTTAGATCCCGCATAGAGTCAAACTATGAAAAGCAAGTGTCCCATAAAGGATAACATGGCTTACCTCGCCAGCCGGACGCCGCGTGCTGAATCCACGATCTTCGGTAGCAGTTGTGGGAGCTTCGGCGCCCTTCAACAGCACCCTCCAGGCAGCTTCGTACGTAATGTCGAAGAGCCTGCTCAAAGTCCGGTGCCGTGCCGGATCAAACTCCCACAAATTGAAGTCCTGCTGCTAGCAGGGGAGAATCCGGCGGACGAGCATGACCTGGATCACGTTAACAAGCTTGAGCTTCTTGTTCACCAGGGTCTGGAGACAGGACTGGAGTCCGGTCAGCTCCTCCGAACTACCCCAAAGCAAGCCCTTCTCTTTCCAGAAGGTGAGCTGCATGGGGATGCCAGATCTGAATTCGGGGGCCGCTGCCCATTTAGGGTCACGCGGCTCGGTGATGTAGAACCACCCCGATTGCCACCCTTTGATAGATTCCACAAAGGCACCCTCAAGCCAAGTAACGTTGGGCATTTTGCCCACCATGGCGCCTCCGCACTCCGCTTGGCTGCCCTTCACAACCTTCGGCTTGACATTGAAGGTCTTTAGCCATAAGCCGAAGTGGGGCTGGATGCAGAGGAAGGCCTCGCACATGACGATAAACGCCAAGATATTGAGGATAAAATTTGGGGCCAGATCGTGGAAATCCAGATCGTGGAAATCCGGACAAAGGGGTGGAGTGGGAAGCCCAGTCCGCGGAGGAAATGGGGAAGGAATACCACCCTCTCATGGGGCCTGGGGTGGGGATGAGCTGCCCCTCGTTGGGCAGCCAATGCGCGATGTCACTGGACAGATATCCGGTGTTGCGCAGCTTCTCGATGTGCCCCTCCGTAATGGAGGAGTCCATCCACTTGCCTCCCGCTCCGGACATGGCTGGAGAAGGTCGAGGTGAGATGTGCGGACTTGGGCGCTGGAGCTCGAGTGCGCGGAGATGGATAAGCAAAGGAGGAAGAAGGCGTAGGTAAAAGAGGTGGATCCTTATCCCCTTATATATGGGCGGACGAAAACTATGCGTCCCCACCGGTCTGGTGAAACTCGCTTATCTCCCAAGCGCCACAATCAATGGCGCGGTTGGGTTACCCACGTTCGTATTGATGGGAATCCCGGAATAAGGGGAACACGATCTCTGCTTCGACAAGACGTGCCAAGGAAACCGCTTTGCTAAACATGCTGAGGTGGTATAATAAAAGCGATTCGAGTAAAGGCTTGGTAGTGGTGTGACGTCACGCCACAAAATACGTCAGCAGATTGAACTTGTGTTAATATTATTCTCTCTACGGTGGTATGTGGAATTTATTTTACAGAGCCGGACACTATCCTGGTGTTCACAATCTTCTATGAATTATTCGGAGGAGGAACCCGCCTTGCAATGCCGAAGACAATATGCGCGCCGGACTCGTCGTCATTGAAGCCTGGTTCAGGGGCTACTGAGGGAGTCCTGGACTAGGGGGTGTCCGGATAGCCGAACTATCATCATCGGCCGGACTCCAAGACTATGAAGATACAAGATTGAAGACTTCGTCCCGTGTCCGGATGGGACTTTCCTTGGCGTGGAAGGCAAGCTTGGCAATACGGATATGTAGATCTCCTACCATTGTAACCGACTCTGTGTAACCCTAGCCCTCTCCGGTGTCTATATAAGCCGGAGGTTTTTAGTCCGTAGGACACAACAACAAACAACAATCATACCATAGGCTAGCTTCTAGGGTTTAGCCTCCTTGATCTCGTGGTAGATCCACTCTTGTACTACCCATATCATCAATATCAATCAAGCAGGAGTAGCGGTTTACCTCCATCGAGAGGGCCCGAACCTGGGTAAAAACATGGTGTCCCTTGTCTCCGAAGGAAATATGCCCTAGAGGCAATAATAAAGTTATTATTTATTTCCTCATATCATGATAAATGTTTATTATTCATGCTATAATTGTATTAACCGGAAACATGATACATGTGTGAATACATAGAACAACATATAGTCACTAGTATGCCTCTACTTGACTAGCTCATTAATCAAAGATGGTTATGTTTCCAAACCATAGACATGTGTTGTCATTTGATTAGTGAGATCACATCATTAGGAGAATGATGTGATTGACATGACCCATTCCGTTAGCCTAGCACTTGATCGTTTAGTGTACTTCTATTGCTTTCTTCATGACTTATACATGTTCCTGTAACTATGAGAATTATGCAACTCCCGTTTACCGGAGGAACACTTTGGGTACTACCAAACGTCACAACGTAACTGGGTGATTATAAAGGAGTACTACAGGTGTCTCCGAAGGTACATGTTGAGTTGGCGTATTTCGAGATTAGGTTTTGTCACTCCGATTGTCGGAGAGGTATCTCTGGGCCCTCTCGGTAATGCACATCACTATAAGCCTTGCAAGCAATGTGACCAATGAGATGGTTACGGGATGATGCATTATGTAACGAGTAAAGAGACTTGCCGGTAACGAGATTGAACTAGGTATTGGATACCGACGATCAAATCTCGGGCAAGTAACATACCGATGACAAAGGGAACAACGTATGTTGTTATGCGGTTTGACCGATAAAGATCTTCGTAGAATATGTAGGAACCAATATGGGCATCCAGGTTCCGCTATTGGTTATTGACCGAGAATAGTTCTAGGTCATGTCTACATAGTTCTCGAACCCGTAGGGTCCGCACGCTTAACGTTACAATGACAGTTTTATTATCAGTTTATAAGTTTTGATGTACCGAAGTTTGTTCGGAGTCCCGGATGTGATCACAGACATGATGAGGAGTCTCGAAATGGTCGAGACATGAAGATCGATATATTGGAAGCCTTTATTTGGACATCGGAATTGTTCCGGGTGAAATCGGCATTTTACCGGAGTACCGGGAGGTTACCGGACCCCCCCGGGGGGTTATTGGGCCTACATGGGCCTCGGGGGAGAAGAGGGAAGGAGGCAGGAGGGGGCTGCGCGCCCCTCCCCTTCCTAGTCCGAATAGGACAAGGGAAGGGGGGCGGCGCCCCCCCTTTCCTTCCCCTCTTCCTCCTCTTTCCTCCCTTCTCCTACTCCTACTTGGAAAGAAGGGAGTCCTACTCCCGGTGGGAGTAGGACTCCCCCCTTGGCGCGCCCTCCTTGGCCGGCTGCCTCCTCCCCCTGGCTCCTTTATATACGGGGCGGGCGGGGGGGGGGGGGGGGGGCACCCCATAGACACACAAGTTGATCTACGGATCATTCCTTAGCCGTGTGCGGTGCCCCCCTCCACCATATTCCACCTCGGTCATATCGTCGCGGAGTTTAGGCGAAGCCCTGCGCCGGTAGAACATCATCACCATCACCACGCCGTCGTGCTGACGGAACTCATCTCCGGAGCTTTGCGGGATCGGAGCCCGGAGATCGTCATACTGCTTACCAGCATGTCATACTTTGGTTCGGCGGTATTGTGAGATGAAGCGGCCCGGACCGACATTACGCGTACGCTTACGCGAGACTGGTTTCACCGTTATGAGCACTCGTGCTTAAAGGTGGCTGGCGGGTGTCTGTCTCTCTCACTTTAGCTGAATCGAGTGTGGCTACGCCCGGTCCTTGCGAAGGTTAAAACAGCACCAACTTGACGAACTATCATTGTGGTTTTTGATGCGTAGGTAAGAACGGTTCTTGCTCAACCCATAGCAGCCACGTAAAATTTGCAACAACAAAGTAGAGGATGTCTAACTTGTTTTTGCAGGGCATGTTGTGATGTGATATGGTCAAGACGTGATGCTATATTTTATTGTATGAGATGATCATGTTTTGTAACCGAAGTTATCGGCAACTGGCAGGAGCCATATGGTTGTCGCTTTATTATATGAAATGCAAACGCCCTATAATTGCTTTACTTTATCACTAAGCGGTAGCGATAGTCGTAGAAGCAATAGATGGCGTAACGACAATGATGCTACGATGGAGATCAAGGTGTCACGCCGGTGATGATGGTGATCATGACGGTGCTTCGAAAATGGAGATCACAAGCACAAGATGATGATGGCCATATCATATCACTTATATTGATTGCATGTGATGTTTATCCTTTATGCATCTTATCTTGCTTCGATTAACGGTAGCATTTTAAGATGATCTCTCACCAATAATCAAGAAGTGTTCTCCCTGAGTATGCACCGTTGCGAAAGTTCTTCGTGTTGAGACACCACGTGATGATCGGGTGTGATAGGCTCTACGCTCAAATACAACGGGTGCAAAACAGTTGCACACGCGGAATACTCAGGTCATACTTGATGAGCCTAGCATATACAGATATGGCCTCGGAACACGGAGACCGAAAGGTCGAGCGTGAATCATGTAGTAGATATGATCAACATAGTGATGTTCACCATTGAAACTACTCCATCTCACGTGATGATCGGACATGGTTTAGTTGATTTGGATCACGTGATCACTTAGATGACTAGAGAGATGTCTGTCTAAGTGGGAGTTCTTAAGTAATATGATTAATTGAACTTAAATTTATCATGAACTTAGTACCTGATAGTATTTTGCTTGTCTATGTTTGTTTGTAGATAGATGGCTCGTGCTGTTGTTCCGTTGAATTTTAATGCGTTCCTTGAGAAAGCAAAGTTGAAAGATGATGGTAGCAATTACACGGACTGGGTCCGTAACATGAGGATTATCCTCATTGCTGCACAGAAAAGTTACGTCCTGGAAGCACCGCTGGGTGCCAGGCCTGCTGCTGATGCAACTGACGACGTTAAGAATGTCTGGCAGAGCAAAGCTGATGACTACTCAATAGTTCAGTGTGCCATGCTTTACGGCTTAGAACCGGGTCTTCAACGACGTTTTGAACATCATGGAGCATATGAGATGTTCCAGGAGTTGAAGTTAATCTTTCAAGGGAATGCCCGGATTGAGAGATATGAAGTCTCCAATAAGTTCTACAGCTGCAAGATGGAGGAGAATAGTTCTGTCAGTGAACACATACTCAAAATGTCTGGGTATAATAATCACTTGATTCAACTGGGAGTTAATCTTCCTGATGATAGTGTCATTGACAGAATTCTCCAATCACTGCCACCAAGCTACAAGAGCTTCATGATGAACTATAATATGCAAGGGATGAACAAGACTATTCCCGAGCTCTTCGCAATGCTAAAAGCTGCGGAGGTAGAAATCAAGAAGGAGCATCAAGTGTTGATGGTTAACAAAACCACCAGTTTCAAGAAGAAGGGCAAAGGGAAGAAGAAGGGGAACTTCAAAAAGAACGGCAAACAAGTTGCTGCTCAAGAGAAGAAACCCAAGTCTGGACCTAAGCCTGAAACTGAGTGCTTCTACTGCAAGCAGACTGGACACTGGAAGCGGAACTGCCCCAAGTATTTGGCGGATAAGAAGGATGGCAAAGTGAACAAAGGTATATGTGATATACATGTTATTGATGTGTACCTTACTAATGCTCGCAGTAGCACCTGGGTATTTGATACTGGTTCTGTTGCTAATATTTGCAACTCGAAACAGGGACTATGGATTAAGCGAAGATTGGCTAAGGACGAGGTGACGATGCGCGTGGGAAATGGTTCCAAAGTCGATGTGATCGCGGTCGGCACGCTACCTCTACATCTACCATCGGGATTAGTTTTAGACCTAAATAATTGTTATTTGGTGCCAGCGTTGAGCATGAACATTATATCTGGATCTTGTTTGATGCGAGACGGTTATTCATTTAAATCAGAGAATAATGGTTGTTCTATTTATATGAGTAATATCTTTTATGGTCATGCACCCTTGAAGAGTGGTCTATTTTTATTGAATCTCAATAGTAGTGATACACATGTTCATAGTGTTGAAACCAAAAGATGCAGAGTTGATAACGATAGTGCAACTTATTTGTGGCACTGCCGATTACGTCATATCGGTGTAAAGCGCATGAAGAAACTCCATACTGATGGGCTTTTGGAACCACTTGATTATGAATTACTTGGTACTTGCGAACCGTGCCTTATGGGCAAGATGACTAAAACGCCGTTCTCCGAAACTATGGAGTGAGCAACTGATTTGTTGGAAATCATACATAATGATGTTTGTGGTCCAATGAATGTTGAGGCTCGCGGCGGATATCGTTATTTTCTCACCTTCACAGATGATTTGAGCAGATATGGGTATATCTACTTAATGAAACACAAGTCTGAAACATTTGAAAAGTTCACAGAATTTCAGAGTGAAGTGGAAAATCATCGTAACAAGAAAATAAAGTTTCTACGATCTGATCATGGAGGAGAATATTTGAGTTACGAGTTTGGTCTACACTTGAATCAATGCGGAATAGTTTCGCAACTCACGCCACCCGGAACACCACAACGAAATGGTGTGTCTGAACGTCGTAATCGTACTTTACTGGATATGGTGCGATCTATGATGTCTCTTACTGATTCACCGCTATCATTTTGGGGTTATGCTTTAGAGACGGCCGCATTCACGTTAAATAGGGCACCATCAAAATCCATTAAGACGACACCTTATGAACTGTGGTTTGGCAAGAAACCAAAGTTGTCGTTTCTTAAAGTTTGGGGCTGCGATGCTTATGTGAAGAAACTTCAACCAGATAAGCTCGAACCCAAATTGGAGAAATGTGTCTTCATAGGATAACCAAAAGAAACTATTGGGTACACCTTCTATCACAGATCTGAAGGCAAGATTTTCGTTGCTAAAATCAAATCCTTTCTAGAGAAGGAGTTTCTCTCGAAAGAAGTGAGTGGGAGGAAAGTAGAACTTGATGAGATAACTGTATCTACTCCCTTGTTGGAAAGTAGTTCATCACAAGAACCGGTTCTTGTGACAACTACACCAATCAGTGAGGAAGCTAATGATATTGATCATGAAACTTCAGATCAAGTTTCTACTGAACCTCGTAGGTCTACCAGAGTAAGATCCGCACCAGAGTGGTACGGTAATCCTATTCTGGAAGTCATGTTACTTGACCATGATGAACCTACGAACTATGAGGAAGCGATGATGAGCCCAGATTCCGCAAAATGGCTAGAGGCCATGAAATCTGAGATGGGATCCATGTATGAAAACAAAGTATGGACTTTGGTTGACTTGCCCGTTGATCGGCAAGCCATTGAGAATAAATGGATCTTTAAGAAGAAGACTGACGCTGATGGTAATGTAACTGTCTATAAAGCTCGACTTGTTGCGAAAGGTTTTCGACAAGTTCAAGGGGTTGACTACGATGAGACTTTCTCACCCGTAGCGATGCTTAAGTCTGTCCGAATCATGTTAGCTATTGCTGCATTTCATGATTATGAAATTTGGCAAATGGATGTCAAAACTGCATTCTTGAATGGATTTCTAGAAGAAGAGTTGTATATGATGCAACCAGAAGGTTTTGTTGATCCAAAAGGTGCTGACAAAGTGTGCAAGCTCCAGCGATCCATTTATGGACTGGTGCAAGCATCTCGGAGTTGGAATAAACGTTTTGATAGTGTGATCAAAGCATATGGTTTTATACAGACTTTTGGAGAAGCCTGTATTTACAAGAAAGTGAGTGGGAGCTCTGTAGCATTTCTGATATTATATGTAGATGACATATTATTAATTGGAAATGATATAGAATTTCTGGATAGCATAAAGGGATACTTGAATAAAAGTTTTTCAATGAAAGACCTCGGTGAAGCTTCTTACATATTGGGCATCAAGATCTATAGAGATAGATCAAGACACTTAATAGGACTTTCACAAAGCACATACCTTGACAAAATTTTGTAAAAGTTCAAAATGGATCAGGCAAAGAAAGGGTTCTTGCCCGTGCTACAAGGTGTGAAGTTGAGTCAAACTCAATGCCCGACCACAGCAGAAGATAGAGAGAAAATGAAAGATGTTCCCTATGCTTCAGCCATAGGCTCTATCATGTATGCAATGCTGTGTACCAGGCCTGACGTATGCTTAGCAATAAGCTTGGCAGGAAGGTACCAAAGTAATCCAGGAGTGGATCACTGGACAACGGTCAAGAACATCCTGAAATACCTGAAAAGGACTAAGGATATGTTTCGCGTATATGGAGGTGACAAAGAGCTAGTCGTAAATGGTTACGTCGATGCAAGCTTTGACACTGATCCGGACGATTCTAAATCGCAAACCGGGTACGTGTTTTTATTAGACGGTGGAGCTGTAAGTTGGTGCAGTTCTAAACAAAGGGTCGTGGTGGGATCTACATGTGAAGCGGAGTACATAGCTGGTTCTGAAGCAGCAAATGAAGGAGTCTGGATGAAGGAGTTCATTTTCGATCTAGGTTTCATACCTAGTGCATCGGGACCAATGAAGATCTTCTGTGACAATACTGGTGCAATTGCCTTGGCAAAGGAATCCAGATTTCACAAGAGAACCAAGCACATCAAGAGACGCTTCAATTCCATTCGGGACCAAGTCCAAGTGGGAGACATAGAGATTTGCAAGATACATACGGATCTGAATGTTGCAGACCCGTTGACTAAGCCTCTCTCACGAGCAAAACATGATCAACACCAAGACTCCATGGGTGTTAGAATCATTACTATGTAATCTAGATTATTGACTCTAGTGCAAGTGGGAGACTGAAGGAAATATGCCCTAGAGGCAATAATAAAGTTATTATTTATTTCCTCATATCATGATAAATGTTTATTATTCATGCTAGAATTGTATTAACCGGAAACATGATACATGTGTGAATACATAGACAAACATATAGTCACTAGTATGCCTCTACTTGACTAGCTCATTAATGAAAGATGGTTATGTTTCCTAACCATAGACATGTGTTGTCATTTGATTAGTGAGATCACATCATTAGGAGAATGATGTGATTGACATGACCCATTCCGTTAGCCTAGCACTTGATCGTTTAGTATACTTCTATTGCTTTCTTCATGACTTATACATGTTCCTGTAACTATGAGAATTATGCAACTCCCGTTTACCGGAGGAACACTCTGGGTACTACCAAATGTCACAACGTAACTGGGTGATTATAAAGGAGTACTACAGGTGTCTCCGAAGGTACATGTTGAGTTGGCGTATTTCGAGATTAGGTTTTGTCACTCCGATTGTCGGAGAGGTATCTCTGGGCCCTCTCGGTAATGCACATCACTATAAGCCTTGCAAGCAATGTGACCAATGAGTTGGTTACGGGATGATGCATTACGTAACGAGTAAAGAGACTTGCCGGTAACGAGATTGAACTAGGTATTGGATACCGACGATCAAATCTCGGGCAAGTAACATACCGATGACAAAGGGAACAACGTATGTTGTTATGCGGTTTGACCGATAAAGATCTTCGTAGAATATGTAGGAACCAATATGGGCATCCAGGTTCCGCTATTGGTTATTGAACGAGAATAGTTCTAGGTCATGTCTACATAGTTCTCGAACCCGTAGGGTCCGCACGCTTAACGTTACGATGACAGTTTTATTATGAGTTTATAAGTTTTGATGTACCGAAGTTTGTTCGGAGTCCCGGATGTGATCACGGACATGACGAGGAGTCTCGAAATGGTCGAGACATAAAGATATATTGGAAGCCTATATTTGGACATCGGAATCGTTCCGGGTGAAATCGGCATTTTACCGGAGTACCGGGAGGTTACCGGAACCCCCCGGGGGGTTATTGGGCCTACATGGGCCTCGAGGGAGAAGAGGGAAGGAGGCAGGAGGGGGCCGCATGCCCCTCCCCTTCCTAGTCCGAATAGGACAAGGGAAGGGGGGCGGCGCCCCCCCTTTCCTTCCCCTCTTCCTCCTCTTTCCCCCCTTCTCCTACTCCTACGGTGGGAGTAGGACTCCCCCCTTGGCGCGCCCTCCTTGGCCGGCCGCCTCCTCCCCCTGGCTCCTTTATATACGGGGGCGGGGGGGGGGACCCCATAGACACACAAGTTGATCTACGGATCATTCCTTAGCTGTGTGCGGTGCCCCCCTCCACCATATTCCACCTCGGTCATATCGTCGCGGAGTTTAGGCGAAGCCCTGCGCCGGTAGAACATCATCACCGTCACCACGCCGTCGTGCTGACGGAACTCATCTCCGGAGCTTTGCTGGATCGGAGCCCGGAGATCGTCATCGAGCTGAACGTGTGCTGAACTCGGAGGCGCCGTACGTTCGGTGCTTGGATCGGTTGGATCCTGAAGACGTACGACTACATCAACCGCGTTGTGCTAAACGCTTCCGCTTACGGTCTATGAGGGTACGTGAACAACACTCTCCCCTCTCGTTGCTATACCATCACCATGATCTTGCATGTGCGTAGGAATTTTTTTGAAATTACTACGTTCCCCAACAGTCTCCTGTTACCATCCGCCTAGACGCACAATTTGGTACCCCCTATCCGAGATCCGCCGGTTTTGACACCGACAGGGGCCATCCGTCTATATGTTCAAGTACACAACTACAAACAGAGTGCCCATAGTCAATAACTACTGGCTAGTCAAATACATCAACATCATCTTTTCTTTTGAACCAAAAGATAGAGGCATGGTGTACTCACTACTAGAATCGCACAATTTGCCGAGTGCCAGGAACACTCGGCAAAGGGCCTAAAACTCTCAGCAAAGTCTTTGCCAAGAGTTGCACTCGGCGAAGGCCGCACGGCGTACACCTCTTAGGCAACCAAGAATTTGCCGAGAGCCAAACAGTGCCTTTAGGCAAAATAAAGTAACTTCATGGCCGCTGGTTCCGCCAGCTCTTTGCCGAGAGCCATGCTCGGCAAAACTGCCACAACCAACTGCCAACTGCTCCCAGCGCATGTCCCTTTGCCGAGAGCTGCACTCAGTAAAGATTCGTTACCAGTTCTGTTTCTTCTGCTTTTCCCTCAGACCGCTGCAGCAAAAACGGATATACAATACACAAACTTGCATTTGAAATCACAAAGTCTAACAACAAACTCAAATAAGCATTATATAAATAGTTCACACAAGCTTCATTTGAAATCACAAAGTAACTCTTTGGGACAAGTGCCTACTTACTAAACAACAAAGTGTTCAATGCATGTCTACATGCGACCACATGATAAAAGCAACACCAAAATTATCACGAACTGAAGGAGAATTATCAAGTTCTTCCATCCACTAAACCCAATAAGCCGTTTCTGGCTTGCACATCCACTAAACCCACTAATTCAGATTTTCTCTTTTGGTTAAGCACATATTGATTGTAACGATACTCTGCATCCTTTCTGCTATTGAAAGAGTCCTGGGAGCTGCCTACGTAGCAAAGCACTTGTTCATTGCATTCAGACCATGAATAGTAGACTCCTAGAAACCTACCTCTGTACGCCGTAAACCACTTCATCTACAAAGAAAGAGAAAAAGAGGCAGAGAAGGAATGCAAGATTAAAATATCACATCATACATAATCCACGCAAGCATTCATCACTCATACAATCAAAAGCATCGCAAGTGGCAATCCAAGTCCATATCAGCAGCTACATGACTATATCACTAAATCAACGCCAAACTATCTAGGTGGACTACTCCGAGGTGTAGTCGGTGAAACCAGTGATCATGGAGTCAGAGCACGTGGGGGCATCCCCCATAGTAGAGGACCAATCGTCATCGGGAATGAAGGTCGGTGGACTCAATGGCATAGGGTCGTCACACTCCTTACGTGGTGGGGCCTTCCTCTCCTGAGCTGGCGAATTCTTCTTGGCCAGATCCTCAAAATACTTTATTCGGATTAGCTGCAGGTTCTTCTCAATGAGCGCCGCCAAGCGGTCCTCGGCGCGCTTCTCCTTGACCATGGAGTCGACCCTAATGAAAGCTACACCGTCGGAGGAAGCCATAGCCACGAAATCGATTGGTACTAACACCTTTCACCACACAAATGAAAAATAGCATAAGAATCAAACATCAATGATTACTTCTAAGTAAATTAATCACAATGGACACTCTCCCATGGATATTTTGACTTCCAGTGATGGTCGAGTTGGCGAGTCCATCGTGCATGAGAAATGTATATCACAGGACGAACTCGCCCAGATCGACCGCCATCGGCAAAAGTCGATTTTCTTCCTTGAAGAACAACTCTCATCAACACTCTCTCACATATATATGGTGGACACTCTGGTGGTGGTATATATGGTGGACACTCTCCCACGGGTATTTCGACTTTCGGTGATGGTCAATCTGGGCGAGTCCATCATGCGTGACAAATGATATCACAGGACAAACTCACCCAGATTGACCGCCATCGGCAAAAGTCGATTTCTTCCTCCAAGAACATCTCTCATCGACACTCTTTCATGTATACATGATGGACACTCTCTCTGGTGGTGGTATATATGGTGGACACTCTCTCATGGGTATTTTGACTGAAAACATCTTTCGCATCTGTCTGTACCATTACTCTCAGAACATCTCTCGCATCTGTCAAGTATGGTCATCCCTCGCTCAAGATAAAAACTACTCCCTCCGTCCCATAATGTAAGACGTTTTTTGACACTAGTGTAGTGTCAAAAAACATCTTACATTATGGGACGGAGGGAGTAGTACATAAAAGCCACTACAAAAAACTACTAAAGAAAACTACTAGCCCCACTACTAGATAAAATTACTACATAAAACATCATAAAAAATTATCTACATAGATGCAAACAACAACAAAAATCCATACATACATCCACACATAGCACCCATGCATACAACATCATAAAAAATTATCTACATAGCATCCATACAAACAACAAAAACTAATAGATGTAAACAACAAAAAATCCATACATACATCCACATATAGCATCCATGCATGCATACAACATCATTAAATAAATTACATAGCATACATCCATCTATCAATCCACACATCTAGTCATCCATCTATCTATGCATCCATCAATTCATCTATTTATGCATCTATGTATGCATCCAAATACTCATCCTTCTATACATACATCCACACATGGAGAGGGGGGGTGGGGAGCTCACCAGAGGGAGGAGCTGGGGGGGGGGGGGGGCTGGCCAGTCGGGGGGCCGGCCATGGAGTGCGGGGGTGGGGGGCGCCGGTCGGTGAGTGGGGAGCAGAGGAGGGGAGAGAGGCACGGTTATCGAGAGGGGCGCTCGGAAAATGTCAGCAACTAGATCTAGGTTTTCCACTTTTGCTGAGAGCAACTCTCGGAAATGACATCAGTGTCGAGCGCTACTCTCGGTAATATGATTAATTAGCATAACTTGTGCAAGGCCTAGGCATGTCGCAAGGACATCACAAAGGATTTCCCATGCCGCTATCAGGCATGATTTCATGTGTCGCCTTGCTGATCAGCAAATTCCGACGATGAAACCCTTGATGCAAGGACTACATTTGGAATTGTCGGGAGAGCTGCTGGCGCCCGTTTTTTGGAGCAAGCCTTCACAGGGCCGGCAACAGCGAGGCGTGGGCGGTGGAGAATGGGTCGGGTCTAGGTTTTGGGGTTGCCCCGGCATCGCCCCTTAGAGCAACACTGGAGCGAGAGGTTCGGTAGCAGACCACATTGCCAGGTTCGAAAATAGAGGTTACAGAGGTCATCTTTTAGAAGGAGAATAACAAAGTACGAAGACACGATGGCTACCCAGCTGATTTTTACCAAAATGCTAGGACATTATTAAGTACGATACAATAGCATTATCCATCGAGTTTTAGCATGGGATATTGCCCTTGTTCCAGTTACATTATGGAATCATAATGTTGTTACCCAAAAAAGATGTTAAACTACAACAATATTGACCAAATTACCCGTTGAATATCAGTTGCTCAACATGCTATTCGACCAGCCTAGACGGCCTTCATGCCATGAAGACATATCCTCGAAGGGCATCTTGTCGTGCATGAAACATTCCATGAGCTCCATCTGAAGTAGTTGGATTTGGTTATCTTCAAAGTGGATTTCAAGAAGGCATACGACAAGGTGTGAGGACACGGAAATAATTTTCAGACCCTCATGTGTATAACTTGTCAATCCAGGATTAACTTTGACACAACACAATGAAATTGTATCATCGCAGAAGATTTAAAACTAGTATAAGCCTAATAACCCTTGCCACAAGGCATACATAGTGAAATGTCTCATGACATTTATTACATCCAGAAACGCAGCGGAAAATAAAGTGGCATCGACTCCATCTCAGCCACATACAGTTGATGTAGTCAATGTGACCTCACTCCTCAGGATCATCATAATAGTAGTAGTCAGCACATTTGTCTTCATAGATCTCTGGTGTTCAACAAAAGTATTGCCATGAGTACATTGCGTACTCAACATGCCTCTCTCGGAGAAGGACCTATTAGCTACATGTGGCTTCAACGGAAGGTTGTATGGATCATTTGCATAAAAACTAATTTTATTTGACAAATATACCAGTTGGATAAAAGCAGTTTTAGATGAAAACATGCTTTATCTCCAGAATAACTTTCATCAAAGTGAGGATTCTCGATCAACTCACACTCCTCATAGGTTTGAAGAATAGGGCAAAGAGGGAATAAGCAAGACAAGTCTTGTATTGCCAAGAAAGATTCATGTATCATCCATGATCGTGGACATGGCTATTCGAATAGTTTTACACCAGGTTAATTCCGTGTAACATCCAGGTTTTTTTGGGGAGTTCAATTTTTTAAAAGAAGCTAAGGATGTTGTAACACAATCTTATATTTTGTGTTTTATTTGGAGTTGGCTAAATTAATACCAATGAGTATATAATTAATTTAGCATATGGCAGGAGGAAAATAATTTCCATAATACTGTGAGTCGATTTTGTCATTCCTAGTATTTTAATTAAGTTTACATTTCCATCTTAATATTTGGATTTTTCGGAATTTTTCCAAAGCCGTTTTGTGTTTCTTCTGCTCTTACTTGTTATGCAGTAAATAAATTCGAAAATCAATATCATTATGTTGATTTTCCTTACCTTGCTTTCTAGTCTATCATGCACGTATGTGCCAAAGCGTCCCTCTCTCTTATCTTGTTTTTTTTCTTTCTTCCCTTTCCATTCTGATATCATCCACAAGGCCCAAGGCCCAGTGTGGTGCATCACCGACATGGCCCATTGAGCTGGCCCGAGCTAGCTAAACGTTCCACCGCCCGCCCGCAAGCACGCGCGCGCATGCACAGGTTACAGAGAAGAAAACGACTATGGCCTCCGCCCTTATTTCTTCCATATTCCATCAATTCCTTCACCGTTCATTGTGTCTTCAACATGAATTCATTAAGACTGTTTTCTACACACATAATGGCCTTAATTTAACGCAAGGAACTGGCAAACTTATTGACCCAACAGTGGCATTCGTCCCTTGATCTCTCTCTCCCGGCCATCAATCCCTGAACCGTTTGCGTCACTAGATGCGTGAATACCTCCTCTATAAAAGCCCTCTCGTCTCATTCCTCAATTCCTTTCGCATCAACACCAATCCTCCCCGCAACAGAGCCCCATCTTCCCAGTTTTCTGCCTACCGTCGCCACAGGTGAGCTCTCTGGCCAAATTCCTTCCACCAACCGAGTCTTCTCACCATAGCCTACCTTCTAGACATCCTTTCCGACAGTTTATCTTCGTTGGCCATGCACATAATGGCGCCATGCCGCGGACACCATTCGGGACCGACGCCGCCGTCACCCGTGGACCGTCCGTCGAGTCCATTCGTGTCACGGTGTTCTCTCATCAAGAGGAGCATCACGCACCACCTCTTCATTACCAAAGATCGTCGACAACGACACCTACCGGAGTTCATCCGCCACAACATCAATATATTTTTATCTCCGACGAGTGTGCGGTGAACCAAATCAAACCTAGACCGTAGGGAGATTTTAATGATGCTAGGAACGAGTTGTTAGTTTAGTTTGCGTAGGATTTGATTGTGTTATGTTTTCACTTAGCAAATGTATACATGATATTTGTGCAATGTAAACCTTGCAAAAATATATACAATTCAATTTGTCCATGTCCATAGCATGCTTAGGAGTATGTTCTAATTATGATTCTAGGATTATTTTAGAATTCCGTAGAATTAGTTCTACATCTATTAAAATAGTGATACATGATAATTCGGTTTGGTATTTTTTATTGTTTATAGACGCACTATATGCATGCATAGAATTTTTGTTTTGTGTAATCTAAGCTTAGTTTAATTTCTGGATCATATTTGTTGTTTCATTATTTAGCTTGGCTGACTTATACGTTCCTGTTGTCAAATCATAGAGTTGATGTTTTAACCATTATAAATATTTAGATGGTGTATAAATATTTATTTATTTTTGGTTAAATATTCTGTTTTCAAGCCATGATGAGGCATGTCGTTTAAATGCATACCATAGTCTATTATTTTGTGTTCATGTCCTGTCATCCGTTATTTGTTTAATTTTCTGTTAGTTAGCCCAAAGTAAATATAATGGGCACTATCAGAGTTTAGATAGCTAAGACGATTTAGAATGTTAGTTGTGGTTGCCAAGTTTTGCTTACTCCCGATAAAGTTAAACCCAACCAATCCATTCAATCCCCTCTACTCATCTTCAGTCATGCTACCTCATTTGAAATCTCCATAATCATCATATCTTGATACTCATCCTTCCTATGTTGTTATTTCGTTTTGGATGTTATTTGGATTTTACTACTTGTGTATTTATTATTGCTTCGTCATTACTACAAGTATGAGGTGACGGTACGGGAGAGGTGCACTACGAGGAAGACGGAAACGGGGGACTCGACAATGAAGGCATGCCTTCTTCTTTGATCATGCTTATCCTATGTTTTACAAAACTACATTGTGTTTTACAGTTATCCAGGCATGCTATTTTATCTCGTAACTAGCATGTTGATTAACACATTACCTCGATCCGTTTGTTCCCTATTTACTTGACACAGGAGTAGAAGTATATAGTATTCTAACAAAGTACAAATGTTTAGACATGCTTATCACCCTATAGGTACTTTGTTGAATGACCTCTGAGTCATTGACATTTGAAACTTATCACTGAGCTAGGCCAGTTGGCCATTTGACTTTCTCTATCCTCTTCTACTCTTGCTGAAACTTACCATCTAAATACTGAAGCGGGTGACGGCTAAATCAAGGATTGAAGAAGCGATCGACATCTTCAAATCCAGGACTTATTAGGCCTCATGCGGCACAGACGACTTATTGCCCCCTTCAACTCATGAAGGAAAGCCAATCTCTCATTCAATCCTTGATTCAGCTGTCGCCCGCTCCATTATTTAGATGCTAAATTTTACCTAGAGTAGAAGAGCATAGAGAAATTCAAATGGCCAACCGACCTAGCTAAGCGATAAGTTTGAAATGTCAATGACTCAGAGGCCATTCAACAAAGCACCTATAGGGTGATAAGCATGGACGCAGCTCCTCTGACGTACGGCGCACTCGCTGACGTGTGGACCCGGACCCACGCGTCAGTGGCCCAACGTCAGGTGGCCGTACGTCAGGGGATCCGGCTCCGATAAGCATGCCTAAACACTTTTACTCTACTGAAATACTATATACTTCTACTCAGGTGTCAAGTAAATAGGTGACAAACAGATTAAGGTCATGTGTCAATTGACACGCTAGTTACGAGATAAAATAGTATGCATATAAAACTGTAAAACACAATGTAGTTTTGTAAAACATAGGATAAGCATGATCAAAGAAGAAGGCATGCCTTCGTTGTTGAGTCCCCTGTTTCCGTCTTCCTCATAGTGCTCCTCTCCCGTACCGTCAACCCTACTCATATTAATGACGAAGCAATAATAAATACACAAGCAATAAAATCCAAATAACATCCAACATGAAATAACAATATAGGAAGAATGGGTAGCAAGATATGTATGGATATGGAGATTTAAAAGGAGGTAGCACGACTGAAGATGAGTGGAGGGGATTGAGCGGATTGGTTGGGTTTAGGTTTATCGGGAGTAAGCAAAACTTGGTCACCACAACTAACGTTCTAAATCGTGTCAACTATCTAAACTCTAATAGTGCACATTATATTTACTTTGGTCGAACTAAAAGAAAATTAAGCGAATAACAAATGAAGGGACATGAACACAAAATAATAGACTATGATATGCATTTAAACGGCATGTCTCATCTTGGCATGAAAGCGTAATATTTAACCACAAATAAACATTTAGACAACATCTAAATATTTATAATTGTTAAAACATCAACTCTTGCATTGGATAACAAGCAACGTATAAGTCAACCAAGCTAACTTAAATCATAAATAAACTAGATAAGATACAAAACATCATACGACGCATGATGCTAAGATAGTACCAAAACATTATATGCTCAATTCATTTGGCAACTAAAGAAAATAGTCTAAATACACATGAAACAAAAGATTAACAATAGCCTAGACTTGCCATGATCAAAACATATAACAAAAATAATAGAGATTAACAACATTCATATGTTATGCATCGCAACGTAAACTAGACTCAGTTAAAATGATGAAACAACAAATTTGATATACATCTAGAAATTAAACTAAGATTAGATTAAACAAGAAATTTATACGCATGACAATACTAGTTCAAAATATGTGCGCATGCATAGTCACAAACCGGGACTATAGGTCACAAATGAACCAGGACTAATGCATAGTCGTTCGAACTGGGACTAATGGTCACATTAGTGCCGATTCATTTAGAAACTAGGACTAATGAGTTGAACATTAGGTCGTTTTTCTATTAGTGATAGTGCCTCTATGAACAATACAAAAGAAGTACCAAGCCGAATTATCATGCATCACTATTTTAATAGATGCAAAACTAAATTTACCGAATTCTAATAAAATAATGAATCATACTTCTAAGCATGCTATGGACATGGACAAATTAAAATCTAAACAATTTTGCATGATTTACATTGCACAAATATCATGTATACACTTGCTAAGTGAAAATATAACACGATCAAATCCTAATCAAACTAAAAAAATAACCAACAACTCGCTGCTAGCATCATAAAAATCTCCCTATGGTTTAGGTTTGGTTTTGGATCACCGCACAAACGTTGATGTTGTGGTGGATGAACTCCACTGCGTGTTGTTGTCGTCGATCTCCAGTGATGAAAAGGTGGTCCGTGATGCTCTCGGTGATGAGAGAACACCATGACACGAATGGACCAACGGACGGTCCACAGGTGACGGCGTTGTCGGTCCCGAATGGTGGCGGCGGAATGGCGCCATTGTGCGCGTGGCCAACGACGAAAAATGGCTGGAAAAGGATGTCTAGAAGGTAGGCTATGGTGAGAGGACTCGGTTGGTGGAAGGAATCTAGCCGAAGAGCTCACCTGCAACGACGGTAGGCAAAAAACTGCGAAGATGAGGCTCTGTTGCAGGGAGGATTGGGGTTGATGCGGAAGGAATTGAGGAATGAGACGAGAGGGCTTTTGTTGAGGAGGTACTGGCACAACTAGTGACACAAACGGTTCAGGGATTAATGGCCGGCAGAGAGAGATCGAGGGACGAATGCCACTGTTGGGTTAATAAGTTCGTCAGTTCCTTGCGTATATTAAGACCAGTATGTGTGGAGAAATTAGTCCAAATGGATTCGTCGTTGGAGGGGCTATAACTCTCGTGTTGATGACACAATGAAATGAAGGAATTGATAGGATATACTCCCTCCGTTTCTAAATATTTGTCTTTCTAGACATTTCAACAAGTGACTACATACAGCGCAAAATGAGTGAATCTACACTCTAAAATATATCTACATACGGATGTATGTAGTAGTCCATTTGAAATGTCTAAAAAGACAAATATTTAGGAACGGAGGGAGTAGAAGAAAGAAGGGCGGTGGCCATGGCCGTTTTCTTCTATGTAACATGTACGTGCATGTGGGTGCTTGCGTGCGGGAGGAGGAAGAACCAGCTGGCTCGGGCCAGCTGGCTGGGCATGTCACTGCTGCACCATACTGGGCCTTGGACCTTGTGGCTGATCATCAGAATGGACAGGAAGAAAGAAAAGAAATTAAGATTAGATTGACACACTTTGGCACACTCCGTGCATGATAGACTAGAAAGCAAGGTAACGGCATCTTCAACGGCAACCCGCAAATTTCTTTCAGCATCTGTCCGCGGACACGGATGCGGGAGACTGCCATCCAACGCTATATGTATATATCCATCAGTAAAGGGCAATTTTGAATTCAATTTTTCTCTGATCCACACAGCGCACCGGATCACACCAGGGCCGGATCGCATGCCCGATCACAACAAAACAGAGGCAAGTATACTTAGTTTTTTTACATGTCCAGATCCAAAAGACCATCAGTCCGTGCAAATTTCTACCTTGCCGGACCGACAATCCCAGCCATTTGCTCACCTATCAAGGTGTCGTCGCCGCCGTGTAGGCAGCCTCCGCGTCCTCTTTGTCCGTCGCCGCCAACTGATCTTTCTACCGCTGCAGAATCTGGTACCGCTGGTTTTGCACGATCATTCTTGCGTCAACATCCAAAGCATCCAAATTCAATGTCATCATCTTGGCGCCCTCCGCATTGGCGGTGATCTTCAACTTTTATTCCTCGAGCGCGACCTTCCTCCCTTCGATTGCAGTTCCCATCTCTTCGAGCTTTAACTTCTTATCAGTCGCCTCCATCAACAATTTGAACCTCTCCGTCTTTTTCTCCTCCTTGATGTCCATGTGCTTCACGCATTCCTCCTCCTTTGCCAGGATGTCTTCGAACCTTTCCGTCAACTTGGCCACCGCACCTTCTCGCTTCGACCTCTCTTGCCCCACCTCTTCCCCTGTAAATTTCTTCTAACCTTCTTCGACGGTTCTTGGGTTGGCTCGGTAGGGTCATCGGCTTCTACCTCATTGGCTTGGGCGGCGGTATTGGCTGTGAAAAGGTTCGACTTTGATTGCCCATTCAACTTCAACCAACAATGCATGACGGTGAAGAACTTCTTCTCTAACTTCTTGTACACCACACAAGCACGAGTAGGCTACAAAGTGAAACATTGTCGACAATGTATATCCGGCTAGTGAGCAACAAAACAACGTATCTCCTGCTAGTGAGAAACAAAACTAAGCATATCCAGCTGATGATCAACTTACTTGCTCGGTGATTTGTGCACCACAGGGCCACTAGCGATGAGATCTTTAAGCGCCCGCAATACTTGGACACGGCCTCTTGGATGGTGTACCACTGATAGTTGAGAGAGTTCCATTCACGGTTGCGGATGGCCGCATCTGAGTAGGGCGCAAAATGCTTCTGTTCATGGAACCATATGTGAATGTTCCTCCAAAAGGTTGTGCCTTTTTGCTTCATGCCATGGATCGGATCAATGCTAGTGGCCAACCATATGCATCGCATAACAACTCGTCCTCCAGCATGTTGAAGCTTTCTCCTCTATCCTTCTTATTCAGATCATCGTCCTTGCCATCCTCCTCCGGATCCTATTTTCCGTCGGCCCAATGCTATTGTTGTTGTGTGCCATCACCGATCTGGGTGTAGGACTGTTGCGTGGCTGTCTAGGTGTAGGACTACTGCGTGGCTATCTAGGTGTAGGACTGCTGGTGGTGGTAGTTGACGTACTGGGAGAGATCCGAGTCTTCCACTTGCCCATCCTCATGGCCTCCGCCTCCTTCGTCGAGGATGATGTCGAGCATATCCCTCTCTAGGTTGTCGTATGCCGCCTCCCCCGCTCTAGGCATTACAAAGAACAACGTGTGGGCACACATTTGGTCCGCGGCCCGCCGTCCGCGCCCGGACGAGCTTCAGCGATGAGTGCTCCGAGAAGAGTGGTGTCGCGTTAACATCGATGATGTAAGGCACCATACTGGCGGGGGTTCCGAGCTGCTTGACAGCATAGTAGTACGGATCATTGTAATGCTCCGACCACAGCACCTTCTGCACTGAGGGCGCGCCCGTTTTGCGGTGTCTGCCATGACGGCCACGAACGCCTCGTCCGCCACAAGCTCCATGCCCAACGTCACCACTGGGCCCACTGGACGCCAACCGCTTCTTGGGCTTCTCCTCCTTTGCGGCCTTTGCTTTAACGCAACAAGTTTGTTGTGTACCCGAGCTGATCTTGCGGGTGAGTGTGATGCTCGGATCCTCCGGCACCTTCGCTGGCTCCATCTCCGACGGTTCCATGGGTCGGTTACGAAAGGAAAGAGATGGTGGGAGATAAGAGCGGAGTTTGTCAGAGAGTGCCAGGGGATGGAAGAGTGGAGTGGGGGATTTTGGGCGGAAACAATTGGGGATGCTACAAAAGCGCGGGCTCCGCCTTCCTTTTGGGTGGGTCATGGGGGGCAGAGAGCGACGTTTCGCGTGTCCGAGCTCACGCAAAGCCCCCCCTCCCCCCCCCCCCCCCCCACGTTTGTCTCTGGTTTGCGGGAGAAAACGTATCTAGACAGGCATGTGGACTGATACAGGCCCGTGTTGGCTTCCGCTGTCCGGATAGCGTGGTCCGGACAGATACAGACGGTTTGCGAGTAGCCGTTAGAGATGTCCTAAGGAACGTGTTGGTCTAGAGACTAATTAGAGGAGAAAGAAAAATCAATATAATGATATTGGTTTTGGAATTTGTTTACTACATACAAAAATAACAGTATAAGAAACACCAAATGACTTTGGGAAAAAAATCCAAAAGGTTAGATGGACATGTGAACTTAATTAAAATACTAGGAATGACAAAATTGACTGAGGATATTACGGAATTATTTTCCTCCTGTCATGCGCTAAATTAATTTTAGACTCATAGGTATTAAATTAGGCAACTCCAAATAAAATACATAATATAAGATTATGTTCAACATATATAGTTAGCTTCCTAAAAACTTTGAACTCCCCCCAAAATCAGGATGTCACACAAGGTAAGTAGCCCTTCCTTCAGCAGTCCTTGCATATGAACGGCTTTCCTCCAAGATGGTATAATTGGGTGGCCCATTTAATTGAAGGTGGGAGCATCGGGGTTTGATTTAGACAGGGCAATATGATGTCTCTAATTATTTTCAACGCCGTTGCTGACATGTTGGCTATCCTCGTAGCAAGAGCTAACGAGGATCGACATGTCAGTGGCCTCTCTTACCCCATCTAGTTGGTGGTGGAGTCTCCATTTCGCATTATGCACATGGTAACATCATATTTATGGAAGATGACATTGAGAAGGCCATAAATATGAAGCTCATCTTCTGTCTTTTTGAGCAGTTACCTTGTCTTGACATAATTTTCAAAAGTGGGTTGTTTTTTGGGAAGGCTAAAGAAGCCGAAGGCCAATATAAACATTGGAATGTGATAGGGTCTCTGTAGTTTAGGTATTTGGTTATGCCCATCCACCATAGGCGACTCCTTAATACATAACGGAAGTAGGGCGAGGATCATTTCAAAAGAAACGTGGGAAGGAAAACCTTTGTCCTCTGGGGATCGGCCAATCCTTATCAAGGCAGTGCTCACTAGCCTACCTATGTTTATGCATTCATTTTTTGAGGTACCAAAATGGGTACCAAAAAGAATGGATAGTTATAGGTCTATATTCTTTCGGTAATCTAATGAGCAGAAAAAGGAGATCGGTCAACTAAGTGGGGTATTATGTGCGGACCAACAAACCAAGTATATTTTCTTTCTCTCAGTTAAGAATATTTGCTTTCTCAATAAGTAACTGTTTAAGCTTCTCAATGAGGACGGCGTGTGGCAGGAGCTCCTTTCGGAACAAATACCTCTATTCTAAACCATTGTCACAAGCAGGGCCGGCCAACAGATATACGGGGCCTAGGGGCAAAACAGCAAGAAGGGGCCCTTGTTTACTCAAAAGCTCACATATTTTCTATTTCAAAATGCAAAGTAAATATCCAGTATATAGGATAGCCTGATGATCTTAATCTGGACTCTAAAACTGATAGCACAATTTATTTATCAATCAAGTAACTACAATATTTCTTATAGGACCCTTCTCAACTAAAATATCCCTAGCCTTATCATCCAGATTGTTCCAGTGTCGCATATCAAAAATATCAATAGTGAATGATTGTTGTTCATCAACACTCGGTGATTTGGGATTTGGTGAATGAGCTACGTTTTCATGCTCACTAGAATTATTATCACCCTCGTTCATATCATGGCCATCAGCATTTTTATTCTCAGTTGGTTGCTCTTCAAAACTTACTATGACCAGTTCCAGGGGATCTCTAGAAGAACTACTAATTCTGAAAAAGTCTCAATTGATCCTTTTAGGGATCTGCTTTTTTCTCTTCCTTTTGTCACTACTGGATAAATACTTTCTAGAGGACATGTCTTGTCACTAAACAAGAACAAGCACCATAAAATGATTAATACAGGGAGCAAAAGCACCTGGATATGGATTGATTTGTATGTAAGTGGCAAGATCAGCGGAGGCACAGGTTGCAGTCAACACGAACGAGAATACATCGCCATGAACTGAATAATTCCCCTTTCTCCCGTACGTTATCCTTATCTCCTGATCACGAGGACTCTCTCCCACTTAGATCCACTGAAGTTTAAAGCACAGAAGAGACCTATGCAGGCAGATGTGGAGTCGTCGGATGGGCATAGCTATTTAATAGAGGAGGAACAAAATTATGGGAAGAAGAAAAGAAGAACACATACCGTTTCCATGTCTCCAAAGTCTAGTTGATGGGGAACGAGAAGAACGTTGAGAAAGGAAGGAGTCGAGGAGCACATGAACGATCGACGCTGAACAGGCCTCTTTAGGAAATAGTACATGGGTTGGGGCCCTTGCCTTCCGGGGGCCCAGGGCGGGCGCCCCGTTTGCCCGGCCTATGGGCTCTCCTTCCTTTCTCAACATTCTTCTCGTTCCCCATCAACTAGACTTTGGAGACATGGAAACGGTATGTGATCTTCTTTTCTTCTTCCCATAATCTCGTTCCTCCTCTATTAAATAGCTCTGCCCATCCAACGACTCCACATATGCCTGCATAGGTCTTTTTCTGCGCTTTAAACTTCAGTGGATCTAAGTGGGAGAGAGTGCTCGTGATCAGGAGATAAGGAGAACGTACTGGAGAAAGGGGGATTATTCAGTTCATGGCGTTGTATTCTCGTTCGTGTTGACTGCAACCTGTGCCTCCGCTGATCTTGCCACTTACATACAAATCAATCCATATCCAGGTGCTTTTGCTCCCTGTATTAATCATTTTATGCTGCTTGTTGTTGTTTAGTGACAAGACATGTCCTCTAGAAAGTATTTATCCAGTAGTGACAAAAGGAAGAGAACAAAGCAGAGCCCTAAAAGGATCAATTGACACTTTTTCAGAATTAGTAGTTCTTCTAGAGATCCCCTGGAATTGGTCATAGTAAGTTTTGAAGAGCAATCAACTGAGAATAAAAATGCTGATGGCCATGATATGAACGAAGGTGATAATAATTCTAGTGAGCATGAAAACGTAGCTCATTCACCAAATCCCAAATCACCGAGTGTTGATGAACAACAATCATTCACTATTGATATTTTTGATATGCGACACTGGAACAATCTGGATGATAAGGCTAGGGATATTTTAGTTGAGAAGGGTCATGTAATAAATATTGTAGTTACTTGATTGATAAATAAATTGTGCTATCAGTTTTAGAGTCCAGATTAAGATCACCAGGCTATCCTATATACTGGATATTTACTTTGCATTTTGAAATAGAAAATATGTGAGCTTTTGAGTGAACAAGGGCCCATTCTTGCTGTTTTGCCCCTGGGTCCCCGTATATCTGTGGGCCTAAGGCCCAAACACGACACTATAGGCAGAAATGAGAGAAAGCCCACGACACTATAGGCAGTGAAAGCCCACCACGCACAACATTTTTTTTTTGAGTAGAACCCACCACACACAACCGTGCATAGACATATAATTCATCTTATTTGTCTTTTCTTTAGACAATTCATCTTATTTGTCTATAAAAAGATAATTCATCTTATAATCTAAAAAGGCTTCGATTAACATTTTTTTTTGAGGGGAGACTTTTTTTTCTAAAAGGCTTACCTCAAAATGGAAATCTAAAAAAGGCAGAAAATCATATTTGTATTGTTGCTCTAAAAATTTAGATGACTTAGATTTTCATTTCACTATATTTTTTTAAAGTTGCATAGTTTTTCCATTCACTAAAATCTCAGTGTTGAACTGATGGTAAGAGAAGATTCACTCAATTTTTCTCTAAAAAAAGAATATAAAAGATCCATTCCATCTGCAGTAAAAGGAGAGGACTCTACAGTCTACAGTGCAAGATTCACTCGATTTGTTCTTCTGAAATGAAGCAAACGCAATGTTCCCCGGTGCACTGAAGCACACAGGCATACATCTTTTCTATGTTTAAATTCCATCTCATAAATGATTTTTAGTTCTTATGTTAGCCAACTCCCAGAAGCCTTCACCATATCCAACAGAAAAGAATACTGAAACTGTCCCAGTAGCAGCATTGCTACTGGATATGTGCAAATTAGTACAACTCGTAAAAGCATCCTGGGAGTTATGAAACACACAAGCAGAGTTTTTCTGGGGCATGAGCAAACGATGCTGAAAAGGATATGCGCACACAAAAAAAAAAAATACATGCAACGCAAGCAAAGGAGCTGCAAGATTCAGAGTGTGACATTAACCGAAGAAGTCAAATTTCTCTTCACCCCTGACAGCGAAACCACATAATTACAGAAATCACATAATAGACGGAAGTTTACTGCTTAAGAGATCAATTCCAAGTTACAATTGTTAATCCCTACAGGTGCACATCACATTTGACCAGGGCATGATGTATAGAAGGTAAATTCCCTTGTGATGGGCACATCACAGGCCCCATGCACACCATACTGAATTGAAGAACATAAAGCAAATAACCCCTCATACCTGCAGAGCAACCAATGTTGTCCGGTAAACCAAATTGTAATACTCGTTCACGCAAAAGCTATTGAGCTTATCTCACAGTTTTTTTCTGATTCAGACAGTAGGCCCTAGCTTCAACAATGTGGAAATTGTGCCAAAAGCTCAAATTTGAATCAACTCAGCAATATTAGACAGAGGCAACAGTACAAAAAGAGGGAACAGCAACAGGAAGACGGTTAATTTGTAGAGGCACACACACCTTCAATATCTATTGTCAGCATATCCTCAAGCTTTTGGCTACATCTGGCCTCAGTAGGGGCTAAAAGGTTAGTGGTTCAAATAACTCCATTGGAACATCAATATGAGGGCTCTGGTAGTAACAGAGCAGAAACTTCTGGTCTATCCAGCAGCGGAACTAGGCCAATGAGTCAGGGCGGACCAATAGTAGAACTGTTCATAAAATAATGCTTTAATTTTTTTTGAACTTTTCTGCTATGATATAAAGCTATTGGAAAAATCCCAGGGTGGCCTACGGCCCACGGCCACTGTTTCTAACCCATAGGCATACTCTTTATAAATGTACGAGCTAGATAATAACAACAGCTCGAATTTAATAAAATCCATGCAGTAGAAGCCTCAAGTAAAGGATCATGCATCATTTTGTTAATTGATACTCCCTTCTGACCAAATAGATGACGCCCTTTTTTATACTCTCAGTGTCTCGGAAATAAACTTTGGCAACTACCCGTGTAGGGACTAGTCATGTCATTTTGATCATGCGTTCAGCACTAAAATCACTAACATCTATAATTACCGAAGTTGAATAAATCAGACTGCACACTATATTGGATCAGACAAACTATATTGGAGGTTTTGAGAGTTAGACTGATAAACAGAGACATGTTGAGAAAATACTTAACCAGCACAGTTGTACAATAACTGCAAGAGATCATTAGGTATGATAACGATCCTGCATGAGCAATAATGTGAAATGTTTTCCGTAAAAAAGCAGAAATGGCAAGCCCACAGTAATAAAGGAAGTTTGAAGCCAAGTGTTGAGTTGTTGTTAGTTATCAACTATTTGCATTGATGGAACAACAAATAAATCATCTCTCAAACTTGAGAAACCCATAACCACAGGAAAAAAATTAACGCAATGTAGCAACCAGCAAAAGTAAAAGGAAAGGGACAATATTCCATTCTGCTACTACTAACAGATAGTACCTGCTCAATTATTACATCATGTTCGCATGCCTATCCGGACAAATCAGATTAAGTATTGCGCAAAAGTTTAGCTCCATAGTGTCCGCCACCAATGCCCCCATCTACAAGAATAACATATCAAGGAACCAATGAGATTCCAACAAACATTGAAATAGGTACGACGGGGCATTAACTCGATATTTAGATAAACACATTGCTGTAATTTGAGAAAATAATTCAGGTCTGATGCAACATTAGAAATCGATAAACAAAACCACATCTACGATCAAACACAAATCATAGTCTAATAATATACTATATAATCACTCACATCAACAATGTACTCACTGATATCATAAAACGAAGAATATGCACACACAGACTATTAACAGATAGGAAAGGACAAGTTATCCAAAATTACACTTAAGCCGATCCATGCCATATTGGATAAAACAAAATGTACTCATACTAATAAATGCTAGCAATAAAAGTTATCATTACTATTCATACTAAGATTGTTTTAAAATAAATCTAGCCTGAATTCTCTAGCAAATGGACTTGCCACTTGCAGCAGGACTCTTCTATAAGTGAAATGCTATTTTGTAAACATCAAACCAAGTTGTCTTACACATTAAATATTAGTAGCAAGATCGACAGAGATAACAACATTGAGTGGATGAAATATAACGAGGTTTAAGCTTCAGGATGTGCCAATTGAACTTCTACTTGATATTTCAGTTGGTGCAAGAAAGTTTTTCATGTAATCGGCTTCAATTTCAAGACATTGTCTATCACCACTTGAGAAGCTATGCAATAATACTGTTATTATGAAATTCTTCATTATGTCAATAGGCGGGCAACAATAAAAGATTAGACCGTTACTATACATAGAATAAAGTGCTAGCCATCTCTGACCCAAACCACACAATTCAGCAATAATAATCCAAGAATATCAAATACGGAGTAACTTTAGTTTCTTTATTACCTGGAGTATAGACACCTTCGAATGGATAAAAGCGATACCAGGGATTGGATTCGAAAACTTTCTTGAACTGCAATGATTCAAACTGAACCGTGAAGACGCCGACAGACGTCCACAGCAACATCACATTATTGTCCTCGGCGAACCCTACTATCAATGGCCACTTTCTCCCCATCTCTAAATCAAGGGGAAGTAGCTTGTCCAGATCAATACTTCTTCCCAGCACCCATGAAGAAACACCCTTGCAATCGGTCTTCCACTTCCATAGTTCGGCACAAAATCCTCTCAGCAAATATTGCCAGTGTCTGTGCCATTAGTGTCTTCCACTGGCATGGGTATGCAAGATAGGCTCCGCCTATCCAAATCAAATGCAAGGATTCCTTGTGAATCCCCATTAAGCAACCAATAAAAGGAACCACCAACCATCACAGCAGGCATGCCCATGTAAATCATGGTGGGAAAACCAGAACCCTCAGACTGAAGCGGTGTCGAGATGAGATTTCCCCATACGCCGGTCACCGACGAGTAAACAGAGGCGACCCCTTGTGCTATGTCGCTGTTGCCTACCAAGACCACCTGGAAATGGCGGATGTATCCAGGAGCACGAAACACGGCCGCGCCGATCGAGGCTGCTATCTCCATGTTGAACACAGGGGGGATGTCCAGGTGGTGCTGGTCGCTGGTGAAGGGATCCCACACCAGGAGCTGCTTCGTGCTAACCCACAGGGTTGTCGAAGATGAGTACGAGGCCATGGCGGCATCCGAGGAAACCAGTGCGAGCGTGGCAGGCCCAGATGTGTGGCAACGAAGGAAGTAGTGAGCCCAAAACACACGACGAGAAGCGCAGGATGAGTGTAACTGTATGTAAAAGCGGATTCCCTACATGGTGTTCGCCCTCAAAAAAAAAAAACTAAACTAAAAAAACATGGTGTTCAAACTTGTGAGTTCTAAAAAAAAATTACAAAATTTCTCAAAAGAAAAATCTATGGGTACGTATAATGTTCCCTATGTATCGGTAAACTTTATTAAACTAGTAAGGTACACGGGCATTACATACATGAAATTTGGCAACCAAATTATAAATAAATACCATATTATAGCATGTAAGCTTTGAGTCATATATGCATGACGTAGATGTTCGTTTAATTCTTATAGTTTATTATTTTAAGATTCATGAAATTGTGCGTTGTAAAGCATAAAGTACAAAGAAATAATGGCAATTCATGTAGAAACAATTTGGGCAATTATGATATGGAAGATTCTAGAACAAAGGAGAAGTGCTTGTGTTTTGAGGTTTGTGCATTATGTTTAAGTTCAACCATGGAGTCTTCTAAATTGTACATGTGGCAAATCTGGTGGAATGTAGATGATATCCAACAGCAAGTAGTGCTCGGATTTGCCAGTCGGATTGGCTTCATCCAACGACCATCTTTCAAAGTTATTCGCACACTAGATAGGGGTATAAATAGTAATATGGAGTACATTGGTTTATATGTTACACAAAAAACAAGTTTTTGGCCAAATAGAAAAGGTAACCACATTTTGATTATATGTATTTGTCTTTTGTGTGCACCACTAAAAAAAGATATAGCGAACCAATCTGTGGTTGGATGGTTAGAAGTACAGTGGTATCTCCAACCCTAGACTTGCATTAATGCTCGCATTATTCCTAAATTTATTTCAGGCTTCTAGCGATGTTCGTTCAGTGGGAGGAGATGTTCCCGTTGACTGCGACGCGTCTGTCGTGGCTTCGTAAAATCTCAAGATGCTATGTTAGCCTAAGCATCTTCAATAGGTGATGCAAATTTGGAGATGTAAAACTAGGAGATGAAAAAATTATATCACCAAAACGCGTATTTTACACCTCCAAAAAAGGGGCAAATCCAAAATTTTTTGTAAATTGGTGATGTAAAAGTGAAACTCCATGGATGATCCAAATGGAGATGTAAAAACTGCCGACTGGCTGTGCGACTGTAAATAGCAATAAATTTTAGATTTCTACCAACAAAAGTGCATCATATCAATCAAACTTTGAAATCCTACAAACATAAGTTCATTGTCTCAAACAAAGTTCTTGGTCAACAAATTGAAATGCACATAAACATCAAACATATCACTCAAGTTTTATCCTCTTCGTTGTCACTAGCAACATTGTGTACGACGGTATGATCATCTGTTGGGGAACGTAGCAGAAATTCAAAATTTTCCTACGAGTCACCAAGATCTATCTATGGAGAAACCAGCAAAGAGGGGAAGGAGAGTGCATCTACATACCCTTGTAGATCGCTAAGCGGAAGTGTTCAAGAGAACGGGGTTGAAGGAGTCGTACTCGTCGTTATCCAAATCACCGGAGATCCTAGTGCTGAACGGACGACACCTCCGCGTTCAACACACGTACAGCCCGGTGACGTCTCCCATGCCTTGATCCAGCAAGGAGAGAGGGAGAGGTTGAGGAAGACTCCATCCAGCAGCAGCACAACGGCGTGGTGGTGGTGGAGGAGCGTGGCAATCCTGCAGGGCTTCGCCAAGCACTGCGAGAGAGGAGGAGTACTTGAGAGAGGGGGAGGGCTGCGCCAGAACTTGGGGTGCGACTGCCCTCCCACCCCTCCACTATTTATAGGTGGGGGAAGAGGGGGCCGTCCCCCCTAGATCCCATCTAGGGTTGGGGGCGGCGGCCAAGGGGGGAGGAGTGCCTCCCAAGTCAAGTGGAGGCCCTCCCCCTTAGGGTTTCCCCCTTCCCATGCGCATGGGCCTTAAGGGGGGGCTGGTGCCCCTGGTCCATTAAGGCTAGGGCGCCCCCCTACAGCCCATGCTACTGTATTTGACGTGGTGGAACAATTTCCGGACCTCCGGACCCCTCCGGAATCCTCCGGAACCTTCTGGAAGCTTCCCGGTACAATACCGGAAAAACCCGAAACTTTCCCGGAACCCGAACAACAACTTTCCATATATAAATCTTTACCTCCGGACCATTCCGGAACTCCTCGTGACGTCCGGGATCTCATCCAGGACTCCGAACAACATTTGGTAACCACATACAAACTTCTTTTATAACCCTAGCGTCATTGAACCTTAAGTGTGTAGACCCTACGGGTTCGGGAGACATGTAGACATGACCGAGACGTTCTCCGGTCAATAACCAACAGCGGGATCTGGATACCCATGTTGGCTCTCACATGTTCCACGATGATCTCATTGGATGAACCACGATGTCAAGGACTCAATCGATCCCGTATACAATTCCCTTTGTCTGACGGTATTGTACTTGCCCGAGATTCGATCGTCGGTATACCGATACCTTGTTCAATCTCGTTACCGGCAAGTCTCTTTACTCGTTCCGTAACACATCATCCCGTGATCAACCCCTTGGTCACATTGTGCACATTATGATGATGTCCTACCGAGTGGGCCCAGAGATACCTCTCCGTTTACACGGAGTGACAAATCCCAGTCTCGATTCGTGCCAACCCAACAGATACTTTCGGAGATACCTGTAGTGCACCTTTATAGCCACCCAGTTACATTGTGACGTTTGGTACACCCAAAGCATTCCTACGATATCCGGGAGTTGCACAATCTCATGGTCTAAGGAAAAGATACTTGACATTAGAAAAGCTTTAGCATACGAACTACACGATCTTTGTGCTAGGCTTAGGATTGGGTCTTGTCCATCACATCATTCTGCTAATGATGTGATCCCGTTATCAGCGACATCTTATGTCCATGGTCAGGAAACCGTAACCATCTGTTGATCAACGAGCTAGTTAACTAGAGGCTTACTAGGGACATGGTGTTGTCTATGTAACCACACATGTATCTGAGTTTCCTATCAATACAATTATAGCATGGATAATAAACGATTATCATGAACAAGGAAATATAATAATAACTAATTTATTATTACCTCTAGGGCATATTTCCAACAGTCTCCCACTTGCACTAGAGTCAATAATCTAGTTCACATCGCCATGTGATTAACACTCACAGGTCACATCGCCATGTGACCAACATCCAAAGAGTTTACTAGTGTCATTAAACTAGTTCACATCATCATGTGATTAAGACTCAATGAGTTCTAGGGTTTGATCATGTTTTGCTTGAGAGAGGTTTTAGTCAACGGGTCTGCAACATTCAGATCTGTATGTACTTTGCAAATCTCTAGGTCATATTGTAAATGCTGCTTCCACGCTCCACTTGGAGCTATTCCAAATGGTTGCTCTACCATACGTATCCGGTTTGCTACTCAGAGTCATTTGGATAGGTGTTAAAGCTTGCATCGACGTAACCCTTTACGTCGAACTCTTTATCACCTCCATAATCGAGAAACATATCCTTATTCCTCTAAGGATAATTTTGACCGCTATCTGTTCATCCACTCCTTGATCACCTTTGTACCCTCTTGCCTGATATGTACAAAGGCACACATCAGGTGCGGTACACATCATAGCATACTGTAGAGCCTACGTCTCTTTTCTGCCGTGGTCGAGCTTTAAGTCTTAACTTCATACCTTACAACTCAGGCAAGAACTCCTTCTTTGACTGATCCATCTTGAACACCTTCAAGATCATGTCAAGGTATGTGCTCATTTTGAAAGTACCATTAAGTGTTTTTGATCTATCATTATAGATCTTGATGCTCAATGTTCAAGTAGCTTAATCCAGGTTTTCCATTGAAAAACACTTTTCAAATAACCCTATATGCTTTCCAGAAATTCTACATCATTTCTGATCAACAATATGTCAATAACATATACTCATCAGAAATTCTATAGTGCTCCCACCCACTTCTTTGGAAATACAAGTTTATCACAAACTTTGTATAAACCCAAAATATTTGATCATCTCATCAAAACGCACATTCCAACTCCGAGATGCTTACTCCAGTCCTTAGAAGGATCGCTGGAGCCAGCATACCTTTTAGCATCCTTACGATTGACAAAAACTTTCTGATTGTATCACATACAACCTTTCCTTACGAAGACTGGTAAGGAAACTCGTTTTGACATCCATCTGCCAGATTTCATAAATGTAGCTAATGCTAACATGATTCCGATGGACTTAAGGATCGCTACGGATGAGAAAATCTCATCGTACTCAACTCCTTGAACTTGTGAAAAAAACTCTTCGCCACAAGTCGAGCTTCATAGACGGTGACATCACCATCCACGTCTGTCTTCTTCTTAAAGATCCATTTATCTCAATGGCTTGCCGATCATCGGGCAAGTCCACCAAAGTTCATGCTTTGTTCTGATACATGGATCCTATCTCGGATTTCATGGCTTCTAACCATTTGTCGGAATTTGGGCCCACCATTGCTTCTCCATAGCTCGTAGGTTCATTGTTGTCTAGCAACATGACCTTCAAGACAGGATTACTGTACCACTCTGAAGTAGTATGCATCCTTGTCACCCTACGAGGTACGGTAGTGACTTGATCCGAAGTTTCATGATCACTATCATAAGCTTCTACTTCAATTGGTGTAGGTGCCATAGGAACAACTTCCTGTGCCCAGCTACACACTAGTTGAAGTGACGGTTCAATAACCTCATCAAGTCTCCACCATCCTCCCACTCAATTCTTGAGACAAACTTCCTCGAGAAAGGACCCGATTCAAGAAACAATCCCTATTGCTTTCGGATCTGAATTAGGAGGTATACCCAACTGTTTTGGGTGTCCTATGAAGATGCATTTTATCCGCTTTGGGTTCGAGCTTATCAACCTGAAACTTTTTCACATAAGCGTCGCAGCCCCAAACTTTTAAGAAACGACAACTTAGGTTTCTCCAAACCATAGTTCAAACGATGTCGTCTCAACGGAATTACGTGGTGCCCTATAAAGTGAGTGCGGTTGTCTCTAATGCCTAACCCATGAACGATAGTGGTAATTTGATAAGAGACATCATGGTACGCACCATATCCAATAGGGTGCAACTATGATGTTCGGACACACCCTCACACTATGGTGTTCCAGGCGGTATTAATTGTGAAACAATTTCCACAATGTCTTAATTGCGTGCCAAAGCTCGTAACTCAGATACTCATCTCTATGATCATATCATAGACATTTTATCCTCTTGTCACGATGATCTTCAACTTCGCTCTGAAATTACTTGAACCTTTCAATAATTCAGACTTGTGTTTCATCAAGTAAGTATACTCAACATCTACTCGAATTATCTGTGAAGTAAGAACATAACGATATTCACTGCATGCCTCAGCACTCATTGGACTGCACACATCAAAATGTGTTACTTCCAACAAGTTGCTATCTTGTTCCATCTTACTGAAAAACGAGGCTTTTTTAGTCATCTTGCCTATGTGGTATGATTTGCATATCTCAAGTGATTCAAAATCAAGTGAGTCCAAACGATCCATCTGCATGGAGTTTCTTCATGCGTATACACCAATAGACATGGTTCGCATGTCTCAAACTTTTCAAAAACGAGTGAGTCCAAAGATCCATCAATATGGAGCTTCTTCATGCATTTTATACCAATATGACTTACATGGCAGTGCCACAAGTAAGTGGTACTATCATTACTATCTTATATCTTTTGGCATGAAAATGTGTATCACTACGATCGAGATTCAATAAACCATTCCTTTAGGTGCAAGACCATTGAAGGTATTATTCAAATAAATAGAGTAACCATTATTCTCCTTAAATGAATAACCGTATTGCGATAGACATAATCCAATCATGTCTATGCTCAACGCAAACACCAAATGACAATTATTCAGGTTTAATACTAATCTTGATGGTAGAGGGAGCGTGCGATGTTTGATCACATCAAACTTGGAAACACTTCCAACACATATCGTCAGCTCACCTTTGGCTAGTCTCCGTTTATTCCGTAGCTCTTTTATTTCGAGTTACTAACACTTAGTAACCGAACCGGTATCTTAATACCCTGGTGCTACTAGGAGTACTAGTAAAGTACACATTAACATAATGTATATCTAATATACTTCTATCGACCTTTCCAGCCTTCTCATCTACCAAGTATCTAGGGTAATTCTGCTCCAGTGGTTGTTCCCCTTATTACAGAAGCACTTAGTCTCGGGTTTGGGTTCAACCTTGGGTTTCTTCACTAGAGCAGCAGCTGATTTGCCGTTTCATGAAGTATCCCTTCTTGCCCTTGCCCTTCTTGAAACTAGTGGTTTCACCAACCATCAACAATTGATGCTCCTTCTTGATTTCTACTTTCGCGGTGTCAAACATCGCGAATACCTCAAGGATCATCATATCTATCCCTGATATGTTATAGTTCATCACAAAGCTCTAGCAGCTTGGTGGCAATGACTTTGGAGAAACATCACTATCTCTGGAAGATCAACTCCCACTCGATTCAAGTGATTGTCGCACTCAGACAATCTGAGCACAAGCTCAACGATTGAGCTTTTCTCCCTTAGTTTGCATGCTAAGAAAATCGTCGGAGGTCTCATACCTCTTGACGTGGGCACAAGCCTGAAATCCCAATTTCAGCCCTCGAAACATCTCATATGTTCCGCGACGTTTCGAAAACGAATTTGGTGCCTCATCTCTAAACCGTTTAACTGAACTATCACGTAGTTGTCAAAACGTGTATGTCCGATGTTCGCAACATCCACAGACGACGTTTGGGGTTCAGCACACTGAGCGGTGCATTAAGGACATAAGCTTTCTATTGTCCGCATAATCGCTACTGTCAACTTCAACTATATTTTCTCTAGGAACATATCTAAACAGTGGAACTAAAGCGCGAGCTTACGACATAATTTGCAAAGATCTTTTGACTATGTTCAGGATAATTAAGTTCATCTTATGAACTCCCACTCAGATAGACATCCCTCTAGTCATCTAAGTGATTACATGATCCGAGTCAACTAGGCCGTGTCCGATCATCACATGAGACGAACTAGTCATCATCGGTGAACATCTTCATGTTGATCGTATCTACTATACGACTCATGCTCGACCTTTCGATCTCTTGTGTTCCGAGGCCATGTCTGTACATGCTAGGCTTGTCAAGTCAACCTAAGTGTTTCGCATGTGTAAATCTGTCTTACACCCGTTGTATGTGAACGTAAGAATCTATCACACCCGATCATCACGTGGTGCTTCGAAACGACGAACTTTCGCAACGGTGCCCAGTTAGGGGGAACACTTTCTTGAAATTTTAATGAGGGATCATCTTATTTACTACCGTCGTTCTAAGCAAATAAGATGTATAAACATGATAAACATCCCATGCAATCAAATAGTGACATGATATGGCCAATATCATTTTGCTCCTTTTGATCTCCATCTTCGGGGCTCCATGATCATCATCGTCACCGGCATGACACCATGATCTCCATCATCATGATCTCCATCATCGTGTCTCCATGAAGTTGTCTCGCCAACTTATTACTTCTACTACTATGGCTACCGGTTAGCAATAAAGTAAAGTAATTACATGGCGTTGTTCAATGACACGCAGGTCATACAATAAATAAAGACAACTCCTATGGCTCCTGCCGGTTGTCATACTCATCGACATGCAAGTCGTGATTCCTATTACAAGAACATGATCAATCTCATACATCACATATCATTCATCACATTCTTTTGGCCATATCACATCACATATCATACCCTGCAAAAACAAGTTAGACGTCCTCTAATTGTTGTTTGCATGTTTTACGTGGCTGCTATTGGTTTCTAGCAAGAACGTTTCTTACCTACGCAAAAACCACAACGTGATATGTCAATTGCTATTTACCCTTCATAAGGACCCTTTTCATCGAATCCGATCCAACTAAAGTGGGAGAGACTGGCACCCGCTAGCCACCTTATGCAACAAGTGCATGTCAGTCGGTGGAACCTGTCTCACGTAAGTGTATGTGTAAGGTCGGTTCGGGCCGCTTCATCCCACAATGCCACCGAATCAAGATTGTACTAGTAACGGTAAGCATATTGAACAAAATCAACGCCCACAACTACTTTGTGTTCTACTCGTGCAAAGAATCTACGCAATAAACCTGGCTCTGATACCACTGTTGGGGAACGTAGCAGAAATTCGAAAATTTTCTACGAGTCACCAAGATCTATCTATGCAGAAACCAGCAATGAGGGGAAGGAGAGTGCATCTACATACCCTTGTAGATCGCTAAGCGGAAGCGTTCAAGAGAACGAGGTTGAAGGAGTCGTACTCGTCGTGATCCAAATCACCGGAGATCCTAGTGCCGAACAGACGGCACCTCCGCGTTCAACACACGTACAGCCTGGTGACGTCTCCCATGCCTTGATCCAGCAAGGAGAGAGGGAGAGGTTGAGGAAGACTCCATCCAGCAGCAGCACAACAGCGTGGTGGTGGTGGAGGAGCGTGGCAATCCTGCAGGGCTTCGCCAAGCACTGCGAGAGAGGAGGAGTACTTGGGAGAGGGGGAGGGCTGCGCCAGAACTTGGGGTGCGGCTGCCCTCCCACCCCTCCACTATTTATAGGTGGGGGGAAGAGGGGGCCGGCCCTCCTAGATCCCATCTAGGGTTGGGGGCGGCGGCCAAGGGGGGAGGAGTGCCTCCCAAGTCAAGTGGAGGCCCTCCCCCTTAGGGTTTCCCCCTTCCCATGCGCATGGGCCTTGGGGGGGCTGGTGCCCCTGGCCCATTAAGGCTAGGGCGCCCCCTACAGCCCATGCTACTTTATTGGACGCGGTGGAACAATTTCCGGACCTCCGGACCCCTCCAAAATCCTCCGGAACCTTCTGGAAGCTTCCCGGTACAATACCGGAAAAACCCGAACTTTTCCCGGAACCCGAACAACAACTTTCCATATATAAATCTTTACCTCCGGACCATTTCGGAACTCCTCGTGACGTCTGGGATCTCATCCAGGACTCCGAACAACATTCGGTAACCACATACAAACTTCCTTTATAACCCTAGCGTCATTGAACCTTAAGTGTGTAGACCCTACGGGTTCGGGAGACATGTAGACATGACCGAGACGTTCTCCGGTCAATAACCAACAGCGGGATCTGGATACCCATGTTGGCTCCCACATGTTCCACGATGATCTCATCAGATGAACCACGATGTCAAGGACTCAATCGATCCCGTATACAATTCCCTTTGTCTAACGGTATTGTACTTGCCCGAGATTTGATCGTCGGTATACCGATACCTTGTTCAATCTCGTTACCGGCAAGTCTCTTTACTCGTTCCGTAACACATCATCCCGTGATCAACCCCTTGGTCACATTGTGCACATTATGATGATGTCCTACCGAGTGGGCCCAGAGATATCTCTCCGTTTACACGGAGTGACAAATCCCAGTCTCGATTCGTGCCAACCCAACAGATACTTTCGGAGATACCTGTAGTGCACCTTTATAGCCACCCAGTTACGTTGTGACGTTTGGTACACCCAAAGCATTCCTACGATATCCGGGAGTTGCACAATCTCATGGTCTAAGGAAAAGATACTTGACATTAGAAAAGTTTTAGCATATGAACTACACGATCTTTGTGCTAGGCTTAGGATTGGGTCTTGTCCATCACATCATTCTGCATGTGATCCCGTTATCAGCGACATCTTATGTCCATGGTCAGGAAACCGTAACCATCTGTTGATCAACGAGCTAGTTAACTAGTGGCTTACTAGGGACATGGTGTTGTCTATGTACCCACACATGTATCTGAGTTTCCTATCAATACAATTATAGCATGGATAATAAACGATTATCATGAACAAGGAAATATAATAATAACTAATTTATTATTGCCTCTAGGGCATATTTCCAACATCATCATCTACTTTGTCGACGTTTTCATGAGTTGAAGTCTTGTTGCCGTGAACTCCATCGAAAGCACCTTCATTGCCACCTCCCATGCCCACCGCCAAAGCCATTTCCCATGTCACTCATGTTGCCGCCAAAGCCACCTCCCATTCCGCTCATGTTGCCACGGAAGCCACCTCCCATGCAACTCATGTTGCCGCCAAAGCCACCTCCATTGCCGCCCATGTTGCCACGAAAGCCACCATCCATGCCTCTCTATTGCCAGGAAAGCCACCTCAGGCCTATATGAATTAGTCTCCGAGTGAGGAGTGGGGCTCCTTCTCTCCTCACCGGGGCCATCTTCTTCATACTCCACCACCACTTTTCTTCTTCGAAGCATCAAAAACTTCTCTAGTTTTCCACTTCTCCTCATCCTTAAGCTCTTTGTAGCAATGATGGAAAATGCTTTTCCTTTATTCTTCCTCTTCTCTCTTTGTTGTTCCTCTCTCAAAATAATCATTGCACAATCATTTTCTACAAGTAAACAAGCAAGATGTGATCATCATATTAGAGAACATCTCAATATTTGTGGAAAGTAGAGAAAGCAAACACAAGTAGCAAATTATTACCAAGTCACTATCACTACAACCGCTCGGGTTCATGTGCTTAATATTTGCCAAGCAACCGGCCCACTTTTGGCATTCGGCGTTGGTAGCGCCCCAACGTTGATGAATAGAGTCCCTTGATCGAAACTGGCCGCAAGTGTTGCGCTCATCGAAGTACTCATTGATGCGTTGCCAATACATGTTCGCGGCTTGATCGGTCCCAACAGATGCATCAAGAGAGACTTTTTTCCATGCGATGCAAATCAACACATTTCGGCGTTGGTATAATTTGCGGTTCTTCCCTTCATAACAAAGCCCTCTTCATACATCAAGGGTGGGAACGACTTCACGTCCATATAATTTGCCTCCGTTTTCCCTCCATCTCGGTGGTGCTCTAACCGGCGAGTAGGTCGGGGAGCAGGTGACTTGGTCTTCTTGCGGTCTTTAGATCCGGTGAGATTTGTGTCTAATGCTCTTGATACTCTTCTAGATGATGTTGGCATCGGCTGTTGTAGTTGTGTTTGGTGTTTCACATTAGGATGCGTGAATGGCGGCAAGGGGCAACATTCCTCTTCTTGGACCGTTCTGGATGAAGGTGATGGTGTTGTGATCCAGTGGACATAAAAATAACACAACCGACGTATCACAAAGCCTCGACCTCGTTGCTTGCGGTGGTCCGGTTTATCGGCTCGAAAAATATTCTTGTATGTGAAGGCGCTCCGTCGGATCTAGATATGGTGGTTTTTTTTTCCTTTTTCTCTAGTGTTGCCTTCACGATGCCGGAGGACGATGGTGGGCAAAGATTCAGCGACGCACAAGGTTCTCCACTCACGAACGATGCCGAAGAACGATGGTGGACAAAGATTCAGCGACGTACAAGGTTATCCACTCGTGAAATTATAGTTTTTTACTAGTTGCAGGATCTTTGTTGCAAAAATGTAAGACACTTATGTATGTGTCATATGATGACCGCATATGTACTCTTTGTAAATTGTTTGTCTAATAAAATATATGTGATTACAAGAAAGAGTATATGTGGTTATTTAAAAAAAAGGTGTGGACGCGTAACAAGAATTCTTCCGGTACCTGACTTGTTGTGTTTGTGCCGCCACATACATCTTACTATTAAACATGCTGCCGTATCCATTTCTGCTTCGAAAGCCCAGGTTACTAAATCGAGATCATTTCCAGGAAACGCATGACCTGAATTGTCGTCGTAGATCGTCTTGAGGCTGCTTTCTACGGTATGTCAATGTTGCAATTTAAGTCCATTGCATCTGGTTGAAATTCCTTCGGCGAACAGAGATCAAAGCCGACGCCCTGTGATGATGTTTGATAAAAGGGTGCATTGCACATACTACATACTAATCGTGTGTGATAGGGTTCAAGGATGAAGACATTTTAGAAAAGACATACGTAAACTATTGCAACACCCTTTGTTACAGTGTGCGCAACTAACTACTAGCAGCGTTCAGCTCACACGCCACTATTTTCTTTTGCATGGTAATACGTATCTTATTCATATCATAAAAAACAAAGTACAAGTCATGTAAAGACCGACATGACAAAACTGAAAAGATAGCAGAACATGTCTGAGCTTGACACCAACGTCCGTCACCTGCCTCCGGCATCACCGCAGCAGCCACCGAAGAAAAGAATGACGAATCACCTCCTCACCCGAGCTCGACGCGGCTCCATCGCTGATATGCAGCTTTACGGACCTCCAAGGTGGCTCACCAAAAGTAAAACCCTTACCGTTGAACGAATCAGACCGGGGCAACACCCCGGACACACCATCGAACTCCAGATCTGGCAGCCCACCACGACTAAAACGCCGAAGGAGGAAACCATATCTGCCAACCAACCACGAGCCCAGCACATACTCCGTCTTCCAGATGTCGTCGATGCAGACCACAATCTGCATCCGCTTCTGAACTACCTCCCAAGCTCCGCGCTGACGCTGGAGCAAACGCCGTCGCAACGGCGGAGCCCGAGGACACAGGTCCACCACTAGGATGCCGCCGCCGCCACGCCATCCTTGCTTGAACAGACTGGTTTCCAAATTCATCCCCAACCATAAGACCGATGGCCTCATTAGGGAAGGATCCGAAGAATCTTTATTCAGCGTTGTCATCGTCGCCGCCGAAACAAAGACGATGAACAAACTAAAAACCTAGACTACGAGAGAGTAAAAACGATCCACACGCGTGGATCCGGCGGCCCACCTCACCACCGACGACCGAGGTCGCCGGCGGAGGGGAGCCGCCGGAGAGCGGCGTTGGAAGATCGGCCTCCCCCTGGCGGCGGCTAGGGTTTTAGCCGCCACGGACGAGAGGAAAACAGGGACGAGCCGCGGGAGTAGTTAGCTCACACGCCACTAGTACGGTGCCACTGAACGTCGCTAGTAACTAAATTACCAGGGGCATGCGCACCGCGCACCGCTAATATGAGGTAGACCAATGGCGTGCAACAGGGATGAACGCACGACCAATGCAAGACGACAAGATCTCCTATTCACTGTGTCGCGCAACGCAAGTCTGAACAACACGCACCCCCTGCTCCTCTCACGAGCGCTTTGGGGTGGCACATGTGCGGGGCAGGCGCCCTATTTTCTTTCTGCAAATATTTTTTTTCTGTTTTTATTTTGCGCTTCACTAAAAAATGTTCGTGTTGTTAAAAATCAAATTTAAAAGACTTTCATGATTTTAAAAATGTTTGTGAGCTACAAAAATCTCTTGAATTTGAAAAATTATAGCATATTCAAAAATTGTTTCTTATTGTGAAAAATATTCTTGAATTCAAAAAATGTTTGTGAATTTTTAAAAATATATTCACCAATTCAAAAAAATCATGAATTTTAAATTTGTGCATTCAAAAAAATGTTCATGAATTTCAAAAAAGGTTCATGGATTCCAAAAAACCCACAACTTTCAAAGCTCAATAACTCAAAAAATGTTCATGAAGTTCAAAATATGTTCACTAATATCATAAAATGTTTGAAAGTTTAAAAATGATCATAAATTTTGGAAACAATAATGAATTCCAACAAATGTTCACGAATTCAAAAATGTTTGTCATTATAAAAATGTCCACAACTCTCAAAAACAAAACGTTCGTGAGTTTGCAAACAACATCAAAAATTTCAAAAATGATTCTTGAACTCAAAATGTGTTCACAACTTCTATAAAATGTTCACAAATTTGATCATTGTTTGTGATTTTCAAAAAAGTTAATGAATTAAATAATGGTTCATGATTTTTAAATAATGGTTCATGATTTTAAAGTTTGCAAATTTGAAAAAAGAAAAAACAGAAAACAAAAGGTAAAAAAAAAGGTAACATGAAAAGAAAAAACATAAAAGGAAAAGAAAAGAAAGAAAAACCGGCTCAAGGAAGGTCTAGAAACTTCACAAAACCAGTGAGGACAAAAGCAGGAATGGGCTGACCCATACAGAAGGACAATGCGGGGGAGGGCGGTGGGGGTGGGGGTATGCGTTCGAAGCTGAAAGTGTACGACAACACTGCAAATTTATATGTTAGTTATATAATGTTCCCTATGTATATCGGTAAAATTTATTAAATAATACACTGGTTTATATGTTACACAAAAAAAAGTTTTTGGCTAAATAGAAAAGGTAACCCCATTTTGATAGGGCAGCACTAGGCGCCGGTGCGCCGGCCCAATAGTTGGGCCGGTCGCACCCCAAGCGTCCGATACTCTGTCTACGAACCGTCAGATCGAGCCCTCCTTGCATCGTCTACCTCCCGCGTCTTCTTTTCCCTTGATAACTCACGCAGGTGAGCGGAGCCATGGCAAGCGCCGCGGGCCGTCCCGCTCCCAGCCGTCCTCTACCTCGCCGTCGTTGTGCGCTTGCAACCTCGCCGTCGCCGTTCGCGCCCCTCGCCATCAGCGCCTCATCTTGCATCTTCTGGCCGTGTATGCGTCGCTGCTTTGGCAGCGCCGTTCCCGGCAGCGGCCGGCAATGGTTGTAGCGCGCAACTCCATGGTTGCAGCATCCGGTTGTGCTGCCCCACCGCCCTCGCCATGAGCGCTCGACGCACAAGTGGCACCGTTCGTTGATCCCCGCCGCCGTCTCATGGGATTAAGCCCATTAGAATCATTGTAGCAAAACGGAAAGCCGGATGTAGCTTTGCTGATGCCGGTTGCAGCTCACTGTGGCGGCACCTGTCGTCGTCTCAGCACTGCTTCCTTGATTGAAGCAAAAAAAGACACTGGTTTTAGGTTTCGTAGGCGACGGTTCCAGCATCTTCATTGCCTGGTTGCAGCTCCACTAGTAGCTAGTTCCAGCAAAAAAAAGTCTGCCGGTCGTGGCACCATGCAACTCTGCTTATGATAGATGTAGCAAATTTCTTCCCCGGTAGTAGAAAAATCTGACGATGGTTGCAGCAAAAAGGTCGCCGTTGTGGCATGAGTGCAGCTTCGGTGGTTGTCGGTTTCAACGTTTTTGCCTACTGGTTCCAGCAGTTCTAGCCAACGGTTGCAGCTTCCGGCGACACTGGTTCCAGCTTCCCCCGACAACGTTTGCAGCTCCCGGCCAAAACTAGTTCCAGCATCTCCCCCCGTCGGTTCCAGCAAACCCCCTGACTGGATGTAGCTTTTTGATTCCATGGTTGTAGCACGGGGCACCGCCATTTGCAGCTCTCTCGGCGTCGCGGTTGCAACTCCCTGGGCTGCCATGGTTGTAGCACGGGGGCCCCTCGGTTCCCGGCGTCTGGCCTGCCGCCGGTTGCAGCAAAACAACTGATGGTTCCAACATCGCCGTTCGCGCAACGCTCCTGCTATCGCGTTCATCTCCGATGAGAGATGGTCGTCGGGAATCAGGGGATCAGGGGCCGAGCTTTGGTCGTTGGAGAGAGAAAAAGAGATAGCGGAAGAGGGAGATCTGTCCAGGACGGGGGAGGAGGTCGTGGCGGCGACGCCGGTAGTGCGGAACGGGGGATCGATGCTGTGACGACGCCGGTGGTACGGGATTGAGGAGCTGCGAAGCCGAGCTGAGCTGCGCAACGAGGAAGAAAGCGTTAGATGTGGATAAGGAAGGGCGCGCTGTGTTTTCTGGCATAAGATCGCGATTCGATCGCATGGCTTGCGTCAGACCGGCAGAACGCTTCGGCCGGCAGTCCGGCTCCAAACATTTTCCATTTTGATATATGTATTTGTCTTTTGTGTGCACCACATAAGAAAAAGATGCAGATAAAATATATTAAGGACAGTATAACCGCACCTAAAGCGAGCCCTCTAAGCAATTCGCGTTTTAGGCCATCCGTTTTCACGATCTGGATGTTTCTGGTCGTTCGATCTCTGTGTGAAGCGAACTGTCCCGCACATGGTTAATATTGGGCCTATTGTCCTATGGGCAGCTGCTCGACAGGCCAAAATGGCGCCCTGTGGTTAACTGGGCCGTAGGCCAGCCCATTCCCGGTGATCGCTCGTTTCCCCCGTTCCACCCTGACCTCTTGTCCCTCTCGTTCGATTGCCAGCCCCATCTCTCCTCCCTCTTTCAACCACGACACAGGCAGTGCCGCCACCATACTCGTGGGGCAGTCAGAGGAGGAACTAATCCAGCCGAGGCTCCACGAGGGGATATGCGAGGGGATCTAGCTCGAGGGGATAGGCGAGCAGACCCATCCCTCCCGAGTCATCCTACCGACCTCAACCTTGGCTGGATCCTAGGTCCGCCGCTGCCATCGGATTGCAGGTCCTCCACCCATCCCAACCCCGCCCCTTCTCTCCACGCCAATGGAAATCCTTGCCCAATCGCTGACTGTTGTTCCTCTCGCCAACAGGGAAGAAAGGAAGTCGTTACTCACACATGCTATTCGTCTCACCAACGGGGAAGAAAGGAAGTCGTTACTCGCACATGCTTGTCGACTGTCAGATTAGGGGTGGAGACCAACTACAAGCAGTCATGTGGGTGTTCTGCAGTTCATAAGAATATAACCATTATTTTACTGTTGCATTGCACATTCTCCAACTCCTTGTTATTTGTGTAGATCGATTTCTTATTCAAGACTTGGAACAACCGGTAGACTCTGCTCAGTTCTTTTCTGCACTAATGTGAGGATGATGATGAGTTCTGCATGAAACAAAGTTTAATTGGTGTCCAGCACAGTTCTGGTCAAATGATTCAGGCGAATATTTTGGCTGGTTCTCATATTTTGGTTCAGGGAATTTCTCAATCTACAACGGCTGCTAGCCAGGTAATTAGTTTCCATGAACTGCCATACCTCATTTCTCCATGTTTTCAAATTGTGCTAACTGATCAAGAACCTAATTACGAGGTTTTGCAATTATTATCTCCCCTGAATTTATATTTCTCCATTACAAGATTGCAACTTTTTTTTAAGTACTGGTACAAGATGGAAGACACCTCTGCTTTATCTTTCTTCTTGCAAGCACTCTGATGAAACCCTAGCCATGGTCTAGCGGCGCTGCCGCCCTTGCAATGCTTGTCTGCACCATTGCAGCAGCCGTATCCGATGAGCCCAAGATTAACAAGTGCATGCCTTTAGCATTCCTGCAATGATTATATTTTCGTTAGGGGACTGACAACCTCTCTTTCTTATCTTCATTCAGTGGTTGAAAGATTGTCTACCAAATATGTATACTGCAATGATTATCTTCATTCAGTGGTTAAATGATTGTACATCTTCGCCGTCAATTGAGGTTTTGACTGAGCGATGACAACTGTTTGATCCCACGAAGGGTTTGTAGATGCGCGCCAGTTAATTGAAGATCGGCACTTTTCAGGTTCAGATAGATGGATCCTGACACTCTTCGCCCTCAAGAACCACTTCGGTGCCGCCACACCCGGCAGCGACGAGTTCGGTGGCCTCTTCTCTGTCGACACCGCCGACCAGCTCGCCCTCGATTTCCCCACATTCAACGCATGTGTGAGCCCCTCCCTCGACCCCCTTTCCTCATGTCGCAATCCGCCGGCCTTTGATCCGTTTGCGCCCTGTTGTTGTTTCCCGGTGGCAGTTTGATGGATTCCAGAAGGCGGCCAAGGAGATGTGAACCACAAGAAGGGGACGACGACACTCTCCTTCATCTTCGACAAAAGGCGTTATCATCGCGGCCGATTCCTGGTTCAGCATGTGCGGGTACATATGTAATCATGCACCTCTTTTTCATGGCATCATACAAGTCTCTTGTATTACAATATTTGCACTATACACATCCTGACTGTTTAGTGGAATGCTTTCTTCAAATTCTCTGGCAAGGTGCTTCACACTAGATAGAATGCTTACTATTAGGTGTTGGTTATGTTAGTTTAAAGGTGAATGGTGTATAAGAAGCTCACTTGTTTGTTGGTACATAGTAATTTTATTTCTTCCAGTAAGAGATCTTTGACAACTGTCAAATTCTGTTTGGTACTTGCACATGTAAGAGTAGGGCTGGAATTCGAGCCGAGTCGAGCCAGCTCGGCTCGACTCGCTAGAGCTCGTTTCATTAACGAGCTAGCTCGACTCGACTAGTTACTATAACGAGTTCAAACCCAAGATTGGCTCGACTCGTATAACTCGCGAGCTGGCTCGTTTAGCTTGTTAAGCTCGTTTAAGATATAAACATAAAGCCCTCAAATATGATAAAAATGATTATGTATATATTAAACATATATATCACTAAACAATTGTAATTTTCTTGTAACGCGTGAGTCTCCTAGGAGGCTAGGCCTTCAACTGCTCGGCCTTGGGTTGTGCGCCTGGGACGTAGGCTGTTTAGTGGCTGATCTTTCTTTGTATTGAGAGTGGTTGATCTATTGTATCGAGTCTAACGAGTTACACGAGTACTCGTGAGATTGGCTCGTTTAACTTGGTCTATAAACGATCTTAAACTAAAGCTCGTCTCGACTCGTTATTCTTCGAGTTCGAGTCGATTCGAGCCGGGTCACGAGCTACTTGTTTAGCTCGAGCTTTGAGCTTTTTTTTCCAGCCCTATGTAAGAGGCAATGGCAGCAATGTTTCCTGTATTATAGTATTTGCACTATACCCATCCTGTATAAACTGTTTTAATGGGAATGCATTCTTCAAATTATCTAGCAAGCTCCTTCACACATAGACAGCATGCTTCTTATTAGTTTGTGCTTCAGTTAGTTGAAATGTGAATGCTGTATAAGAAGCCTAGTTGGTGCTTTCTACAGAGTAATTTTATTCATCCCAGTAAGAGATCTTCCAAATATATCAAATTCTGTTCGGTACTTGCATATGTATAAAATGCGGCAATGTTACCCATGTGAATTCAAAAATATTTGCACACCGTATGACAAGGTGAACTAACCTGGATCTCTTTGTATAATCTAATTAGTCTGTACTACTTTGCTTCATCTATATACAACATGATGTGCTCTTCACTTGTATACATCTCGATCTAATGTTATTGGACTTTATTCAGCTATAATCAATTTCTGGATATGGGCCTGGATCTAGATGAGAGGATCGTACATAAATCGAGTTCGTGCAGCCTATAGCGGTAGTGTTGTCAAGATGAGGCGGTTGACAAGGAGATGGGGATGACAAAGCTCTTCTGCTTACTTGAGATCCAAGTAAACACAATCATACTGCAACTTTCGTACATGTCCTCCATTTATGGTAGAAAATCTACAATCTAAATTGTAATGTTCATGCATGAGCATTGAGCGTAAATTTCTCTTGACACGAGACACTTAATTTAAAAAAGGTCATAGGCATACACATTTAGGACAGTAACCTTTGAATTTCCAGTGATGTTTGTTCATCAACGAATGAATGGATATGCCTGCATTTGTTGCATGCAAAGAGAACAAGTTCGAGGATGGCAGCCAGAACCTGTACCCCTTCCTGGAACACGACCCTGTTGTCCCCAAGTACTACAATTTCAGGGATCCACAAACAACAGCGAGCCCAAGCAGAAAAATCAAATATCAAAAAATCTGTCCAGGCCTAACAATTGGAAACGTAATAAAAATAGTACTGAAAAGTATGATTCACCATATTTGATTTTCAAAAAGGCAAGATCCAGAGCAGCTGACAAACACTAAATCATTGATCTTATCTTGGTGCAGACGATTTGCCTAGAGAAGACGGAACCTGCGATTGCTTTGTGGTGCAGGACAGGGACAACCACGCACACCTTTCTGCTTCCTTTGGGTTCGAGAAAACAAGTGGTCATTACATAATACTTTAAAAGAAGTTTTTTACTCATCAGTTACAAATACGTAATCAAGAATGAAAACTGAAAATCCATAAGCACTTTATTATTGCCACCCATTGATAAGCATATAATATTTCATTAGCTTGCCTCCTCTAGCTTCTATGGGAGAATTAAAGACCACGGGAGCCTCAGCATGGTCTTTTTTTGAGAAAACCATGGTTTATTGATGTGACTGCGTGTGCACTTCACAAAAAAGGCCCACAACAACCCTAGAAAAAAAGAAAATTCTATTGCATGGCCCATAACATCCTAAAAATATATAAAAAATGAAATACATGTTTTTACAAAAAAAGGGCAAATCTATTTCATCCAAAATTCCTAATACACGGGCGCAGCAATGCGCGCCATTCACTATCTAGTCTACTATTAAAGGGAAGTTGGTACGTTCTCCTAACCTCCTTCCCCGGGTTTTTTCTTCCCACGTCCTCCTTGTTTCCGGCTGAACCTTTTCGTAACTTGAACCGATGCCGCACAAAACAAAAACTAACATAACTAGTGAGTAACTTGTAAATTGGATCAGTACGTTCCCAAAACCATGCCCTACATTAATTCAATCAAATCAAATCTTACCAGATCTCAACTTAACAAAAACTTTTTTTGCCTTGCCTTACACATGCCCAAATAAAATCAGATATTACCAAATCGCAACCAAACCAAAATTTCCTTTGCGTTCCCTTACCCATAGACTAATCAAATTAAATCGTATTAAAATCTGTAATATGATGGGTGTAACATATATGTCAAACATGATTGATTTTGAACCAGTAGAACATGTCTGTCCCTATTGCAATCCACGCCCGTGGACGTGCCTGGGCGCGTTCGCGGGCGTTGGGGACTGGATTTTTCTACTTGTGGTTACAGATGCTCTTATTACGTGTGACACCACAAGAATCTTTCCATTTATTAGGATGCAATCAGTGAATATTCTTGTTTCTGGGTGCGCTCAACACAACCAAAAAGTGCAACTGAACTTTTAAGCCTTTAGCTTATTCCTTTTGTATCTAGGGCAGATTTTAATCATTATCATGGCAACTCACTTTTTATATGTATTCTCCCCTTTATTCCTTGTTTTTTGAAATGGCAATTTTTGGGCGTAAAATTTTGGGTTTTTCATAGCAACTTTTTTTGGTGCAAAAAACAGCTAACTGAGCTTAGCCTGTTCTATCATGTGCGCTCTCTATAGTTTGGGCCAGTTTTTGAGGTCGCACTGAAATAACGTTGTAGCGAACGCTCGAGGGAAGGTCTGGTTCCCCATTCGAGGGGAATGAATTGTTTGCTGGGGTTTCCTCCCACTTCTGACGTTTCTCACACATTGCGTCCAAAATAATTTAGTCGCTATTTAGGTACTGGTCTATTGTTGGAGTCGTTTCTTTATTATTAGTTTCAAAAGACAAAAAAATAGTTTTTCAGTCACGGCTGCGTTTTTTTTTTTGTGTTGGCCATGCAAAACTCGGTATCTTATAGTATAACTATAGATGAATATTCCCACGATTATCAAATATCAATAGCCGTGTCCGACCCGGTCAACACTGTTGAGTATTGTGACTAGTTAGGAAACATAAGATAGACTAGAAATTATTCTGGCTTGTTTTGTACTCCAAGTAGATCATGTACTCCTATATATATGCCCACGAGGCCAGGGGGACGAGCAGGACCTGCCCCCCTTGTTTTGTACTCCAAGTAGATCATGTACTCCTATATATATGCCCACGAGGCCAGGGAGGACGAGCAGGGGCCTGTCCCCCCTCCCCCGCGCCAATGATTGACAATTTTAGTAGGAGCGACGAGTAATTACCAACGAGATTAGATCAATATACGTACTCGCCCCTCCACCCCCCCCCCCCCCCCCCCTATACTCGAATCCTGGCTCCGCCACTGCACGAGGCTCATGCAATATATCAAACTATTCTACCAAATCCCTCTCTCCCTTCTTACATGATATCACCCTAACCGATCCAACTCTAGCCGCCACCCATCGCTTCCGCTCCGTGCGCCGCCCCCGGGGCGGTCGGCCTCCATGACCGCCGCTGGGGGCTACGCCGCCCGTACATAGGGTTCATGCGCCGGTCGTGTTGGTCGGCTGCCCTAGAGAGTCTTTTTCCCGATCCTTAATCCGTAGTTTTTTCTCTCTCCCGCCGGTCGTCTTGATCAGTGCTTTCTTTTTTATTTTTTCGATCTAAAATCGGTTTGCGTCGCCCGCCGCCATCCGTCGACCCTCACGCGCCTCTACTACGACACCGGCGTCGACTACATCGGCCAATTCATCAACTGTGCGGCCGATGCGGCCAGCTCCGCCGTCTCCGCACGTGATTCTCCGCCGATGGCCGTCGCCTTCATCGATCTGGAATCCTCCGTCAACCCCGTCTTCGACAAGCGCGGCTGCATCACGATTGACCCGAGCGCTGGCTGCTGATCTACGCCGTGTGGCCCCACGCACGCGTTGGATACAGCGGCCTAGGCCCTTACGTGAGTGCTGCGTGGGTCTTCCCACGTCCCACAAAGAGGCATGCATCCGTGTTGTTGGCCGGTCATGCTAGTGCTTGGTCTCCTGGCTCAGACTCGTGCGCGTCATCCTGCACAGCGCGTGTCCACGCTGGACCAATCATCGGCTCCCATTACATCTGATGACAACGCACGGCGAGCAGCTACTACAACCTCGCGGGCGTTTGGACTGATCATCCGAGCGAACGCGATTCACTCCATCCGCGCCGCGTGGTCGATCCGATCAATCACGGGATTTCCACAAAGATTGTCATTGAGTACAGTGCCCCTCCATCGATCGAGTAACGGGCTGCCGTTGCATCACCCCGACGGGCCGCAGCGTCGCCGTCCCGTGGTTCTCCTTGCGGCTGCATCGACTCGTGCGTCGCCGCTGTGTCACCCCTTCGAGCCATAGTGCTCGATACGCGGTCCCCGCGCGCCGCCCCGAGGCCGTCCCTGCGGTTGCACTGACCCGCGCTCCGCCGCTGCATCGCCCCTTCAGGCTGTAGCGCCGCGGCCCGCGGTTTCCGCCGCCGCCCGAGGTCTTCCCGACGTCGCTCCGACCTGCCCGCCGCCGCTGCGTCGCCCCTTCGGGCCGTAGTGCCGCGGCCCGCGGTCCATCGCCGTCCCCGCGCGTCGACTTCCCGTGGCATGTGCCGCGCCGCCTCCTTTGGCGCGGGAACGCCACCGTCCGCGCCGGTCTTCGTCACACCGTCAGGGTTCTTCGCCTACTTCGAACACCGCCGCCGCGCTCCTAACCTAGCCGCCGCCACCGGCGCTCTACTTTGGCCGCTGCCGCCGCTACTCCCGTAGCCGCCGCCGCCCGTCCACCTCCTTTATCTTCGTCCAGCACTAGCCCGTCGCCAGTGTCGCCGTCATCTACCCCGACCACTTCGTCTACTCCGACAACCGCGGGCGACATCGGCCTCGCGCCGATTGGCGCCACAACCGTCGTCGAGTTCTTCTCTGCTGGCCCCTTTGACTTCTTCGACATGGCGTACAGCTCGTGCAGGTCTCTCGTCTACGCATGCCCGGTGCTGGCAACACCGATGCGTGCCTTCGTCCATGACGTGTCCCCGGGCCTGGCAAGCCTGGTGTGACACTTCGTCAACTTCGTCTTCGTCCGTCTACGCATGCCCGGTGCTGGCAACACCGGTGCGTGCCTTCGTCCACGACGTGTCCCCGGGCTCGGCAAACCCGCCGCGACGCCTCGTCAACACCATCTTTACTTCCTGGCACACCACTACTTCGACACCATTGCGCCCATGATAACTCGATGTCTCCTTGTGCCCGTGGCTCCACGGTGACTTCCTCGACACCGGCTACCCCGACTCGACATCGACCACAGCATTCTTTGCACGGCTACCTCGACCACGGCTCCACCACCCATGCTCTCGGCTACATCGACAAACGACACAAAGGGCTACCGCCTGCTTGAGCAACCTCATTGGTTTTCGCTCCAGCCACGACTCCACGATACATCGACCGTTTCGACTGTGGGAAGGTGTCTGTCAGCTTGCCTTCGGATTCTTCTCCAGTCTCACCGTCGTTGTCGCTACCGTTGTGACTGCGGGGAAATGTTGAGTATCTTGATTATTAGGAAAGACGAGATAGACTAGGATTTGTTCTGACTTGTCTTGTACTCCAAGTAGATCATTGTACTCCTATATATATATATGCCCACGAGGCTCAAGCAATGGAACAACTATTCCACCAATCTCTCGCTCCCTTCTAACAAGCAAGTTTTGGCGCAGCCTCGCCTCCGACCCCGGCTTCTCCTGGGACCTCGTCACAGCGGCAACCAGCACCGCCTAGACATACCCTCGGGGTTCGAGACGGAGAAAAGCTCAACGGTGCGGCGGTGCTTCGTGCTTCCGGAGACATCGGCGATACAAGATACTACTACACAAGCCGTCGCCTCTGTTTACTCATGGGTAAGCGATTTCCTGATACACATCCTATGCCAACATTACACAGTCGCTTGAAACTAGCAAGTTTGCTTTTGCTAAAGTTGTGCACTTCCAATCCAAACAACATTTTAGGATGCATCTTTTAAGACGATTGAGATCTATTAGAATTAGCCAGCTGAGAATTAGCAAAATAACCAGAAAATTTGTATGCTCAACGTGCACAAGTACAATATATCAAGATGCTCAAAAGTATACAGGCCACTCTGCTAGTGCAGTTCATTATTACAAACCATCAACTGTCGACATGAAACAAAACAGAGTTGCAAAACAAAATCACGTGCCGGGTTCATCATCACCAACGAGTACAAACCAATAACAGTTACTTGCATCAGAAAAGAAAGTTCATATCACAAGTATATAGACAGAAACACACACTTGTACAAGCTGCTAAATACTTCTTCACGTTACATCCATGGAGCAGAGCAATAGAGTGCCACCGGCATTACTCGATTAGCACATCACTCAACTTGCAGTCGCCTTAGTGTTCATCCGGCCCCAAGTAACAACAACAAACACGTACACCTTGTCACATAGCTCGTCGAAGACGCGAAAATAGGCATATCTCCACGCCCTTTTGAACAGGAAAGCACAGAACACAATCCATAGTCCGACCACAAAGCCAGACATTAGCCCAATGTAGAAGAACATCACTGGGTCATAAGCACTTTCACTTCTCTGCTGATTCCTATGCTCCGGTGGACTGTTGCCTAGGCAATTCCTTTGAAGATGAAGCCCGCAAAGGCGACTGTTGCCAACGTACATGGACGGATCTTCTGCGTACAGAGTGTCCAGTTGATGGCCTGTTGGAATTCTTCCTGCAAGATTGTTGTATGACAAGTCCAAGGAGCTTAGATATGTCAAATCTGAGAGGCTCGTTGAGATTTCACCGGAGATATTGTTCCTTGACAAGTCGAGTGATTCCAGTGATTGCATATCCCCAATCTTCACAGGAATTTTCTGGCTAAGGTGATTCCGTGATAAATTCAAACTCAGTAGTCCATTCAGTGAAGTTATCTCATCTGGTATTTCCCCGGTCAAGTGGTTGACCGACAAATCAATGCTGACCATGTCAGTAACTGCAGTGCCTCTAAATTTCAGTTCTTGCCGCTTCATCACCACAGACAAAATATCCGTCGGCATCATGTTGGCGCCTTCAAACCACATTGATTCAAGTCTCGGCAGATGTTTCAGGGTCATTGCTATTAATTTTGACAAGGACGATGGAATTGATCCCGATATATTATTGCTCGCTAAACTGAGTTGTTGAAGTAGTACAAGACTTGTGATGTTAGCTGGAATATCCCCATAGAACATGTTATGGTTTAGCTGCAGAAACCGCAAGTTCACTAGGTCTTCAATCCATACTGGTAGTGCTCCATCGAACTTGTTCATTGCAAGATCAAGGAAAATCAATTCTGAGCTGTTTTGGAGCAATGCCGGGAAATTTCCGGAGAAGTTATTATTACTCAAGTATAGGAATTTCAACTTTGGCATTGAAGAACACCTAGGAAATTCTCCCACAAATCTGTTCTCGGACAAATCCAAGAAACCTAGGTTTTGCAACTTGCAAACAGGTATAGGAACGTGACCAGTGATGTCATTGGAGGATAGACTTAGTACTGTAAGATATGGAGCTCCAAAATCTGATGGCAAAGGTCCTGACAAGCTGTTCATGGATAAGTCCACTTGGTTGAGGCTTCTCGGCAATATTGGTATTGCTCCAGTGATGCTGTTATTATAAAGGGAAATGTAGTACAAGCTGGTGAAGTGCCCCAACATATCTGGCAGCATTCCTGCCATATTGTTGTGATTTGAGCTCAAGAACCGCAATTTGCTGGATGAACATTGTGGCAGTTTCATCATGAAGTCTGTCAGGTTCCCGGATGCAAGACTCCCATCGAGCCGTAGGTACTCTAAATCACAAAGATTTTTCAAGTCCACCGTCATTGTGGCTGAATTACCGTTGTTGGTAAATTCCAGGTGCTCAAGGGAAATCATACCTCCTAGCGCATCAGGGAATGGACCATAAAGATCGGTTGAAACGAGTGCTAGATCCTTGATGCTTGTTAGGTTCCAGAACCAACATGTTTCAATTCGGTGGCCCAAATAGTTTCTGGAGAGATCAAGCTGCTCTAGTTTTGTGAGGTTTACGTGTTTAAGTGACTGGTTTGCATTTGAAAGAGAACAATTGATAAGAATAAGGGCCTTCAGAGACGGGATTGTGTTGGCCACGACAAACACATCCGCGCTGCTGAGATTAATATCACTCATGTCAACATATTCCAGGAAATGGAGATGAGTTAACCATGAGATATCTGACGTGTGTATTTCTTGCATGAAACCGAGGCCAAGGTGTTGCAAGTTTGAAAGGTTTCCGAGCTGAGGCGGCAGTACACCCGACATGCTAGTGCCGGAGAGGTCGAGATACTCCAACTTTGAAGGGTTGAAAAACTGTGGAGACACTCTACCAGAAAATTGTGTGCATGAGAGATCGAGATGTCTCAGATTTTTACAAGACAAGAACTCTGGAGCACGACCATGCAGGTGTGACCATGAGAGATCGAGGTACTCCAAATTCGAAAGGTTGGAAAACTGTGCAGGCAATCTACCTGAGAATCGTGTCCATGAGAGATCGAGGTGCCTCAAGGTGCTTAAAGAACACAAGAATTCTGGGAACAAAGAAGTACCGTCTGGTCCAAGTAGGTTGGTGTTGTTGAGATTTAGGTACTCCAGATGCTTGAGAGAAAGCAAGGAATGACTTATCTTGCCATCCAATCCGGTGTAACCAAAATCAAGCTCGATCACATGGCCGGTTTCATTGCTGCAGGTGACGCCCCTCCAGCGGCAACAGTGTTTGTGCCGTCTTTGCCACGAGGCGAGGACGTCGTCGGTGTCGTTGATGGCCTGCTTGAAGTCCAGCAGTGCGTCCCTCTCGCGCGGCAAGCAGCCCGCGCCAGCTGCATGGGCCGGCTGGTGCTGCCGGGCATGGGCGGCGACGGAGAAGACGGCCGTGGCGAGGAGCAAGGCGAGCTTGGCAACCGAGCGATGCATGGCGAAAGTGCAGCGCTATAGCTTGCAGGCTTCAGGAACAGGAGCTCTTGAGGAGTATTGTATTTTCCAGGCAGTGCGACTGATATGATTGTTTGGGACGTGGAGTCGTCAGTGAGACTAGTAGACGAGAGATGTGTATTGTGTGAGCCGTCAGTCGTCTGGTTGTCCTGCCTGTCGTGATTGAGACACTTGAGAGAGCAACGGATCACGGTCGACCCACGATACGAACGGTGAACTGGTGATCACACAACACATATGCACATATCCGTGTGGAAATTAAGCCATCACCTTGCAAATACTGTTGACCGGATCGGACACGGCTATTGATAGTCGTGGGAGTATTTGACACGGCTGCGACCGAGGTTTACATGCTGACGAATTAGAGCAACCTTCCTCGAAAGTTCGCTACAAAGTCATTTCTTGTGGAAAGCGCTCAGAAGAAACGGGCCTAGTTAGCTGCCTTTTGCGAAAAAAAAAACATTGTCACGAGAAAAACAAAAATTTGCATGGCCCGAAAATTGCCATCTCAAAGGAACAATAATAAAACGGAAAATACATATAAAAAGTGAGTTTTCATTATCATGATTAAAATCCCCCTGGCACCCGAACAACAGACGCTTCCAAGTGGAGTATTTGACAGTTGCATCCCGACAGACAGCACTAAAAATGCCCTCGTTAGATTCCTTCGAAACAGCTCCATCAACTTGTATCTTGGCAACCTCCGCTGGGGGCGGGAACCATCTCAAGATCAAACTCGGTGGTACTGGTGTAGTCACTTGCGATTTCTTTGGTTTGCACTCGCGGCTAGTTCCCGCTGCAGCTTTTAACAAAGTTGTGCATAGCAAATGGAGATTGGAAAATCTGCTCATGCAATGCCTTCCCCATGGAGTGCTAGATCGCCAAAGAGTGACCAGGACAAGAACGAAATCATCATGTGGGATGGCATCTAGAAGAGAAAAAAATTCCACCTCTTTGCACCTGGTTCCCTAATGTTTTCAATGACATCAACCAAATTTGGATCAAGTAGTGCCCACACGCACTGAGCCATATTACAGTGCAGTAGGGAGTGTTGCCAAGAACCCACGGCTCCACATAGAAGCAGCTCGTTTCAGTTGACATGTTTACAGTGCAGTAGGCAGGGATTGTTGCGCGAATCTCCAAAGTATACTTGGGCATTTGTCTGCTCGGGCCGGGCTTTGGACCCGATGCTGAAAACCGAGGCCCGAGCCTGGTCCGACCTTCCGGCCTAACAAATCGGGCCCGAGCCCGAGAACACGACCAGCCCGGCCCGACTGTGGCTAAATTCTGGCTTTTCGCAAGCCTGAGCCCAGCTCAGCCCAACCGTTGGGCTTGATTTCTAGGCTGGAGCCCGGCCCGAAGGCATGATCAGGCCCAACCAGGCCAGGCCAGGCTGCCCATGCCCAGGTATACTCCAGAGAAAGATTTTAAGAGAAAGATTTTAACTTTTGAGGGCATATCTACATTCCACATTCTTCTCAAAAATAAATAAATCCACATTCCACATTTTTGTCCAGGATTTCTGTTCCAAGTATTATTTGAAGAATCTGGTCGTGGTCACATGTTCGGCACGTTGTTTAATGGAAAGCGTGTTCCATGTAAGCAGAAAAACTGCTTTAAAACAGTTACACTCATCATGGGCTTCTCATGTTGCGTTTTGGGCTCACAACTTCAGCGTGGTTTTTCCTTGCCACATTGGGCCTTCCTTCCACTCTCGCACGGGTACCACTGTCCAACGCAAGAGCCCTAAAAAAACGCAAGATTGTATGAGAAAAAAACACAAGTACAACGCAATCCCAATGAGGACCCTCCACCTCCGTCCCCGGTCGTCATCGGCGGCGGTGCCGCTGGACGATGAGACGAGGACCTGCTCCCCAAGTTCCTCCCTCCTTCGCTTCCCCCCGCAGCCCTCCTCCGTCAGCAATGTAACAAGGGAGAGAGGGATTTGGTGGAATAGTTTGATGTATTGCATGAGCCTCGTGGGCATATATATAGGAGTACATGATTTACTTGGAGTACAAGACAAGCCAGAATAATTCCTAGTCTATCTTATGTTTCCTAACTAATCACGATACTCAACATCCCCCCGCAGTCAGAACGATAGCGACGCAGGCGGTGAGACTGGACAAGAATCTGAAGGCAAGCCGACGGAACCCCCTTCCCCCCACAGTCGTAACGGTTGATGCATTGCGAAGTCGTGGCTGAAGTGGAAACCGACGAGATTGCTCAAGCATGCGGTAGCCCTTTGTGCCGTTTGTCGAGGTAGCCGAGAGCGTATGGTGGTGGAGCCGTGGTTGAGGTAGCCATGCGAAGAATGCCGTGGTCGATGTCGAGTCGGGGTAGCCGGTGTCGAGGAAGTCGCCGTGGAGCCGCGGGCGCAAAGAGGCGCCGAGTTAGTCATAGGCACAGTAGTGTCGAAGTAGTCACTACTAGGGAAAACCTTATACACAGAATGTTACCAGTAGCGCTTGTTAAAATGAGGCGCTACTGCTACTTAGCAGTAGCGCGTTTAGCAGAACCGCGCTACAGTTAGCAGCTTAGCAGTAGCGCTGTCCTTGCGGAAAGCGCTACTACTATAATTGCCACACTGTTCCCGGTGTGCTAGGTATAGTAGTAGCGCCCTTCTACGGACAACGCTACTACTATGGATTTTAGCAGCAGCGCGTTTTTCCTTCCCACGCTACAGTTAAAGCTATTTTCACCTAACCCCCCGCGCGGCCTGATTCCCTCTCCTCTGCTTCCTCCCCCAATTCCCGACCCCGCCTCGCCACCGCCGTCTCCCCCGACCCCGCCTCGCCGCCGTCTCCCCCGACCCCGCCTCGCCGCGCCTCGGTGCCGCCGTCTCCCCCGACCCCGCCTCGCCGCCGTCTCCCCCGACCCCGCCTCGCCGCCGTCTCCCCCGACCCCGCCTCGCCGCGCCTCGGTGCCGCCGTCTCCCCCGACCCCATCTCTCTCCCTGCCCTCTGTAAGCACTCTCCCCTTCCGATCCCTCTCTCCCCTTCCGATCCCTCTTCTCTGCTTAGTATGAACCCTAGGTATTTAGTGCTAGTTAGTATGAACCCTAGGCTATTTTTAGTGCTAGTTAGTTAATTACTTAGATGGTAATTAGGGCAGTAGTTCCTAGGTACTAATTAGTTAGTAAGAATTATGTACTAATTAGGTACTAGAATATTTTCATTTATAGTAAGTTTATTTTTAGTAAGAACTAGTTGAATTAATAGAACTAGTTAGTAAGAACTTGTTTCTATTTTTTAGTTAAAGCAATTTTTCCCGCCTCGACGTGGACGATGCCTATCCCGCATCCTTGTCGTCGAGTCGGCGGAGGACGACACCTGCTTGACCAGATCGGCCATGTCCGGGACTGGGCTCCGCCGGGGTGGTACTGGGAGGCGCTACCTACCGGGGGGCGCAGGTTGGTGAGGAGCCAGCCTGTCGTTGACCCGAACCTTCTTTGGTGGCGGTCGCGTGGGCCAGTGACGATCCAGAGGCTCGAGGACGCCGCGGAGGTGGTGCGTCACCGTGTCAGTGAGGAGGACGCGCACGTCCGTCGCTACTTGTTTGCGTTGGAGCACAGGCCGTTCTCCAATACCTGGCAGGTTCTCCGGGGATCTCACTGGAGCTATGATCCCGTGATGGTGCCTTCTCTGTGGGTGTCCACCGCCCGCGCCGATACCCGTCGTGTGCTAGAGTTTTAGTTGTATTAGTGATGTTATATGTATGACACTATTCGTGATGTATTAGTGATAATATTCGACGATGTACTGACGCATGAGATGATCTACTTTTGCTTATTGAATGCATGCTAATTTGAGTCCTATAAGATATTTTGAAATGTATATCTTGTGTTGCTCAATATCCAAGTGGCCGGTCATGTTTGCAGGTTATACCTTCGAGTGGCCTATGTTTTGCCGGAGTGTTGATTCATTTCCGTTCCGGCAAATTTCAGGCGCTCGATATGTCCTATTTTAGCAAAGGTCATGCCGGATTTTTCCGTGAATTTTGGCATGACTTGTGCTAGAATATGTAGGAAATATCGAGTGCCCCGGATTTGTGTGTTCAGTATCTTGGTAGTTGTCTTCGATCGATTTTCAATTAATGTTTTAACTATGAACATAGGAAATGTCTGACGACGAGAAGGATTTCGGTATTTGCAAATACTGCGAAGACGAGCGCGGCATGTGCGACGGAATCTTCCTAGATGATGATAGGCGCTTCAGCATCAAGCTGGACGAGAACTTCGAAGTGGATACAGTAAGTCACAACGACAAGTCTTTTTTCGTAATTAAGCATGACATCTGCTTCATTTGCTTCAACTTATATTTTTTACTATTCTACTAGCGTAACCCCTGCCATGCAAGAGTTTTTGTATTGGATAAGATAGGTTTCAGTCATAGTATGGAGGAAAAGAAAGTTTACTTGAAGACCGAGCATGGTTATATTTTTCATGCGAAGTTATACAATTCAGACGACTACACCTATTTTGGATGTAAAACATGGCGAGCACTATGCAAGACTTATGCATTTGAGCCTGATATGGTTATCACCTTTGATATTCGTCCGGAAGATGATATTGAAGGTAATACCGACATCTGGGTCAATGTGCAAATGCCTCCAGTTATACCATTATGTAAGTTTCTCAACCATATTTATGTCTTTGATATTGTTTATTCAAAAATAGTTGACAACTAATTTGTATTGTTAGCTTATTTCCGTGCAAGCAAACATGTCCAGCGCTTGGTAGACAGGACCGTATACTGTCCTGGGGCTGAACTCAACTGCGAGGAGCTCAGTCATTATGTTTCATGGCTTGAGGATCTTGATACTGTCAAGACAAATTTTCTTCCTGCATTTAGAAATCTTAGTACTGAAAATGTGCGACCAATAGTGTTCGTAATGAACTACGGTCACATCCATTTAGGAAGGATGGTAAGATTTTTACTTTTTATCCTTATTGCATCTTTTTCATACATTATTTTTGAAGCTAAACTTCATTGCTAAGTATGTTACCATACGATGTTCTTCAACAGGGACTCCCGATGAATGTTGTGCCTTATGGGATCGAGACTAAAGGTATCATGAGTATTATCAACTTACGGCCAAGATATCCTACAGCTTACTTTAGTGCATTCAAGATTAGCGACGGATGCTTAATAGTGCAAGACTGGACCAAATATGTGTTGGGGGAGCGCAGAGAAGTACTAGGGAGCAGCAACTAGAGGCGCCTTCCACGATTAGGAGACAGGTTCATCTGCATGCTCCAACTTGATCAAGGAGGAGAGCTACACATGTTTTATGTTCTTTTACCTAAGAGAGAGCAGCAGGAGTGAGTAGCAGGAGTGAGTAGCTGGCTAGAAATGAGTTTCAGGATGATGATGTGCTACACTATTACTATGATGATAAAATAGCTAGTGTTGGTGGTAATGACTATGATGATTATTATTAGTTAGTGTTAGTGGTGATTAAATAAATAATGTTGGTAGTAATGACCATGATGATGATTAAATATCTTGTGCTGGCGGATTAGATTCAAGTGGAGGCAACATGTGGTGCACATCGAAAGTACTACTAATCCAAAGTAGATCAAGTTTGGATTAGTAGTATACTGTTGACATGCACCACATATTGCCTCCACTTGAACCTAATCCACCTTCATTTAATACACTGTTATGGACATAATGATGTAAACCTCATAACAGCTGGTATCATACCAATATTTGTATGATGGCGCATAAATACACTAAAAATAAAAAAAATAAAAAAAATACTAGTAGCGATGGAAAGGAAACACGTTGCAAGTAGATAACTTAGCAGTAGCGCGGTACTGAACAAGCGCTGCAGCTATTTGTACTAGCAGTAGAGCGTGATGGCACGCGTTACTGCTAAGCAATAGCTGTAGCGCCTTATTAGTAGCGCGGCTTCCCGCGCTACTAGTAGGCACAAAACACGCGCTACTGCTAGGGTTTTCCCTAGTAGTGAGTGGTGCACCGGGAAGAAGATGTTGGTGATGACGCATCGCAGTGGGTTTACCAAGCCCGGGGACACATCGTAGACGAAGGCACGCACCGGTGTTGACAGCACCGGGCATGCGTAGACGGACGAAGACGAAGTTGACGAAGTGCCACACCAGGCTTGCCAGGCCCGGGGACACATCATGGACAAAGGCACGCTTCGGTGTTGCCAGCATCGGGCATGCGTAGACTGGGACCTGCACGAGCTGTACCGACGACGATTGCGGCCATGTCGGAGAAGTCGGAGGGGCCAGCAAAGAAGAACTCGACGACGATTGCGGCATCCATCGGCGCGGGGCCGATGTCACCAACGGTGGTCGGAGTAGACGAAGTGGTCGAGGTAGATGACGGCGACGCTGGCGACGGGCTGATACTTGGAAGAAGACGAAGGGGGTGGACGGGCGGCGGCGGCGGCTACGAAGGTAGCGCTGGCGGCAGCCAAAGAAGAGCGGACGCGGCGGCCTGACGGCACCGGCGGCGGCTAGGTTAGGAGTGCAGCAGCGGTGCTCGAAGTAGGCGAAGAACCCTGAGAGCATGACGAAGACCGGCGCGGACGATGGCGTTCCCGCACCAAGGGAGACGGCGCGGCGCATATCACTGTTGGGGAATGTAGTAATTTCAAAAAAATTCCTACACACACGCAAGATCATGGTGATGCATAGCAACGAGAGGGGAGAGTGTTGTCCACGTACCCTCGTAGACCGAAAGAGGAAGCGTTAGCACAACGCGGTTGATGTAGTCGTATGTCTTCACGGCCCGACCGATCAAGCACCGAAAGCATGGCACCTCCGAGTTCTTGCACACGTTCAGCTCGATGACGTCCCTCGAACTCCGATCCAGCCGAGTGTCGAGGGAGAGTTCCGTCAGCACGACGGCGTGGTGACGATGATGATGTTCTACCGTCGCAGGGCTTCGCCTAAGCACCACTACGATATTATCAAGGAGGACTATGGTGGAGGGGGGCACCGCACACAGCTAAGAGATCAATGATCAATTGTTATGTCTATGGGGTGCCCCCTCCCCCGTATATAAAGGAGTGGAGGAGGGGGGCGACCAAGGGGAGAGGCGCGCCCTAGGGGGGAGTCCAAATCCCACTGGGAGTAGGATTCCCCATTTTCCTATTTGGAGAGGGAGAGGGAAGGAAGAGGAAGGAGGGAGGAAGGAAAGGGGGGGGGGGGGCGGCCCCCCTCCCAATTCGGATTGGGCTTGGGGGGCGCGCCCCCTCCCTTGCTCCTTTCCCCTCCTTTCCACTAAGGCCCATATACCTCCCGGGGGGTTCCGATAACCTCCCGGAGTTCCAGTATTGTCCCAATCTCATCCGGAACCTTTCCGGCGTCCATATATAGTCGTCCAATATATCGATCTTCATGTCTCAACCATTTCGATACTCCTCGTCATGTCCGTGATCACATCCGGGACTCCGAACAACCTTTGGTACATCAAAACACATAAACTCATAATATAACTGTCATCTTACTTTAAGCGTGCGGACCCTACGAGTTCGAGAACTATGTAGACATGACCGAGACACGTCTCCGGTCAATAACCAATAGCGGAACCTGAATGCTCATATTGGCTCCTACATATTCTACGAAGATCTTTATCGGTCAAACCGCATAACAACATACGTTGTTCCCTTTGTCATCGGTATGTTACTTGCCCGAGATTCGATCGTCGGTATCTCAATACCTAGTTCAATCTCGTTACCGGCAAGTCTCTTTACACGTTCCGTAATACATCATCCCGCAACTAACTCATTAGTTGCAATGCTTGCAAGGCTTATAGTGATGTGCATTACCGAGTGGGCCTAGAGATACCTCTCTGACAATCGGAGTGACAAATCCTAATCTCGAAATACGCCAACCCAACAAGTACCTTTGGAGACACCTGTAGAGCTCCTTTATAATCACCCAGTTACGTTGTGACGTTTGGTAGCACACAAAGTGTTCCTCCGGTAAACGGGAGTTGCATAATCTCATAGTCATAGGAACATGTATAAGTCATGAAGAAATCAATAGCAACATACTAAATGATCAAGTGCTAAGCTAACGGAATGGGTCAAGTCAATCACATCATTCTCCTAATGATGTGATCCCGTTAATCAAATGACAAATCTTTGTCTATGGCTAGGAAACATAACCATCTTTGATCAAAGAGCTAGTCAAGTAGAGGCATACTAGTGACACTATGTTTATCTATGTATTCACACATGTATTATGTTTCCGGTTAATACAATTCTAGCATGAATAATAAACATTTATCATGATATAAGGAAATAAATAATAACTTTATTATTGCCTCAAGGGCATATTTCCTTGAGTCTCCCACTTGCACTATAGTCAATAATTTAGTTCACATCACCATGTGATTTAACACCAATATTCACATCTGTATGTGATTAACACCCATAGTTCACATCGTCATGTGACCAACACCCGAAGGGTTTACTAGAGTCAATAATCTAGTTCACATCGCTATGTGATTAACACCTGAGGGAGTCCTGGACTAGGGGGTGTCCGGACAGCCGGACTATCATCGTCAGCCGGACTCCAAGACTATGAAGATACAAGATTGAAGACTTCGTCCCGTGTCCGGATGGGACTTTCCTTGGCATGGAGGGCAAGCTTGGTGATACGGATATGTAGATCTCCTACCATTGTAACCGACTCTGTGTAACCCTAGCCCTCCCCGGTGTCTATATAAACCGGAGGGTTTTAGTCCGTAGGGAAAACAACCATTACAACAATCATACCATAGGCTAGCTTCTAGGGTTTAGCCTCCTTGATCTCGTGGTAGATCCACTCTTGTACTACCCATATCATCAATATCAATCAAGCAGGAGTAGGGTTTTACCTCCATCGAGAGGGCCCAAACCTGGGTAAAAACATCATGTCCCTTGTCTCCTGTTACCATCCGCCTAGACGCACAGTTCGGGACCCCCTACCCGAGATCCGTCGGTTTTGACACCGACATTGGTGCTTTCATTGAGAGTTCCTCTGTGCCGTCACCGATAGGAAGGATGCCTCTTCCCGTCTTCGAGGACGGTATCTTCGCCAAAGGAGCCTTGGCCGCCGGCCAAACTATCCGGCTAGGCGGTTTTCTCATGACTGCTTGTTCGGCCACCGCTTCGACAATGACCTCTTAGGTCGTCAAAAGTAATCTTCACGTCAGCTCGGAATTCGCCGAGCGGCTGGATCCAATAGAGCTCTCGTCCGTAAACGAGCTCTTGGATCGCATCGCCGCCCTGGGAGTCGCTACAGACTACAATCAGATTGGGTTTAAAACCGATCTGAGAGAGATTAACTCTCCCCAGGTCACCCACCACGTTGTGGTGGTAGAGGAACAACGCAGCGACTCTTCTCCTATATTGAAAGCTAGTCATGTCCGGGTTTCCAAACCCTCCATGCCGGACTCCCGCGGAGGGACGGACTTCGATCAATCACTGAACCTAAAGTCAGGCATCGGACCGGACTCGTTGGACAACGTTCAACGTTCCAAGCTTCCAAATTCGGAAACTTCTCAGCCCTTGAGCCTCGAGATGGGTTGAGTTCCGGACTCAATTCCACCCACCCGACCAGACATATGCGATCTATCTCTAATCCGGCAAGAGCCCGCTGAAACAGTACATCATTACTGGGCCAGATTCCTCCTGGTTATGGACAGGATAAAGGACTGCCGAGAGGAAAACGCAATCTCAATTTTCTGCAATAATTGCACGGACGAGGGAATCTTGAACGCCGTCAGCCGTCATGAAATTACACGCTTCGCCGACCTGGCGTCCATAGTACGAAAGTACTGTGCGATGGAGAGTTTCCGGAAAACCGAAACTAAGTTTTGGGACAATCCGGCCCCGGATATAACCCTAGTCCGCAACAAAAGGGTGCATTACACTCAGGCACCAGGTACAAAAACCAAAAAGCAAAAACCCCATAAAGGGCACGGAACCGTACTGGAGGGATGGCTTAGCGGACCCTGTAAAATTCACAGTACAGAAGGCGCCAGCCCAACACATAGCCTTCGAGCATGTTGGATACTGCGGCAGGTGGCCAAAAGTGGCGAGGAGCTTCTAGCCCCGGAAAACCACTCCAACAATACCAGTACGGTATTAACAGTCTTCGATACTTTCGCATCAAATAATATGCGGAAACGAACAATCCGCAGCCTCGCCGAAGTCTACCAAGTAGCAACAATAAATCCATGGAGCGACACGGCCATCACCTTCAACGCTAGCGACGAACCTAAATTCCAAACAGCCCAAGCACCAGCCGCATTGGTCCTCAGTCCAATAGTGGATGGCTTTCGTCTTACCAAGGTACTCATGGATGGCGGCAGCGGACTAAACCTCATCTACGAGGAAACTCTTCAAAAAATGGAAATAGACTGGAGCCGCATTGAGCAAAGTAGCACAACCTTTAGAGGAATGATCCCTAGCCGGGAAGCGTGTTGCACAGGAATAATCACACTCGATGTGGTGTTCGGCTCGCCGGACAATTACAGGTCCGAAGAAGTCACGTTCCAGGTAGCCCCGTTCAGCAGCGGATATCACGCTATATTAGGACGAGAGGCATTCACAATTTTTCAAGCCATACCCAATTACGGGTACATGAAGCTTAAGATGCCCGGGCCCGATGGAACAATCACTCTCGCTAGTGATCTAGACATAGCACTCTGCGCCGAAAATAAGACAGCCGCATTAACCCTGGAGGCACTATCCGAAGCCCTAGCGGCAGAAGAACTCACTGCGCTGCGCTCTACGGTGAATAGGGACGATGTGATACTCGATAAGAGATCCAAGTCCACCTCTTTTAAACCAGCAGACGAAATAGTCAAATTCCAGGTCCACCCAACGGACCCAACAAAGACGGCCTCCATCGGGGCACAGTTGAACCCTGATGTAGATGCCGCACTGCGAGAATTCCTTCGGGAAAATTGGGACATCTTCGCCTGGCACCCTTCAGATATGCCAGGAATCCCACGCAGATTGGCAGCCGGAAAGCTACTGGGCTTCATTATATCTGGTAGAGGAATTGAAGCAAATCCAGCCAAGATCCAAGCTCTGTCACAACTGGATATCCCAAAAGACCTCAAACAGATACAAAAATTGACTGGGTGCGTGGTGGCTCTAAGCCGCTTTATCTCCCGTCTGGGAGAAAAGGCATTGCCCCTCTATCGCCTCCTCAGGCGCACCGAACACTTCGAGTGGACGGATGCTGCCACTGCCGGACTCGAAGAAATAAAAGCCATATTGGCAACAAATCCGGTCTTGGCTGCGCCTAACCTGGGCGAACCAATGTTGTTATACATCGCGGCAACACATCAAGTTGTAAGCGAGGTACTCGTCGTTGAACGAGAGACAGAAGGGCACAAATTCCCTCTTCAAAAACCAGTGTACTACGTATCCACTGTCTTAACTCCCTGCAAATCCCGTTACCCGCACTATCAAAAGATAGCGTATGCGGTGTTCATGGCATCCCGGAAGCTCCGACACTACTTTCAAGAGTGTTCGATAACAGTGGCCTCCAAAGTACCCCTCAACGACATTATAAACAACCGTGACGCGACGGGCAGGATTGCAAAATGGGCCATTGAGCTCTTACCATTCGATATAACTTACAAACCCTGGCGAGCTATAAAGTCGCAAGTTTTGGCTGACTTTGTCGCTGAATGGACCGAAGCCGAACTCCCTAAAGAGTACGGCGCATACTCCAATTGGATTATGCACTTCGACGGCTCTAAAATGTTGGCCGGATTGGGGGCTGGCGTCGTATTGACGTCCCCAACCGGGGACACAGTCCAATACGTACTTCAGATAATGTACACGGACTCCAACAACGCAGCCAAATACGAGGCCCTCTTACATGGCCTCCGGATGGCAATCTCCATGGGCATTCAACGCCTAGAGGTGCGCGGGGATTCAAACCTTGCAATATCCCAAGTAAATGGAGACTTTGACGCCAAGGATCCGAAAATGGCAGCCTATCGTAACGCTGTCCTAAAAATGTCAGCTCGGTTCGAAGGACTTGAATTCCACCACGTAGCCCGGGATAATAACCAAGCAGCCGACGTATTGGCACGCATCGGCGCAAAACGTGATGCTGTCCCTCCAAACATCTTCCTGGAACGGCTCTTTAAGCCATCCGTGCTATGGGAAGAGGAGTCTGGAAATAACAAACCGGAAGCAGCCGCACCAACCGACACAGAACAATCTGACTTAATCGGCGATTCAGCCGATGAAATAACATCCTCAGCCCAAGAAATAATGGCAGTAATCGCCCCGTGGACAGAGCCATTCCTAGCCTACTTGCTTAGGCAGGAACTCCCCGAAGACCAAAATGAGGCCCACTGCATAGTTCGGCGATCTAAAGCCTATAAGGTCCACGAGGGAGAACTCTATAAGAAAAGTACAACCAGAGTCCTTCAAAGGTGTATCTCCGAAGAGGAAGGGCGAAACCTTCTGGCTGAAATTCATGCCGGACTAGGTGAACACCACGCCGCAGCTCGGGCCCTTGTAGGTAAGGCATTTCGTACATGATTTTATTGGCCGACGGCCCGGGCAGATGCCCAGGACTTAGTCCAAAGATGCGTCGGTTGTCAGCTCTCTGCTAATCAGAGCCATATGCCACCCACCGCCCTCAAAACTATACCCATTACCTGGCCGTTCGCGGTCTGGGGGCTTGACATGGTTGGACCCCTTAAAGGGGGAACCCACAAGCAAAGGTACCTATTGGTCATGGTGGATAAATTCACCAAATGGATAGAGGCCAAGCCAGTTAAAATGGCAGAGTCCGGACCAGTGATAGACTTCATATCCGGGGTAGTACACCGTTATGGTGTCCCCCATAGCATCATCACCGATAACGGCATGAACTTCACGGCTGACGAGGTTAAATCATGGTGCAAAAATATGGGCATTAAGCTCGATTACGCTTCAGTCTATCATCCTCAAACCAACGGTCAAGTGGAACGAACAAATGGTCTAATAATGAGCAGCATCAAACCCAGACTAGTGCTGTCCCTTACGAAATCTGACACGCACTGGGTAGAGGAGCTCGACTCCGTACTCTGGGGGCTGCGGACAATGCCCAACCGTACTACCGGATTCACACCATTCTTTATGGTATACGGCGCAGAGGCAGTTTTGCCCTGCGACATCATTCATGACTCACCTCGAGTGCGCATGTACGAAGAAAGAGAAGCCGAGCTGGATCGGCAGGACAGCTTGGACGCATTGGAGGAAGAACGTGACGTCGCCAAGGCTCGTTCCGCATTCTATCAGCAGCAGGCTCGAAGATATCAAAGCAGAGAAGTATGGGCTAAGACTTACAATATTGGCGAACTAGTTCTACGCCTGCCGGACAAGAAAAAGGACAAGCTCAAACCCAAATGGGAAGGCCCCTTCATTATCTATCAAGTCCTGACCGGCGGAGCGTACCGTCTGTGAAATGCGTCGGATAACCGACTCGAGCCGAACCCATGGAACGCAGCCCGCCTCCGAAGATTCTATGCCTAGCGCCGGACTAAGAGTTCGTCCCCTTCCCCCGCCCAAATTTTTACACTTCAGCTGTCATTTGTTTCTCTTTTTTCTCTCACCCCTTTTCCTAAAAGCCCTTAAAGGCCTACTTGTGCATTGTTCACACACACTTGATGTGCTATCCGCACTCATTATACCTGGGGGCTTCTTTACCAGAAGCTTAATTATAATGGCTTCATGCCCAGCACATGTGTCAAACTTCCACATGTACCTTTTATTCACCATTATATGCATCGATATGACTTAAGTTTTGGCCAAGCTGGGTTGCCTGGCTCCTGTGCTTACCCCTACGTTCCCGATTGTTTGGCTAGGAGGTAAAGGGAGCACCTCTGCGATTGTTACTACCGGGTCAGCCGGATGTGTACCTCAGACTGGGTGAAGCCGAAAGCTAGCATTCTTAAGGGAATATTCGGTCGGTGACTTGAAAGATGATTTTTTACCTACTTATTTATCTGCCCCCAGATGTTTTTCTGCTCTTTTCGCAGTCCGGACATGCACTTTAGGGCATGCCTCCCAGGGAAAGGAACCCTTAACGGAACTATTCTCCCTGGAAGATGTTTCTTACTAACCATGTAATATAACATAACTAGTTGGGCACTTGTCTGATAAAGCACTAATGACCCCTACGCCTGGTCTCCATGCATGCCCCGGTTGTTTCTTAACCGAGAAGGTATTCGGACACACTCCGGACTCTAGGGTCCCGAGGTTGAAGTGAAAAGGTCGGCAAAGACAAACGATCTACAATCCGGCTAGAAGGCATTTTACATGTTATTTTAAAAATACATTGTCAAATCGACTGACTGTATTCTTCCTCAATCCCGTCTAATAGGCTGTCTAATTTACAGTCCCGTTGGGAAAATTTAGCGGCCAACTCTACTTGGCTGTACACTAAACTCACAGGGATCTCCTTCCCATCGGGCCCCACAGGTCCGACCTCGGCCATGTGGTTGGGATCCGCCTTCTTGTACCGCGTCTTCACCATGGCCCAGGCCTCCCTGGCACCCTGGCGGCAGACCGAAATCTTCCATAAACGGAAGCGCTGCCGCACTCCCTGAAGCTTCTCCGCAAGCCCTCCAAGGCCATCGGGTAGGGAGAGGGATGGCCATAAAGCCTGGACGACGCCGCTCATTGCCTGCCGAACTCGTTCGAGCAGTTGCACCAGCTCGGGAAGTTGATCACCCGTTGATACGGGCATCTCCTCCGCAGGGCGACCTGTGAGTACACCTACAGACATATTTTTGTCAATTGACTTCCTCGCCGAACTCTTCTTTTCAAAGGAGTTCGCTCAAGCACTTACTATAGATGCCGCGACGAAGCCGCTGATTCTCCTTCACGGAGCCAGATAGCTCGGCCCGTACGCCTTTCAGCTCTTCTCCAAGCTGGGCGTGGGCATCCTGAAGCTTGTTCCTTTCCTGCTGCACCCTCGTCAACACCCTCTCGCCGACCTTCAGCTGGCGCAGTAGTTCTTGCCTGTCCGGATCCTGTCCGGCAGCACCTACAATGTCATTATTAGATTTGCACGCATGCCGCACACCACTTATCTTTTTAAAATAATGTGTTACCAGGAGGGGTCCCTGTGTTTCCTCCTGCGGCAGCAAGTGCGGCCTCAAGTTGGGCCTTACACTCTTGCAGCTCCTGAGACAGTTGGGTATTCTTCTCTGTAAGATCCTGCATTTCAAATGATCCTTAAATCAGTTAATATAACTACTTTAAGTCTCGGGGGCTACTGGCATATACAACTATTAAATTCTCTTACCCGTATGTCTTTTACATACTGCTCCGTGGCTCTGGTCAAACCATCTTGAGCAGCACGGAGGTGCGCGTCCCCCACGTTAAAGGCATTCAACGCCTCAGGGGAGAAGCATGCGTCACGAAAAACTGTCCGGCGGCGCCTGTGGTTCTTGGCGCTCTCCACCTCAGACTTGGTGGCGGACAGTCTGTCGGCATCCTCCGTTGGAGGAGTATCCGGCTCGCGCCTTGCGCTCGCCTCCCCCTCCAGACCAGGTGTTGGAGCCTGGCTGGCAGAGGCCGGGTTGGCAACCTCTACGCCCGCAGTCCGGCGGGTGTTTTTTCTCCTGCAAAAGTCATGAGCATTCAAACACTTCCTAGGAACGTTGTTCTAAAATAACAAACCGTGAGCTATACCATTGCGGCGACGTTTCGATCCATGTCGCGCTCCTCTTCCGCCTACTGGGCCGGACTGACCCTTGTTGGTCAGCCGCCGCGGGCTCGGCTTCCCGCCTTGAAGGCGCCTCCTGCGAGACACCATTATATACGGTAGTCAGATATGCACAGGGACGGAATGATGGTGTCAGTACTTCGGTCACAATCACCTGGGAAGCCGGATATAGGCCGGGGTAGTCAGCCGTAATGGCGACTAAAGCATTATCCATGCTGAGTTGGTGGAACACCCCGTCGATTAGCTCCACCTTTATGTCCAGGTCCTCTTCGGAGGCTGGATCTTGGGATCTCTCTGGGTCCTCGGGTTGCGGGGCTGGACTATGCATGCCCTCCACAACCTGACGGAGCTCCTGCTTCGAAAACATAAATGTGAGGAACTTAAAACTTTGAAAGCATGGGTCGGACACACAAAGTGTTCGCTTACCCAACGCCGAGGGTTGTTCATGGAGAACCCATTCAATGGGCTCGTCTGGAGGAAATCCTCCTTCTCCCCTTTGTACAGGCCGGACAGGATCTTCACCAGGTCTTCGGCCGATCCCGGCCCTTTGCGGCCATGACGAGTGGCGTCGTCCTCCCCGTTGAAATCCCAGATAGGGTGGCCCCTGTGTTGCAGCGGCTGCACCCCCTGCATAATGCACGTTGCCATGACTCCAATCATGGTCAATCCGGAATGGGCCAGTAACCTTATCTGGCCCATCAAATAATGGACGCTCTTGTCTTCCTCCAGCTGGGGGCTCCGTGGGCGCCAGCTCAGGCGTTTCTTCAGAGGAGCATTACTGAACTCTGGGAGGCCGATCTGAACAGGGTCCGGCAGCGGAGCGTCTTCTACATAAAACCATTCTGAAGGCCAGTCTTTGGACGCCTTCTTAGGGGTTCCGGATGGATATCCGGTCCCAGCGATGCGCCATATTTCGGCACCGCCCACTTGATATATGGACCCCTCGTGAGAGCGGGGTACAAGGCAGAACAACCTCTTCCACAACGTGAAATGGGGCTCGACGCCCAGAAATATGCAGAATAGAGGCGGGCATGAGGTGATGGAGCTAGAGTCCGTAGAACTCCAGGAGCCCGCGGAGGAACGAATGTATAGGAAATCCGAGCCCCCTTATCAGATAGGGGACGAAGCATACCCGCTCCTCTTTGTTGGGACTTGGGGTAGCCTCCGCTTGCTTCCCACCTTTGTAGGTGGCCAGCCCGGCTCGAACCAGGACCATGAAGGCCGGAGGGAGATATCCCTCCACTTGGAGCGTCACCAGCTCGTTGTGCGGGACAGAACATCTCCTCCAATCTCCTGGCAGAGGGCTGGGAGCACGAGAGGAGGAGCCGCGTCGACGGTCCATGATGGAATGGATTTTTGGTCAAAAGCGCTCCGATGAGTACTCGCGGAAGGAAGATGGTGTGATTTGGATCTAGATTCTTGCCTCTCTTATAGGCAGATTATTTGCGCGACTAGGGGGTAAAACATAAAAGATACCCTGGCTTTTCGCATTCGTGCGACGCGTGGAAGAAGGCCATTATTGGGCATGGAAGCCAAGAAGCGCAACATTGATAAGGAAGCCGGACACTGTTCGGCAGGTACGTGGAACTTAAAGGAGAACCCGCCTTGCAACGCCGAAGACTATATACGCGCTGGACTTATCGTCATTGAAGCCTGGTTTGGGGGCTACTAAGGGAATCCTGGACTAGGGGGTGTCCGGACAGCCGGACTATCATCGTCAGCCGGACTCGAAGACTATGAAGATACAAGATTGAAGACTTCGTCCCGTGTCCGGATGGGACTTTCCTTGGCGTGGAGGGCAAGCTTGGCGATACGGATATGTAGATCTCCTACCATTGTAACCGACTCTGTGTAACCCTAGCCCTCCCCGGTGTCTATATAAACCGGAGGGTTTTAGTCCGTAGGGAAAACAACCATTACAACAATCATACCATAGGCTAGCTTCTAGGGTTTAGCCTCCTTGATCTCGTGGTAGATCCACTCTTGTACTACTCATATCATCAATATAATTCAAGCAGGAGTAGGGTTTTACCTCCATCGAGAGGGCCCGAACCTGGGCAAAAACATCGTGTCCCTTGTCTCCTGTTACCATCCGCCTAGACGCACAGTTTGGGACTCCCTACCCGAGATCCGCCGGTTTTGACACCGACAACACCCAAAGAGTACTAAGGTATGATCATGTTTTGCTCGTAAGAGAAGTTTAGTCAACGGGCCTGTCACATTCAGAGCCGTATGTATTTTGCAAAAATATTCTAGCTAATTGCTCCCACTTTCAATATGTATCCAGATTGAGACTTAGAGTCATCTGGATCAGTATCAAATCTTGCATCGACGTAACCCTTTACGACGAACCTCTTGTCACCTCCATAATCGAGAAACATATCCTTATTCCAATAAGGATAATTTTGACCAATGTTTAGTGATCTACTCCTAGATCACCATTGTACTCCCTTGCCAAACTGGGGCATAGTATACAATAGGTCTGGTACACAGCATAACATACTTTATAGAACCTATGACTGAGGCATAGGGAATGACTTTTCATTCTGTTTCTATTTTCTGCCATGGTCGGATTTTGAGTCTTACTCAACTTCACACCTTGCAACACAGGCAAGAACTCCTTCTTTGATTGTTCCATTTTGAACTACTTCAAAATCTTGTCCAGGTATGTACTTATTGAAAATATTATCAAGCGTCTTGATCTATCTCAATAGATCTTGATGCTCAATATGTAAGTAGCTTTACTGAGGTCTTTCTTTTAAAGAACTCCTTTCAAACACTTCTTTATGCTTGCCAGAAAAATTCTACATTATTTCTGATCAACAATATGTCATTCACATATACTTATCAGAAAGGCTGTAGTGCTCCCACTCACTTTCCTGTAAATACAGGCTTCACCGCAAGTCTGTATAAAACTATATGCTTTGATCAACTCATCAAAGTGTATATTCCAACTCTGAGATGCTTGCACCAGTCCATAGATGGATCGCTGGAGCTTGCATATTTTGTTAGCACCTTTAGGATTGTCAAAACCTTCTGGTTGCATCTTATACAACTCTTATTCCAGAAATCCATTTAGGAATGCAGTTTTGACATCCATTTTCCAGATTTCATAAAATGTGGCAATTGCTAACATGATTCGGACAGACTTAAGCATCGCTACGGGTGAGAAAGTCTCATTGTAGTCAACCCCTTGAACTTGTCAAAAACCTTTCGCAGCAAGTCGAGCTTTGTAGATAGTAACACAACTATTAGTGTCCGTCTTCCTCTTGAAGATCCATTTATTTTCTATGGCTTGCCGATCATCGGGAAAGTCAACCAAAGTCCATAATTTGTTCTCGTACATGGATCCTATCTAAGATTTCATAGCCTTAAGCCATTTCGCGGAATCTGGGCTCATCATCGCTTCCTCATAGTTCGTAAGTTCATCATGGTCTAGTAACATGACTTCCAGAACAGGATTACCGTACCACTCTGGTGCGGACCGTACTCTGGAAGACCTACGAGGTTCTATAGTAACTTGATCTGAAGTTTCATCATCATCATCATTAGCTTCCTCACTAATTGGTGTAGGAATCACTGGAACTGATTTCAGTGATGAACTATTTTCCAATTCAGGAGAAGGTACTATTACCTTATCAAGTTCTACTTTTCTCCCACTCACTTCTTTCGAGAGAAACTCCTTCTCTAGAAAGGATCCATCTTAGCAACGAATATCTTGCTTTCAGATCTGTGATAGAAGGTGTACCCAATAGTTTCCTTTGGGTATTCTATGAACAAGCACTTCTTCGATTTGGGTTCAAGCTTATGAGGTTGAAACTTTTTCACATAAGCATCACAGTCCCAAACTTTAAGAAACGACAACTTTGGTTTCTTACCAAACCACAGTTCATAAGGCGTCGTCTCAAACGAATTTTGATGGTGCCCTATTTAAAGTGAATGCAACTGTCTCTAATCCATAACCCCCAAACGATAGTGGTAAATCGGTAAGATACATAATAGATCGCACCATATCCAATAAAGTGTGGTTATGACGTTCGGACACACCATTACACTGTGGTGTTCCATGTGGCGTGAGCTGTGAAACTGTTCGACATTGTTTTAAATGAAGGCAAAACTCGTAACTCCAATATTCTCCTCTACAATCAGATTGTAGAAACTTTATTTTCTTGTTAGGATGATTCTCCACTTCAGTCTGAAATTCTTTGAACTTTTCAAATGTTTCCGACTTGTGCTTCATTAAGTAGATGTACTCATATCTACTCAAATCATCTGTGAAGGTCAGAAAATAACGATACCCGCCACGAGCATCAGCACTCATTGGACCGTATACATCGGTATGTATTATTTCCAACAAGTCAGTACCTCGTTCCATTGTTCCGCAGAACAGAGTTTTAGTCATCTTGCCCAAAAGGCATGGTTCGCAAGCACCAAATGGATCATAACCAAGTGATTCCAAAAATCCATCTTTATGGAGTTTCTTTACACGGTTTACACCGATATGACCCAAACGGCAGTGCCACAAATAAGTTGCACTATCATTATCAACTTTGCATCTTTTGGCATCAATATTATGAATATGTGTATCACTACGATCGAGATCCAACAAACTTTTTCATTGGATGTATGACCATTGAAGGTTTTATTCATGTAAACAGAACAACAATTATTCTCTTACTTTAAATGAATAACCGTATTGCAATAAACATGATCAACTCATATTCATGCTCAACGCAAACGCCAAATAACATTTATTTAGGTTTAACACTAATCCTGAAAGTATAGGGAGTTTGTGATGATGATCATATCAATCTTGGAACTACTTCCAACAATCATCGTCACTTCCCCTCAACTAGTCTCTGTTTATTATGTAACTCCCGTTTCGAGTTACTAATCATAGCAACCGAACAAGTATCAAATACTCAGGAGATACTATAAACACTAGTAAGGCACACATCAATAACCTGTATATCAAATATACCCTTGTTCACTTTGCCATCCTTCTTATCCATCAAATATTCAGGGCATTTCCGTTTCCAATGACCATTTCCTTTGCAGTGTAAGCACTCAGTTTCAGGATAGGTCCAGCTTTGGGCTTCTTCGCGGGAGTGACAACTTGCTTGCCATTCTACTTGAAGTTTGATACGTCCATTTTGCATCATGCTTTTATATCAACATTTATTACATTATGGGTTGTTATTAAACATTATATCTCAATACTTATGGCTATTCTCTCTTATTTTACAAGGTTTACCATGAAGAGGGGGAATGCCGGCAGGTGGAATTCCGGCTCGAAAAGGAGCAAACGTTGGAAACCTATTCTGCGCAGCTCCAAAAGTCCTGAAACTCCATGAAACAACTTTTTAGAATTAATAAGAATTTCTGAGCGAAAGAAATACGCCAGGGGGCCCACACCCTATCCAGGAGACAGGGGGCGCGCCCGCTATCTCCTGGGCCCCCTGGTGGGCCTCCGGCATCCATCTTCTTCTGCTATATCATCGCTTTTACCCTGGAAAAAATCATGGGCAAGCTTACGGGACGAAACTCCGCCGCCACGAGGTGGAACCTTGGCGGAATCAATCTAGGGCTCCGGCGGAGCTGTTCTGCCGAGGACACTAACCTCCGGGAGGGGGAAATCATCACCAACATCATCACCAACGATCCTCTCATCGGGAGGGGGTCAATCTCCATCAACATCTTCACCAGCACCATCTCCTCTCAAAACCCTAGTTCATCTCTTGTATCCAATCTTGTATCAAAACCACAAATTGGTACCTGTGGGTTGCTAGTAGTGTTCATTACTCCTTGTAGTTGATGCTAATTGGTTTACTTGGTGGAAGATTATATGTTCAGATCCTTTATGCATATTATTACTCCTCTGATTATGAACATGAATATGCTTTGTGAGTAGTTACGTTTGTTCCTGAGGACATGGGTGAAGTCTTGCTATTAGTAGTCATGTGAATTTGGTATTCGTTCGATATTTTGATGAGATGTATGTTGTCTTTTCCTCTAGTGGTGTTATGTGAACGTCGACTACATGACACTTCACCATTATTTGGGCCTAGAGGAAGGCATGGGGAAGTAATAAGTAGATGATGGGTTGCTAGAGTGACAGAAGCTTAAACCCTAGTTTATGCGTTGCTTCGTTAGGGGCTGATATGGATCCATATGTTTAAGGTTGTGGTTAGGTTTACCTTAATACTTCTTTTGTAGTTGCGGACGCTTGCAATAGGGGTTAATCATAAGTGGGATGCTTGTCCAAGTTAGGGCAGTATCCAAGTACCGGTCCACCCACATATCAAATTATCAAAGTACCGAACGCGAATCATATGAACGTGATGAAAACTAGCTTGACGATAATTCCCAATGTGTCCTCGGGAGCTCCTTTCTCATTATTAGAAATTGTCAAGGCTTATCCTTTGCTATATAAAGGATTGGGCCACCTTGCTGCAATTTATTTACTTTATTTACTTGTTACTCGTTACTATTTATCTTATCACAAAACTATCTATCACCTACAATTTCAGTGCTTGCAGAGAAAACCTTACTGAAAACCGCTTATCATTTCCTTCTGCTCCTCGTTGGTTTCGACACTCTTACTTATCGAAAGGACTACGATTGATCCCCTACACTTGTGGGTCATCAAGACTCTTTTCTGGTGCCATTGACGGGGAGTGTAGCGCTTTTGGTGAGTGGAACTTGGTAAGGAAACATTTATATAGTGTGCTGAAATTTTCTGTTACTTGTCACTATGGAAACTAATCCTTTGAGGGGCTTGTTTGGGGTATCTTCAGCCCAACCAGAAGAGCAAAGAGTTGCTCCTCAACCTACTGAACTTTATGAAAATATTTACTTTGAGATTCCTTCGGGAATGATAGAAAAACTGCTAGCTAATCCATTTGCAGGAGATGGAACATTGCATCCCGGTTTGCACCTTATCTTTGTGGATGAAGTTTGTGGATTATTTAAGCTTGCAGGTATTCCCGATGATGTTGTCAAAAGGAAGGCCTTCCCTTTATCTTTGAAGGGAGATGCATTGACATGGTATAGGCTATGTGATGAAACGGGATCTTGGAATTATAAGCGATTGAAGTTGGAATTTCACCAGAAGTTCTATCCTATGCATCTTGTTCATTGTTATCGTAATTACATATATAATTTCTAGCCTCGCGAAGGAGAAAGCATCGCTCAAGCTTGGGGGAGGCTTAAGTCAATGTTATATTCATGCCCCAATCATGAGCTCTCTCGGGAAATGATTATTCAGAATTTTTATGCTCGGCTTTCTCTTGATAATCGCAACCTGCTCGATACTTCCTGTGCTGGCTCTTATATGCTGAAGACTATTGATTTCAAATGGGACTTATTGGAAAGAATTAAACGCAACTCTAAAGATTGGGGTTCCGACAATGGTAAGGAGTCAGGTATGACACCTAAGTTCGATTGTGTTAAATCTTTTATGGATACCGATGCTTTTCGTGGATTTAGCTCTAAGTATGGACTTGACTCTGAGATAGTAGCTACTTTCTGTGAATCTTTTGCTACTCACGTTGATCTCCCTAAAAAGAAGTGGTTAAAGTATAATCCTCCTGTTGAAGTGAAAGTAGCTGCACCTGTTACAGTCGAAGAAAAGACTATTACCTATAGTGATCCTATTGTTCCTACTGCTTATGTTGAAAAACCTCCTTTTCCTGTTAGGATAAAGGATCATGCTAAAGCTTCGATTGTTGTTCGTAAGAGTAATACTAGGACTTATACACCTCCTGAGCAAATTAATGTTGAACCTAGTATTGCTATGGTTAAAGATCTCTAGGATGAGGATTTAGATGAGCATGTTATTTCTTTCTGTGGTGAGACTGCTAATATTGCTAGACCAGATACTAAGACACGTAGACCTGTCGTAGGCATGCCTGTTATTTCTGTTAAAATAGGATATCATTGTTATCATGGCTTATGTGATATGGGTGCTAGTGCTAGTGCAATACCTTATACTTTATATCAAGAAATTATGCATGACATTGCACCCATTGAATTAGAAGGCATTGATATTACTATCAAGCTTGCTAATAGGGATACCATTAAACCCTTTGGGATTGTTAGAGATGTTGAAGTATTGTGTGGGAAGGTTAAATACCCTGCTGATTTTCTTGTTCTTGGTTCCCCACAAGATGATTTTTGTCCCATTATTTTTGGTAGACCCTTCTTGAATACAGCTAGTGCTAAGATTAATTGTGAAAAGAATATTGTCACTGTTGGCATATGGTATGTCTCATGAGTTTAATTTTGCTAAGTTTAGGAGACAACCTCGTGATAGGGAACCACCTAGCAAGGATGAAATTATTGGTCTTGCTTCCATTGCTGTTCCTCCAACTGATCCGTTAGAACAATATTTGCTAGACCATGAAAACGATATGTTTATGAAGGAAAGGGAGGAAATAGATGAAGTGTTCCTTAAACAGGAACCTGTGCTGAAACATAACCTTCCCGTTGAAATTCTTGGGGATCCCCCTCCACCCAAGGGTGATCCCGTGTTTGAACTCAAACCATTACCTGATAATCTTAAGTATGCTTATCTTGATGAAAAAGAAATATATCCTGTTATTATTAGTCCTAACCTTTCAGAGAAAGAAGAAGAAAGATTATTGAAAACTCTGAAGAAGCACCGAGCTGCTATTGGATATACTCTGGATGATCTTAAGGGCATTAGTCCCACATTATGCCAACACAAAATTACATTGGAGGACGATGCCAAACCAGTTAGAGATCCTCAAAGACGATTAAATCCCAAGATGAAGGAAGTGGTAAGAAAGGAGATACTAAAGCTCCTTGAGGCAGGTATTATTTATCCCGTTGCTGATAGTGAATGGGTAAGCCCTGTCCATTGTGTTCCTAAAAGGGGAGGTATTACTGTCGTTCCTAATGATAAAGATGAATTGATCCCGCAAAGAATTATTACAGGTTATAGGATGGTAATTGATTTCCGTAAGTTAAATAAAGCTACTAAGAAAGATCATTACCCTTTACCTTTTATTGACCAAATGCTAGAAAGACTTTCCAAACACACTCATTTCTGCTTTCTAGATGGTTATTCTGGTTTCTCTCAGATACCTGTGTCGGCGAAGGATCAATCTAAAAACTACTTTTACTTGCCCTTTTGGTACTTTTGCTTATAGACGTATGCCTTTTGGTTTATGTAATGCACCTGCTACCTTTCAAAGATGCATGATGGCTATATTCTCTTATTCTTGTGAAAAGATTTGTGAGGTGTTCATGGATGATTTCTCCGTTTATAGATCCTCTTTTGATGACTGTTTGAGCAACCTTGATCAAGTTTTGCAGAGATGCGAAGACACTAGTCTCGTCCTGAATTGGGAAAAGTGTCACTTTATGGTTAATGAAGGCATTGTCTTGGGGCACAAGATCTCCGAGAGAGGTATTGAAGTTGATAAATCCAAAGTTGATGCTATTGAAAAGATGCCATGTCCCAAGGACATAAAAGGTATAAGAAGTTTCCTCGGTCATGCCGGTTTTTATAGGAGGTTCATTAAGGACTTTTCTAAAATCTCTAGGCCTCTGACTAATTTATTGCAAAAAGATGTTCCTTTTGTCTTTGATGATGATTGTGTAGAAGCATTTGGAACACTTAAGAAAGCTTTGACCACTGCACCTATTGTTCAGCCACCTGATTGGAATTTACCTTTTGAAATTATGTGCAATGCTAGTGATTATGCAGTAGGTGCTGTTCTAGGGCAAAGAGTCGATAAGAAATTGAATGTTTATCCAGTATGCTAGTAAGACTCTTGATACTGCCCAGAGAAATTATGCTACTAATGAAAAAGAGTATTTAGCAATTGTGTTTGCATGTGATAAATTTAGACCTTATATTGTTGATTCCAAAGTTACTATTCACACTGATCATGCTACTATTAAATATCTTATGGAAAAGAAAGATGCTAAGCCTAGCCTCATTAGATGGGTTCTCTTGCTCCAGGAATTTGACTTGCATATTATTGATACAAAGGGAGCTGAGAACCCCGTTGCAGATAACTTATCTAGGTTAGAGAATGTTCTTGATGACCCACTGCCTATTAATGATAGCTTTCCTGATGAACAATTAGCGGTCGTCAATGCTTCTCGTACTCCTCCTTGGTATGCTGATTATGCTAATTACATTGTTGCTAAATATATACCGCCTAGTTTCACATACCAGCAAAAGAAAACGTTCTTTTATGATTTAAGACATTACTTCTGGGATGATCCACACCTTTATAAAGAAGGAGTAGATGGTGTTATTAGACGTTGTGTGCCTGAGCATGAATAGGAACAAATTCTACGCAAGTGTCACTCTGAATCTTATGGAGGACACCACGCTGGAGATAGAACTGCACACAAGGTACTACAATCTGTTTTTTATTGGCCTACTCTCTTCAAAGATGCTCGTAAGTTTGTCTTATCTTGTGATGAATGTCAAAGAATAGGAAACATTAGTAGACGTCAAGAAATGCCTATGAATTATTCTCTTGTTATTGAACCGTTTGATGTTTGGGGCTTTGATTATATGGGACCTTTTCCTGCCTCTAATGGTTATACACATATTTTTGTTGCTGTTGATTACGTTACTAAGTGGGTAGAAGCTATTCCAACTAGTAGTGCTGATCATAACACTTATATTAAAATGCTTAAAGAAGTTATTTTTCCGAGGTTTGGAGTCCCTAGATATCTTATGACTGATGGTGGTTCACATTTTATTCATGGTGCTTTCCGTAAGATGCTTGCTAAGTATGATGTCAATCATAGAATCGCATCTCCTTATCCTCCGCAGTCTAGTGGTCAAGTAGAGTCGAGCAATAGAGAGCTCAAATTAATTTTGCAAAAGATTGTGAATAGATCTAGAAAGAATTGGTCCAAAAAACTTGATGATGCATTATGGGCCTATAGAACTGCATACAAAAATCCTATGGGTATGTCTCCATATAAGATGGTTGATGGAAAAGCGTGGCATTTACCTCTTGAACTTGAACATAAGGCATATTGGGTTATCAAAGATCTCAATTATGACTTCAAACTTGCCGGTGAGAAGAGGTTGTTTGATATTATCTCACTTGATGAATGGAGAACCCAAGCCTATGAGGATGCCAAGCTTTTCAAAGAAAAAGTCAAACACCGGCATGATAAGAGGATACAAAAGCGCGAGTTTAACGTAGGAGATTATGTATTATTATTCAACTCCCGTTTAAGATTTTTTGCAGGAAAACTTCTCTCAAAATGGGAAGGTCCCTACGTTATCGAGGAGGTCTATCATTCTGGTGCTATAAAAATCAGCAACTTCGAAGGCACAAATCTGAGGTCGGTAAATGGTCAAAGAATAAAACACTATATTTCAGGTAATCCTATCAATGTTCAAACTAATATTATTGAAACCGTAACCCCTGAAGAATACATAAGGGATACTTTCCGGAACGTTCCAGACTCCGAAAAGTTATAGGTATGTGGTACGGTAAGTAAACCGACTCCAAAACAACTCCAATGGCAATTTTTATCAGTTTTTGCTACGTCTTGAGCTTGCGCTGGTTTTCCTCGAAGAGGAGAGGGTGATGCAGCAAAGTGTAGCGTAAGTATTTCCCTTAGTTTTGAGGACCAATGTATCAATCCATTAGGAGGCTCCTCGAAAGTCCCACGCACCTACACAAACAAACCGAGAACTCACAACCAATGCAATAAAGGGGTTGTCAATCCCTTCACGGCCACTTGCAAAAGTGAGATCTAATAAAGATAGTATGATAAGATAAAAATATTTTTGGTATTTTGTAATATAGATGCAAAAAGTAAAGATGCAAATAAAGTAGATGGAAAGCAAATATGATAAGAGATAGACCCGGGGGCCATAGGTTTCACTAGAGGCTTCTCTCAAGATAGCATAAGTATTACGGTGGGTGAACAAATTACTATCGAGCAATTGATAGAAAAGCGCATAGTTATGAGATTATCTAGGCATGATCATGTATATAGGCATCACGTCCATAACAAGTAGACCGACTCCTGCCTGCATCTACTACTATACTCCACATATCGACCGCTATCCAGCATGCATCTAGAGTATTAAGTTCATAAGAACAGAGTAACGCATTAAGCAAGATGACATGATGTAGAGGGATAAACACATGCAATATGATATAAACCCCATCTTGTTGTCCTCGATGGCAACAAAACAATACGTGTCTTGCAACCCTTTCTGTCACCGGGTAAGAACACTGCAAGATTGAACCCAAATCTAAGCACTTCTCCCATGGCAAGAAAGATCAATCCAGTAGGCCAAACCAAACTAATAATTCAAACAGACTTGCAAAGATAACTCAATCATACATAAAAGAATTCAGAGAAGATTCAAATATTATTCATAGATAAACTTGATCATAAACCGACAATTCATCGGATCTCGACAAACACACCGCAAAAAGAGTTTACATCGAATAGATCTCCACAAGAGAGGGGGAGAACATTGTATTGAGATCCAAAAAGAGAGAAGAAGCCATCTAGCTAATAACTATGGACCCGTAGGTCAGTGGTAAACTACTCACAACTCATCGGAGGGGCAAGGATGTTGATGTAGAGGCCCTCCGTGGTTGCTTCCCCCTCCGGCAGAGTGCCGGCAAGGGCTCCAAGATGGGATCTCGCGGATACAGAAGGTTACGGCGGTGGAAATTGTGTTTCGTGGTGCTCCTGGATGTTTTTGGGGTACGTAGGTATGTATAGGAGGAAGAAGTACGTCGGTGGCCGTCCGAGGGGCCCAGGGGACAGGGGGCGCGCCCTACAGGGGGGGGGGCTCCTATCTCGTGGGGCCCTCGGAGCTTTCTTGACTTGCACTCCAGGCTCTCCGGATCAGATTTGTTCCAAAAATAACGCTCCTGAAGGTTTCATTCCGTTTGGACTCCGTTTGATATTCCTTTTCTTCGAAATACCAAAATAGGCAAAAACACGGCAATATGGGCTGGGCATTCGGTTAGTAGGTTAGTCCCAAAAATGATATAAATGTGTAAAATTAAGCCCATAAACATCCAAAAGGGGTAATATAATAGCATGGAACAATCAAAAATTATAGATACGTTGGAGACGTATCAAACATCCCCAAGCTTAATTCCTGCTCGTCCTCGAGTAGGTAAATGATAAAAAAGAAATTTTTGATGTGGAATGCTACCTAGCATAATTCATAATGTAATTTTCTTTATTGTGGCATGAATGTTCAGATCCAAATGAATACAAAATAAAATTTCATATTTACATAAGAAATAGTAATACTTCAAGCATACTAATCAAAGTAATCATGTCTTCTCAAAATAACATGGCTAAAGAAAGTTATCCCTACAAAATCATATAGTCTGGCTATGCTCTATCTTCATCACACAAAGTATTTAATCATGCACGACCCCGATGACAAGCCAAGCAATTGTTTCATACTTTAATAATCTCAAACTTTTTCAACTTTCACGCAATACATGAGCGTGAGCCATGGACATAGCGCTATATGTGGAATAGAATGGTGGTTGTGGAGAAGACAAAAAAGGAGAAGATAGTCTCACATCAACTAGGCGTATCAACGGGCTATGGAGATGCCCATTAATATATATCAATGTGAGTGAGTAGGGATTGCCATGCAACGGATGCACTAGAGCTATAAATATATGAAAGCTCAATAAAAGAAACTAAGTGGGGTGCATCCAACTTGCTCGCTCACGAAGACCTAGGGCACTTTTGAGGAAGCCCATCATTGGAATATACAAGCCAAGTTCTATAATGAAAAATTCCCACTAGTGTATGAAAGTGACAACATATGAGACTCTCTATCATGAAGATCGTGGTGCTATTTTGAAGCACAAGTGTGGAAAAAGAGATAGTAGCATTGTCCCTTCTCTCTTTTTCTCTCATTTTTTTCTTTTCTCTTTTTTCTTTATTTTTTTTTCTTTTTCTTTGGCCTTCCTTTTTTTTCTTTTGGCCTTTCTCTTTTTTCTTTTCTTTTTTTTCTTTTTGTAAAGTACGAAGTCTCATCCCGACTTGTGGGGGAATCATAGCCTTCATCATCCTTTCCTCACTAGGACAATGCTCTAATAATGAAGATCATCACACTTTTATGGATCTACAACTCAAAGCTAGAACAAGATATGACTCTATATGAATGCCTCCGGCGGTGTACTGGGATATGCAATGAATCAAGAGCGACATATATGAAAATTATGAAGGTGGCCTTGCCACAAATACAATGTCAACTACATGATCATGCAAAAAGCAATATGACAAAAGTAATGTGTGTCATATGAACGGATCGGTGGAAAGTTGCATGGCAATATATCTCAGAATGGCTATGGAAATGCCATAATAGGTAGGTATGGTGGCTGTTTTGAGGAAGGTAAATAGTGGTTGTATGGTACCGGCGAAAATTGCACGATACAAGAGAGGCTAGCAATGGTGGAAGGGTGAAAGAGTGCGTAAATCCATGGACTCAACATTAATCAAAAGAACTCATATACTTGTTGCAAAAATTTAGAAGTCATCAAAAACCAAAGTACTACGCGCATGCTCCTAGGGGATAGATTGGTAGGAAAAGACCATCGCTCGTCCCCGACTACCACTCATAAGGAAGACAATCAATAAATAAAATTGTGCTCCAACTTCATCACAAAGCGGTTCACCATACGTGCATGTTACGGGAATCACAAACTTCAACACAAGCATTCTTTAAATTCATAATCACCCAACTAGCATGACTTTAATATCACTACCTCCATATCTCAAAACAATTATCAAGCATCAAATTGATCATAGCATCCACACTACTAGGGAAAAGCCTATACACAGAATCTTAGCAGCAGCGAGGGTTAAAAACCCTCGCTACTGCTACTTACTAGCAGCGCAGGTTTTTAAACCTCGCTACTACTAAGTTGATAGCAGCAGCGCGGGTTTATAACCCTCGCTACTACTAAGCGGTCTCTACCGTGCCCCCCCGGGACATGCCATAGTAGTAGCGCGGGTTTTTAACCCTCGCTACTACTAAGTTGAATAGCAGTAGCGCGGGTTTTTAACCCTCGCTACTATTAAGTGGCCCCTGAACCATGCCATAGTAGTAGCGATGGTATAAACCCGCGCTACTACTAAGCTGATAGTAGTAGCGCGGGTTTTTACCCCTCGCTACTACTAATCGTCTGCCATAGTAGTAGCGCGGGGTATGGCCTGTTTGCAAAATTTTCAAAGTCTACCCCCCCCCCCTTGGACCGCCTTTTCAGTTTTTTAAAAAATAAAAGAAAATGATAAAAATGTCAAAAAAATAAAAGAAAATAAGTTTCCCATGTGATATGTGGTCTAGTTGTTGGGAAAATTTATAAATATGAATTTCGACTTTATTTGCAAAATCTCTCTGGAAATTTGTAAAATGGCCATAACTTTTGCATACGAACTCGGATGAAAAAGTTTTTTATATGATAAATCATCTACTCGAAAAGTATTACGCAATAAATTTATAAATTAGCAAATTTCTTATGTGGATTCTCCATGATTTTGATTTTCAGTTTCAGAAATATGTTAGCTATACTAAAATTCAGTGATTGTAGTTTTTATTTTGACCAAATGACCGAAATTTCCACTTGAATTTGATCAAGGCCCAACCAAATACTTTGAAAAATAAAACCGCCAAGCTAAGGCGTCCCTAACCATGCTTGTTTCATGGGCTATATGGAACGAGCGAAACACAAGAGTCTTCAAGCACAAGGGCGCACCGCCAACTATATAGCTTGCCTCCATCGAGACCGAAGCCAACCTTTGGGTCATCGCCGGTGCAAAGAAATTAGGGTCCATTATTTTGCGAGAGTAATCATGTCGTGTATTCGGTTTACTTGTAACAAACTCTATTCTCTCTTATTCAATGGATGAGGCAAAGTTTTTGCCTCCGTTTCAAAAAAAATGAATTTGTGTGTTGTACCGTAATTGATAAAATATTTTGACTGAAAGACAATTATATCAGTATTGTACCGAAATTTATGATTTTTTTGATGAAATTATAGTGAAAGTGAAAACCAGACTCTAGACACGCCTCCACATCCTCAACTCCAACCAAGCTAGATCTCAGAATAACTAGACGTCCTGATAATCTGACGCGTCGGCTTCATGGCCCAATTGATCCTCCAAGCGACCCTCCCATAACCATCCCAAGAAGAGGATGATCCACAGTTGCTATCGCCCGCCGGCGCCACAAAAAACATCAAATCACCTCGGCAAAGCGTGGGTGTTACAGAGGGGTTTTATTAACCCTTTCCATGTAAATAAATTAGCATTACGATCTAATAAATCATGAATGGAGTAATACTCGTGTCATGAAAGTTTAACAAAAAATGTGACAACAAAAGCCACGGGCTACTCGATCAAGAATCATCACAAAAACTCTACAGTCAATCAGTCATTATTACAGCAATATGAAATGTATAGAATGCTACTCCCTCCGTCCCATAATATAAGATCGTTTTGCAAGCTAAGCAACTTGCAAAATAATCTTATATTATGAAATGGAGGGTGTCGGTGTCAAAACCGACGGATCTCGGGTAGGGGGTCCCGAGCTGTGGATCTAGGATCTATGGGAACAAGGGACGATGAACACGGTATTTACCCAGGTTTAGACCATCTCGAAGAGGTAAAACCCTACGTCCCGCTTGTTTGTATTTGATGTATGGTATGGTTACAGAGTAGATCTGCCTCGAGATCAAGCGAGCTAAACCCTAAGGTATGAGGTGATGAACGTAGCTCTCCCCCTAAAGCCCTAAACCCCCTAGTTTATATAGACATCCCTAGGGTTAGGGTTACAAGCCATCGGTTACAATGAAGGGAAGATCACACTAAACCTGACTTGGAGGACACACCACGACTCCGAAGATCTCATGTCCAGTCGCAAGTCCGCACTCTAGCTTGGGCCCATAATGGCCCATCAATCTAGCCCATGTGTAATAGGTCGACGGCCCGAGGACCCCTTAGTCTAGGACTCCCTCAGTAGTCCCCGAACTAGCCTCCAATGCCAGAGCTTGTATTCGGCATCCACACATATAATGGTCTTCAGCTTGCGAGGCGAGTTCTTCGTTTCATCCTGTGCATATTCGGAGTTTGAGTGGTGTCCGGAATCTGAAAAGTCTACTTAATTACTTGGACTTGAAGGTCAAAGTGCTTGAGTGTGAATAGTGCCCACGCCTGACAACTTTTAGCGAAGCATCGCGACCGATCATAATGTTGAACGGCTGGCGGTTCTTGATGCGCGGCTCGCGCCGCCCCCCCTATTGGCACGTCTCATCAAGGCAGAGATCTTGCCCCGTTTTTAGGGATATGATCAATGATCTTGATTCCCCCACCCGCGCATAATGTCGTGAGCATATCGGGAAGTGGAGAAGCCCACAACATGAAAAGGGGAACACTTGGCTCCTCCGTGGCCTATAAAGAGGGGAGCTGCTATAGTTAGCATCTCACGCCTTCTCCCACCTCCCGATGTTGCCTCTCCAATCTCTAGAGCTCCAGCACCCTGTCTTTCTACTCCGCGATGAATCCCATTCTACCCTCCCCAGCCATGGCTGGATCTAGAGCTAATGGCAAGTGGGACGTCTCCATCATCACCAACAAACGACATATTGGAGCTGAAGTGGACCGACTACTTGTCGGCCGACGTCGCTCATCGGGCCCCAGAAGAGGGCCAGATCATCCCCACACCCAAGCCAGGCGAGAGGGTTGTATTCCTCCCCCATTTCTTCCGGGGCTTGGATTTCCTCTACACCCCTTCGTGAGGGGGTTGATGTTCTTCTACGGGCTAGATTTCCATGATCTGGCACCCAACTCCCTTCTCTACATATCGGCCTTCATTATCGTCCGCGAGGCCCTCCTCCGAGTCCAGCCACACTTCGGCCTGTGGCTGAAGGTGTTCAACGTCAAACCCAAGGTGGTCGGCAGTGCCCAGGCGAACTGCAGTGGGGCCATGATTAACAAGCTAACACGCGTACAGTGGCCGGAGGTCAGGTTCATTGACACCGTCAAGGTGTCGCAAAAAGAGTGGTTGTACATCATCGAACCAAGGGATGCTGCCTGGACGGCGGCTTCTGAATTCAGATCCGGACCCCCGGCTACATTGGCCTCATGGACTACAAAAAGTCCGGACTAGGGATCCGCTGCCGATGTGAAGGCGCTGCAGAAGCGTGTTGTGAACGTGATGGAGACCACCGCCAAGCTGACCAACATGGTCCAAATCATGCTCAAACGCTGACTCCTCCCTTGCCAGGAAAGGGCCAAACCGATGTGGGCATACAACGGTACAAGCCCGATGACCCGACCATCGTGAAATACCTCTTCGGCATAACCCACGACAAGGCGTGGGGTCTTCTGTTCAAGCCTCAAGAGGAGTTGCCGGCCGAGGGAGGTGAGTGGTCCTTTCCCTGACATGTGTTCGGGTAGTAATATCAGGCGTGATTGGGTCTAAGCTCCCTTTACAGATTTTTGCAGGGCTGGCTCGGCAAGGCTGAGAAGATCAGTTGTTCGGTGCCGCTGCCCAAAGGGCCCCGATCGGCCTAGGTGGAGAGGCTGCTGGTTGTGGTGCCTTACAAGGTGCCCAACAAGAAGGGCAAGAAGAAGAAGGATGCACCGGAGGCCAGGGAGTGCCTCCACCGCAGAGCTCGCCCAGACACTCGGTCTAGAGACGTTGCAGCCCCGTCTGCTCAGGACATGGACGAAGACGAGGACAAAGAGGAAAGCGCCTCCTCGCACTCCAAGAAGAGGGCCGCGTCCGACGACGTCGAGGAGGTACAACCTCCTCAGGCCTCGAAAAGGCAGTGTCGGCCCAAGCTGACCTGCCTGACAGCTCGGACCCCCCCCCCCCCCTGACAGCTCGAAAAGGCAGTGTCAAAAAGGTTCCGAAGAGGGAACCTAGGGTCATGCCCCCTGCTGCCACATATATATTTGGCGTTTTTGGTCGCTTTTATTTTTTAACAATCCCTTACATATGGAAGTTGATCGTGTATCTCCATAGTCCACCACGCGGCCATCCCACCGAGAAGACCTCGGAAGGGACGTCTCCGCCTGCCGAACTGGCGGATAGTGGATCTGTGTTGCACTACGCACCTCCCCCGATCCCCAAAGAGGCCAGGGAAGTGCTGTCCCGAAGGACCCCTCCCCCTCCGAACACAGGGGAGGAGGGCGACACTACCGTGGCTGAGGCTGACGCCTTGGTCACCGAAGCCCAGGAGGGTGTGTCCCTCTTGGCTAACGCGGGAGGGGGTCCGAACCATCTGGACCCCCTCAGTCGTCCGTACCTGAGCCCCCAAGGCCCTCGAAGGTGCCGGTACCTAAGCCGTCTTTTGGTTCTACAATGGTGAGAATATCCCATCGGGGCCATCCATCTATATGTTCAAGTACACAACTACAACTCAGAGTGCCCATAGTCAATAACTACTGGCCAGTCAAATACAGCAACATCATCTTTTCTTTTGAACCAAAAGATAGAGGCATGGTGTACTCACTACTAGAATCGCACAATTTGCCGAGTGCGAGGAACACTCGACAAAGGGCCTAAAACTCTCGGCAAAGTCTTTGCCAAGAGTTGCACTCGGCGAAGGCCACACGGCGTACACCTCTCAGGCAAACAAGAATTTACCGAGAGCCAAACAGTGCCTTTAGGAAAAATAAAGTAACTTCACAGCCGCTAGTTCCGCCAGCTCTTTGCCGAGAGCCATGCTCGGCAAAACTGCCACAACCAACTGCCAACTGCTCCCAGCGCATGTCCCTTTGCCGAGAGCTGCACTCGGTAAAGATTCGTTCCCAGTTCTGTTTCTTCTACTTTTCCCTCAGACCGCTGCAGCAAAAACAGATATACAATACACAAACTTGCATTTGAAATCACAAAGTCTAACAACAAACTCAAATAATCATTATATAAATAGTTCTCACAAGCTTCATTTGAAATCACAAAGTAACTCTTTGGGACAAGTGCCTACTTACTAAACAACAAAGTGGTCAATGCATGTCTACATGCGACCACATGATAAAAGCAACACCAAAATTATCATGAACTAAAGGAGAATTATCAAGTTCTTCCATCCACTGAACCCAATAAGCCGTTTCTGGCTTGCACATCCACTGAACCCACTAATTCAGATTTTCTCTTTTAGTTAATCACTCACTGATTGTAACGATACTCTGCCTTCTTTCTGCTATTGAAGGAGTCCTAGGAGCTGCCTACGTAGCAAAGCACTTGTTCATTGCATTCAGACCATGAATAGTAGACTCCTAGAAACCTACCTACGCCGCAAACCACTTCATCTACAAAGAAAGAGAAAAGGAGGCAGAGAAGAAATGCAAGGTTAAAATATCACATCATACATAATCCATGTAAGCATTCATCACTCATACAATCAAAAGCATCGCAAGTGGCAATCCAAGTCCATATCAACAGCTACATGACTATATCACTAAATCAACGCCAAACTATCTAGGTGGACTACTCCGAGGTGTAGTCGGTGAAACCAGTGATCATGGAGTCAGAGCACGTGGGGGCATCCCCCATAGTGGAGGACCAATCGCCATCAGGAATGAAGGTTGGTGGACTCAATGGCACAGGGTCATCACACTCCTTACATGGTGGGGCCTTTCTCTCCTGAGCTGGCGGATTCTTCTTGGCCAGTCCTCAAAATACTTTATTATGATTAGCTGCGGGTTCTTCTCAATGTGCGCCGCCAACTGGTCCTTGGCGCGCTTCTCCTTAACCATGGAGTCGACCCTAATGAAAGCTACGCCGCTAGAGGAAGCCATAGCCACGAAATCGATTGGTGCTAACACCTTTCATCACACAAATGAAAAATAGCATAAGAATCAAACATCAATGATTACTTCTAAGTAAATTAATCACCATGGACACTCTCTCATGGATATTTCGACTTTCGGTGATGGTCGAGCTGGGCGAGTCCATCGTGCATGACAAATGTATATCACAGGACGAACTCGACCAGATCGACCGCCATCGGCAAAAGTTGATTTTCTTCCTTGAAGAACAACTCTCATCGACACTCTCTCACGTATATATGGTGGACACTCTGGTGGTGGTATATATGGTGGACACTCTCCCACGGGTATTTTGACTATCGGTGATGGTCAATCTGGGCGAGTCCATCATGCGTGACAAATGTATATCACAGGACAAACTCACCCAGATTGACCGCCATCGACAAAAGTCGATTTCTTCCTCCAAGAACATCTCTCATCGGCACTCTTTCATGTATATATGATGGACACTCTCTCTGGTGGTGGTATATATGGTGGAAACTCTCTCATGGGTATTTCGACTGAAAACATCTTTCGCATCTGTCTGTACCATTACTCTGAAAACATCTCTCGCATCTGTCAAATATGGTCATCCCTCGCTCAAGATACTAGTGTCAAAAAACGTCTTACATTATGGGACGGAGGGAGTAGTACATAAAAACCACTACAAAAAACTACTAAAGAAACTACTATGAAAACTACTAGTCCCACTACTAGATAAAATTAATACATAAAACATCATAAAAAATTATCTACATAGATGCAAACAACAACAAAAATCCATACATACATCCACACATAGCACCCATGCATACAACATCATAAAAAATTATCTACATAGCATCCATACAAACAACAAAAACTAATAGATGTAAACAACAAAAAATACATACATACATCCACATATAGCATCCATGCATGCATACAACATCATAAAAACATTACATAGCATACATCCATCTATCAATCCACACATCTAGTCATCCATCTATCTATGCATCCATCAATTCATCTATTTATGCATCTATGTATGCATCCAAATACTCATCCTTCTATACATACATCCACACATGGAGACGGGGGGGGGGGGGGGGGGTGGGTGGGGTGGGGAGCTCACCAGAGGGAGGAGCTCGGGGGGGGGGGGGGGGGGGCTGGCCAGTCGGGGGGGCGGCCATGGAGTGCGGGGGTGGGGGGCGCCAGTCGATGAGTGGGAAGCAGAGGAGGGGAGAGAGGCGCAATTACCGAGAGGGGCGCTCGGAAAATGTCAGCAACTAGATCTAGGTTTTCCACTTTTGCCGAGAGCAACTCTCCAAAATGACATTAGTGTCAAGCGCTACTCTCGGTAATATGATTAATTAGCATAACTTGTGCAAGGCCTAGGCATGTCGCAAGGACATCACAAAGGATTTCCCATGCCGCTATCAGGCATGATTTCATGTGTTGCCTTGCTGATCTGCAAATTCCGACGATGAAACCCTTGCTGCAAGGACTACACTTGGAATTGCCGGAAGAGCTGCTGGCGCCCATTTTTTGGGCAAGCCTTCACAGCGGCCGGCGATGGTGAGGCGTGGGCGGTGGAGAGTGGGTTGGGTCTAGGTTTTGGGGTTGCCCCGGCATCGCCCCTCAGAGCAACACTGGAGCGAGAGGTTCGGTAGCAGACCACATTGCCAGGTTCGAAAATAGAGGTTAGAGAGGTCATCTTTTAGAAGGAGAATAACAAAGTACGAAGACACGATGGCTACCCAGCTGATTTTTACCAAAATGCTAGGACATTATTAAGTACGATACAATAGCATTATCCATCGAGTTTTAGCACGGGATATTGCCCTTGTTCCAGTTACATTATGGAATCATAATGTTGTTACCCAAAAAAGATGTTAAACTAAAACAATATTGACCAAATTACCCATTGAATATCAGTTGCTCATCATGCTATTCGACCAGCCTAGACGGCCTTCATTCCATGAAGACATATCCTCGAAGGGCATCTTGTCCTGCGTGAAACATTCCATGAGATCTATCTGAAGTAGTTGGATTTGGTTATCTTCAAAGTGGATTTTGAGAAGGCATATGACACGATGTGAGGACACGGAAATAATTTTTGGACCCTCATGTGTATAATTTGTCAATCTAGGATTAACTTTAACACAACACAATGAAATTGTATCATTGCAGAAGATTTAAAACAAGTATAAGCCTAATAACTCTTGCCACAAGGCATACATAGTGAAATGTCTCATGACATTTATTACATCAGAAACGCAGCGGAAAATAAAGTGTGCATCGACTCCATCTCAGCCACAGACAGTTGATGTAGTCCATGTGACCTCACTCCTCAGGATCATCATAATAGTAGTAGTCAGCACATTCGTCTTCATAGATCTCTGGTGTTCAACAAAAGTATTGCCATGAGTACATTGCGTACTCAACATGCCTCTCTCGGAGAAGGACCTATTAGCTACATGTGGCTTCAACGGAAGGTTGTATGGATCATTTGCATAAAAACTAATTTTATTCGACAAATATACCAGTTGGATAAAAGCAGTTTTAGATGAAAACATGCTTTATCTCCAGAATAACTTTCATCAAAGTGAGGATTCTCGATCAACTCACACTCCTCATAGGTTCGAAGAATAGGGCAAAGAGGGAATAAGCAAGACAAGTCTTGTATTGCCAAGAAAGATTCATGTATCATCCATGATCGTGGACATGGCTATTCAAATAGTTTTACACCAGGTTAATTCCGTGTAACATCCAGATTTTTTTTGGGAATTAAGTTTTTTAAAAGAAGCTAAGGATGTTGTAATACAATCTTATATTTTGTGTTTTATTTGGAGTTGGCTAAATTAATACCAATGAGTATATAATTAATTTAGCATATGACAGGAGGAAAATAATTTCCATAATACTGTGAGTCGATTTTGTCATTCCTAGTATTTTAATTAAGTTTACATTTCCATCTTAATATTTGGATTTTTCGGAATTTTTCCAAAGTCGTTTTGTGTTTCTTCTGCTCTTAATTTTTATGCAGTAAATAAATTCGAAAATCAATATCATTATGTTGATTTTCCTTACCTTGCTTTCTAGTCTATCATGCACGTATGTGCCAAAGCGTCTCTCTCTTATCTTGTTTTTTTTCTTCCCTTTCCATTCTGTATCATCCACAAGGCCCAAGGCCCAGTGTGGTGCATCATCGACATGGCCCATTGAGCTGGCCCGAGCTAGCTAAACGTTCCACCGCCCGCCCGCAAGCACGCGCGCGCATGCACAGGTTACAGAGAAGAAAACGACTATGGCCTCCTCCCTTATTTCTTCCATATTCCATCAATTCCTTCACCGTTCATTGTGTCTTCAACATGAATTCATTAAGACTGTTTTCTACACACATAATGGCCTTAATTTAACGCAGGGAACTGGCAAACTTATTGACCCAACAGTGGCATTCGTCCCTTGACCTCTCTCTCCCGGCCATCAATCCCTGAACCGTTTGCGTTACTAGATGCGTGAATACCTCCTCAATTCCTTTCGCATCAACACCAATCCTCCCCGCAACAGAGCCCCATCTTCCCAGTTTTCTGCCTACCGTCGCCGTAGGTGAGCTCTCTGGCCAAATTCCATCCACCAACCGAGTCTTCTCACCATAGCCTACCTTCTAGACATCCTTTCCGACAGTTTATCTTCGTTGGCCGTGCACATAATGGCGCCATGCCGCCGACACCATTCGGGACCGACGCCGCCGTCACCCGTGGACCGTCTGTCGAGTCCATTCGTGTCACGGTGTTCTCTCATCAAGAGGAGCATCACGCACCACCTCTTCAGCACCTAAGATCGTCGACAACGACACCTACCGGAGTTCATCCGCCACAACAACAATATTTTTTTATCTCCGACGAGTGTGCGGTGAACCAAATCAAACCTAGACCCTAGGGAGATTTTAATGATGCTAGGAACGAGTTGTTAGTTTAGTTTGCGTAGGATTTGGTTGTGTTATGTTTTCACTTAGCAAATGTATACATGATATTTGTGCAATGTAAACCTTGCAAAAATATATACAATTTAATTTGTCCATGTCCATAGCATGCTTAGGAGTATGTTCTAATTATGATTCTAGGATTATTTTAGAATTCCGTAGAATTAGTTCTGCATCTATTAAAATAGTGATACATGATAATTCGGTTTGGTATTTTTTTATTGTTTATAGACGCACTATATGCATGCGTACATATGTTAACCTATCATGCGTAGAATTTTTGTTTTGTGTAATCTAAGCTTAGTTTAATTTCTGGATCATATTTGTTGTTTCATTATTTAGCTTGGCTGACTTATACGTTCCTGTTGTCAAATCGTAGAGTTGATATTTTAACCATTATAAATATTTAGATGGTGTATAAATATTTATTTATTTTTGGTTAAATATTCTGTTTTCATGCCATGATGAGGCATGTCGTTTAAATGCATACCATAGTCTATTATTTTGTGTTCATGTCCTGTCATCCGTTATTTGTTTAATTTTCTTTTAGTTAGCCCAAATTAAATATAATGGGCACTATCAGAGTTTAGATAGCTAAGACGATTTAGAATGTTAGTTGTGGTTGCCAAGTTTTGCTTACTCCCGATAAAGTTAAACCCAACCAATCCATTCAATCCCCTCTACTCATCTTCAGTCATGCTACCTCATTTGAAATCTCCATAATCATCATATCTTTATACTCATCCTTCCTATGTTGTTATTTCGTTTTGGATGTTATTTGGATTTTACTGCTTGTGTATTTATTATTGCTTCGTCATTACTACAAGTATGAGGTGACGGTACGGGAGAGGTGCACTACAAGGAAGACGGGAACGGGGGACTCGACAATGAAGGCATGCCTTCTTCTTTGATCATGCTTATCCTATGTTTTACAAAACTACATTGTGTTTTACAGTTATATAGGCATGCTATTTTATCTCGTAAGTAGCATGTTGATTAACACATTACCTCGATCCGTTTGTTCCCTATTTACTAGACACATGAGTAGAAGTATATAGTATTCTAACAAAGTACAAATGTTTAGACATGCTTATCACCCTATAGGTACTTTGTTGAATGACCTCTGAGTCATTGACATTTGAAACTTATCACTGAGCTAGGCCAGTTGGCCATTTGACTTTCTCTATCCTCTTCTACTCTCGCTGAAACTTACCATCTAAATACTGAAGCGGGTGATGGCTAAATCAAGGATTGAAGAAGCGATCGACATCTTCAAATCCAGGACTTATTAGGCCTCATGCGGCACAGACGACTTATTGCCCCCTTCAACTCATGAAGGAAAGCCAATCTCTCATTCAATCCTTGATTCAGCTATCGCCCGGTCCATTATTTAGATGCTAAATTTTACCTAGAGTAGAAGAGGATAGAGAAATTCAAATGGCCAACCGACCTAGCTAAGCAATAAGTTTGAAATGTCAATGACTCAGAGGCCATTCAATAAAGCACCTATAGGGTGATAAGCATGCCTAAACATTTTTACTCTACTGAAATACTATATACTTCTACTCAGGTGTCAATTAAATAGGTGACAAACAGATTAAGGTCATGTGTCAATCGACACGCTAGTTACGAGATAAAATAGTATGCATATAAAACTGTAAAACACAATGTAGTTTTGTAAAACATAGGATAAGCATGATCAAAGAAGAAGGCATGCCTTCGTTGTTGAGTCCCCTGTTTCCGTCTTCCTAATAGTGCTCCTCTCCCGTACCGTCACGCCTACTCATATTAATGACGAAGCAATAATAAATACACAAGCAATAAATCCAAATAACATCCAACATGAAATAACAATATAGGAAGAATGGGTAGCAAGATATGTATGGATATGGAGATTTAAAAGGAGGTAGCACGACTGAAGATGAGTAGAGGGGATTGAGCGGATTGGTTGGGTTTAGGTTTATTGGGGAGTAAGCAAAACTTGGTCACCACGACTAACGTTCTAAATTGTGTCAACTATCTAAACTCTAATAGTGCACATTATATTTACTTTGGTCGAACTAAAAGAAAATTAAGCAAATAACAAATGAAGGGACATGAACACAAAATAATAGACTACGATATGCATTTAAACAGCATGTCTCATCTTGGCATGAAAGCGTAATATTTAACCACAAATAAACATTTAGAAAACATCTAAATATTTATAATGGTTAAAACATCAACTCTTGCATTGGATAACAAGCAACGTATAAGTCAACCAACCTAACTTAAATCATAAATAAACTAGATAAGATACAAAACATCGTACGACGCATGATGCTAAGATAGTACCAAAACATTATATGCTCAATTCATTTGGCAACTAAAGAAAATAATCTAAATACACATGAAACAAAAGATTAACAATAGCCTAGACATGCCATGATCAAAACATATAACAAAAATAATAGAGATTAACAACATTCATATGTTATGCATCGCAACGTAAACTAGACTCAGTTAAAATAATGAAACAACAAATATGATATACATCTACAAATTAAACTAAGATTAGATTAAACAAGAAATTTATACACATGACAATACTAGTTCAAAATATGTGCGCATGCATAATCACAAACCGGGACTATAGGTCACAAATGAACCAGGACTAATGCATAGTCGTTCGAACCGGGACTAATGGTCACATTAGTGCCGATTCATTTACAAACTAGGACTAATGAGTTGAACATTAGGTCGTTTTTCTATTAGTGATAGTGCCTCTATGAACAATACAAAAAAGTACCAAGCCGAATTATCATGCATCACTATTTTAATAGATGCAAAACTAAATTTACCGAATTCTAATAAAATAATGAATCATACTTCTAAGCATGCTATGGACATGGACAAATTAAAATCTAAACAATTTTGCATGATTTACATTGCACAAATATCATGTATACACTTGCTAAGTGAAAATATAACACAATCAAATCCTAATCAAACTAAACAAATAACCAACAACTCGCTCCTAGCATCATAAAAATCTCCCTATGGTTTAGGTTTGGTTTTGGATCACCGCACAAACGTTGATCTTGTGGTGGATGAACTCCGGTGCGTGTTGTTGTCGTCGATCTCCAGTAATGAAAAGGTGGTCCGTGATGCTCCCGGTGATGAGAGAACACCATGACACGAATGGACCAACGGACGGTCCACGGGTGACGGCGTTGTCGGTCCTGAATGGTGGCAGCGGCATGGCGCCATTGTGCGCGTGGCCAACGATGAAAAATGGCTGGAAAAGGATGTCTAGAAGGTAGGCTATGGTGAGAGGACTCGGTTGGTGGAAGGAATCTAGCCGAAGAGCTCACCTGCAACGACGGTAGGCAAAAAACTGCGAAGATGAGGCTCTGTTGCAGGGAGGATTGGGGTTGATGCGAATGGAATTGAGGAATGAGACGAGAGGGCTTTTGTAGAGGAGGTACTGGCACAACTAGTGACACAAACGGTTCAGGGATTAATGGCCGGCAGAGAGAGATCGAGGGACGAATGCCACTGTTGGGTTAATAAGTTCGTCAGTTCCTTGCGTATATTAAGACCAGTATGTGTGGAGAAATTAGTCCAAATGGATTCGTCGTTGGAGGGGCTATAACTCTCGTGTTGATGACACAATGAATGAAGGAATTGATAGGATATAGAAGAAAGAAGGGCGGTGGCCATGGACGTTTTCTTCTATGTAACATGTACGTGCATGTGGGTGCTTGCGTGCGGGAGGAGGAAGACCCCTTCGCTAGCTCGGGCCAGCTGGCTGGGCCATGTCACTGCTGCACCATACTGGGCCTTGGACCTTGTGGCTGATCATCAGAATGGAAAGGAAGAAAGAAAAGAAATTAAGATTAGATTGACACACTTTGGCACATTACGTGCATGATAGACTAGAAAGCAAGGTAAGGGCATCTCCAACGGCAACCCGCAAATTTCTTCCAGCATCTGTCCGCGGACACGGATGCGGGAGGCTGTCATCCAATGCTATATGTATATATCCATCAGTAAAGGGCAATTTTGAATTTAATTTTTCTCTGATCTACACAGCGCACCGGATCACACCAGTGCTAGATCGCATGCCCGATCACAACAAAACAGAGGCAAGTATACTTAGTTTTTACATGTCCAGATCCAAAAGACCATCAGTCCGTGCAAATTTCTACCCTGCCGGACCGACAATCCCAGCCATTTGCTCACCTATCAAGGTGTCGCCGCCGCCGTGTAGGCAGCCTCCGCGTCCTCTTTGTCCGTTGCCGCCAACTGATCTTTCTACCGCTGCAGAATCCGGTACCGCTGGTTTTGCACGATCATTCTTGCATCAACATCCAAAGCATCCAAATTCAATGTCATCATCTTGGCGCCCTCCGCATTGGCGGTGATCTTCAACTTCTGTTCCTCGAGCGCGACCTTCCTCCGTTCGATTGCAGTTCCCCTCTCTTCGAGCTTTAACTTCTTGTCAGTCGCCTCCATCAACAATTTGAACCTCTCCGTCTTTTTCTGCTCCTTGATGTCCATGTGCATCACGCATTCCTCCTCCTTTGCCAGGATGTCTTTGAACCTTTCCGTCAACTTGGCCGCTGCACCTTCTTGCTTCGACCTCTCCTGCCCCACCTCTTCCCCTGTAAATTTCTTCTAATCTTCTTCGACGGTTCTTGGGTTGGGTCGGTAGGGTCATTGGCTTCTACCTCATTGGCTTGGGCGGCGGTATTGGCTGTGAAAAGGTTACACTTCGGTTACCCATTCAACTTCAACCAACAATGCATGACGGTGAAGAACTTCTTCTCTAACTTCTTGTACACCACACAAGCACGAGTAGGCTACAAAGTGAAACATTGTCGACAATGCATATCCGGCTAGTGAGCAACAAAACAATGTATCTCCTGCTAGTGAGAAACAAAACTAAGCATATCCAGCTGATGATCAACTTACTTGCTCGGTGATTTGTGCACCACAGGGCCACCAGCGATGAGATCTTTAAGCGCCCGCAATACTTGGACACGGCCTCTTGGATGGTGTACCATTGATAGTTGAGAGAGTTCCATTCACGGTTGCGGATGGCCGCATCTGAGTAGGGCGCGAAATGCTTGTGTTCATGGAACCATATGTGAATGTTCCTACAAAAGGTTGTGCCTTTTTGCTTCATGCCATGGATCGGATCCATGCTAGTGGCCAACCATGCATCGCATAACAACTCGTCCTGCAGCATGTTGAAGCTTTCTCCTCTACCCTTCTTATTCGGATCATCGTCCTTGCCATCCTCCTCCTTATCCTCCTCCGGATCCTATTGTCCGTCAGCCCAATGCTATTGTTGTTGTGTGCCATCGCCGATCTGGGTGTAGTACTGTTGCGTGGCCGTCTAGGGGTAGGACTACTGCGTGGCCATCTAGGTGTATGGCTGCTGCTGCTGGTAGTTGACGTACTGGGAGAGATCCGAGTCTTCCACTTGCCCATCCTCATGGCCTCCGCCTCCTCCGTCGAGGATGATGTCGAGCATCTCCCTCTCCAGGTTGTCGTATGCCGCCTCCCCCGCTCTAGGCATTACAGAGAACAACGTGTGGGCACACATTTGGTCCGCGCCCGCCGTCCGCGCCCGGACGAGCTTCAGCGATGAGTACTCCGAAAAGAGTGGTGTCGCGTTAACATCGACGATGTAAGGCACCATACCGGTGGGGGTTCCGAGCTGCTTGACAGCATAGTAGTACGGATCATTGTAATGCTCCGACCACAGCACCTTCTGCACTGAGGGCGCGCCCGTTTGGCGGTGTCTGCCACGACGGCCACGAACGCCTCGTCCACCACGAGCTCCATGCCCAACGTCACCACTGGGCCCATTGGACGCCAACCGCTTCTTGGGCTTCTCCTCCTTTGCGGACTTTGCTTTAACGCGACAAGTTTGTTGTGTACCCGAGCTGATCTTGCGGGTGAGTGTGATGCTCGGATCCTCCGGCACCTTCGCTGGCTCCATCTCCGACAGGTTCTCCGACGGTTCCATGGGTCGGTTACAAAAGGAAAGAGATGGTGGGAGATAAGAGCGGGGGTTTGGCGGAGAGTGCCAGGGGATGGAAGAGTGGAGTGGGGGATTTTGGGCGGAAACAATTGGGGATGCTACAAAAGCGCGGGCTGCGTCTTCCTTTTGGGTGGGTCGTGGGGGGCAGAGAGCGACGTTTCACGTGTCCGAGCTCCCGCAAAGCCCCCCCCCCCCCCCCCCCCACGTTTGTCTCTGGTTTGCGGGAGAAAACGTATCTAGACAGGCATGCAGACTGATACATGCCCGTGTTGGCTTCCGCTGTCCGGATAGCGTGGTCCGGACAGATGCAGACGGTTTGCGAGTCGCCGTTAGAGATGCCCTAAGGAACGTGTTGGTCAAGAGACTAATTAGAGGAGAAAGAAAAATCAATATAATGATATTGATTTTGGAATTTGTTTACTACATACAAAAATAACAGTATAAGAAACACCAAATGACTTTGGGAAAAAAATCCAAAAGGTTAGATGGACATGTAAACTTAATTAAAATACAAGGAATGACAAGATCGACTGAGGATATTACGGAATTATTTTCCTCCTGTCATGCACTAAATTAATTTTAGACTCATAGGTATTAATTTAGGCAACTCCAACTAAAATACATAATATAATATTATGTTCAACATAGTTAGCTTCCTAAAAAATTTGAACTCCCCCCAAAATCAGGATGTCACACAAGGTAAGTAGCCCTTCCTTCAGCAGTCCTTGCATATGAACGGCTTTCCTCCAAGATGGTATAATTGGGTGGCCCATTTAATCGAAGGTGGGAGCATCGGGGTTTGATTTAGACACGGCAATATGATGTCTCTAATTATTTTCAACGCCGTTGCTGACATGTTGGCTATCCTCGTAGCAAGAGCTAACGAGGATCGACATGTCAGTGGCCTCTCTTACCCCGTCTAGTTGGTGGTGGAGTCTCCATTTTGCATTATGCACATGGTAACATCATATTTATGGAAGATGACATTGAGAAGGCCATAAATATGAAGCTCATCTTCTGTCTTTTTGAGCAGTTACCTTGTTTTGACATAATTTTCATAAAGTGGGTTGTTTTTTGGGAAGGCTAAAGAAGCCGAAGGCCAATATAAACATTGGAATGTGATAGGGTCTCTGTAGTTTAGGTATTTGGTTATGCCCATCCACCATAGGCGACTCCTTAATACATAACGGAAGTAGGGCGAGGATCATTTCAAAAGAAACGTGGGAAGGAAAACATTTGTCCTCTGGGGATCGGCCAATCCTTATCAAGGCAGTGCTCACTAGCCTACCTATGTTTATGCATTCATTTTTGGAGGTACCAAAATGGGTACCAAAAAGAATGGATTATTATAGGTCTATATTCTTCCGGTAATCTAATGAGCAGAAAAAGGAGGTCGGTCAACTAAGTGGGGTATTATGTGCGGACCAACAAACCAAGTATATTTGCTTTCTCTCAGTTAAGAATATTTGCTTTCTCAATAAGTAACTGTTTAAGCTTCTCAATGAGGACGGCGTGTGGCAGGAACTCCTTTCGAAACAAATACCTCTATTCTAAACCATTGTCACAAGCAGGGCCGGCCCACAGATATACGGGGCCCGGGGGAAAACAGCAAGAAGAGGACCTTGTTTACTCAAAAGCTCACATATTTTCTATTTCAAAATGCAAAGTAAATATCCAGTATATAGGATAACCTGATGATCTTAATCTGGACTCTAAAACTGATAGCACAATTTTTTTATCAATCAAGTAACTAAAATATTTATTACAGGACCCTTCTCAACTAAAATATCCCTAGCCTTATCATCCAGATTGTTCCAGTGTTGCATATCAAAAATATCAATAGTGAATGATTGAGAAAGGGGGATTATTCAGTTCATGGCGTTGTATTCTCGTTCGTGTTGACTGCAACCTGTGCCTCCGCTGATCTTGCCACTTACATACAAATCAATCCATGTCCAGGTGCTTTTGCTCCCTGTATTAATCATTTTATGCTGCTTGTTCTTGTTTAGTGACAAGACATGTCCTCTAGAAAGTATTTATCCAGTAGTGACAAAAGGAAGAGAAAAAAGCAGACCCTTAAAAGGATCGATTGACACTTTTTCAGAATTAGTAGTTCTTCTAGAGATCCCCTGGAATTGGTCATAGTAAGTTTTGAAGAGCAACCAACTGAGAATTAAAATGCTGATGGCCATGATATGAATGAGGGTGATAATAATTCTGGTGAGCATGAAAACGTAGCACATTCACCAAATTCCAAATCACCGAGTGTGGATGAACAATAATCATTCACTATTGATATTTTTGATATGCGACACTAGAACAATCTGGATGATAAGGCTAGGGATATTTTAGTTGAGAAGGGTCCTGTAATAAATATTGTAGTTACTTGATTGATAAATAAATTGTGCTATCAGTTTTAGGGTCCAGATTAAGATCATCAGGCTATCCTCTATACTGGATATTTACTTTGCATTTTGAAATAGAAAATATGTGAGGTTTTGAGTAAACAAGGGCCCCTTCTTGCTGTTTTTCCCCTGGGGCCCCGTATATCTATGGGCCGGCCCTGTGGATGGGGAGACTCCTCACTTAGCCAGCAATGTCCTACACCTTATCATATTTTTAGGAGGAAGCATATGTTGGTATCAAAAGTGTTGACCGGAAATCCACTGAAAATCTCTTTTTGTAGGGCGTTGATTGGGTATAAGTGGACGTATTGGTGAACTTGTCGAGAAGTTGCAGTCCACCTAACTTAGGACCAAGATGTTTTTTAGTTAAATCCATATATGCTAATTTAATCAATGATGGTAATAATTTTCGTAAGAAGTTTATTTGAAAAAAAAAGTACCACTAAAGATATAATTGCTAAAACTTAGGTGGAGGGGATGAAACGATCCATCACATGTTCCCCTCGTGTCTGTTTACACACGTAGTTTGGCAAGTGGTGTTCACAGCTTTTAGTCTTTCACCCCCGACTAATATCGCGAATATGTTTGAAAACTGGTTAGAGGGTGTTAATAAACAGCTAAAAGCTCAAACCTGGTTGGAGTTTGTGCTTTATTATGGGCTATTTGAAGGTATCACAATAACATTCTTTTAACAATTGTTTTAACAAAAAAACATTGTTTTAACAATCAAAGAGCTTCTAAATTCATTTACTCGGCTAAGCACTTGATTCATACCTGGTCCTTGCTTCAAACTGTGGAGGCACAAGCTACACTAGACTCTGGGTGCAGCCATTTGGAAGTAGTCGATCGGACTTTGTTCAACCATGGGCTGCATAGTCGTACGATAACCACACACACAAAATGAAATGCAATGCAGCAACCAACAAAGAAAAAAATGCAATGTAGCAACTAGCAAAGTAAAAAAAAAACCTCACAGAAAGGGGAAGGAAAGGAAAAACGGGAAAATATTTCATTGTGCTACTACTAGAAGATGGTTACCTGCTCAATCAAATATCATCAAAGCACTTCTAATGGGACAAATGAAGTTTAATTTTGTGCAAAATTTCAGCTCCACCGTGTGCACCACCAACACCCAAGTCTACAAGAATAAGAAGTCAAAGAACAAATGACATTCCAATGAACCGTCAATAGATGTGAGCGGGCGCTAAGGGAATATTTACATAAACTCACTGGAGAAAAGAAGTTCCACTTTGATGATACATTAGGAAAAGAAAAACCAAACAACATTTACTACTAAATAAAATAACATTATATACTCACTAATAATATCATAAAATGGAGAACATACATACTCAACTATTAGCTGATGGGAAGGGAGGGGTGTCTAAAACTACTCTTAAGCTCGTTCCATGGTATATCAGAGGAATGAAATTTAGATTATATCTTTAAATAAATTTAGCATGAGTTCTCCTGCACAAATGAACTTGCCACTTGCATCACGGCTCTTCTAAACTTCATGAGAAAAACACTATATTGTAAACGTGAAACCAATTCATTGTTATGGATTCAATAACAATAATAGCAATATCGGCAAAGATAATAATATCGAATAAAAGAAGTATAACTAGGTTTAAGCTTCACAATGTGACAATTGAGCTACCTATTTGACACTTGAGTTGGCTCAAGCTATTTGATTGAGGAAGGCCACTAGCCACACCCCTCAGGAACGGCAATCCGGTGGTGGTAGCCGGTGAAGGGTCCCAAACCAGGACCTGGTTCCGCAATGGAAAGGAGCCGGGCCATGGCGACATCGGAGGACACTGAAACCGTGGGTGTCAGGAAAAGTTAGTCTGCCCTAGCCCTGTATAGCAGATGCTGGTATGGCATGGCATCGTCGAGCTGCAAGGAGAAACGCTCGACGGGGACATGATTGGGGGGCTCAGCGTAGGCATGTGTGAGAACCCTAGGAGGCCGTCACTGAAGCAACCGAGGAGGGGAGGTTTGCGTCGGTCGTGGAGGCGGAAGCGGCGGAGGAAGCCGTCGTAGGAGACGAGGCAGCGCCAGCGGCTGCAGACGAGGGATGAGAGGGCTGCGGGGAGGCGGAGGCGGACCTCGGTGAGCAGGTTGTCGCCGTCGAGCAGGCCGTCGGCGTCGATCGGCCCTGGCGCCACCGATCGGCGAAGGCGGCGGTTGCGGCGGCCATTGGTCATCTTTATAGACAGAAAATGAGAGAAAGCCCACGACACTATGGGCAGTGAAAGCCCACCACGCACAACTTCTTTTTTAGTAGAACCCACCACGCACAACCGTGCATAGGCTTGTCTAAAAAAAACGTGCATAGGCAGATAATTCATCTTATAATCTAAAAAAAGGCTTAGACTATTTTTTTTCAGGGGAGACTATTTTTTTTCTAAAAAAAGTCTTACCTCAAAAAGGAAATCAAAAAAAGGCAGAAAATCATATTTGTATCGTTGCTCTAAAAATTTAGATGACTAAGGTTTTCATTTCACTATTTTTTTAAAAAGTTTCATAGTTTTTCCATTCACTAAAAATCTCTGTGTTGAACCGATGGTACGAGAAGATTCACTCAATTTTTCTCTAAAAAAAAAAGTTAAAAGGTCCATTTGTTCTTCTTCTAAAATGAAGCAAAACACAATGTTCTCCGGTGCACTGAAGCACACAGGCATACATCGTCCCTATGTTTAAATTCCATCTCATAAAAGATTTTTAATTCTTATGTTAGCCAATTCCCTGAAGCCTTCACCATATCCAACAGAAAAGAAGAAAACTGTCCCAGAAGCAGCATTGCTACTGAATATGTGCCAAATAGTAAGACTCCTAAAAGCGTCCTGGGAGTTTCGAAACACACAAGCAGAGTTTTTGTGGGGCATGAGCAAACAATGCTGACAAGGATATGCGCACACACAAAATACATGCAAGGCAAGCAAATGAGCTGCAAGATTCAGAGTGTGACATGGCCAACACTTTGGCATTAACCGAAGAAGTCAAATTTCTCTTCACCCCTGACAGCAAAACCACATAATGTGTATAGAAATCACATAATAGACGGAAGTTCACTGCTTAAGAGATTATTAATTCCAAGTTACAATTGTTAATCCCTACAGGTGCACATCACATTTGACCAGGGCATGATGTATAGAAGGTAAATTTCCTTATGATGTGCACATCACAGGCCCCATGCACACCATACAGAATTGAAGAACATACAGCAAATAACCCTTGATACCTGCACAGCAACCAATGTTATCAGGTAAACCAAATTGTAATACTCATTCATGCAAAAGCTATTGAGTTTATCGCACAGTTTTTGTCTGATTCAGACAGTAGGCATTAGCTTCAACAATGTGGAAATTGGGCCAAAAGCTCAAATTTGAATCAACTCAGCAATATTAGACAGAGGCAACAGTACAAAAAGAGGGAACAGCAACAGGAAGACGGTTAATTTGTAGAGGCACACCCACCTTCAATATCTATTGTCAGCATATCCTCAAGCTTTTGGCTACATCTGGCCTCAGTAGGGGCTAAAAGGTTAGTGGTTCAAATAACTCCATTGGAACATCAATATGAGGGCTCTGGTAGTAACAGAGCAGAAACTTCTGGTCTATCCAGCAGCGGAACTAGGCCAACGAGTCAGGGCAGACCAATAGTAGAACTGTTCATAAAATAATGCTTTAATTTTTTTTTAACTTTTCTGCTATGATATAAAGCTATTGGAAAAATCCCAGGGTGGCCTACGGCCCACGGCCACTGTTTCTAGCCCATAGGCATACTCTTTATAAATGTACGAGCTAGATAATAACAACAGCTCGAATTTAATAAAATCCATGCAGTAGAAGCCTCAAGTAAAGGATCATGCATCATTTTGTTAATTGATACTCCCTTCTGACCAAATAGATGACGCCCTTTTTTATACTCTCAGTGTCTCGGAAATAAACTTTGGCAACTACCCGTGTAGAGACTAGTCATGTCATTTTGATCATGCGTTCAGCACTAAAATCACTAACATCTATAATTACCAAACTTGAATAAATCAGACTGCACACAAACCACAACAACAGCCAACATGTACTCTGGATCAGACAAACTATATTGGAGGTTTTGAGAGTTAGACTGATAAACAGAGACATGTTGAGAAAATACTTAACCAGCACAATTGTACAATAACTGCAAGAGATCATTAGGTATGATAACGATCCTGCATGAGCAATAATGTGAAATGTTTTCCGTAAAAAAGCAGAAATGGCAAGCCCACAGTAATAAAGGAAGTTTGAAGCCAAGTGTTGAGTTGTTGTTAGTTATCAACTATTTGCATTGATGGAACAACAAATAAATCATCTCTCAAACTTGACAAACCCATAACCACAGGAAAAAAATTAACGCAATGTAGCAACCAGCAAAAGTAAAAGGAAAGGGACAATATTCCATTCTGCTACTACTAACAGATAGTACCTGCTCAATTATTACATCATGTTCGCATGCCTATCCGGACAAATCAGATTAAGTATTGCGCAAAAGTTTAGCTCCATAGTGTCCGCCACCAATGCCCCCGTCTACAAGAATAACATATCAAGGAACCAATGAGATTCCAACAAACATTGAAATAGGTACGACGGGGCATTAACTCGATATTTAGATAAACACATTGCTGTACTTTGAGAAAATAATTCAGGTCTGATGCAACATTAGAAATCGATAAACAAAACCACATCTACGATCAAACACAAATCATAGTCTAATAATACTATATAAGCACTCACATCAACAATGTACTCACTGATATCATAAAACAAAGAATATGCACACACAGACTATTAACAGATAGGAAAGGACAAGTTATCCAAAATTACACTTAAGCCGATCCATGCCATATTGGATAAAACAAAGTGTACTCATACTAATAAATGCTAGCAATAAAAGTTATCATTACTATTCATACTAAGATTGTTTTAAAATAAATCTAGCCTGAATTCTCTAGCAAATGGACTTGCCACTTGCAGGGACTCTTCTATAAGTGAAATGCTATTTTGTAAACCAAGTTGTCTTACACATTAAATATTAGTAGCAAGATCGACAGAGATAACAACATTGAGTGGATGAAATATAACAAGGTTTAAGCTTCAGGATGTGCCAATTGAACTTCTACTTGATATTTCAGTTGGTGCAAGAAAGTTTTTCATATAATCAGCTTCAATTTCAAGACATTGTCTATCACCACTTGAGAAGCTATGCAATAATACTACTATTATGAAATTCTTCATTATGTCAATAGGCGGGCAACAATAAAAAATTAGACCGTTACTATACATAGAATAAAGTGATGGCCATCTCTGACCCAAAACACACAATTCAGTAAGGTATAAAAAATTAGACCGTTACTATGCAATAATCTAAGAATATCAAATACTGAGTAACTTTAGTTTCTTTATACCTGGAGTATAGACACCTTCGAATGGATAAAAGCGATACCAGGGGTTGGATTCGAAAACTTTCTTGAACTGCAACGATTCAAACTGAACCGTGAAGACGCCGACAGACGTCCACAGCAACATCACATTATTGTCCTCGGCGAACCCTACTATCAATGGCCACTTTCTCCCCATCTCTAAATCAAGGGGAAGTAGCTTGTCCAGATCAATACTTCTTCCCAGCACCCATGAAGAAACACCCTTGCAATCGGTCTTCCACTTCCACAGTTCGGCACAAAAGCCTCTCAGTAAGAGGAAACCAAGGCCACCACCCTCTGCCCGCATAACCCAAATATTACCAGTGCCCGTGCCATTAGTGTCTTCCACTGGCATGGGTATGCAAGATAGGCTCCGCCGATCCGAATCAAATTCAAGGATTCCTTGTGAATCCCAAGTAAGCAACCAATAAAAGGAACTCCCAACCATCACAGCAGGCATGCCCATGTAAACCTCTGTAGAAAAGCCAGAACCCTCAGACGGAAGCGGTGTCGAGATGAGATTTCCCCATACGCCGGTCACCGACGAGTAAACAGAGGCGACCCCTTGTGCTATGTCGCTGTTGCCTACCAAGACCACCTGGAAATGGCGGATGTCTCCGGGAGCACGAAACACGGCCGCGCCGATCGAGGCTGCTATCTCCATGTCGAACCCAGGGGGGATGTCCAGGTGGTGCTGGTCGCCGGTGAAGGGATCCCACACCAGAAGCTGCTTCTGCTTACCCACAGGGTTGTCGAAGATGAGTACGAGGCCATGGCGGCATCCGAGGGGCAGGAAGCGGTTGCCGGCGGGAATCGGGAAGGAGAAGTGGCCTTGCGAGATCCTATTGAGGGGATCCAGGGCAGGCTGGAAGTGGACGTACCGAAAATCCTTGACGAAACAGCCGAGGAGGGGAGGGTTGCGGCGGTGGTGCGCGCGGAAGCGGCAGGAGAAGCCGGGGTCGGAGGCGAGGCTGCGCCACAACTTGCAGACGGCGGAGGCGCGGGGAAGGGAGGAGGGCTGCGGGGGGAGGCGGAGGAGGATCTCGGGGAGCAGGTCGTCGTCGTCCAGCGGCGCCGCCGCCGCCGACGAGCGGGGGCGATGGTGGAGGCTGCGCATGTGGGATGCGTTGGGCTGAAACCAGTGCGAGCGTGGCAGGCCCAGATGAAGGAAGTTGTGAGCCCAAAACACACGACGAGAAGCGCAGGATGAGTGTAACTGTATGTAAAAGCGGATTCCCTACATGGTGTTCACCCTCAAAAAGAAAACTAAACTAAAAAAACATGGTGTTCAAACTTGTGAGTTCTAAAAAAAATAAAAATTACAAAATTTCTCAAAAGAAAAATCTATGGGTACGTATAATGTTCCCTATGTATCGGTAAATTTTATTAAACTAGTCAGGTACACGAGCATTGCACACATGAAATTTGGCAACTAAATTATAAATAAATACCACATTATAGCATGTAAGTTTTGAGTCATATATGCATGACGTAGATGTTCATTTAATTCTTATAGTTCATCTCATTCAAAATCAATTAGTTTTTATAAAAAAACTAGTCTATTTTAAGATTCATGAAATTATGTGTTGTAAAGCATAAAGTACAAACAAATAATGACAATTCATGTAGAAAATTTTTAGGCAATTATGATATGGAAGATTCTAGAACAAAGGAGAAGTGTTTGTGTTTTGAGGTTTGTGCATTATGCTTAAGTTCAACCATGGAGTCTTCTAGATGATATCCAACGGCCAGTAGTGCTCGGATCTGCCATCTCTGCACCGTCGAATTGACTTCCAACGACCATCTTTCAAAGTTATTCGCACATTAGATAGGGATATAGATAGTAATATGGAGTACATTGGTTTATACGTTACACAAAAAACAAGTTTTTGGCCAAATAGAAAAGGAAACCACATTTTGATATATGTATTTGTCTTTTGTGTGCACCAGATAAAATAAGATATAGCGAAACAATCTGTGGTTGGATGGTTAGAAGTACAGTGATATCTCCAACCCTAGACTTGCATTAATGCTCACATTATTCCTAAATTTATTTCAGGCTTCTAGCGATGTTCGTTCAGTGGGAGGAGACGTTCTCGTTGACTGCGAGGCGTCTGTCGTGGCTTCGTAAAATCTCAAGATGCTATGTTAGCCTAAGCATCTTCAATAGATGATGCAAATTTGGAGATGTAAAACTAGAAGATGAAAAAATTATATCACCAAAACGTGTATTTTACATCTCCAAAAAAGGGGCAAATCCCATAGATTTTGTAAATTGGTGATGTAAAAGTGCAACTCCATGGATGATCCAAATGGAGATGTAAAAACTGCCGACGGGCTGTGCGGCTGTAAAATAGCAATAAATTTTGGATTTCTACCAAGAAAAGTGCATCATATCAATCAAACTTTGAAATCCTACAAATAAAAGTTCATTGTCTCAAACAAAGTTCTTGGTCAACAAATTGAAATGCACATAGACATCAAACATATCACTCAAGTTTCATCCTCTTCGTTGTCACTAGCAACATTGTGTAGGGCGGTATGAACATCATCTACTTTGTCGACGTTTTCATGAGTTGAAGTCTTGTTGCTGCGAACTTCACCGAAAGCACCTTCATTGCCACCTCCCATGCCCACCGCCAAAGCCATTTCCCATGTCACCCATGTTTCCGCCAAAGCCACCTCCCATTCCGCTCATGTTGCCACGGAAGCCACCTCCCATGCAACTCATGTTGCTGCCGAAGCCACCTCCATTGCCGCCCATGTTGCCACGAAAGCCACCGTTCATGCCACTCATGTTGCCACGAAAGCCACCTCAGGCCTATATGAATTAGTTTCCGAGTGAGGAGTGGGGCACCTTCTCTCCTCACCGGGGCCATCTTCTTCAACTCCACCACCACTTTTGTTCTTCGAAGCATCAAAAACTTCTCTAGTTTTCCACTTCTCCTCATCCTTAAGCTCTTTGTAGCAACGATGGAAAGTGCTTTTCCTTTGTTCTTCCTCTTCTCTCTTTGTTGTTCCTCTCTCAAAATAATCCTTGCACGATCATTTTCTACAAGTAAACAAGCAAGATGTGATCATCATATTAGAGAACATCTCAATATTTGTGGAAAGTAGAGAAAGCACACAAAAGTAGCAAATTATTACCAAGTCACTATCACTACCACCGCTCGGGTTCATGTGCTTAATATTTGCCAAGCAACTGGCCCACTTTTGGCATTTGGCGTTGGTAGCGCCCCAATGTTGATGAATAGAGTCCCTTGATCGAAACTAGCGGCAAGTGTTGCGCTCATCGAAGTACTCATTGATGCGTTGCCAATACATGTTCGCGGCTTGATCGGCCCCAACATATGCATCAAGAGAGACTTTTTTTTCCATGCGATGCAAATCAACACATTTCGGCGTTGGTATAATTTGCGGTTCTTCCCTTCATAACAAAGCCCTCTTCATACATCAAGGGTGGGAACGACTTCACGTCCATATAATTTGCCTCCATTTTTCCTCCATCTCGATGGTGCTCTAACCGGCGAGTGTCGGGGAGCAGGTGGCTTGGTCTTCTTGCGGTCTTTAGATCTGGTGTGATTTGTGTCTAATGCTCTTGATACTCTTCTAGATGATGTTGGCACCGACTGCTTTAGTTGTGTTTGGTGTTTCGCATTAGGATGCGTGAATGGCGACAAGGAGCAACATTCCTCTTCTTGGACCGTGCTGGATGAAGGTGATGGTGTTGTGATCCAGTGGACATAAAAATAACACAGCCGGCGTATCACAAAGCCTCGATCTCGTTGCTTGCGGTGGTCCGGTTCATCGGCTCAAAAAATAATCTTGTATGTGAAGGCGCTGAAGGAAATATGCCCTAGAGGCAATAATAATGTTATTTTTTATTTCCTTATTTCATGATAAATTTTTATTATTCATGCTAGAATTGTATTAACCGGAAACTTGATACATGTGTGAATATATAGACAAACATAATGTCACTAGTATGCCTCTACTTGACTAGCTCGTTGAATCAAAGATGGTTGTGTTTCCTAGCCATAGACATGAGTTGTCATTTAATTAATGGGATCACATCATTAGGAGAATGATGTGATTGACTTGACCCATTCTGTTAGCTTAGCAGTTGATCGTTTAGTATGTTGCTATTGTTTTCTTCATGACTTATACATGTTCCTACAACTATGAGATTATGCAACTCCCGTTTACCGGAGGAACACTTTATGTGCTACCAAACGTCACAACGTAACTGGGTGATTATAAAGGAGCTCTACAGGTGTCTCCGAAGGTACATGTTGAGTTGGCGTATTTCGAGATTAGAATTTGTCACTCCGATTGTCGGAGAGGTATCTCTGGGCCCTCTCGGTAATGCACATCACTATAAGCCTTGCAAGCAATGTGACTAATGAGTTAGTTGCGGGATGATGCATTACATAACGAGTAAAGAGACTTGCCGGTAACGAGATTGAACTAGGTATTGAGACACCGACGATTGAATCTCGGGCAAGTAACATACCGATGACAAAGGGAACAACGTATGTTGTTATGTGGTTTGACCGGTAAAGATCTTCGTAGAATATGTGGGAGCCAATATGAGCATCCAGGTTCCGCTATTGGTTATTGACCGGAGACGTGTCTCGGTCATGTCTACATAGTTCTCGAACCCGTAGGGTCCGCACGCTTAAAGTTAGATGACAGTTATATTATGAGTTCATGTGTTTTGATGTACCGAAGATAGTTCTGAGTCCCGGATGTGATCACGGACATGAAGAGGAGTCTCGAAATGGTCGAGACATGAAGATTGATATATTGGACGACTATATTCGGACAACAGAATGATTCCGGGGGTTATCGGATATATACCGGAGTACCGGGGGGTTACCGGAACCCCCCGGGGGGTTAATGGGCCTCATGGGCCCAAAGTGGAGAAGAGGAGGGGTGGCCAGGGCAGGCCGCGTGCCCCCTCCCCCTCTAGTCCGAATAGGACAAAGAGGGGGGCGGCGCCCCCCTTTCCTTCCTCCCCTCTCTCCCTTCCTTCCCCCTCTCCTAGTTGGACAAGGAAAGGAGGGAGGGAGTAGGACTCCTCCTAGCGCACCCCTCCTGGCCGGCTGCCCCTCCCCCCTTGCTCCTTTATATACGGGGGCAGGGGGCACCTTAGACACAACAACAATTGATCCTTGAGATCTATTAGCCGTGTGCGGTGCCCCCCTCCACTATATTCCACCTCGATAATATCATAGCGGTGCTTAGGCGAAGCCCTGCGTCGGTAGAACATCATCATCATCACCACGCCGTCATGCTGACAGAACCCTCCCTCGACACTCGGCTGGATCGGAGTTCGAGGGACGTCATCAAGCTGAACGTGTGCAAGAACTCGGAGGTGTCGTGCTTTCGGTGCTTGATCGGTCGGACCGTGAAGACGTACGACTACATCAACCGCGTTGTGCTAACGCTTCGGCTTTCGGTCTATGAGGGTACGTGGACAACACTCTCCCCTCTCGTTGCTATGCATCACCATGATCTTGCGTGTGCGTAGAATTTTTTTTTGAAATTACTATGTTCTCCAACAGGCGCTCCCTCGGATCTAGATATGGTGGTTTTTTCCTTTTTCTTTAGTGTTGCCTTCACGATGCCGGAGGACGATGGTGGGCAAAGTTTCAGCGATGCACAAGGTTCTCCACTCGTGAACGATGCCGAAGAACGATGGTGGACAAAGATTCAGCGACGCACAAGGTTATCCACTTATGAAATTATAGTTTTACTAGTTGCAGGATCTTTGTTGCAAAAATGTAAGACACTTATTTTTTTAGAAAAGGAGGATGACCCCCGGCCTCTGCATCTGTAAGATGCATACGGCCACTTTATTGATTATTCTCGAGGACCTTACAAAGTATTACAACAATGTGCCTGAATCCACCATCTTGGCAACATATGCCGCTACTCCTATCCAAAATGATGAAGGCGTGCTAGCTGAGACACTACCCAAACCACTCACCTAAGCCTAACATCAAAAGCCGGAAGCCGAAACTCAATTGGAAGCCCTAGCCGAGACACATATCGGGTCTGGGGCACAATCCGGTCAGACACACTCGTGTGTCGTCGTCGTCATCTTCCACAGGTCCGTCTTCAGATCATATTGAGGCTTCTACCTTGTCTGGCCACTCTGCCATCGACGCCCCCATGACGCCAGACAGCTTCCTTCTCCTGCACGAGTCCATCTCCGCGCATCAGACGCCGAGTCTCCACAGCACCATTCCGCCGAGATCCGCCACCATCAATGTGTAAGATGAGGCACCGCTCCACCAAAGTCGCCGTCTTCTAGTCCCTCGAGTCCGTGTGCACCTCCAAGAATGACGCCCCCAGGGGGAAACGACACCAGAGAGCCGCCGTCATCCGATCTACTGATCTAGGGTTTCCCCCGAAGGTAGCAGAGAGTGGCCTTGAACATCTCCACGGCGATGCCTTCAAGAAGGAAACAACGCAGACAGCGTCGCCATCGCCGGCCTTGGCAATAGCCAATAGCAGGTTTTCACCCAGATCTGATCGAAGACCTCCATCTCTCGTGCACGGGTCGCCGCCGTCCTTGCTAGGATCTGGATGATCCCGCTTGCCAGATCTCAGCACAAAGAAGCCCCCCCACTGAGACCCTCTGGCCGAGAAGGGGAAGCCGAGGCCGTGCCCACAGGATCAGATCCACGATGGATCCAAGCCCGCGCCGCCGCCCCCGAGTCAGCCCCGCGTGCAGCCGCCACCGCCTGCCGAAGCTCGCCGCCGCGTGCCCCGCGTCCTGCCACCGCTCGCCGAGGCCTGCCGCCGCAGGACACCGCCACCTGTCGCCTAGATCCGCCGCTCGCGGAAGAAGGGGAGTCGGGAGAGGGAGTCCCCCCGCCGCCGCCGTCTGCCACGCGGGTTTCACCCAGCGGCGTCACTCGGCGGCGACGCGAGGAGGGGAGAAGGAGAGGGCAGCGGCGGTGCCTAGGGTTTGAGGCCCCCGAGTCACCCAGGACGGGGGCGACGCGAGGGACCTCCATGTAAGACACTTATGTATGTGTCATATGATGACCCCATATGTACTCTTTGTAAATTGTTTGTCTAATGAAATATATGTGATTACAAAAAAAAGAATATATGTGGTTATTTAAAAAAAAAGGTGCGTGGACGCGTAACAAGAATTCTTCCGGTACCTCACTTGTTGTGTTTGTGCCGCCACATACATCTTACTATTAAACACGCTGCCGTGTCCATTTCTGCTTTGAAAGCCCAGGTTACTAAATCGACGATCATTTCCAGGAAACGCATGACCTAAATTGTCGTCGTAGATCGTCTTGACTTGCCTTTTACTCCCGTTCACACTGCTCATGGATTTGCTTTTCCCCGCAAGTTCTCTTTCCGTTGTTCATGTCGCTGGGTAGCGACGCGGTGCACACGCAATTAAGGCTGCTTTCCGTGCCATGTGAATATTGCAATTTTAAGTCCATTGCATATGGTTAAAATTCCTTCTGCAAACAGAGATCGAAACCGTCGCCCTGCCATGATGTATGATAAAAGGGTGCATTGCACATACACCCTATGCGATGATGTATGCTAATCGTGTGCGATAGGGCTCAAGGACGAAGACATTTTAGGAAAAACAAATGTAAACTACTGCAACACCCTTTGTTACGGCGTGCGTAACTAACTACTAGCAGCGTTTGGCTCACACGCCGCTAGTACGGTGCCGCTGATAAGTCATTGCTAGCAGTGTGCAGGCCTGAAAGGGCTAGTTATCGACTAGAGGGGGGATGAATAGGCGATTTTTATGAAAGTCTTCAAAATATGGGAGTTTCGAAGATAAACACTATAATCACACTATTCGAATGCAGCGGAAGATAGACTACACTAGACAAGTCATAGTCAAGTATTCAATAGAGTGAAAGCTTGAAGACTAACAACGGCTAGGTAGTAAAGATCAGGATGGAAGATAGTAAGAAGTCAATCGGAACAGATAGTCATGCAGTGAAGTCAAACAGATAATGCAAGTAGGCAATGACTTCACAAAGACAAACTGTAAGTAAGAGTGATAAGAGATAGAACCAGTGGCTTCAAAAGGACAGGGATTTATTCGACCAGTTTCAGTTGCTGTGACAACTGTACGTCTGGTTAGGGAGGCTGAGATTCAACTCAGAAAACCGTGTCTTCACCTTATTCCCCTTGAGCTAAGGGCACCTAGTCCCCCCCCCCCCAATCACTCTGGAAGTCTTCAAGGTAGACTTCTGAACCTTCACAGACTTTGTTCACCGGCAATCCACAATGGCTCTTGGATGCTCAGAACGCGACGCCTAACCAGCTGAAGGATTCACACTCCTCAAGTGTAACAAGTCTTCAGATCACGCGGACAGAAAGACTTCAGTGATGCCAAACACTTTTTGGGCTCTGGGTGGTTTGGGCTTTGTCCTCGCAAGGATTCTCTCTCGAAAGCTTCGGCGATGGGTTGCTCTCAAACGACAAAAGCCATGTACTAAGTCTAAGCAGCCACCAATTTATGGTGTAGGGGTGGGCTATTTATGGCCACTAGGCAACCCGACCGGATATGTCCGAAATGACCCTGGGTCACTAAGGAACTGACACGTGTCGGAACGGTCAGATTTCAAACACACGCGGGAGCTTGACTTGGGCTACAAGTAAAGCTGACTTATCCGTTACAGGATAAGATTTGCTCTCATTGTCTTCGCTCGAAGACATAGGATTTGGTAGAGCATCACTTCAGTCACTCTGACTTTGTTCACTTGGACCCCACTTAACAGTGCGGTGGTTCCTATGACTCAACAAAGAAGAAAAAGGAAACAACGAAACAACTAAGTCTTTGCGCTCCATAGTCTCCAGTCAATGTCTTCTCATGTCATAGTCTTCAATGCGAATATCTTCACAGACCATCATTGTCTTCAATGTCTTCACACATTTTTAGGGGTCATCTCCGGTAGGTAAACCGAATCAAGGAGGGACTACTACCTGTGTTATCCTGCAACTCTCACAAACACATTAGTCCCTCAACCAGGTTTGTTGTCAATACTCCAAAACCAACTAGGGGTGGCACTAGATGCACTTACAATTTCCCCCTTTTTGGTGATTGATGACAAACTAGTTGAAGTTTTCAACGGGGATAAAAGTATGTGAAATTGTAGGGATTAAGATATTGTCTTCATAGATGGCAAAAAGGCTCCCCCTGAAGATGTGCACACAGATGTTTTGCGTTTGAATGCAAATGCACATGGCAGGTTGTACTTATGGAGATCCTCTTCACCGTATGAAGACAATACATTATGCATGAACAGGTATACAGTAATAATGACATGCACAATGAAAAATGGACGTCTGCGGAATGAGTTCATGCGGGATTTATCATCGCATATGCGGAATTTATCGTCGCATCACACAGAATAGCAGAAAAAGAAGCAGACGACCATCAAGTTTAAGTGTTACAACTCAAAGAACCAAAGGTAGCAAAATGAGAGTTGTAAGCACTAGGCAAAATAGCAACCACCCATCAGGATCCGCTTGAAGACTATCAACCTATGCTTCTCCCCCTTTTGTCAGTAAAGACCAAAAAGGTTTGAAGACAGAGGCTCTACTCATTCCCATGAGGAGTAGGTGAAGCAGCAGGGTCGTCGTTGAGGTTTGGTGGTGCAGAAGAACTCGGTGCAGTGTTGATATGCGCTGATGTCGGCGGTGTTGAAGTAGCATCATCGGCTTCATCAATAACTCTGGCGTTTACTGCAGCTGCGGACAAAGAGTACTCTGAATCTTCAAGAGACGGGGTTCGACTCCGGGCAGGAGTGGAGTCAAACTTGAATCTTTCGTTGAAGCCATCGTCTTGAAGATCAGCTTCAGCACTGAGCAGTGTCAATCCCTCCCAAGTCCTCCGACAGGTTTCGTGAGCGACAAAGGCGTTCTTGGTGGCAAGATTGCGAATGCGATTTATATCCACCAAGAGGCTTTGCATTTGCCGCTTCTGCCAGTCATGATGCTTATCTTGCTTCTGATGCAAAGCCACAAGAAGCTCACGTTCATTGAGCACACGGGAGCGTTTGTGAGTTCTTGGAGCAATGGTGCTTTCTGTGGCTTCAGTACGTGCACGGCGAGTGTTTCCGGCCAGTGGATAAACACGAGAAGCAACCTGAACACCTTCAACATTCTGGGAAAAGCTCTGACGATCTATATTGTGAAGATATAGGGCTTCCTTGGCAGGCTCTGGATAAATAGCTTCAATGGACATATCAACCTCTGGTAAAAATATGAGATGGTTACGAGCAGAGGGCTGATAGTCAATTACAAAGTGGAGCTTGATCAGACGCATGATCCAAGGAGCATAGAACTTTAGACCAAAAATGTCAGACCCAGATGCAGCAAACTGGCGAATGAAGAAATCTTGAGTATTGAAGCTTTTGCCATTCAGAATGTAGAAGACCAATGTCTTCATAGCACCTTCAAGCTTTGCTGAGGAGGAATGCCCCTTGATCGGCCATAGAGTTCGCCGAATGATAGGATAGATAGTGAGGGGTAGATACTCTAGGTCTTGAACAAGGAATTCCTTGGGATACTCAGCATCCAGGGGCAGTGGCTTCATCATACTGAGCATCTGGCTCATGTTGGGCTCAGGCTTCTGGAAGATACTCTCCAATGCGTCGCGGTGAAGCTGACAACCAGGTTCATATAGTTCGCCTGGAGTGGAGAGGCCGGTAAGCTCAGTGAGATCAAAGGCTTTGGCTTCATGATAAATGTTGCCCGTCATCCACTCAAGGACCCATGTCATTGTATCCCTGTTGTAGCCGTGAATGTGGAGAGTTGCATAGAATTGAAGGAGAAGCTCTTCATTCCAATGTTCCTTGTCAGTGACAAACTCCAGAAGACCAGCATCACGAAAGAAGTCTAGGGCTTCTTCAAGGCAGGGCAGACCAGCAATGGCTTCAGTGTCCAGACACATATGAGGAAATATGTGCTCCTAATTGTATAGAATGCAGGAGTAGTAGCTGCGCTGCTGGTAGCTCCAGAACCGATCTGATGAGATTCTTGGCTTGGAGTATGGGTTCTTGCCAGAATCAAAGATGGTGTTGTGTGCAATGAAGCCGTTGACATTGAATGAACCAGGTGCCGATGCAGTACCTGGGAACCTTGGCAGCCTTGGTTTTGGCTTCTGAACCTGAGGCCTGTGCTCCACATGATAGTCAAATTGAGGTCCGGGAGCAGGCGGAGGAATCAGAATTGGCCATCTGACAGGAACAAGCTCGCCTTGGTAGAATGCATGCTCAATTGTGTGGGGCCTTGGAGGCGGAATAGGAGCAGTGGCATTTGCAGAGGCTTCAGGCTGCACATTCGTTGCAGGTGCAGCATTGGCTTCATTCACATTGTCAACTTGAGGCGCCACATTGTCTTCACTCATGACAACGTCATTGGCTTCAGGTACGGTGTTGGTGGCCGCCTCAGTATTCTCAACCTCCACTTGAGGAGCTGGAGGGTCGGGCTCGGATACGTTCTCCTCGAGAACAACTTCTTAGTTGGTAGGGGGAGGAACAACATGCTCCTCTTGTCTTTTATCGGCTGATGCAGCCGGAATCTCTTCAGAAGCATTAGCTTCGGACACAAGAAACGTCACAGAAGGATTGTCTTCAGGAAACACTTGACGTGCCACTGAGCTGGATTGGTGTGAATCCTCTTCTGTGATGGTTGTCATGGAGACCGATGGCTTCTGGCCTTTGCGAAGCCGTTGGTACACGGGCGACGCTTTTGGGGATGGTGAGGTCTCCATGTAATTGTCGTCATTGACAATCGGACTGGGGCCTTGCGCTGGTGAAGGACGGGGTGTACTTGGTGAGTCCTGAACTGGGGTTGCTGGTTGAGGGCGATCAGCCCATGAGGCATTGATGTCTACTACACAACCTTCTTGTAGACGTTGTTGGGCCTGCAAGTGCACAGGTTTGTAGGACAGTAGCAAATTTCCCTCAAGTGGATGACCTAAGGTTTATCAATCCGTAGGAGGCATAGGATGAAGATGGTCTCTCTCAAGCAACCCTGCAACCAAATAACAAAGAGTCTCTTGTGTCCCCAACACACCCAATACAATGGTAAATTGTATAGGTGCACTAGTTCGGCGAAGAGATGGTGATACAAGTGCAAAATAGATAGTAGATATAGGTTTTTGTAATCTGAAAATGTAAAAACAGCAAGGTAACTAATGGTAAAAGTGAGCGTAAACGGTATTGCAATGATAAGAAACAAGGCCTAGGGTTTATACTTTCACTAGTGCAAGTTCTCTCAACAATAATAACATAGATAGATAATATAACAAGCCCTCAACATGCAACAAAGAGTCACTCCAAAGCCACTAATAGCGAAGAACAAACGCAGAGATTATGGTAGGGTACGAAACCACCTCAAAGTTATTCTTTCGGATCAATCTATAAAAGAGTTCGTACTAGAATAACACCTTAAGATACAAAGCAACCAAAACCCTAATGTCACCTAGATACTCCATTGTCACCTCAAGTATCCATGGGTATGATTATACGATATGCATCACACAATCTCAGATTCATCCAACCAACATAAAAGTACTTCAAAGAGTGCCCCAAAGTTTCTATCGGAGAGTCAAGAACGTGTGCCAACCCCTATGCATAGGTTCCCAATGTCATGAAACCCGCAAGTTGATCACGAAAACATACATCAAGTGGCACATGATATCCTATTGCCACCATAGATAATCACGGCAAGACATACATCAAGTGTTCTCATAAAAGACTCAATCCGATAAGATAACTTCAAAGGGGAAACTCAATTCATCACAAGAGAGTAGAGGGGGAGAAACATCATAAGGTCCAACTACAATAGCCAAGCTCGGGATACATCAAGATCGTGCCATAGATGGAACAAGAGAGAGAACACGAGAGAGAGATCAAACACATAGCCACTGGTACATACCCTCAGCCTCGAGGGTGAACTACTCCCTCCTTGTCATGGATAGCGTCGGGATGATGAAGATGGCCACCGGTGATGGGATCCCCCTCCGGCAGGGCGCCGGAACGTGCTCCCGAGAGGTTTTTGGTGGCTACAGAGGCTTGCGGCGGCGAAACTCCCGATCTATCTTCTGTTCTGGAAGTTTTTCGATACGTAGGTATATATGGGTGCAGGGGGTACGTCGGTGGAGCTACGGGGGCCCCACGAGGCAGGGGGCGCGCCCGGGGTGGGGGTGGGGGGGTGCGCCCCCACCCTCGTGGGCAGCCCGTATCTCCCCTGACGTGCACTCCAAGTTCCCTGGGTTGCTTTCCTTCCAAAAATAACTTCTCCAGTTGATTTCGTTCCGTTTTGACTCCGTTTGATATTCCTTTTCCTCGAAACACTGAAATAGGCATAAAACAACAAATCTGGGCTGGGCCTCCGGTTAATAGGTTAGTCCCAAAAATAATATAAAAGTGGATAATAAAGCCCAATATTGCCGAAAACAGTAGATAGAGTAGCATGGAGCAATCAAAAATTATAGATACGTTGGAGACGTATCAAGCATCCCCAAGCTTAATTCCTGCTTGTCCTCGAGTAGGTACATGATAATAAAGAATTTTTGATGCGGAGTGCTACTTGGCATAATTTCAATGTAAATCTTCTTAATTGTGGTATGAATATTCAGATCCGAAAGATTCAAGACAAAAGTTCATATTGACACAGAAATAATAATACTTCAAGCATACTAATAAAGCAATCATGTCTTCTCAAAATAGCATGGCAAAACAAATTTCATCCCTACAAAATCATATAGTCAGGCTATGCTTCATTTTCGTCACACAAAGATGTCCCAACTTCTATACCCCCGATGACAAGCCAAGCAATTGTTTCATACTTAAATAATCTCAAACTTTTTCAACCTTCACGCAATACATGAGCGTGAGCCATGGATATAGCACGATGGGTGGAATAGAATATGATGATGGGGATTGTGTGGAGAAGACAAAAAGGAGAAAATCTCACATTGACGAGGATAATCAACGGGCTATGGAGATGCCCATCAATTGATGTCAACATGAGGAGTAGGGATTGCCATGCAACGGATGCACTAGAGCTATGAATGCTCAACAAAAGAAAACTAGTGGGTGTGCATCCAACTCGCTTGCTCATGAAGACCTAGGGCATTTGAGGAAGCCCATCGTAGGAATATACAAGCCAAGTTCTATAATGAAAAATTCCCACTAGTATAAAAAGGACAACTTTATGAGACTCACTACATGAAGAACAAGGTGCTACTTTGAAGCACAATATATGAGACTCACTACATGAAGAACAAGGTGCTACTTTGAAGCACAAGTGTGGAAAAAGAGATATTAGCATTGCCCTTTTTTTGGGCCTTTTTTTTTGCCTTTCTCTTTTCTTTTTTTGTTTGGGCTATGCTCTAATAATGATGATCATCACACTTCTATTGATTACAACATAAGGATTACAACTCGAAACTTAGAACAAAATATGACTCTATATGAATGCCTCCGGCAGTGTACCGGAATGGTGCAATGAATCAAGAGTGACATGTATGAAAAATAGTGCATGGTGGCTTTGCCACAAATACGATGTCAACTACATGATCATGCAATGACAATATGACAAAAGTAATGTATGTCATGATGATGATGGAAGTTGCATGGCAATATATCTCGGAATGGCTATGGAAATGCCATGATAGGTAGGTATGGTGGCTGTTTTGAGGAAGATATAAGGAGGTTTATGTGTGATAGAGCGTATCATATCACGGGGTTTGGATGCACCGGCGAAGTTTGCACCAACTCTCAAGGTGAGAAAGGGCAATGCACGGTACCGAAGAGGCTAGCAAAGGCGGAAAGGTGAGAGTGCGTATAATCCATGGACTCAACATTAGTCAAAAGAACTCATATACTTATTGCAAAAATTTAGAAGTCATCAAAATCAAGTACTACGCGCATGCTCCTAGGGGGATAGATTGGTAGGAAAAGACCGTCGCTCGTCCCCGACCGCCACTCATAAGGATGCACAAGCCAGGTACACTTCATGTTTCAAATTTGTTACACAACTTTAACCATACGTGCATGCTACGGGACTTGCAAACTTCAACACAAGCATTTCTCAAATTCACAATTACTCAACTAGCACGACTTTGATATTATCACCTCCATATCTCAAAACAATTATCAAGCATCAAACTTATCTTAGTATTCAACTCACTCAAAAGAAAGTTTCACATATCTTGAATACCAAGTATATTAACATTAAGCAAATTACCATGCTATTAACGACTCTCAAAATAATCTAAGTGAAGTATGAGAGTTCATCTATTTCTTCAAAAACTACCACCATGCTCTAAAAGGTATAAGTGATGCACTAGAGCAAATGACAAACTACTCCGAAAGATATAAGTGAAGAACAATGAGTAGTCGAATAATTGTGCAACTAAGTGAAGACTCTCTCATTTAATAATTTCAGATCTTGATACTTTATTCAAACAGCAAGCAAAGCTAAAGAAAACTACATTGCAAGGATAGCACAACTCAAGTGAAGAAGCAAAAACTTAGGCTCAACCGATACTAACCGATAGTTGTTGAAGAAGAAAGGTGGGATGCCTACCGGGGCATCCCCAAGCTTAGATGCTTGAGACTTCTTGAAATATTATCTTGGGGTGCCTTGGGAATCCCCAAGCTTGAACTTTTGTGTCTCCTTAATTCCTCTCATATCATGGTTCTCTTTTTATCAAAAGCTTCATTCACAACAAACTTAACAAGAACTCGTGAGATAGGTTAGTATAAACCAATGCAAAACCTTATCAGTTTCTACTGTAACAAATCACTAACATTATTATTCAACATTGCATACTAAATGCCTCTGCATATTTAATACTCCTATCCTCAAATAGAATCATTAATCAAGCAAACATATGCAAATAATGCAACCATAACAGCAATCTGGCAAAACAGTACAGTCTTTAAAGAATGAAAGAGTATCAATACTTCCCTGACTCCAAAAATTATGAACTAAAATTCCCAATGTAATAAATTTATCATAGCTCAATATGCAAAAAGATTCAACATTATACCACTCTCTGACTTTTCTAGGGAATTTTTGCAACAGCGGTAAACTTTCTGTTTTTCAAACAGCAACATGTATACTAGCAAAATAAGCATGGCAAAGGCTATCCTTGACTTATTTATTGAAACTAAAGATGCAAAACATTAATCTAATTAACAGAAAGCAAATACTAACAAGAGAAAATGACGCTCCAAGCAAAACACATATCATGTGGTGAATAAAAATATAGCTCCAAGTAAAGTTACCGATGAACGAAGACGAAAGAGGGGATGCCTTCCGGGGCATCCCCAAGCTTAGGCTCTTGGTTGTCCTTGAATATTAACTTGGGGTGCCTTGGGAATCCCCAAGCTTAGGCTCTTGCCACTCCTTATTCCATAGTCCATTGAATCTTTACCCAAAACTTGAAAACTTCACAACACAAAACTTAACAGAAAACTCGTAAGCTCCGTTAGTATAAGAAAATAAAACAACCACTTAGGTACTGTAATGAACTCATTCTAAATTCATATTGGTATAATATCTACTGTATTCCAACTTCTCTATGGTTTATAAGCTATTTTACTAGCCATAGATTCATCAAAATAAGCAAACAACAGATAGAAAACAGAATCTGTCAAAAACAGAACAGTCTATAGTAATCTGTATCAAACGTATACTTCTGGAACTCCAAAAATTCTACCAAATTAGGACGTTTATGTGAATTAACAAAACTAATTTACTGGGTGCAAAAGTTTCTGATTTTCAGCCGGATCAACACAACTTTCATCGTAAGCCATCCTAAAGGTCTTGCTTGGCACTTTATTGAAACAAAACCTATAAAACATGATTACTACAGTAGAATAATCATGTGAACACATAAAAACAGTAAGGATAAGTATTGGGTTGTCTCCCAACAAGCGTTTTTCTTTAATGCCTTTCTAGCTAGGCATGATGATGACAATGATGCTCACATAAAAGATAAGAATTGAAACATAACGGGAGCATCATGAAGCATATGACTAGCACTTTTAAGTCTAACCCACTTCCTATGCATAGGGATTTTGTGAGCAAACAACTTATGGGAACAATAATCAACAAGCATAGGAAGGTAACACAAGCATAGCTTCAAGAATTTAAGCACATAGAGAGGAAACTTGATATTATTGCAATTCCTACAAGCATATATTCCTCCCTCATAATAATTTTCAGTAGCATCATGAATGAATTCAACAATATAACCAGCACCTAAAGCATTCTTTTCATGATCTACAAGCATAGAAAATTTACTGCTCTCTACATAAGCAAAATTCTTCTCATGAATAGTAGTGGGAACAAACTCAACAAAATAACTATCATGTGAGGCATAATCCAATTGAAAACTAAAATCATGATGACAAGTTTCATGGTTATCATTATTCGTAATAGCATACAAGTCATCACAATAATCATCATAGATAGCAACTTTGTTCTCATAATCAATTGGAACCTCTTCCGAAATAGTGGAATCATCACTAAATAAAGTTGACACTCTTCCAAATCCACTTTCATATTCATCACAATAAGATTCAACATCCTCCAAAATAGTGGGATCACTACTTCCTAAAGTTGACACTCTTCCAAACCCACTTTCATCAATATAATCATCATAGGTAGGAGGCATGCTATCATCATAACAACTTTGCATATCAAAACTTGGGGTGCTAAAAATATCATCTTCATTAAACATAGCATCCCCAAGCTTGTAGCTTTGCATATCATTAGCATCATGGATATTCAAGGAATTCATACTAACAACATTGCAATCATGCTCATCATTCACATATTTCATGCCAAGCATTCTATGTAATTCTTCTTCTAGCACTTGAGCACAATTTTCCTTTTCTTCATACTCACGAAAGATATTAAAAAGACGAAGCGTATGAGACAAACTCAATTCCATTTTTTTGTAGTTTTCTTTTATAAACTAAACTAGTGATAAAACAAGAAACAAAAAGATTCGATTGCAAGATCTAAAGATATAGCTTCAAGTGCTAACCTCCCCGGCAACGGCGCCAGAAAAGAGCTTGATGTCTACTACACAACCTTCTTGTAGACGCTGTTGGGCCTGCAAGTGCACAGGTTTGTAGGACAGTAGCAAATTTCCCTCAAGTGGATGACCTAAGGTTTATCAATCCGTAGGAGGCGTAGGATGAAGATGGTCTCTCTCAAGCAACCCTGCAACCAAATAACAAAGAGTCTCTTGTGTCCCCAACACACCCAATACAATGGTAAATTGTATAGGTGCACTAGTTCAGCGAAGAGATGGTGATACAAGTGCAAAATAGATAGTAGATATAGGTTTTTGTAATCTGAAAATATAAAAACAGCAAGGTAACTAATGGTAAAAGTGAGCGTAAACGGTATTGCAATGATAAGAAACAAGGCCTAGGGTTTATACTTTCACTAGTGCAAGTTCTCTCAACAATAATAACATAGATAAATAATATAACAAGCCCTCAACATGCAACAAAGAGTCACTCCAAAGCCACTAATAGCGGAGAACAAACGTAGAGATTATGGTAGGGTACGAAACCACCTCAAAGTTATTCTTTCGGATCAATCTATAAAAGAGTTCGTACTAGAATAACACCTTAAGATACAAATCAACCAAAACCCTAATGTCACCTAGATACTCCATTGTCACCTCAAGTATCCATGGGTATGATTATACGATATGCATCACACAGTCTCAGATTCATCCAACCAACATAAAAGTACTTCAAAGAGTGCCCCAAAGTTTCTATCGGAGAGTCAAGAACGTGTGCCAACCCCTATGCATAGGTTCCCAATGTCACGAAACCCGCAAGTTGATCACCAAAACATACATCAAGTGGCACATGATATCCCATTGTCACCATAGATAATCACGGCAAGACATACATCAAGTGTTCTCATAAAAGACTCAATCCGATAAGATAACTTCAAAGGGAAAACTCAATTCATCACAAGAAAGTAGAGGGGGAGAAACATCATAAGATCCAACTACAATAGCAAAGCTCGGGATACATCAAGATCGTGCCATAGATGGAACACGAGAGAGAACACGAGAGAGAGATCAAACACATAGCTACTGGTACATATCCTCAGCCCCGAGGGTGAACTACTCCCTCCTCGTCATGGATAGCACCGGGATGATGAAGATGGCCACCGGTGATGGGATCCCCCTCCGGCTGGGCGCCGGAACGGGCTCCCGAGAGGTTTTTGGTGGCTACAGAGGCTTGCGGCGGCGGAACTCCCGATCTATCTTCTGTTCTGGAAGTTTTTCGATACGTAGGTATATATGGGTGCAGGGGTACGTCGGTGGAGCTACAGGGGCCCCACGAGGCAGGGGCGTGCCCGGGGGAGGGGGGTGGGGGGTGGGCGCGCCCCTTACCCTCGTGGGAAGCCCGTATCTCCCCTGACGTGCACTCCAAGTTCCCTGGGTTACTTTCCTTTCAAAAATAACTTCTCTAGTTGATTTCGTTCCGTTTTGACTCCGTCTGATATTCCTTTTCCTCGAAACACTGAAATAGGCATAAAACAGCAAATCTGGGTTGGGCCTCCGGTTAATAAGTTAGTCCCAAAAATAATATAAAAGTGGATAATAAAGCCCAATATTGCCCAAAACAGTAGATAAAGTAGCATGGAGCAATCAAAAAATATAGATATGTTGGAGACGTATCAGGCATCTTGTGAGATTGGCATTAGAGGACGACCAATACTGATAGTTTCGCTGTTCGTGCGAACAGGCGATGATGCCATGTGGCGCTGGATCCGAGGAAGGACTTCATCATCTTCTACATTGTCTTGGGGACCAATGTCTTCAGTCGCGATGGGGTCAATGACTGGAACCACTTGAGCTTCAGGAGCCTCTGTGGAAGAAGGCTCATGAACAATCAATCGACGCTCTTGATTTGCAGATGGAGGGGGAGCAAAAGCAATGGGTTCAACAACGAGGGGCTCTTTGGGAGTAGCCTGATCTCTCTTCTTGGTCTTCCTCTTCTTGAGGGGTGGTGCATCATCTGAGGTGTTCTTGGTCTTGCGCTTTCTGGCTTTGGCTTATGCTGCCTTGGTTTTCTGCTTATCTGAAGCTACAGTGGAGACCTTAGGCTTCGAGCCTGTCATGCTGGCTGGGAAGACAATATGAGGTTCTTCCCGCCGTGGAGCTTCAGTCTGGGCCACATCGTGCTTCTTCTTGTGCTTGGCAGCCATCTTGGGGTCAATGCTAGGACGCCCAAGAGCCTTGCGCTTTTCGGCTTTGTTGTAAGCCTGAACACACTTAGCAGCAAGAGTCTTCATGCACTCTCTTGAGCCTTTGGCTTCCTCACGTTTCTTGCGAAACGCCTCCTTGAGGTCATTAAGCATCACCTTGAATTTTTGGACATCAGCCACACTCAGCTTGGCTACATGCTTCTTGAACTGTTCCTTTTCAAAATCAATCTTGTGCTTCAGTTCAACGATTCGCTGAGCCAGAGCCAGCTCAGGAGCAATGGCACCTTGAAAGGAGACGCTGATGCCAATGGGTAGTTGAAGATCATCAAAGCTGAGATCTTGATTGTCGAACCATTCATCAATGAAGGTGTGCAGAATATTCACATGGAAGAGGGGCAGATCGTTGAAGATCTCCGCCTCTTGATTGCTCTTGATCAGCTGCGCAAGGGCATCATTGCCAAATTCTTCATCTGAAGACAAATCAATGGCTTCAGATTCGTTCCTCAGAACGGTAGCAGGTGTAAGTGCTTGACTCTGTTGCTGAACAGGTTTCTTCTTTGTCTTCTCACGCCTCTTGGAGATGCGAGAGAGATCTTCAGAGGTGTTGCTGCGAGCAGGAGGAGCAGTTGCCAATGGCTTCACACGCGAAGCTATTGGAGCAGCAGATGACTTTGAAGCTTTAGTCTTCTTTTGCTTCTTCGGCTTTGGAGGAGGAGCTGGAGCTTCGTTAGTGTCAGCATCATTATCAGAATGATCCACCTTGGCACCTTGGACAGTTATGTGGGTGATGAGGCCATCAAGGTTGTAGAAGGGGCCGATCCTGTTCTGATTGGCTTCGCGGGTGCCATCATCTCGAGGTGACGAAGGACCAGGGTTGAAGTCGAGCCCCAGAGCCTTCTTGTTCTTTGCAGCTGAGTCTTTGGCGAACTGGAAATTGCGCTTGAACAGATGGTCTTCACGGCACCACAGCAAAGAAGAAGGATCAGGGTTCTCTGGCTGCGGTCCACGAATCATGCATGGATAGAATTCTCATTGGAGGGCTTCAGAGAGGGACTAGGGTTGAAGATTTTTGTACACAATATCTCCCCATGGTCCCTTGATGGCATTTTTCTCTACATATTCTTCGGTGACGAAGCGGTATTTGAACCATTCTTCTGCCCAATATCTTCGAATCCACTGGATGCGATTCTTGCGGCCAGTATAGGTTTCCTTAGGACCAGTCTGGTACAGCTCGTGCAGATCTGGAGGTAAATCCTTGGAAGTGTTACCACGGCGCTGTCTGCCTCCCTTTCATGCTGACTTTTCAGTTGCCATGAAGTGTAAGCTGAAGGGCTTCAGTACGTGCAATGGCTTCAACCGACTGGTCAGACAAGAACTAGCTTCAGGTGAGTTGATGTGACTCTGCAAGAATTCTGCAAACGAATGCAGACTATGAGAACCAAGGGATTCTCCCACGGACATGTACCTGTGACAGCATTAGAGGTGCAAGGGAAGGGGAAGAGGTCATATGCATTCTCAGAAGATTTTGAAGATAAATCAGTTTGAAGACATTGACCTCACAATGCGAAGACATTCACTTATTTGATGAGAGTTGGTTCCAGAGTTGTACAAATCCAAGAATAAGTACAGGTGAGGAATCTAACTTGTAAAGAAGCATAAGTTAATAGACTAGGCAGAATATGAGATGCAGAATGAGATAGATTCAAGTTTGGAGATCTAAAGACCACTTTTGGTAGAAACAAATGAATCTATCAGATCAAAAAGATGGTAAAAAGTAAATCAGATCAAAAAGACGGTAAAAAGTAAACTTTAATTACCACATGAAGAACTGCTAGACAGAGCGAAGATGGAGGCCGAGCAGTTCAATCTCCCGTGCCCTAACTTGGCGACGGAAGACACCTACGGCGATGGCGGAGAAGACGAGGTCCGCGGCCGGCTTGAGGACGGCGTCGAGGAAGTCGCGACAGCTAAGCGCTTCATCGTCGGCATTGTCGAGAGCTAGCGGAGGCGCTAGGGTTTGCGAGAGGTGGCAAGGAAGAAGAAGAATTTTTGACCGAGACGTGACGGGTATTTATAAGGATAGAGACGGCATAGCGCAATTACGCAGGTGCCCTTGGCGATTCACATCTGACGGACATGTGGCAAGCATGCAACACCTTGGGAGTTGTTCCATGTTCCCACGCACGCCTGGATTGTCGGGGTGGTCGTTCCGAATTCTCCGGGTTTCAGGCAAATAGGATAAAGCATTAAAATCAGATATAAATGTGTGTCAGATTGACTTCAGCTGACAAGGTCTCAGTGAAGACAATCGACAGTTTTCAATAGAATGCATACGACTTGGACAGATAGAGTTGAGGTAGAAGCATAGATAGGTTAGGGTCCGATCACATTCACTTAGTTCAAAAGATTCAGCACGAAGCCAGAGCTATAAGTGAATGCTGTAGAGGACAGAACACAGATCTATATAGTACTAGTCCAATTCAACCAATTGAAGATAAACTTGAGCATAAGCCAAGGATGAATATGAATCACATATGAAAACAATGCAAGCATAACGCCAAGAGAAACACTTCAAACATAAATTTGGTGGTGGCGTTACCCACCGTATAGGAAGTATTAGACCCAGACACGGCACACAAGTATCGTGGCGCTCCGAAGTCAAATTCCGCATTAATGTATTCACACTTAGAGTATATGTCTTCATTGATTGAAGATATACATTACTTCGTGTGTTGCACATCTAAGTCATCAAAATGCATAAGTGTTAGGATGTGTGTCCATTCACAGGACATTTGAGGATTCCAAGATATTTAGCTCACACGCAACTTGCAAAACCTTTTCTCATCCAAGGGCTTGTGAAGATATCGGCCAACTGTTCTTCTGTCTTGACGTGAATGATATCAATATCTTCCTTCATAACATGATCTCTGAGAAAGTGATGACGAATTTCAATGTGCTTTGTCTTCGAGTGCTGAACTGGGTTGTTTGCAATCTTGATAGCACTCTCATTATCGCAGTAAAGAGGCACATTCTTCAGATGGATTCCATAGTCCTTGAGAGTTTGTTTCATCCAGAGAAGTTGAGTGCAGCAAGGTCCAGCAGCAATGTATTCAGATTCAGCAGTAGAGAGAGATACACGGTTCTGCTTCTTTGAAGACCAACAGACAAGAGATCGTCCCAGGAAATGACATGTGCCTGATGTGGACTTGCGATCAACCTTGTCACCAGCATAATCAGCATCTGAGAATCCAACTAGATCAAACTCTGAGCCCTTTGGATACCATAATCCTAGTGTTGGGGTGTAAGCCAAATATCGAAGAATTCGCTTCACAGCTAAGTGATGCGATTCCTTTGATGCCGCTTGGAATCGGGCACACATGCAAACACTAAGCATTATAGCTGGCCTAGATGCACATAAGTAAAGCAAAGAACCAATCATGGAGCGATATACCTTTTGATCGAACTCTTTACCATTGTCGTCGGGACCCAGATGACTTTTGGTTGGCATTGGCGTCGTGTATCCTTTGCAATCTTGCATTCCAAACTTCTTCAGGCAATCTTTGAGATATTTTTCTTGTGATATGAAGATGTCGTTGCATTGCTGATGGATTTGAAGACCTAGAAAGAACTTCAGCTCGCCCATCATGGATATTTGATATTGCTCTTGCATCATGTGACCAAATTCATCACTGTATTTCTTGTTGGTGCAGCCGAAGATAATGTCATCCACATAGATTTGACACACAAATAGTTCACCATCATATGTCTTCGTGAAGAGTGTAGGATCTAGTGAACTAGGTTTTAAGCCTTTGCTCCTCAGGAAGTCTTTGAGCGTGTCATACCAAGCACGAGGGGCTTGTTTGAGGCCATACAGTACCTTGTTGAGCTTGTATACCATGTCAGGATGTTTTGGAACTTCAAAACCTGGAGGTCGTGCGACATATACTTCTTCTTCTATCTTTCCATTGAGAAAAGCACTTTTCACATCCATTTGATACAGGAGAATGTTGTGATGATTTGCATAGGCTAGCAGTATGCGAATGGCTTCAAGTCTTGCCACCGGAGCAAATGTTTCATCGAAGTCAATTCCTTCCACTTGAGTGTAACCGTGTGCAACAAGACGAGCCTTGTTTCTGACCACTTGTCCATGCTCATCTTGCTTGTTGCGATATATCCATTTGGTGCCAATGATATTGTGCTTCTGAGGATCAGGACGCTTGACCAATTCCCACACATTATTCAGCTCGAACTGTTGAAGCTCTTCTTGCATAGCTTGAATCCATTCAGGTTCCATGAAGGCTTCATCAACTTTCTTGGGTTCAGAGATTGAGACAAATGCAAAATGTCCACAGAAGTTGGTTAGCTGTGTTGCTCTTTGGGTTGCTTTAGAACGAGTGAGTGGACCAGGTGCATTCAAGCTGTCAATTATCTTCTCAATCTGAACTTCATTTGCAACACGAGGATGAGCAGGACGAAGATTTTGCTCTTGCAGATCAATGTCATCAGTTGAGAGATTGTCTTCAGGCTGAGCATTGTCTTCAGGTTGATTTGGTGCAGAAATGACAAGTTCTTCTTCAGATTGATTCTTAGAGGGTATGATATCTCCAATTCCCATCAGCTTGATAGATTCACTTGGAGGTACTTCATCTAGCACATTTGGCAGGTGCTCTCTTTGCGAGCCGTTAGTTTCATCGAACCGCACATCTACAGTTTCAACCACTTTATAGTGAAAGAGGTTGAAGACTCTATAGGAGTGCGAATCCTTTCCATAACCAAGCATAAAACCTTCATGTGCTTTCGGTGCAAATTTTGAAGTGTGATGTGGATCCTTGATCCAGCACCTAGCACCAAATACTCTGAAGAAGCTTACATTTGGCTTCTTACCAGTTAGGAGCTCATAGGATGTTTTCTTCAGAAGCTTGTGAAGATAAACTCGGTTGATGATGTGGCAAGCAGTGTCAATGGCTTCAGGCCAGAACTTCCGTGGAGTCTTGTACTCATCAAGCATCGTTCGGGCCATCTCAATGAGAGTTTTGTTCTTGCGCTCGGCGATGCCATTCTGCTGAGGTGTATAAGGAGCAGAGAACTCATGTGTGATGCCAAGTGTATCCAGATAGAGGTCGAGACCAGTGTTCTTGAACTCAGTGCCATTATCGCTTCTGATGTGCTTGATCTTGACGCCATAGTTCGTCATGGCACGATTGGCAGATCGTCTGAAGACATCCTGCACTTCAGTCTTGTAGAGAATTATGTGCACCCAAGTATATCTAGAGTAATCATCAACAATTACAAAGCCATAGAGGCAAGCAGTACCATTGAGAGTAGAGTAGTGAGTAGGGCCGAATAGATCCATGTGAAGCAGCTCGAAGGGTTGAGATGTAGTCATGATTGTCTTCGAGGGATGCTTGGCCCTAGTCATCTTTCCGGCTTCGCAGGCGCCACATAGATGGTCCTTCTTGAACTTGACACCTTCGATGCCCACGAAATGCTTCTTCTTCGCGAGAGTGTGCAAATTCTTCATGCCAGCATGCCCTAGCCTTCGATGCTAGAGCCAGCATTCCGAAGCCTTTGCTAGAATACATACGGCCATCTGTGGTCCTGCTGAGAAATCTACCATATAGAGATCATCTTTCCGATACCCTTCAAAGACTAGATACTTGTCAGATTCCATTAGTACAAGGCATCGATATTTTCCAAATAGCACAATCATGTTCAAGTCACAGAGCATTGAGACAGACATTAAGTTGAAACCAAGGGATTCAACAAGCATCACTTTATCCATGTGCTGATCCCTTGATATTGCAACTCTGCCTAGATCCAATACTTTGCTTTTACCAGTATCAGCAAATGTGATGTGACTTTTGTCCGATGGACGAAGCGTTGAATCCATCAGAAGACTTCCATCGCCCGTCATGTGGTTGGTGCATCCACTGTCCATAATCCATTCTTAAGTACGAGGTGTCGTAGCCTACAGTGCAATTTGGGGGATAGGCTTCACCAAGCGAGTTGTGAAGCATAAACATTTGACAAACAAGTGGAACATGAAAATTCAGGTCTTGGTTAGGATAGATAGGGTGAGTATCAAGGAATCTTGGAACGAAGTACATAGTAAGACCATTTGGGCATTTTATCTTTCACCCCACAAGATGTTTAAGGTCCCCAGCACGAGTTTTGGACGCCTTTGATTTCCGGCTGGAGACCTTACCCTGCAAAAGAGAGTTAAGTTTTCTTAACCACCCACATTTTCAGGGGTGGCTTAGAAGCAATGAGTCTAAGTACAGCATATGAGAATTTCGGCTTTGGATCCCTAGTAAATAGCCTTGCAGGAGGTGAATAATACTCATAGGAATAAGCAGAAAAATTCTTTGTTCTATGAACATAGCGGTTTGAAGAAACACGCTCATATTCATGGGTCTGAGTATGATTTCCCTGCAAAACATTGACGTTAGGGTGAGTCAGATGAGTCCTCGGTCTGTATAAAGCTTTTGGACCATATGAAGCCTTTGGTATGGGGTTTGTCTTCTTCACGGGTGATGTCATGATAACATTCACAGGAAGATTCTCAAGACAACTTTTGGGAACCCATATCTTCTTCAAAGGTGCCCATTCCTGCAGTTAGTACCAATATACCTGGCAAACACTTCACCATTCTGATTCTTAAATAGTTTATAGTTTGCATCAAAGGATTCATCAATGATAATGGGGTTAGCACAAGTGAAACCAGATAGGGTGGATGGATCAACTGGAGGTTCCCTTGCAGCAAGCCATGTGGTTTTGGGGTACTGCTCAGGCTTCCAGTACGACCCATCAACATTCATTTTCCTCTCGAACCCAACCCCTCTTTCCTAGGGTTTCAGTTCAGAATCTACTTTTTGAGGACATCACACAGTGTCTGATGCCCTTTGAGACTTTTGTACATCCCTGTCTCAAGCAGTGTCTTCAACCTGGCATTCTCATCAGCAATAGTAGTGGTATCCTCAGCAGAGGGGTTAGTTACCACGTCAGCAGTTGAAGATATTGCAACAGTAGCAGCGGTAGAACATTCAGCAACAGAAGTAGTGTTATCACGCTCAATGCATTTTAGGCATGGTGGTTCAAATCCTTCCTGAGCGGGACTGATCTGTTGGGCGTGAAGTGACTCATTTTCCTTTTGAAGATCTTCATGATCCGATCTCAATTTCTCAAGTTCCTGCTTCCTTTGAAGATAATCATAGGAAAGCTTTTCATGAGAAGTTGTGAGCGATTCATGTCGACCTTCAAGTTCCTGGTACTTAATATGAAGATTTTTTATGTCTTCAATTAAGGACTGAGACTTGGTCATTTCCGCGTCCAACAGGTCATCGCTTTTGTCAGATTCTTCTTCAGATGAGGAAGCAGCAGCCTTTGCCTTCAAAGCTCGAGTTCGGCCATAGTTGGGGCCATAGATATCTCGTTTCTCAGATAGCTGGTACTCATGTGTGTTGAGCCTTTCAGGTATGTCAGATGGATCGAGAGTCTTGAAATCAGGGCGTTCTTGTATCATCAGGGCTAAGGTGTCAAATGAGCTGTCAAGAGATCTCAGTAGTGTCTTCACTATCTCATGCATCGTGATCTCAGTGGCGTCGAGTGCTTGGAGCTCATTTGTGATATCAGTGAGGCAATCAAATGTGAGCTGGACATTCTCGTTGTCGTGTCTCTTGAAGCGGTTGAAGAGGTTGCGGAGAGTACTGATATGTTGATCTCTCTGAGTTGAGACGCCTTCATTGACCTTGGAGAGCCAGTCCCAGACTAGCTTCGACGTTTCGAGAGCACTCACATGGCCATAATGTCCTTTGGTAAGGTGCCCACAGATGATGTTCTTGGCAGTAGAGTCCAGTTGAATGAACTTCTTGACATCAGTAGGGGTGATGCCTTCACCCATCTTAGGAACACTGTTCTTGACGACATACCATAGATCAACATCAATGGCTTCAAGATGCATGCGCATCCTATTATTCCAGTAGGGATATTGATGCGGAGCATCCCTCGACTATCACCATGCATGTCACACCATCACCGCAAGGGCGGAGAGGACCGTGGACAAGAGCACACGCACGCACCGTCGAAACCGAGGTTGACTCCTTCCTCTTCAAACTCCATTCTAATTCACTCGAGAATTGGGTCCTACCTCAAATGGAAGTACTATGCATGATTAGGTGTCAAGGTGTTGATCATGGAGAGGCTAGTGTGAAGACCCAAGTACCCATAGTCGAGGAGAGGAGCGACAAGAGAGAAGACGGAGAAGGCACAAGTGCCCGGACCCCAACCGCCAGAGGGCCAAGTCCCTGGCCACCCCAGGTGCCCGGCCACCAGCAGCCCGGGTGCCCGGCCCTCCCCTGGGCGCTGCCTCTGCCGGCCCTGGGTGCCCGGCCTTTGGCCCAGCAGCCGCCTGGGCGCTGGCGCGGCCCACCCCGGGAGCCCAGGTCGCCACCACGGGTGCCCGGCCTCCTCCCAGCGCGGCCCAGCCCTGCCACCGGGTGCCCGGGCCATCACCCCCCCGGGTGCCCGGCCCAGCTGCTGGAGCAGCCTAGCTCCGCCCGGGTGCCCGGGCCACCAACCCCGGGTTCCCCCCCCCCCTACAGCACCAGCCCGGCGCGCCCCTGACCACCCCGGGTGCCCAGCCCAGCTGCTGGAGCAGCCTAGCTCTGCCCGGGTGCCCGGGCCACCAACCCCGGGTTCCCCCCCCCCCCCCCCACAGCAGCAGCCCAGCGCGCCCCTGACCACCCCGGGTGCCCGGACCCGTCCGGGTGTGCCTGCGTGCATTTTGTGGTCCTTGACCATTGTACGCCTCTCTCACCCAACTTCGGCCCTAGACTATATAAACACCTCCCCTAGCTCTTTTGGAAGGATAGCAAAGTATTTGATAGACATTTGTGAGCTTTGCTCCATGGAACCACTCCACTAGGAGATCAAGACCTCCTCTTGGAGTGACCAAACATCAAGACCTCCTCCTTGGGGAAGGATCCCCATCATAGGATCATCAAGCCCTCATCTCCTTCATAGGATTTGGGAGGAACTCTACCATGTATCTTATTTCCCTTTGATTGTTCATGTACCTTGTGGATCTTGTGTGATTGTTATTCTAGTGGATGTGTGATTTGGACTTGTTCTTGAGTGTTCCTCTTGTTTTCCCTCTTGTGTTCATCTTGTTCTTGGGGATTCCCCCTCCAATTCGTGAAAGATCTTCACCTAGGATTCTACCCTACAACATCTTGGTATCATGAGCCATGGTTTCTCACGAAATTGGAGCCCCCCTCTTTGTTTTCTAGCCTAATTTTGTGTGTTCTTCCCCAAATTCGAAAATTCCCCACCAAAAATAGCCCCAATTTTTTTTGTGATTTGTTGGTTTGATGAGATTTTGTTGGATTTTATCCATGGATTTGCTTGGTTTCAAGTGGATCTAGCATTCCCCCATCCATCTCCACCTTTCCCTCCACGAAATCCACCAATTTTTTGCACTTTTGCACGAATTTCCGTCCAAATCCGTCAACCCTGGGCACCCGGACCTCAAACCCCGGGCACCCGGACCCCCGTGCACCCTCCACTGACCACCCCGGGTGCCCGCACCCCAAACCCCGGGTGCCCGCACCCCCAGGCTGTTTGCCCCTGCCCACCCCGGGCACCCGCACACCCAAACCCCGGGCACCCGCACCCCCTGAATCAGCCGCGTGCACTTTACCATTTCGGCCATAACTTTCACTCCCGGAGTCCGATTTTGACGTTCTTTAGCTTGTTGAGTAGCTATTGACATCCCCCATCCATCTAGATAGGTACCAACATCATTTGACTCCATAAAAAATTTGGCATTTTGGCATCTTCGCATAGGCCATCCACCATATCATCCGCAAAACCACCATAGCTTTCCGCAACTTAACCCATTTTCGATCCATATAGCATTTGTGGTTGCTTGAGTGGTGACTTGAGTCTCCTAAGGTGTTTTGGATACTTAGGGACGGTTGCTTCGTCATCAACCACCACCACCATTTCCGCATTGCTAACTCCGGAACCACCAACGCATTCTGCTACCATCATTTGACATTTTCCTTGAGATTTTGAGTTCGCGGTTTTTTTTACCATTTCCTAAGGTGTTTAGGCTACTTAGGGACGGGTCTACATCATCTTGGTATCTACATCAAGAACACCGCCACTCATCATCGCCGCGAGGTCGTCATATTACTTTGGTATCGTGGTATCCCTTCATTGTACATTCTTGCCATTACATTGTTAACCCTTTAGCCCATTTTGCGTCACTTGCCTATTGAGACTGGCCATTGAGTATTGCCGGCAACGTTACTTGTGCACATTAGTGATTTGTATCTTCCATTGCATACATACCATATCATCTTGGTATCATCATATCATCCCTCGTGTCACAAGATTGTTCCCGAATATACACAATTGCTATCTTGGTTTGTGCATTTCGCATAAGTGGCCATATAAAAAAACAATAAGCTTTTAAGCAAATGAAAAAGAGAGCAAAGAGCTTGTAAGCAAGAGCCATAGCATCACCACATTGCATACCATACTACCATATTGATCATCTTGGATCATCGTGTGCGAAACAACGGGAACATCATACACATAGCATACTTGGGATCAAAAGCTCATACATTTTGCATCTTATAGGTTGTGAACAAGTGTCGTATCCGCCTATTGAGCAATCGTGCTAGCGTCTTTCTTGAGTTGTGCAACACGAGCATTTTCCATGGTTTCCACATTTTGTGCTCATTCCTTGGTTGCACGACCCCATTTATCTATCCGTGTGTGTGTTTCCGTGTGCCACATATTGCTATTGGTCTACTTGTTTCACTTGCGAATTTGTGAATCTTTTCTAACATTATTGACTCTTGCTAACATTTTGCATCAAATTTTTGTGCCGCTATCCTCACCGAGATCCACCATAAGCTTTACTTGATAGGTGTGAGTGAACAAGTCCGGTACCAATTCCACTATTCTTTCATCTCACATTGAGTGAAACGGGATACATCCTCAACTTTGGGAAAAGGTAACTTGGTATTGTTTATCTCATTTCCTACTCACCTCTACTCGAGTCTTGTGATGGATAGGCAAGGCATTTCATCTCCGGTCTTCCACGACAACGACGGCATGAACAACTACATCACCAAAATGCCCATCTTCGGACTACAATGAGCAACGCAAGGCATTGAGCGACTCACCGCCGACATTCATCAACTTGAAGCATGGACAAGAGACTACCTCGACACCAAGTTGGCCGAACAAAGGGATCAAGTACGCGACATGTTGGCCAACTACAAGTCTTCTTCCCCTTCGTCATCTTCAAGGCGGCGACGCTCAAGTGGCCAATCTTCGGAACGTCATCGAGCTCAAGCACTACAACACCATCAAGATGAAGATGCTCGCGATGCGTACACCTACAAGTCCCAAAAAGCTCTACATCAAGCTACGGCCAAACGTCATGAGCACAAGAGAAGACCGCGAGACAAGCACCACCAAGACGGAGCTACGACTACTACCACCACTTCGGCATCTTCGCCAAGTGTTATCAAGGAATCTTTGCCTTTGGACGTAGGGCATCTTCGCCTACGTCCGACGAGTACGCCTACTTCGGCCTTCCTCCACGGAGACGGTGACGAGATGATCGAGCATGGGATTTTCCCTTCGGTCATGGAGGAGAGCAATGATGTGCCATCTTCGGCCTTCATCCACGGCGACGACTACGAGATGGTTGAGCATGGGATTTTCCCTTCGACCACAGCGACGTATGATGACTTGAGTGACTTGTGCCACCATATTGAGAGTGAGAGTGACTTCACCACTAGCCCCATATATGATGAGTTGCCACAATTTCCATGTGAGGAGAGCCACCAACACCACCACTTGAGTGATTTGAGTGACTCCACCATATGTGACATTGAGTGCACCTACCTTGAGGGAGTGAGTGAGCCACCACCACATAGAGAGAGTGAGGTAGTTGATAGGGCATGTGAGGCCATTTTGATTTCTAACAACTTAACCTCTATCTCTATTGTGTCGTCTCCTTTGGTGCTAGGTCACATTTATGATGACGCGCCGATCCTCGACGACTTCATCCTTCCTTTGGACAAGACGATGGCCATGGTGGACTATGATGCACCTCCCACATGGTTCCATCACGATGATGACGATGACCACGCTTTGGTCTTTCCCACCTCACCTACACCACTTGAGTGGAACGAGAAAGGTAACATAGGTGAAGGTGATGCTTTTGTCCCACTAGTGGACATTCTTGACATCGATTTCTTGCATGATGTTGATCCACCTATTACCATGCTTCATGCTAGTATGATTCCTCCATGCGATGATTTACCCATTTATGATGAGTTTGATGATTGCCATGAGGAGCCTATTGGTTGTGATGCCATGTTACATAGGATTTCTTGTGATAATTCTCTTGGTCACATCATGTTTGACAATCCGCTTGACTTGTCATATGCTATGCATGAGATCAACAAAATGTCATATTTGCAATCTCATCGTAGTGACTATGCATATGCCATCAACATAAACCCAATTTGCACATATGGCATAGATGACAAGCCCATGGTTATTGGCATTTGTTTTTCTTGTGATAATATGGATATGCTCCCTTTGCATCATTTATCTCATATGCCATGCCATGACCACCTAACTTCGGATATGCATTGTTTTGGATGTTCTTCATTTTCTCCATATGATGTTTCCACTATTTCTCATGAGTACACCCCCATAGTTTCCTCATACATTTTAGGAGATTTTGATTCATCCTATCCATTGCATGATCCCACTACTTGTGTGCATCATATGCTCCCCATGAATAAACATGCTAGTGATGTGCCATATACTTGCATTCTCAATTTGTGCCCCCATCGTGTCATACATAACAACTATTCTTTCATGATGGATGACATGTTCTTATACCATGCATCAAATTTCTTTGAGCGATGCTTATCTTGTGCTAACTCACATGTGCACATACACATCATGATGGATGATGTGTACATTTACCACGCGCACAATTTTTTTGTTTGTGTTTCTTTTGTGTAGGTACCCATGAACACTTGTCAACCTCACAATCCCATGAGTTGACAAAACGAGCTCTCGAGAGTAACGATGACTTGGGATCACATGGATTGCCTTTCCCACCGCTCTCTTCGCGCAAAGACTTCGCGCATTTCTTCTACATGGCTCTCTCATGGTTATGGGTTATCTTCCATTACATCTTATATGCCCATCTTGCCATGTTCACTTTGCATGATGCTCATTCCTATGCCTTTGCCATGCATTTGTGACCCATGCTTTGCATTACACATGATGATTGACTCTACTACTTGTATGTGTATTTGCAAGCTTGGTAGAGATATTGCTTGTTATTTCCATGTTCCTTTTATGCCACATTCCTACGATGATAGTATGATCTTGCTTTGTCATCGTGCTTGTGATATGCCATGTGCATTGACTATGCCTACTATTTGCTCTCATGACTTGATTGCCTCGCACATGTTGCAAAATTGCTATATCATTTGTGTTGAGTGCCTCACTTTCTTCACCACACCATATGCACATTATGCTTGGATTGTCTTGCACTTGCCCCATGTGTTTAGACATTTCATTTCTCTTGGTGTTGTGGACGACTCTTATGCCTACCATAGACCGTTCATTGAGAGTCTTATGCTGCTTGCTATGACATTGAGGTAGATGCTTGTTCACTTGTTACACATATTAGCACCTTTACCTCACCCTTGCATGATTGTTTCCATGATGTTTCTCCATGTGCTCAATTTATGTGCTTACATGCTATGCCACACTCCCTTGTCAAACCATATGCTATGCTTGATGACAACACTTATTTGGTGAATCACCTCTTGAATGCTTGGTTTTGCTTTAATGCTAACCACATTTGTTTTTCCAAGTACTTGTTATCTTTGCTCCCTTTGAAGGAATTACAAGACGGTGCGACATTGGAGAGTGACCATTTCGAGCTTCAACATAATACGTGCTTGGTGGTTGTCTACTTCTACACGGCGACGCCATCTCCTTCCCATGGTGATGAAGATCACGATCCGTGGACGGATCTCTCCCAAGGGAGGGGAGATGATGCGGAGCATCCCTCGACCATCACCATGCACGTTACACCATCACCGCAAGGACGGAGAGGACCATGGACAAGAGCACACGCACGCATCGTCGAAACCGAGGTTGACTCCTTCCTCTTCAAACTCCATTCTAATTCACTCGAGAATTGGGTCCTACCTCAAATGGAAGTACTATGCATGATTAGGTGTCAAGGTGTTGATCATGGAGAGGCTAGCGTGAAGACCCAAGCACCCACAGTCGAGGAGAGGAGCGACAAGAGAGAAGACCTCCTCTTGGAGTGACCAAACATCAAGACCTCCTCCTTGGGGAAGGATCCCCATCATAGGATCATCAAGCCCTCATCTCCTTCATAGGATTTGGGATGAACTCTACCATGTATCTTATTTCCCTTTGATTGTTCATGTACCTTGTGGATCTTGTGTGATTGTTAGTCTAGTGGATGTGTGATTTGGACTTGTTCTTGAGTGTTCCTCTTGTTTTCCCTCTTGTGTTCATTTATTTCTTGGGGATTCCCTCTCCAATTCGTGAAAGATCTTCACCTAGAGTTCCACCCTACAACAGATATTCAGTGCCATCGAAGATGGGGCACGCAGCGGAGACTTTGATTATCCCTGCGCTCGACATAGCTAAACTCCAGGTGGTTAAACCGAATCACACAGAACAAGGGAGTACCTTGCTCTGATACCAATTGAAAGGGCTAGTTATCGACTAGAGGGGGGTGAATAGGCGATTTTTATGAAAGTCTTCAAAACATGGGAGTTTCGAAGATAAACACTATAACCACACTATTCGAATGTAGCGGAAGGTAGACTACACTAGACAAGTCATAGTCAAGTATTCAATAGAGTGAAAACTTGAAGACTAACAGCAGCTAGGTAGTAAAGATCAGGATGGAAGATAATATGAAGTCAATCAGAACAGATAGTCATGCAGTGAAGTCAAAAAGATAATGCAAGTAGGCAATGACTTCACAAAGACAAACTATAAGTAAGAGTGGTAAGTGATAGAACCAGTGGCTTCAGAAGGACAGGGATTTGTTTGACCAGTTCCAGTTGTCGTGACAACTGTATGTCTGGTTAGGGAGGCTGAGATTCAACTCAGAAGACCGTGTCTTCACCTTCTTCCCCTTGAGCTAAGGACACCTAGTCCCCGCCCAATCACTCTGGTAAGTCTTCAAGGTAGACTTCCGAACCTTCACAGACTTCGTTCACCGGCAATCCACAATGGCTCTTGGATGTTCAGAACGCGACGCCTAACCGGCTGAAGGATTCACAGTCCTCAACTGTAACAAGTCTTCAGATCACGCGGACAGAAAGACTTCAGTGATGCCAAACACTATTTGGGCTCTGGCTGGTTTGGGCTTTGTCCTCGCAAGGATCCTCTCTCGAAAGCTTTGGCGATGGCTTGCTCTCAAAGGACAAAAGCCGTGTACTAACTCTGATCAGCCACCACTTTATGGTGTAGGGGTGGGCTATTTATAGCCACTGGGCAACCCGACCGGATATGTCCGAAATGACCCTGGGTCACTAAGGAACTGACACGTGTCGCAACGGTCAGATTTCAAACACACGCGGCAGCTTGACTTGGGCTACAAGTAAAGCTGACTTGTCCGTTACAGGATAAGATTTGCTCTCGTTGTCTTCGCTCGGAGACATAGGATTTGGATGAGCATCACTTTAGTCACTCTGACTTTGTTCACTTGGACTCCACTTAACAGTGCGGTGGTTCCTATGACTCAACAAAGAAGAAAAAGGAAACAATGAAACAACTAAGTCTTCGCGCTCCATAGTCTTCACTCAATGTCTTCTCATGCCATAGTCTTCAATGCGAATATCTTCACAGACCACCATTGTCTTCAATGTCTTCACACATTTTTAGGGGTCATCTCCGGTAGGTAAACCGAATCAAGGAGGGACTACTACCTGTGTTATCCTATAATTCTCACAAACACATTAGTCCCTCAACCAGATTTGTCGTCAATACTCCAAAACCAACTAGGGGTGGCACTAGATGCACTTACAAGGCCGAACGTCGCTAGTAACTAAACTACCAGGGGCATGCGCATCGCACACTGCCAATAAGAGGTAGACCAGTGGCGTGCAACAGGGGCGAGCGCTTGGCCAATGCAAGACGGCATGACCTCCTATTCATTGCGTCACGTGACACCAGTCTGAACAACACGCACCCCCTGCTACTCTCGCGAGTGCTTTGGGGCGGCACATTTGCGGTGCATGCGCCCTATTTTCTTTTTCCGTTTTTATTTTGCGCTTCACTAAAAAATATTTGTGTAATTAAAAATCAAAATTAAAAAACTTTCATGATTTTGAAAATGTTTTGAGAGCTAAAAATATCTTGAATTTGAAAAATGGTAGCAGATTAAAAAAATGTTCATTATTGTGAAAAATAATCTTAAATTAAAAAATGACTGCAAATTTGGAAAAAAAAGTTCACTAATTCAAAACAACAAAATCATGAATTTTAAAGTTTGTGCATTCAAAAAAAATCATGAGTTCATAAAAATGTTCATGGATTTCAAAAAAGGTACATGGATTCCAAGAAATGTCACAACTTTCAAAAAAGCTCAATAAAAAAATCATGAAGTTTAAAAAATGCTCATAAATTTCGGAAACAATAACAAATTCCAAGAAATGTTGATGAATTTTAAAAAATTTGTCAGTTTGAAAAATGTTCATGACTTCCAAAAAAATGTTCGCGAGTTTGCAAACATCTTCAAAAATTTCAAAAATGAGTCTTGAAGTCAAAACCTGGTCACAACTTTTTAAAAATGTCGTCAAATTTGACCATTGTTCGATGATTTTCAAAGAAGTTGATGAATTGAAAAATGATTCATGATTTTTAAAGTTTGCAAATTTGAAAAATAAAAAATAGAAAACAAAAGGTAAAACGAAAAATAAAAAAGAAAGAGATAAAGGGAAAAGAAGAAAAAACATAAAACAAAAAGGAAAGAAAGAATAATCGGCTCAGGGAAGGTCTACAAACTTCACAAAACCAGTGAGGAAAAAAGTGGGAATGGGCTGACACATACAGAAGGACGAAGCGCGGGGGGGGGGGGGGGGGGGGGGGGTACGGATTCGAACCTGAAAGTGTAATACAACACTGCATATATATATATATATATATATATATATATATATATATATATATATATATGTTACACATATAATGTTCCCTATATATCGGTGAACTTTATTAAATAATACATTGGTTTTATATGTTACGCAAAAAACAAGTTTTTGGCTAAATAGAAAAGGTAACCCCATTTTGATATATGTATTTTTCTTTTTTGTGCACCACATAAAAAAAATGCAAATAAAAAACATCTCTACTGGGAAGTTGGTACGTTCTCCTCACCTCCTTCCTTGGGTTTTTTTCTTCCCACCTCCTCCTTTGTTTCCGGCTGATTCTTTTCGTAACCTCAACCGATGCCACACAATATAAAAACTAACATAAATAGAGAATAATTTGTAATAATCTAAATTGGATCGGTACTTTCCCAAAAACCACGTCCTACATTAACTGAATCAAATCAAATCTTGTCAGATCTCAACTTAATCAAAACTATTTTTGCCTTTCCTTACACATGCCCAAATAAAATCAAATATTACCAAATCGCAGATAAATCAAGATTGCCCTTGCGTTCCCCTACCGATAAACTAATCAAATTAAATCTTATTAAAATCTGTAATACGATGGGTGTAACATATATGTCAAACATGATTGAGTTTGAACCAGTAGAACGTGTCTGTCCCCATTGCAATCCACGTCCGTGGACGTGCCCGGGCACGTTCGGGTGTGTTGCGAACTGGATTTTGCTACTTGTGGTTACAGATGCTCTTATTACGTATGACACCACAAGAATCTTTCCATTTATTAGGATGCAATCAGTGAATATTCTTATTTCTGGGTGTGCTCTGCACAACCAAAAAGTGCAACTGAACTTTTAAGCCTTTAGCTTTTTCCTTTTGTATCCAGGGCAGAATTTAATCATGATCATGGCAACTCACTTTTTATATGTATTCTCCCCTTTATTTCTTGTTTTTTGAAATGGCAATTTTTGGGTGCAATTTTTTTGTTTTTTCATAGTATTTTTTTGTGTGCAAAAAGCAGCTAACTTAGCCTAGCCTGTTTTTTCATGTGCGCTCTCTATAGTTTGGGCCAGTTTTTGAGGTTGCGCTGAAGTAACGTTGACTCGCACGTACGTCTCTCGGCTCGTGCTTCTCGCGCGAGGCCGATCGGGATTTGATGCCTTCCATCAGCGCCGCCGCAGATCGACTTTCTCTTCTGTGGCCTTAGGGCATGGAGGTGTGGTGGATCTTGACTCTTGCCGGCGGGAAGGCTCCTGCTTCGTTTTTTAAGGTTTTCGTGTGTGCGTTTAGGATTTGTGTTCTGCTTAGGAAGACGAGACGGCGGCGCCTTCCTGAGGTTGGAATAAGGTTCCTCCGGTCTAGTCCCCGTTTTGGTGGCGCGTCTAGCATCATCGGAGGGCGTGTGGAGATGTGTCTCCGGCGGATCTCGCGGGATTCGGTCGGCGTTTGTCTTCGGTGGATCCACATGGACCTGGCTTCGTTAGTTTGCGTTCATGTGTCTTTAGATTGGATCCTTCTGTTCTACATTTCTCTTCATAGGCGGCGATTGTTGTTCTGGTGCATTGGTCCTTTTGGGCCTTAGCACGACGACTTTCCGACTATCTATTACAACAAGGTTTGCCCGGCTCCAGTGAGGGGAGGGGCGATGATGGCGGCGCGCTTTCGGCTCGCTTGAGTGATTGTAGTCGTCGCTATGTGGTCTATGGACCTGGATGTAATTTTTTACTTCTAGTGTTTTTTTGTACTGCTTTAAAAGATGATGAATAGATTGGAAGATTATCTCGCAAAAAAAATGCTCGAGGGAAGGTCTGGGGTTCCTCATTTGAGGGAAATGAGTTTTTTAGGGCAAAGCAAAGCTTTATAAATTAAAGGTGTACGGGCAAATCATCCGTGACACAAACAGCCACAGCGAGCGGTACATGCGAGTCCCACTCGATACAGTTATTGAAGCTACACGAGCGACCAAGTTTTGCTAATTCATGAGCGACAGTATTCGCATTGCGACGACATGCATTTATGGACTGGTTGGAGAACCACATCTTCAGTTGGAATTTGATATCCTCGATGATGGCCGCATGCGATGATGCGTCTGCCTTCGTGAAGTCTAGCGCTTCTTGGAGGAGTTTGGAGTCCGTCTCAAAGATCGCCCTCAGTGCACCCACATCGACAGCCATCGAGATCACTTGGGACATGGCAATCACTTCTGCCGCAAACGGATCGGCGGTGTGGTCTGTGCGACCAGCCCGCGCGAGTAGCACTTCTCCCATGTGATCCCGGATCACCACTCCCCACGTCACAAAGTTCTCTCCTGGCGTGAAGGCACCGTCGAGGTTGATCTTAACTCTATCATGTGGTGGGAGCTGCCATTTGCAATCTGGAGTGGGCTTTGTTTTCGTTGTAAACAGCTGCATGTACTCCAAGGTGTTGCTCATGGCGTGCCTAGTCAGTTCGGCCACCTGGACAGGTAGTTCTCCCTCTCTGACTTTATTTCTATTATTCCACCAATGCCACCAGAATGTAAGGATTTGCACTCGCATTTTTTTATCTAGACCCCATAGATAGTCCCGCATAGCAGGCACGGACGCAAACTGCTCTAGCTCAGTTCTGAAACGTTCCAGTTGCATGGCTCTCCAGGCTTCCTTCACGGATTTGCACTTGACAAATAAATGAGCTCCATCCTCGTCCGCTCGACCACAAAATAGGCTTTTTGTGGACATCAGTTTAACTCCTCGCCGGGTCAAATTTGTGCGAAGTGCCAAGGACTCATGTTTGATTCTCCAAGTAAACATTTGAATTTTACGCGGGCATGGCAACTTCCAGATCCTCTTCCATGACTGTTCAGGGCTTCTCTCAAGGTTGCCAGCCGTCATGTCACTGCTCCCTGGTACCCCGCCCCGATCTTCCCTCTCGCTCTGAACCTGAAGCTTGTACGCGCTCCGAACCGAGTGGTTGCCTTTCTTGTCGTAATGCCAAGCCCTGAAGTCATCCAACCCCTCCCGCAACGGGATTTTGAGGATATGGCTAGCATCATTCGGCCAGAAGGTTGCCTTTACCAGCTCCTCATCCCAAACCACTGTGAGAGGGTTAATAAGTTCATTGACCGAGGTTAACAGGCTATGCCCCCTTGGCGTGATGATTTGGCGAGACCAGGCCCGGGGTATCCAAGGGTCAGACCAGATGTTCACGTTGGTGCCGTCGCCGATTCTCCATATGTAGCCCTTTTTTATCAACTCCAGGCCCGTCAAGATGCTTCGCCACGTATATGATATGCCGTCTCTTGGCACCGCTTCTAGGAGCTCGCAGTTAGGGAAGTATCTGGCATTGAGGGTTCTGCCACACAAACTATCCGGGTTTTGGAGTAGGCGCCAGCCTTGTCGTGAGAGCATAGCGATATTGAAGTTGTGCATATCCCGAAACCCTAAACCTCCCTCCACTTTTGGTTTTGTCAGAGTGTCCCAACTGAGCCAATGCATTGTATTCTCCTTATCCTGATGACTCCACCAAAATCTCCCAATGAGTGTGTTTAGCTCTTGGCAAAAAGTCTTTGTGAGATCAAAACACGACATGGGGAAGGTCGGAATCGCCCGTGCCACGGATTTCACCAGGGTTTCTTTACCACTCTTCGCTAACAGCCTTTCTTGCCAGCCATGAACTCGCCCACGGAGGCTCCTTTTGATGTATGCAAACGTGCGTCGGCGGAACCGACCAACGTGGACAGGGAGCCCAAGATAGCAATCCTTCCAATCCTCACTGGTAATCTGAACCTCAGCCTTGACTTGAGCCTTCACGGCCACGTCAGTGTTGGGTGAAAACATGATAGCAGATTTTTCATGATTGATGCATTGACCCGAACAATTTTCATACAGCTGTAGGATCTCATGGAGAGCAGCGGCCTCTTCCTGCTTTGCCTTCAGAAAAATCACCGAGTCATTGGCAAACAAAAGATGTGAGACACTGGGTGCGTTTTGGCAGATCTTGACGCCACTGATTCTCCCCTGCTCCTCAGCTTCATGCAATAACGCGGACAATCCTTCTGCACAAATAACAAAGAGGTAAGGGGAGAGGGGATCCCCCTGCCTCAGCCCTCGTGTTGGCACAAATTGGTCTGTTAACACTCCATTCACTTTGATTTGGTATCGGACCGTTGTGACACATTTCATGATGAGATCTACCCATCGTCTGCGGAAGCCAAGTTTGCATAGCATTGCCTCAAGGAATCTCCACTCCAACTACTTCCTTGTCCCACACCTTCATCTTCCCCACTATCTCCCTCAATGCATGAGCTACGCCTCCTTGTCTCCCCTCCCGGCTTCTCTCCCAAGCTTCCTGGATCACCTCTTCACAACCTTCCTCTTGTAGCCATCTCGCCTCAAACCGGAATCCTCTATCTCCCCCCTTCCAACTCCTGTCGAGGCCCGTCGTGCCGACAATAATAGGCCGATGATCCGAGTGGCGAGGCACCCCATTCACCACTACATGCTCCGGGAACTTTGTGCTCCATGCCTCGTTAGCGATGGCTCTATCGAGTCTCTCGCAAATATACGTGCTCAACTCCTTGCTGTGATTCCGCCAAGTGTAAATGTCTCCCCCAAACCCCAAATCCGCCAACTCGCAAACCTCCAGCACCTCCCTAAACCCTTCCATCATCCCCTATGATTGCTCGGCGCCCCCACCTTCTCAATCCCGGAGAGAATTTCATTAAAGCCACCCAAACACACCCAAGGCCGTCCATGTTGGTGTTGTTGCTTGAGGAGCTTGAGTGTTCTCCATGTCTCTTTCTTCCTCTCCGTTGTCGACTCCCCATATATCCCCGTCATGCGCCAAACCAAACCGTCTTCCTCCATGATATCAACATCTATGTGCCTCCTCCCATAAGACCGTAGTGACACATCCAACCCTCTCTTCTAGAACCATGCCACACCACGACTTCTGCCCACCGGATTCCAAGCTGTCATGTTCGTCAACCCGAGCGTCCACCGAGACCTGTCCAATTCCTTCTCCGTAAGTCTAGTCTCCGCCAAAAAAGCACATCGGGATCCTCCACTCTCCCCAATTCGAGGAGCGAACGAACTGCCGGGCCATTCTCGAGCCCCCGGCAGTTCCAGCTGATTAGTTTCATTGTGTCTGGCGGGGCTGCTTCGACAGCCCGGCCGATATCTGGTTTGTTCTGCTATTCTCCTCCTTCCTCCCCTCGACGACCCCTGGCACGTCCACCTCCATCAGTCGCCCCCTTTTAGCTTCCTCCTCTGGCCCCTCAATCACTCCACCCACCCCATCATGGCCCCTCTTGCTCCCTACTTTTTTCTCCAAGTTCTGTCCTGGTGCCCGTTCCTTGTCCTCACTTCTAGGAATCCGATGGAATTTGGCTGGTTTATAGATGTTGGCTTTGTCAACCGTACCCTTGCCACCTCCCCGCTGTGCGAGGTCCGGTGCTAGCCCTGGATGATCATTCTTCCCTGGTGCTATTTCAGCTGGTGTAGCATTCTTTGTTGACACTCCTCCATTAGTCACACTAGGCTCCTACCTTACTTCCTGTACTTCCTGAACCTGGGCTGTGTTATCGCTCATAGGTGATTCCCTTTGCTCCATGGGATCATCCATAACAAGCTTTTTTGGGTTTCCTCCACGTGGTGGATCGTACTTCAGAAGCTTAACTGGGCTTGTAACTTCTTCCTCCCCCTCCAATCCTCCTCCTTTCTTGCTCTTATTTAGCTCATCCCCCTTCCTCCAGCTCAAACTATCACTTCCACTTCCGCTGCCCGTTCTGCCACTCGACCGTCCAATGCCATAGAACCTGCTGCCTCCAGAATTGTCTCCTTTCCCCCTCCAACTACGTTCCTCCTCATAACTGAATCTCCTCCTACCGATATCCGCTCGCAGCCACGGACCAAACTGGGCTTTCTCTCCTTTGCTGAGCTTGGTAGCGCACTCCTTCGCAACATGACCAATGAGACCGCAAGTATAGCAAAAATCGGGGAGAAACTCATATTCGAACCGACACCAGAACCCCTCCTTCTCCTCTTCTTCCTTCCCATCTATGTTCATCTTCTTCTTTCTCTTCTCCCCTTCTCCCACCTCATCATCATCTAGGGTAAAGCCCCTCATTATTGGTTTGTTGATCTTCATTCTGATCTTTACCCTTAGGAATTTGCCAATGGCTTTTCCGTCCACACCCGCATCCACCTCTACAAACCTCCCAATGATATTGCCAATCTCTTCTGCCGAATCCTCGTGCATCATACCTAAGGGAAGGTTGAAAATTCTTACCCATATTGGAATATCATCGAAGTCATAATCCTCGATTCTTTTTGCTGGATCATAGTCCTCCACCACTACCAACTCCTTATCAAACATCCATGTCCATCCTCCAGAGCCTTCCTCTTCCCTGATTCTTGTTTGAAGGTAAAAACGAATATATTGTCTCCTGCCTCCCTGCAATCGATCCCCTTTATTGGGCACCAAACCCTTCCCAGAGAGAGGCTAATCGCATCAGGGTGCGCCGGCTTCTCCGAAACCACCCTTCCCACTGCCTGGAACTCCACCGCCTTTCCCTTCTCCTTCCCCACCGACCGGATTCTGACTCCCTTCCTCTCCTCCTCAAATAGCTTCAGGCTCCTCATCATACCCGCAACTTCCTCCATCGTCTCCCTACACCTCTCCGCACCAGTTCTACTCGACTAGGGTTTTAGTGTTTTACGACCATGCGCCCTAGGGAGCACACAGAAGGCTGTGAAGTGGATTGGTTTGCGACGAGGCTCGCTGGGAACGGATGAGCGAGAGAGAACGAACAACTCCAAGCGAGAACGACCGAATAGGAACGAAGGCGGGGCGGCGCCGCCGTCCGAATCCTAATCGCCCCCGCAATCGCCGGAGGGATACCGAACCGTCTGAAGGAAATATGCCCTAGAGGCAATAATAAAGTTATTATTTATTTCCTCATATCATGATAAATGTTTATTATTCATGCTAGAATTGTATTAACCGGAAACATAATACATGTGTGAATACATAGACAAAACTATAGTCACTAGTATGCCTCTACTTGACTAGCTCATTAATCAAAGATGATTATGTTTCCTGACCATAGACATGTGTTGTCATTTGATTAGTGGGATCACATCATTAGAAGAATGATGTGATTGACATGACCCATTCTGTTAGCCTAGCACTTGATCGTTTAGTATACTGCTATTGCTTTCTTCATGACTTATACAAAGCTCCTGCAACTATGAGATTGTGCAACTCCCGTTTACCGGAAGAACACTTTGTGTGCTACCAAACGTCACAACGTAACTGGGTGATTATAAAGGTGCTCTACAGGTGTTTCTAAAGGTACATGTTGAGTTGGCATAATTCGAGATTAGGATTTGTCACTCTGATTGTCGGAGAGGTATCTCTGGGCCCTCTCGGTAATACTCATCACCTAAGCCTTGCAAGCATGTAACTAATGAGTTAGTTATGAGATGACGTATTACAGAATGAGTAAAGAGACTTCCCGGTAACGAGATTGAACTAGGTATTGGATACCGACGATCAAATCTCGGGCAAGTAACATACCGATGACAAAGGGAACAAAGTATGTTGTTATGCGGTTTGACCGATAAAGATCTTCATAGAATATGTAGGAAGCAATATGGGCATCCAGGTCCCGCTATTGGTTATTGACCGGAGACATGTCTCGGTCATGTCTACATTGTTCTCGAACCGTAGGGTCCGCACGCTTAAGGTTTCGATGACAGTTATATTATGAGTTTATGTATTTTGATGTACCGAAGGTTGTTCGGAGTCCTGGATGTGATCACGGACATTACGAGGAGTCTCGAAATGGTCGAGACATAAAGATTGATATATTGGACGGATATATTTGGACACCGGAAAGGTTCCGGGAGAGTTTGGGAATATACCGGAGCTCCGGGAGGTTACCGGAACCCCCCGGTAAGTATATGGGCCTTATTGGGCCTTAGTGGAAGGGAGGGAGAAGGAGCAAGGGAGGGGGCGCCCCCCCCCCAAGCCCAATCCGAATTGGGAGGGGGGCCGGCCCCCCCTTTCCTTCTCTCCTCCCCCCTCTTCCTTCCTTCTCCTACTCCGAATAGGAAAGGGGGGGGGGCAAACCTACTTGGAGCAGGATTGCCCCCCCTAGGGCGCGCCACCCCTTGGGCCGGCCTCCTCCTCCCTCCCTCCTTTATATACGGGGGTAGGGGGGCACCCTAGACACACAAGTTGATCATTGAGATCGTTCCTTAGCCGTGTGCGGTGCCCCCTCCACGATATTACACCTCGGTCATATTGTAGCGGTGCTTAGGCGAAGCCCTGCGACAGGAGAACATCAAGATCATCACCACGCCGTCGTGCTGACGGAACTCCTCCCCGTGCCTCTGCTGGATCGGAGATCGGGTTGCGTCATCGAGCTGTACGTGTGTCAAGAACTCGGAGGTGCCGGAGTAACGGTGCCTGGATCGGTTGGACCGGGAGGACGTACGACTACTTCCTCTACGTTGCGTCAACGCTTCCGCTTCGGTCTACGAGGGTACATAGACAATACTCTCCCCTCTCGTTGCTATGCATCACCATGATCTTGCGTGTGCATAGGAAAATTTTTGAAACTACTACGTTCCCCAACAGTGGCATCCGAGCCTAGGTTTTATGCGTTGATGTTATATGCACGAGTAGAACACAAGTGAGTTGTGGACGATATAAGTCATACTGCCTACCAGCATGTCATACTTTGGTTCAGCGGTATTGTGAGATGAAGCGGCCCGGAGAAACATTACGCGTACGCTTACGCGAGACTGGTTTCACCGTTACGAGCACTCGTGCTTAAAGGTGACTGGCGGGTGTCTGTCTCTCTCACTTTAGCTGAATCGAGTGTGGCTACGCCCAGTCCTTGTGAAGGTTAAAACGGAGTCTATTTGACAAACTATCGTTGTGGTTTTGATGCGTAGGTAAGAACGGTTCTTGCTAAAGCCCGTAGCAGCCACGTAAAATTTGCAACAACAAAGTAGAGGACGTCTAACTTGTTTTTGCAGGGCATGTTGTGATGTGATATGGTCAAGACGTGATGCTATATTTTATTGTATGAGATGATCATGTTTTGTAACCGCAGTTATCGGCAACTGGCAGGAGCCATATGGTTGTCGCTTTATTGTATGAAATGCAAACGCCCTGTAATTGCTTTACTTTATCACTAAGCGGTAGCGATAGTCGTAGAACCAATAGATGGCGTAACGACAACGATGCTACGATGGAGATCAAGGTGTCGCGCCGGTGACGATGGTGATCACGACGGTGCTTCGGAGATGGAGATCACAAGCACAAGATGATGATGGCCATATCATATCACTTATATTGATTGCATGTGATGTTTATCCTTTATGCATCTTATCTTGCTTTGATTGACGGTAGCATTTTAAGATGATCTCTCACTAAATTATCAAGAAGTGTTCTCCCTGAGTATGCACCGTTGCCAAAGTTCGTCGTGCCGAGACACCACGTGATGATCGGGCGTGATAAACTCTACGTCCATCTACAACGGGTGCAAGCCAGTTTTGCACACGCAGAATACTCAGGTTAAACTTGACGAGCCTAGCATATGCAGATATGGCCTCGGAACACAGAGACCGAAAGGTCGAGCGTGAATCATATAGTAGATATGATCAACATAATGATGTTCACCATTGAAAACTACTCCATCTCACGTGATGATCGGTTATGGTTTAGTTGATTTGGATCACGTGATCACTTAGATGACTAGAGAGATGTCTGTTTAAGTGGGAGTTCTTAAGTAATATGATTAATTGAACTTAAATTGATCATGAACTTAGTACCTGATAGTATCTTGCTTGTCCATGTTTGTTTGTAGATAGATGGCTCGTGCTGTTGTTCCGTTGAATTTTAATGCGTTCCTTGAGAAAGCAAAGTTGAAAAATGATGGTAGCAATTACACGGACTGGGTCCGTAACCTGAGGATTATCCTCATTGCTGCATAGAAGAGTTACGTCCTGGAAGCACCGCTGGGTGCCAGGCCTGCTGCTGATGCAACTGACGACGTTAAGAACGTCTGGCAGAGCAAAGCTAATGACTACTCTATAGTTCAGTGTGCCATGCTTTACGGCTTAGAACCGGGTCTTCAACGACGTTTTGAACGTCATGGAGCATATGAGATGTTCCAAGAGTTGAGGTTAATATTTCAAGCAAATGCCCGGATTGAGAGATATGAAGTCTCCAATAAGTTCTATAGCTGCAAGATGGAGGAGAATAGTTCTGTCAGTGAACATATACTCAGAATGTGTGGGTATAACAATCACTTGATTCAACTGGGAGTTAATCTTCCTGATGATAGTGTCATTGACAGAATTCTTCAATCACTGCCACCAAGCTACAAAAGCTTCGTAATGAACTATAATATGCAAGGGATGAACAAGACTATTCCCGAGCTCTTCGCGATGCTGAAAGCCGCGGAGGTAGAAATCAAGAAGGAGCATCAAGTGTTGATGGTCAACAAGACCACTAGTTTCAAGAAAAAGGGCAAAGGGAAGAAGAAGGGGAACTTCAAAAAGAACGGCAAGCAAGTTGCTGCTCAAGAGAAGAAACCCAAGTCTGGACCTAAGCCTGAAACTGAGTGCTTCTACTACAAGCAGACTGGACACTGGAAGCGGAACTGCCCCAAGTATTTGGCGGATAAGAAGGATGGCAAAGTAAACAAAGGTATATGTGATATACATGTTATTGATGTGTACCTAACTAGAGCTCGTAGTAGCACCTGAGTATTTGATACTGGTTCTGTTGCTAATATTTGCAACTCAAAATAGGGACTACGGAATAAGCGAGCACTGGCCAAGGACGAGGTGACGATGCGCGTGGGAAACGGTTCCAAAGTCGATGTGATCGCCGTCGGCACGCTACCTCTACATCTACCATCGGGATTAGTTTTAGACCTGAATAATTGTTATTTGGTGCCTGCGTTGAGCATGAACATTATATCTGGATCTTGTTTGATGCGAGACGGTTATTCATTTAAATCAGAGAATAATGGTTGTTCTATTTATATGAGTAATATCTTTTATGGTCATGCACCCTTGAAGAATGGTCTATTTTTATTGAATCTTGATAGTAGTGATACACATATTCATAATGTTGAAACCAAAAGATGCAGAGTTGATAATGATAGTGCAACTTATTTGTGGCACTGCCGTTTGGGTCATATCGGTGTAAAACGCATGAAGAAACTCCATACTGATGGACTTCTGGAATCACTTGATTATGAATCACTTGGTACTTGCGAACCGTGCCTCATGGGCAAGATGACTAAAACACCGTTCTCCGGTACTATGGAGAGAGCAACAGATTTGTTGGAAATCATACATACAGATGTATGTGGTCCGATGAATGTTGAGGCTCGTGGCGGATATCGTTATTTTCTCACCTTCACAGATGATTTAAGCAGATATGGGTATATCTACTTAATGAAGCACAAGTCTGAAACATTTGAAAAGTTCAAAGAATTTCAGAGTGAAGTGGAGAATCATCGTAACAAGAAAATAAAATTTCTGCGATCTGATCGTGGAGGAGAATATTTGAGTTACGAGTTTGGTTTACATTTGAAACAATGCGGAATAGTTTCGCAACTCACGCCACCTGGAACACCACAACGAAATGGTGTGTCCGAACGTCGTAATCGTACTTTACTTGATATGGTGCGATCTATGATGTCTCTTACCGATTTACCGCTATCATTTTGGGGTTATGCTTTAGAGACGGCCGCATTCACGTTAAATAGGGCACCATCAAAATCCGTTGAGATGACGCCTTATGAACTGTGGTTTGGCAAGAAACCAAAGTTGTCGTTTCATAAAGTTTGGGGTTGCGATGCTTATGTGAAGAAACTTCAACCAGATAAGCTCGAACCCAAATCGGAGAAATGTGTCTTCATAGGATACCCAAAAGAGACTGTTGGGTACACCATCTATCACATATCCGAAGGCAAGACATTCGTTGCTAAGAATGGATCCTTTCTAGAGAAGGAGTTTCTCTCGAAAGAAGTGAGTGGGAGGAAAGTAGAACTTGACGAGATAACTGTATCTACTCCCTTATTGGAAGGTAGTTCATCACGAGAACCGGTTCCCGTGACAACTACACCAATTAGTGAGGAAGCTAATGATATTGATCATGAAACTTCAGATCAAGTTTCTACTGAACCTCGTAGGTCTACCAGAGTAAGATCCGCACCAGAGTGGTACGGTAATCCTATTCTGGAAGTCATGTTACTTGACCATGATGAACCTACGAACTATGAGGAAGCGATGATGAGCCCAGATTCCGCAAAATGGCTGGAGGCCATGAAATCTGAGATAGGATCCATGTATGAAAACAAAGTATGGACTTTGGTTGACTTGCCCAATGATCGGCAAGCCATTGAGAATAAATGGATCTTTAAGAAGAAGACTGACGCTGATGGTAATGTTACTGTCTATAAAGCTCGACTTGTTGCGAAAGGTTTTCGACAAGTTCAAGGGGTTGACTACGATGAGACTTTCTCACCCGTAGCGATGCTTAAGTCTGTCCGAATCATGTTAGCTATTGCTGCATTTCATGATTATGAAATTTGGCAAATGGATGTCAAGACTGCATTCTTGAATGGATTTCTAGAAGAAGAGTTGTATATGATGCAGCCAGAAGGTTTTGTTGATCCAAAAGGCGCTGACAAAGTGTGCAAGCTCCAGCGTTCCATTTATGGACTGGTGCAAGCATCTCGGAGTTGGAATAAATGTTTTGATAGTGTGATCAAGGCATATGGTTTTATACAGACTTTTGGAGAAGCCTGTATTTACAAGAAAGTGAGTGCGAGCTCTGTAGCATTTCTAGTTTTATATGCTGATGACATATTATTAATTGGAAATGATATAGAATTTCTGGATAGCATAAAGGGATACTTGAATAAAAGTTTTTCGATGAAAGACCTCGGTGAAGCTGCTTACATATTAGGCATCAAGATCTATAGAGATAGATCAAGACGCTTAATAGGACTTTCACAAAGCACATACCTTGACAAAATTTTGAAAAAGTTCAAAATGGATCAGGCAAAGAAAGGATTCTTGCCTGTGCTACAAGGTGTGAAGTTGAGTCGAACTCAATGCCCGACCACAGCAGAAGATAGAGAGAAAATGAAAAATGTTCCCTATGCTTCAGCCATAGGCTCTATCATGTATGCAATGCTGTGTACCAGACCTGACGTATGCTTAGCAATAAGCTTAGCAGGAAGGTACCAAAGTAATCCAGGAGTGGATCACTGGACATCGGTCAAGAACATCCTGAAATACCTGAAAAGGACTAAGGATATGTTTCTCGTATATGGAGGTGACAAAGAGCTAGTCGTAAATGGTTACGTCGATGCAAGCTTTGACACTGATCCGGACGATTCTAAATCGCAAACCGGATACGTGTTTATATTAAACGGTGGAGCTGTAAGTTGGTGCAGTTCTAAACAAAGCGTCGTGGCGGGATCTACATGTGAAGCGGAGTACATAGCTGCTTCTGAAGCAGCAAATGAAGGAGTCTGGATGAAGGAGTTCATTTCCGATCTAGGTGTAATACCTAGTGCATCGGGACCAATGAAGATCTTCTGTGACAATACTGGTGCAATTGCTTTAGCAAAGGAATCCAGATTTCACAAGAGGACCAAGCACATCAAGAGACGCTTCAATTCCATTCGGGACCAAGTCCAAGTGGGAGACATAGAGATTTGCAAGATACATACGGATCTGAATGTTGCAGACCCATTGACTAAGCCTCTCTCACGAGCAAAACATGATCAGCACCAAGACTCCATGTGTGTTAGAATCATTACTATGTAATCTAGATTATTGACTCTAGTGCAAGTGGGAGACTGAAGGAAATATGCCCTAGAGGCAATAATAAAGTTATTATTTATTTCTTCATATCATGATAAATGTTTATTATTCATGCTAGAATTGTATTAACCGGAAACATAATACATGTGTGAATACATAGACAAAACTATAGTCACTAGTATGCCTCTACTTGACTAGCTCATTAATCAAAGATGGTTATGTTTCCTGACCATAGACATGTGTTGTCATTTGATTAGTGGGATCACATCATTAGAAGAATGATGTGATTGACATGACCCATTTTGTTAGCCTAGCACTTGATCGTTTAGTATACTGCTATTGCTTTCTTCATGACTTATACAAAGCTCCTGCAACTATGAGATTGTGCAACTCCCGTTTATCGGAAGAACACTTTGTGTGCTACCAAACGTCACAACGTAACTGGGTGATTATAAAGGTGCTCTACAGGTGTTTCTGAAGGTACATGTTGAGTTGGCATAATTCGAGATTAGGATTTGTCACTCCGATTGTCGGAGAGGTATCTCTGGGCCCTCTCGGTAATATTCATCACCTAAGCCTTGCAAGCATGTAACTAATGAGTTAGTTATGAGATGACGTATTACAGAACGAGTAAAGAGACTTGCCGGTAACGAGATTGAACTAGGTATTGGATACCGACGATCAAATCTCGGGCAAGTAACATACCGATGACAAAGGGAACAAAGTATGTTGTTATGCGGTTTGACCGATAAAGATCTTCGTAGAATATGTAGGAACCAATATGGGCATCCAGGTCCCGCTATTGGTTATTGACCGGAGACATGTCTCGGTCATGTCTACATTGTTCTCGAACCGTAGGGTCCGCACGCTTAAGGTTTCGATGACAGTTATATTATGAGTTTATGTATTTTGATGTACCGAAGGTTGTTCGGAGTCCCGAATGTGATCACGGACATGACGAGGAGTCTCGAAATGGTCGAGACATAAAGATTGATATATTGGACGGATATATTTGGACACCGGAAAGGTTCCGGGAGAGTTTGGGAATATACCGGAGCTCCGGGAGGTTACCGGAACCCCCCGGTAAGTATATGGGCCTTATTGGGCCTTAGTGGAAGGGAGGGAGAAGGAGCAAGGGAGGGGGCGCCCCCCCCCCCCCCCAAGCCCAATCCGAATTGGGAGGGGGCCGGGCCCCCCTTTCCTTCTCTCCTCCCCCCTCTTCCTTCCTTCTCCTACTCCGAATAGGAAAGGGGGGGGGGCAAACCTACTTGGAGTAGGATTGCCCCCCTAGGGCGCGCCACCCCTTGGGCCGGCCTCCTCCTCCCTCCCTCCTTTATATACGGGGGTAGGGGGGCACCCTAGACACACAAGTTGATCATTGAGATCGTTCCTTAGCCGTGTGCGGTGCCCCCCTCCACGATATTACACCTCGGTCATATTGTAGCGGTGCTTAGGCGAAGCCCTGCGACAGGAGAACATCAAGATCGTCACCACGCCGTCGTGCTGACGGAACTCCTCCCCGCGCCTCTGCTGGATCGGAGATCGGGGTGCGTCATCGAGCTGTACGTGTGTCAAGAACTCGGAGGTGCTGGAGTAACGGTGCTTGGATCGGTTGGACCGGGAGGACGTACGACTACTTCCTCTACGCTGCGTCAACGCTTCCGCTTCGGTCTACGAGGGTACGTAGACAATACTTTCCCCTCTCGTTGTTATGCATCACCATGATCTTGCGTGTGCGTAGGAATTTTTTTGAAATTACTACGTTCCCCAACACCGTCACCCTAGGGACGGACCTGATTCTGTACGAGGAAAATGAGTTGTTCGCTGGAGTCTCCTCCCACGTCTGACGTTTCTCATATATCGCGTCCAAAATAATTTAGTCGCTATATATTGGTCTATCGTTGGAGTCGTTTCTTTATTACTAGATGACCCGTTGCGCCCATGGCGTAAAGGCCGAGAGCAAGCCAATGATTGAAAGAGTGTGCATCAAAATATGTAGACACGGAAGGAACATATGAAAATAAGTACAGATTGATGATAGTCATATACGGAAAGGATTGTCATATTTTTTTTACATAAGATCCATAATGATGCCAGATATAAAAGTCTCGATAGGTACTTATAGTAATATCAAGTTACGTAGCAAAGGACTACTGTGATCTGCTTAGATTGGATATACAATCATGCAGAAGCCCTTGGACATGCACTTGAAGGTGAAAGCATATACACACCCTTTCTTCATGCTAAATGACCCGTTGCGCCAATGGCACAAAGAGCAGGAGCAAACCAAGCTTTCAACCAAGGAAATTGGAAAGTTTAAAGACCGGTATTCTTTAAATAGAAGGGAATATATCATATGTAGAACTATATATTACATTGATATTAGGTTCGTAGGCTAAAGAAAGTAGTGAGATCAGTTTATGCTAAGCAAAGCTATTTAGAGATTCATCATGTAAATTGCTTTGATCAACCAGCTTCTGTTACACAAAGCTACATACGCAGAGATGCATCATGTAGGTTGCTTTGATCACCAAACTTCTGGTAACCAAGATATGTAGTCTTTCGCCGTCCCCAAAATTAACTTTTTTGTTTTTCTTGTCCTCTATGCGGTTTCTGCAGAATAAAACTGTACAATAAACGAATAGAAACCAATCATAGTTGCACACACAAAAACATTTGGTGGAAAAACTTTGTAAGGTGACTATAGTTCCATCCAATAAGTAATTTCCTGAGCATCATCTTTCTCCGATAAAAAAAAAGGTTAAAAAAACATGCAACGACATTAGCTTTTAAGAAATACAAACAAAAAAAAATAAAAATAAACGTACAGCTAGACTAACTGGCATACAGAAGGCCACCTAAGAGAACATTCAGTGCAGCCTTATCTGGGCCAAAGGGTGCCACGACACACCCTTTCAGAATTGGAAAGGATAATTAAGTTTACAATAAGCATTTGGCCCAGCCCAAATATATCTGAGTCCAATACACCGACTACCTGCTGCCACGCACGCTCGTCTCTCCTCCTTTCCCCCAAATCTACCAAACCTTATCTGTTCTTCTTTCCCTAAATCGACCAGTCCTCTGTTCTCCTCCCTTTCCCAAATCAACCAGGTCTTTCACTCGCGCTTCTCGCTGCTGCCAACCGCTGGCCGCCGGCCTTGCCAACTTCCGCTGCCATCCGTAGCGAGGGCCCTCCAGGACGCCACGATGGGTGTGGGGTGTCTGCTGATGTTTGCTGCTTCTTCTCCTTCCCTCACTACCTTCTCCGCTCGTGTTGCCTGCTGCCGCCGACTGATAAACTAATCGGTGAATTGTTGTTGAAGGGCCGAAGGAGCAAGACTGCTGCAAGAGGAAGGTATGTTTCAAAATTAATTAAAGAAAAATGATTCTATGATTTTCTTCGTAGACTTGCATAAAGTTTTGGTTGCCGTGTAATTTTTGAAGTTACTATCTCCGTCAGCCATGTATTATGCCAAATTTTGATAGCCTAACCATCCATATTTTTTGTGATATGCACATCATTTATGAAGTACAGGTTCAGATCCATCATTCATTCATGAAGGAAATATGCCCTAGAGGCAATAATAAAGTTATTATTTATTTCCTCATATCATGATAAATGTTTATTATTCATGCTAGAATTGTATTAACCGGAAACATAATACATGTGTGAATACATAGACAAAACTATGGTCACTAGTATGCCTCTACTTGACTAGCTCATTAATCAAAAATGGTCATGTTTCCTGACCATAGACATGTGTTGTCATTTGATTAATGGGATCACATCATTAGAAGAATGATGTGATTGACATGACCCATTCTGTTAGCCTAGCACTTGATCGTTTAGTATACTGCTATTGCTTTCTTCATGACTTATACAAAGTTCCTGCAACTATGAGATTGTGCAACTCCCGTGTACCGGAAGAACACTTTGTGTGCTACCAAACGTCACAACGTAACTGGGTGATTATAAAGGTGCTCTACAGGTGTTTCCAAAGGTTCATGTTGAGTTGGCATAATTCGAGATTAGGATTTGTCACTCCGATTATCGGAGAGGTATCTCTGGGCCCTCTCGGTAATACTCATCACTTAAGCCTTGCAAGCATGTAACTAATGAGTTAGTTATGAGATGACGTATTACAGAACGAGTAAAGAGACTTGCCGGTAACGAGATTGAACTAGGTATTGGATACCTTCGATCAAATCTCGGGCAAGTAACATACCGATGACAAAGGGAACAAAGTATGTTGTTATGCGGTTTGACCGATAAAGATCTTCGTAGAATATGTAGGAACCAATATGGACATCCAGGTCCCGCTATTGGTTATTGACTAGGGACGTGTCTCGGTCATGTCTACATTGTTCTCGAACCGTAGGGTCCGCATGCTTAAGGTTTCGATGACAGTTACATTATGAGTTTATGTATTTTGATGTACCGAAGGTTGTTCGGAGTCCCGGATGTGATCATGGACATGACGAGGAGTCTCGAAATGGTCGAGACATAAAGATTGATATATTGGACGGATATATTTGGACAGCGGAAAGGTTCCGGAGAAGTTTGGAGCTCCGGGAGGTTACCGGAACCCCCCGGGAGGTATATGGGCCTTATTGGGCCCATGTAGGAGGAAGAGAGAAGGAGCAAGGGAAGGGGGCGCGCCCCCCCAAGCCCAATCCGAATTGGGGAGGGGGCCGGCCCCCCTTTCCTTTCTCCTTCCCCCTCTTCCTATTACTACTACTAGTACTACTTCCTAATACTAGTACTCTTTCCTTCCCCCTCCAAATAAGATAAGGAAAAGAGAGGGAAACCTACTTGGAGTAGGTTTCCCCCTCCTCATGGCGCGCCCCCCCTAGGGCCGGCCACCTCCTCCCTCCATCCTTTATATACGGGGGTAGGGGGGCACCCTAGAACACACAAGTTGATCATTGATCGTTCCTTAGCCGTGTGCGGTGCCCCCCTCCACGATATTACACCTCGGTCATATTGTAGTGGTGCTTAGGCGAAGCCCTGCGACAGGAGAACATCAAGATCGTCACCACGCCGTCGTGCTGACGGAACTCCCCCTCGGCGCCTCTACTGGATTGGAGATCGAGGGTGCGTCATCGAGCTGTACGTGTGTCAAGAACTCGGAGGTACCGGAGTAACGGTGCCTGGATCGGTTGAACCGGGAAGACGTACGACTACTTCCACTACGTTGTGTCAACGCTTCCGCTTCGGTCTACGAGGGTACGTAGACAGCACTCTCCCCTCGTTGCTATATCATCACCTTGATCTTGCGTGTGCGTAGGAAATTTTTTGAAATTACTACGTTCCCTAACAGTGGCATCCGAGCCCAGGTTTTTATGCGTTGATGTTATATGCACGAGTAGAACACAAGTGAGTTGTGGACGATATAAGTCATACTGCCTACCAGCATGTCATACTTTGGTTCAGCGGTATTGTTGGATGAAGCGGCTCGGACCGACATTACGCGTACGCTTACGCGAGACTGGTTTTACCGCCGTGCTTTGCACACAGGTGACTAGCGGGTGTCTGTTTCTCCAACTTTAGTTGAACCGAGTGTGGCTACGCCCGGTCCTTGTGAAGGTTAAAACGGAGTCTATTTGACAAACTATCGTTGTGGTTTTGATGCGTAGGTAAGAATGATTCTTGCTAAGCCCGTAGCAGTCACGTAAAATTTGCAACAACAAAGTAGAGGACGTCTAACTTGTTTTTGCAGGGCATGTTGTGATGTGATATGGCCAAGACGTGATGCTATATTTTATTGTATGAGATGATCATGTTTTGTAACCGAAGTTATCGGCAACTGGCAGGAGCCATATGGTTGTCGCTTTATTGTATGAAATGCAAACGCCCTGTAATTACTTTACTTTATCACTAAGCGGTAGCGATAGTCGTAGAAGCAATAGATGGCGTAAACGACAACGATGCTACGATGGAGATCAAGGTGTCGCGCCGGTGACGATGGTGATCACGACGGTGCTTCGGAGATGGAGATCACAAGCACAAGATGATGATGGCCATATCATATCACTTATATTGATTGCATGTGATGTTTATCCTTTATGCATCTTATCTTGCTTTGATTGACGGTAGCATTTTAAGATGATCTCTCACTAAAATTATCAAGAAGTGTTCTCCCTGAGTATGCACCGTTGCCAAAGTTCGTCGTGCCGAGACACCACGTGATGATCGGGTGTGATAAGCTCTACGTCCATCTACAACGGGTGCAAGCCAGTTTTGCACACGCAGAATACTCAGGTTAAACTTGACGAGCCTAGCATATGCAGATATGGCCTCGGAACACGGAGACCGAAAGGTCGAGCGTGAATCATATAGTAGATATGATCAACATAATGATGTTCACCATTGAAAACTACTCCATCTCACGTGATGATCGGTTATGGTTTAGTTGATTTGGATCACGTGATCACTTAGATGACTAGAGAGATGTCTGTCTAAGTGGGAGTTCTTAAGTAATATGATTAACTGAACTTAAATTTATCATGAACTTAGTACCTGATAGTATCATTGCTTGTCTATGTTTGTTTGTAGATAGATGGCTCGTGCTGTTGTTCCACTGAATTTTAATGCGTTCCTTGAGAAAACAAAGTTGAAAGATGATGGTAGCAATTACACGGACTGGGTCCGTAACCTGAGGATTATCCTCATTGCTGCACAGAAGAGTTACGTCCTGGAAGCACCGCTGGGTGCCAGGCCTGCTGCTGATGCAACTGACGACGTTAAAAACGTCTGGCAGAGCAAAGCTGATGACTACTCTATAGTTCAGTGTGCCATGCTTTACAGCTTAGAACCGGGTCTTCAACGACGTTTTGAACGTCATGGAGCATATGAGATGTTCCAGGAGTTGAAGTTAATATTTCAAGCAAATGCCCGGATTAAGAGATATGAAGTCTCCAATAAGTTCTACAGCTGCAAGATGGAGGAGAATAGTTCTGTCAATGAACATATACTCAGAATGTCTGGGTATAACAATCACTTGATTCAACTGGGAGTTAATCTTCCTGATGATAGTGTCATTGACAGAATTCTTCAATCACTGCCACCAAGCTACAAGAGCTTTGTGATGAACTATAATATGCAAGGGATGAACAAGACTATTCCCGAGCTCTTCGCGATGCTGAAAGCCGCGGAGGTAGAAATCAAGAAGGAGCATCAAGTGTTGATGGTCAACAAGACCACTAGTTGCAAGAAGAAGGGCAAAGGGAAGAAGAAGGGGAACTTCAAAAAGAATGGCAAGCAAGTTTCTGCTCAAGAGAAGAAACCCAAGTCTGGACCTAAGCCTGAAACTGAGTGCTTCTACTGCAAGCAGACTGGTCACTGGAAGCGGAACTGCCCCAAGTATTTGGCGGATAAGAAGGATGGCAAAGTGAACAAAGGTATATGTGATATACATGTTATTGATGTGTACCTAACTAGAGCTCGTAGTAGCACCTGGGTATTTGATACTGGTTCTGTTGCTAATATTTGCAACTCGAAACAGGGACTACGGAATAAGCGAGCACTGACCAAGGACGAGGTGACGATGCGCGTGGGAAACGGTTCCAAAGTCGATGTGATCGCCGTCGGCACGCTACCTCTACATCTACCATCGGGATTAGTTTTGGACCTAAATAATTATTATTTGGTGCCTGCGTTGAGCATGAACATTATATCTGGATCTTGTTTGATGCGAGACGGTTATTCATTTAAATCAGAGAATAATGGTTGTTCTATTTATATGAGTAATATCTTTTATGGTCATGCACCCTTGAAGAGTGGTCTATTTTTATTGAATCTCGATAGTAGTGATACACATATTCATAATGTTGAAGCCAAAAGATGTAGAGTTGATAATGATAGTGCAACTTATTTGTGGCACTGCCGTTTAGGTCATATCGGTGTAAAACGCATGAAGAAACTCCATACCGATGGACTTCTGGAATCACTTGATTATGAATCACTTGGTACTTGCGAACCGTGCCTCATGGGCAAGATGACTAAAACACCGTTCTCCGGAACTATGGAGAGAGCAACGGATTTGTTGGAAATCATACATACAGATGTATGTGGCCCGATGAATGTTGAAGCTCGTGGCGGATATCGTTATTTTCTCACCTTCACAGATGATTTAAGTAGATATGGGTATATCTACTTAATGAAACACAAGTCTGAAACATTTGAAAAGTTCAAAGAATTTCAGAGTGAAGTTGAAAATCATCATAACAAGAAAATAAAATTTCTGTGATCTGATCGTGGAGGAGAATATTTGAGTTACGAGTTTGGTTTACATTTGAAACAATGCGGAATAGTTTCGCAACTCACGCCACCTGGAACACCACAAAGAAATGGTGTGTCCGAACGTCGTAATCGTACTTTACTTGACATGGTGCGATCTATGATGTCTCTTACCGATTTACCGCTATCATTTTGGGGTTATGCTTTAGAGACGGCCGCATTCACGTTAAATAGGGCACCATCAAAATCCGTTGAGACGACGCCTTATGAACTGTGGTTTGGCAAGAAACCAAAGTTGTCGTTTCTTAAAGTTTGGGGCAGCGATGCTTATGTATAGAAACTTCAACCAGATAAGCTCGAACCCAAATCGGAGAAATGTGTCTTCATAGGATACCCAAAAGAAACTGTTGGGTACACCTTCTATCACAGATCCGAAGGCAAAACATTCGTTGCTAAGAACGGATCCTTTCTAGAGAAGGAGTTTCTCTCGAAAGAAGTGAGTGGGAGGAAAGTAGAACTTGATGAGATAACTATATCTACTCCCTTATTGGAAGGTAGTTCATCACGAGAACCGGTTCCCGTGACAACCACACCAATTAGTGAGGAAGCTAATGATATTGATCATGAAACTTCAGATCAAGTTTCTACTAAACCTCGTAGGTCCACCAGAGTAAGATCCACACCAGAGTGGTACGGTAATCCTATTCTGGAAGTCATGTTACTTGACCATGATGAACCTACGAACTATGAGGAAGCGATGATGAGCCCAGATTCCGCAAAATGGCTGGAGGCCATGAAATCTGAGATAGGATCCATGTATGATAACAAAGTATGGACTTTGGTTGACTTGCCCGATGATCGGCAAGCCATTGAGAATAAATGGATCTTTAAGAAGAAGACTGACGCTGATGGTAATATTACTGTCTATAAAGCTCGACTTGTTGCAAAAGGTTTTCGACAAGTTCAAGGGGTTGACTATGATGAGACTTTCTCACCCGTAGCGATGCTTAAATCTGTCCGAATCATGTTGGCTATTGCTGCATTTCATAATTATGAAATTTGGCAAATGGATGTCAAGACTGCATTCTTGAATGGATTTCTAGAAGAAGAGTTGTATGTGATGCAGCCGGAAGGTTTTGTTGATCCAAAAGGTGCTGACAAAGTGTGCAAGCTCCAACGTTCCATTTATGGACTGGTGCAAGCATCTCGGAGTTGGAATAAACGTTTTGATAGTATGATCAAAGCATATGGTTTTGTACAGACTTTTGGAGAAGCCTGTATTTACAAGAAAGTGAGTGGGAGCTCTGTAGCATTTCTAGTTTTATATGCTGATGACATATTATTAATTGGAAATGATATAGAATTTCTGGATAGCATAAAGGGATACTTGAATAAAAGTTTTTCAATGAAAGACCTCGGTGAAGCTGCTTACATATTAGGCATCAAGATCTATAGAGATAGATCGAGACGCTTAATAGGACTTTCACAAAGCACATACCTTGACAAAATATTGAAAAAGTTCAATATGGATCAGGCAAAGAAAGGTTTCTTGCCTGTGCTACAAGGTGTGAAGTTGAGTCGAACTCAATGCCCGACCACAGCAGAAGATAGAGAGAAAATGAAAAGTGTTCCCTATGCTTCAGCCATAGGCTCTATCATGTATGCAATGCTGTGTACCAGACCTGACGTATGCTTAGCAATAAGCTTAGCAGGGAGGTACCAAAGTAATCCAGGAGTGGATCACTGGACAGCGGTCAAGAACATCCTGAAATACCTGAAAAGGACTAAGGATATGTTTCTCGTATATGGAGGTGACAAAGAGCTAGTCGTAAATGATTACGTCGATGCAAGCTTTGACACTGATCCGGACGATTCAAAATCGCAAACCGGATACGTGATTTTATTAAATAGTGGAGTTGTAAGTTGGTGCAGTTCTAAACAAAGCGTCGTGGCGGGATCTACATGTGAAGCGGAGTACATAGCTGCTTCTGAAGCAGCAAATGAAGGAGTCTGGATGAAGGAGTTCATTTCCGATCTAGGTGTCATACCTAGTGCATCGGGACCAATGAAGATCTTCTGTGATAATACTTGTGCAATTGCCCTGGCAAAGGAATCCAAATTTCACAAGAGGACCAAGCACATCAAGAGACGCTTCAATTCCATTCGGGACCAAGTCCAAGTGGGAGACATAGAGATTTGCAAGATACATACGGATCTGAATGTTGCAGACCCGTTGACTAAGCCTCTCTCACGAGCAAAACATGATCAGCACCAAGACTCCATGGGTGTTAGAATCATTACTATGTAATCTAGATTATTGACTCTAGTGCAAGTGGGAGACTGAAGGAAATATGCCCTAGAGGCAATAATAAAGTTATTATTGCTTTCCTCATATCATGATAAATGTTTATTATTCATGCTAGAATTGTATTAACCGGAAACATAATACATGTGTGAATACATAGACAAAACTATGGTCACTAGTATGCCTCTACTTGACTAGCTCATTAATCAAAGATGGTCATGTTTCCTGACCATAGACATGTGTTGTCATTTGATTAATGGGATCACATCATTAGAAGAATGATGTGATTGACATGACTCATTCTGTTAGCCTAGCACTTGATCGTTTAGTATACTGCTATTGCTTTCTTCATGACTTATACAAAGTTCCAGCAACTATGAGATTGTGCAACTCCCGTGTACCGGAAGAACACTTTGTGTGCTACCAAACATCACAACGTAACTGGGTGATTATAAAGGTGCTCTATAGGTGTTTCCAAAGGTTCATGTTGAGTTGGCATAATTCGAGATTAGGATTTGTCACTCCGATTATCGGAGAGGTATCTCTGGGCCCTCTCGGTAATACTCATCACTTTAGCCTTGCAAGCATGTAACTAATGAGTTAGTTATGAGATGACGTATTACAGAACGAGTAAAGAGACTTGCCGGTAACGAGATTGAACTAGGTATTGGATACCGACGATCAAATCTCGGGCAAGTAACATACCGATGACAAAGGGAACATAGTATGTTGTTATGCAGTTTGACCGATAAAGATCTTCGTAGAATATGTAGGAACCAATATGGACATCCAGGTCCCGCTATTGGTTATTGACTAGGGACATGTCTCGGTCATGTCTACATTGTTCTCGAACCGTAGGGTCCGCACGCTTAAGGTTTCGATGACAGTTAGATTATGAGTTTATGCAGATATGGCCTCGGAACACAGAGACCGAAAGGTCGAGCGTGAATCATATAGTAGATATGATCAACATAATGATGTTCACCATTGAAAACTACTCCATCTCACGTGATGATCGGTTATGGTTTAGTTGATTTGGATCACGTGATCACTTAGATGACTAGAGAGATGTCTGTTTAAGTGGGAGTTCTTAAGTAATATGATTAATTGAACTTAAATTGATCATGAACTTAGTACCTGATAGTATCTTGCTTGTCCATGTTTGTTTGTAGATAGATGGCTCGTGCTGTTGTTCCGTTGAATTTTAATGCGTTCCTTGAGAAAGCAAAGTTGAAAAATGATGGTAGCAATTACACGGACTGGGTCCGTAACCTGAGGATTATCCTCATTGCTGCATAGAAGAGTTACGTCCTGGAAGCACCGCTGGGTGCCAGGCCTGCTGCTGATGCAACTGACGACGTTAAGAACGTCTGGCAGAGCAAAGCTAATGACTACTCTATAGTTCAGTGTGCCATGCTTTACGGCTTAGAACCGGGTCTTCAACGACGTTTTGAACGTCATGGAGCATATGAGATGTTCCAAGAGTTGAGGTTAATATTTCAAGCAAATGCCCGGATTGAGAGATATGAAGTCTCCAATAAGTTCTATAGCTGCAAGATGGAGGAGAATAGTTCTGTCAGTGAACATATACTCAGAATGTGTGGGTATAACAATCACTTGATTCAACTGGGAGTTAATCTTCCTGATGATAGTGTCATTGACAGAATTCTTCAATCACTGCCACCAAGCTACAAAAGCTTCGTAATGAACTATAATATGCAAGGGATGAACAAGACTATTCCCGAGCTCTTCGCGATGCTGAAAGCCGCGGAGGTAGAAATCAAGAAGGAGCATCAAGTGTTGATGGTCAACAAGACCACTAGTTTCAAGAAAAAGGGCAAAGGGAAGAAGAAGGGGAACTTCAAAAAGAACGGCAAGCAAGTTGCTGCTCAAGAGAAGAAACCCAAGTCTGGACCTAAGCCTGAAACTGAGTGCTTCTACTACAAGCAGACTGGACACTGGAAGCGGAACTGCCCCAAGTATTTGGCGGATAAGAAGGATGGCAAAGTAAACAAAGGTATATGTGATATACATGTTATTGATGTGTACCTAACTAGAGCTCGTAGTAGCACCTGAGTATTTGATACTGGTTCTGTTGCTAATATTTGCAACTCAAAATAGGGACTACGGAATAAGCGAGCACTGGCCAAGGACGAGGTGACGATGCGCGTGGGAAACGGTTCCAAAGTCGATGTGATCGCCGTCGGCACGCTACCTCTACATCTACCATCGGGATTAGTTTTAGACCTGAATAATTGTTATTTGGTGCCTGCGTTGAGCATGAACATTATATCTGGATCTTGTTTGATGCGAGACGGTTATTCATTTAAATCAGAGAATAATGGTTGTTCTATTTATATGAGTAATATCTTTTATGGTCATGCACCCTTGAAGAATGGTCTATTTTTATTGAATCTTGATAGTAGTGATACACATATTCATAATGTTGAAACCAAAAGATGCAGAGTTGATAATGATAGTGCAACTTATTTGTGGCACTGCCGTTTGGGTCATATCGGTGTAAAACGCATGAAGAAACTCCATACTGATGGACTTCTGGAATCACTTGATTATGAATCACTTGGTACTTGCGAACCGTGCCTCATGGGCAAGATGACTAAAACACCGTTCTCCGGTACTATGGAGAGAGCAACAGATTTGTTGGAAATCATACATACAGATGTATGTGGTCCGATGAATGTTGAGGCTCGTGGCGGATATCGTTATTTTCTCACCTTCACAGATGATTTAAGCAGATATGGGTATATCTACTTAATGAAGCACAAGTCTGAAACATTTGAAAAGTTCAAAGAATTTCAGAGTGAAGTGGAGAATCATCGTAACAAGAAAATAAAATTTCTGCGATCTGATCGTGGAGGAGAATATTTGAGTTACGAGTTTGGTTTACATTTGAAACAATGCGGAATAGTTTCGCAACTCACGCCACCTGGAACACCACAACGAAATGGTGTGTCCGAACGTCGTAATCGTACTTTACTTGATATGGTGCGATCTATGATGTCTCTTACCGATTTACCGCTATCATTTTGGGGTTATGCTTTAGAGACGGCCGCATTCACGTTAAATAGGGCACCATCAAAATCCGTTGAGATGACGCCTTATGAACTGTGGTTTGGCAAGAAACCAAAGTTGTCGTTTCATAAAGTTTGGGGTTGCGATGCTTATGTGAAGAAACTTCAACCAGATAAGCTCGAACCCAAATCGGAGAAATGTGTCTTCATAGGATACCCAAAAGAGACTGTTGGGTACACCATCTATCACATATCCGAAGGCAAGACATTCGTTGCTAAGAATGGATCCTTTCTAGAGAAGGAGTTTCTCTCGAAAGAAGTGAGTGGGAGGAAAGTAGAACTTGACGAGATAACTGTATCTACTCCCTTATTGGAAGGTAGTTCATCACGAGAACCGGTTCCCGTGACAACTACACCAATTAGTGAGGAAGCTAATGATATTGATCATGAAACTTCAGATCAAGTTTCTACTGAACCTCGTAGGTCTACCAGAGTAAGATCCGCACCAGAGTGGTACGGTAATCCTATTCTGGAAGTCATGTTACTTGACCATGATGAACCTACGAACTATGAGGAAGCGATGATGAGCCCAGATTCCGCAAAATGGCTGGAGGCCATGAAATCTGAGATAGGATCCATGTATGAAAACAAAGTATGGACTTTGGTTGACTTGCCCAATGATCGGCAAGCCATTGAGAATAAATGGATCTTTAAGAAGAAGACTGACGCTGATGGTAATGTTACTGTCTATAAAGCTCGACTTGTTGCGAAAGGTTTTCGACAAGTTCAAGGGGTTGACTACGATGAGACTTTCTCACCCGTAGCGATGCTTAAGTCTGTCCGAATCATGTTAGCTATTGCTGCATTTCATGATTATGAAATTTGGCAAATGGATGTCAAGACTGCATTCTTGAATGGATTTCTAGAAGAAGAGTTGTATATGATGCAGCCAGAAGGTTTTGTTGATCCAAAAGGCGCTGACAAAGTGTGCAAGCTCCAGCGTTCCATTTATGGACTGGTGCAAGCATCTCGGAGTTGGAATAAATGTTTTGATAGTGTGATCAAGGCATATGGTTTTATACAGACTTTTGGAGAAGCCTGTATTTACAAGAAAGTGAGTGCGAGCTCTGTAGCATTTCTAGTTTTATATGCTGATGACATATTATTAATTGGAAATGATATAGAATTTCTGGATAGCATAAAGGGATACTTGAATAAAAGTTTTTCGATGAAAGACCTCGGTGAAGCTGCTTACATATTAGGCATCAAGATCTATAGAGATAGATCAAGACGCTTAATAGGACTTTCACAAAGCACATACCTTGACAAAATTTTGAAAAAGTTCAAAATGGATCAGGCAAAGAAAGGATTCTTGCCTGTGCTACAAGGTGTGAAGTTGAGTCGAACTCAATGCCCGACCACAGCAGAAGATAGAGAGAAAATGAAAAATGTTCCCTATGCTTCAGCCATAGGCTCTATCATGTATGCAATGCTGTGTACCAGACCTGACGTATGCTTAGCAATAAGCTTAGCAGGAAGGTACCAAAGTAATCCAGGAGTGGATCACTGGACATCGGTCAAGAACATCCTGAAATACCTGAAAAGGACTAAGGATATGTTTCTCGTATATGGAGGTGACAAAGAGCTAGTCGTAAATGGTTACGTCGATGCAAGCTTTGACACTGATCCGGACGATTCTAAATCGCAAACCGGATACGTGTTTATATTAAACGGTGGAGCTGTAAGTTGGTGCAGTTCTAAACAAAGCGTCGTGGCGGGATCTACATGTGAAGCGGAGTACATAGCTGCTTCTGAAGCAGCAAATGAAGGAGTCTGGATGAAGGAGTTCATTTCCGATCTAGGTGTAATACCTAGTGCATCGGGACCAATGAAGATCTTCTGTGACAATACTGGTGCAATTGCTTTAGCAAAGGAATCCAGATTTCACAAGAGGACCAAGCACATCAAGAGACGCTTCAATTCCATTCGGGACCAAGTCCAAGTGGGAGACATAGAGATTTGCAAGATACATACGGATCTGAATGTTGCAGACCCATTGACTAAGCCTCTCTCACGAGCAAAACATGATCAGCACCAAGACTCCATGTGTGTTAGAATCATTACTATGTAATCTAGATTATTGACTCTAGTGCAAGTGGGAGACTGAAGGAAATATGCCCTAGAGGCAATAATAAAGTTATTATTTATTTCTTCATATCATGATAAATGTTTATTATTCATGCTAGAATTGTATTAACCGGAAACATAATACATGTGTGAATACATAGACAAAACTATAGTCACTAGTATGCCTCTACTTGACTAGCTCATTAATCAAAGATGGTTATGTTTCCTGACCATAGACATGTGTTGTCATTTGATTAGTGGGATCACATCATTAGAAGAATGATGTGATTGACATGACCCATTTTGTTAGCCTAGCACTTGATCGTTTAGTATACTGCTATTGCTTTCTTCATGACTTATACAAAGCTCCTGCAACTATGAGATTGTGCAACTCCCGTTTATCGGAAGAACACTTTGTGTGCTACCAAACGTCACAACGTAACTGGGTGATTATAAAGGTGCTCTACAGGTGTTTCTGAAGGTACATGTTGAGTTGGCATAATTCGAGATTAGGATTTGTCACTCCGATTGTCGGAGAGGTATCTCTGGGCCCTCTCGGTAATATTCATCACCTAAGCCTTGCAAGCATGTAACTAATGAGTTAGTTATGAGATGACGTATTACAGAACGAGTAAAGAGACTTGCCGGTAACGAGATTGAACTAGGTATTGGATACCGACGATCAAATCTCGGGCAAGTAACATACCGATGACAAAGGGAACAAAGTATGTTGTTATGCGGTTTGACCGATAAAGATCTTCGTAGAATATGTAGGAACCAATATGGGCATCCAGGTCCCGCTATTGGTTATTGACCGGAGACATGTCTCGGTCATGTCTACATTGTTCTCGAACCGTAGGGTCCGCACGCTTAAGGTTTCGATGACAGTTATATTATGAGTTTATGTATTTTGATGTACCGAAGGTTGTTCGGAGTCCCGAATGTGATCACGGACATGACGAGGAGTCTCGAAATGGTCGAGACATAAAGATTGATATATTGGACGGATATATTTGGACACCGGAAAGGTTCCGGGAGAGTTTGGGAATATACCGGAGCTCCGGGAGGTTACCGGAACCCCCCGGTAAGTATATGGGCCTTATTGGGCCTTAGTGGAAGGGAGGGAGAAGGAGCAAGGGAGGGGGCGCCCCCCCCCCCCCAAGCCCAATCCGAATTGGGAGGGGGCCGGGCCCCCCTTTCCTTCTCTCCTCCCCCCTCTTCCTTCCTTCTCCTACTCCGAATAGGAAAGGGGGGGGGGCAAACCTACTTGGAGTAGGATTGCCCCCCTAGGGCGCGCCACCCCTTGGGCCGGCCTCCTCCTCCCTCCCTCCTTTATATACGGGGGTAGGGGGGCACCCTAGACACACAAGTTGATCATTGAGATCGTTCCTTAGCCGTGTGCGGTGCCCCCCTCCACGATATTACACCTCGGTCATATTGTAGCGGTGCTTAGGCGAAGCCCTGCGACAGGAGAACATCAAGATCGTCACCACGCCGTCGTGCTGACGGAACTCCTCCCCGCGCCTCTGCTGGATCGGAGATCGGGGTGCGTCATCGAGCTGTACGTGTGTCAAGAACTCGGAGGTGCTGGAGTAACGGTGCTTGGATCGGTTGGACCGGGAGGACGTACGACTACTTCCTCTACGCTGCGTCAACGCTTCCGCTTCGGTCTACGAGGGTACGTAGACAATACTTTCCCCTCTCGTTGTTATGCATCACCATGATCTTGCGTGTGCGTAGGAATTTTTTTGAAATTACTACGTTCCCCAACACCGTCACCCTAGGGACGGACCTGATTCTGTACGAGGAAAATGAGTTGTTCGCTGGAGTCTCCTCCCACGTCTGACGTTTCTCATATATCGCGTCCAAAATAATTTAGTCGCTATATATTGGTCTATCGTTGGAGTCGTTTCTTTATTACTAGATGACCCGTTGCGCCCATGGCGTAAAGGCCGAGAGCAAGCCAATGATTGAAAGAGTGTGCATCAAAATATGTAGACACGGAAGGAACATATGAAAATAAGTACAGATTGATGATAGTCATATACGGAAAGGATTGTCATATTTTTTTTACATAAGATCCATAATGATGCCAGATATAAAAGTCTCGATAGGTACTTATAGTAATATCAAGTTACGTAGCAAAGGACTACTGTGATCTGCTTAGATTGGATATACAATCATGCAGAAGCCCTTGGACATGCACTTGAAGGTGAAAGCATATACACACCCTTTCTTCATGCTAAATGACCCGTTGCGCCAATGGCACAAAGAGCAGGAGCAAACCAAGCTTTCAACCAAGGAAATTGGAAAGTTTAAAGACCGGTATTCTTTAAATAGAAGGGAATATATCATATGTAGAACTATATATTACATTGATATTAGGTTCGTAGGCTAAAGAAAGTAGTGAGATCAGTTTATGCTAAGCAAAGCTATTTAGAGATTCATCATGTAAATTGCTTTGATCAACCAGCTTCTGTTACACAAAGCTACATACGCAGAGATGCATCATGTAGGTTGCTTTGATCACCAAACTTCTGGTAACCAAGATATGTAGTCTTTCGCCGTCCCCAAAATTAACTTTTTTGTTTTTCTTGTCCTCTATGCGGTTTCTGCAGAATAAAACTGTACAATAAACGAATAGAAACCAATCATAGTTGCACACACAAAAACATTTGGTGGAAAAACTTTGTAAGGTGACTATAGTTCCATCCAATAAGTAATTTCCTGAGCATCATCTTTCTCCGATAAAAAAAAAGGTTAAAAAAACATGCAACGACATTAGCTTTTAAGAAATACAAACAAAAAAAAATAAAAATAAACGTACAGCTAGACTAACTGGCATACAGAAGGCCACCTAAGAGAACATTCAGTGCAGCCTTATCTGGGCCAAAGGGTGCCACGACACACCCTTTCAGAATTGGAAAGGATAATTAAGTTTACAATAAGCATTTGGCCCAGCCCAAATATATCTGAGTCCAATACACCGACTACCTGCTGCCACGCACGCTCGTCTCTCCTCCTTTCCCCCAAATCTACCAAACCTTATCTGTTCTTCTTTCCCTAAATCGACCAGTCCTCTGTTCTCCTCCCTTTCCCAAATCAACCAGGTCTTTCACTCGCGCTTCTCGCTGCTGCCAACCGCTGGCCGCCGGCCTTGCCAACTTCCGCTGCCATCCGTAGCGAGGGCCCTCCAGGACGCCACGATGGGTGTGGGGTGTCTGCTGATGTTTGCTGCTTCTTCTCCTTCCCTCACTACCTTCTCCGCTCGTGTTGCCTGCTGCCGCCGACTGATAAACTAATCGGTGAATTGTTGTTGAAGGGCCGAAGGAGCAAGACTGCTGCAAGAGGAAGGTATGTTTCAAAATTAATTAAAGAAAAATGATTCTATGATTTTCTTCGTAGACTTGCATAAAGTTTTGGTTGCCGTGTAATTTTTGAAGTTACTATCTCCGTCAGCCATGTATTATGCCAAATTTTGATAGCCTAACCATCCATATTTTTTGTGATATGCACATCATTTATGAAGTACAGGTTCAGATCCATCATTCATTCATGAAGGAAATATGCCCTAGAGGCAATAATAAAGTTATTATTTATTTCCTCATATCATGATAAATGTTTATTATTCATGCTAGAATTGTATTAACCGGAAACATAATACATGTGTGAATACATAGACAAAACTATGGTCACTAGTATGCCTCTACTTGACTAGCTCATTAATCAAAAATGGTCATGTTTCCTGACCATAGACATGTGTTGTCATTTGATTAATGGGATCACATCATTAGAAGAATGATGTGATTGACATGACCCATTCTGTTAGCCTAGCACTTGATCGTTTAGTATACTGCTATTGCTTTCTTCATGACTTATACAAAGTTCCTGCAACTATGAGATTGTGCAACTCCCGTGTACCGGAAGAACACTTTGTGTGCTACCAAACGTCACAACGTAACTGGGTGATTATAAAGGTGCTCTACAGGTGTTTCCAAAGGTTCATGTTGAGTTGGCATAATTCGAGATTAGGATTTGTCACTCCGATTATCGGAGAGGTATCTCTGGGCCCTCTCGGTAATACTCATCACTTAAGCCTTGCAAGCATGTAACTAATGAGTTAGTTATGAGATGACGTATTACAGAACGAGTAAAGAGACTTGCCGGTAACGAGATTGAACTAGGTATTGGATACCTTCGATCAAATCTCGGGCAAGTAACATACCGATGACAAAGGGAACAAAGTATGTTGTTATGCGGTTTGACCGATAAAGATCTTCGTAGAATATGTAGGAACCAATATGGACATCCAGGTCCCGCTATTGGTTATTGACTAGGGACGTGTCTCGGTCATGTCTACATTGTTCTCGAACCGTAGGGTCCGCATGCTTAAGGTTTCGATGACAGTTACATTATGAGTTTATGTATTTTGATGTACCGAAGGTTGTTCGGAGTCCCGGATGTGATCATGGACATGACGAGGAGTCTCGAAATGGTCGAGACATAAAGATTGATATATTGGACGGATATATTTGGACAGCGGAAAGGTTCCGGAGAAGTTTGGAGCTCCGGGAGGTTACCGGAACCCCCCGGGAGGTATATGGGCCTTATTGGGCCCATGTAGGAGGAAGAGAGAAGGAGCAAGGGAAGGGGGCGCGCCCCCCCAAGCCCAATCCGAATTGGGGAGGGGGCCGGCCCCCCTTTCCTTTCTCCTTCCCCCTCTTCCTATTACTACTACTAGTACTACTTCCTAATACTAGTACTCTTTCCTTCCCCCTCCAAATAAGATAAGGAAAAGAGAGGGAAACCTACTTGGAGTAGGTTTCCCCCTCCTCATGGCGCGCCCCCCCTAGGGCCGGCCACCTCCTCCCTCCATCCTTTATATACGGGGGTAGGGGGGCACCCTAGAACACACAAGTTGATCATTGATCGTTCCTTAGCCGTGTGCGGTGCCCCCCTCCACGATATTACACCTCGGTCATATTGTAGTGGTGCTTAGGCGAAGCCCTGCGACAGGAGAACATCAAGATCGTCACCACGCCGTCGTGCTGACGGAACTCCCCCTCGGCGCCTCTACTGGATTGGAGATCGAGGGTGCGTCATCGAGCTGTACGTGTGTCAAGAACTCGGAGGTACCGGAGTAACGGTGCCTGGATCGGTTGAACCGGGAAGACGTACGACTACTTCCACTACGTTGTGTCAACGCTTCCGCTTCGGTCTACGAGGGTACGTAGACAGCACTCTCCCCTCGTTGCTATATCATCACCTTGATCTTGCGTGTGCGTAGGAAATTTTTTGAAATTACTACGTTCCCTAACAGTGGCATCCGAGCCCAGGTTTTTATGCGTTGATGTTATATGCACGAGTAGAACACAAGTGAGTTGTGGACGATATAAGTCATACTGCCTACCAGCATGTCATACTTTGGTTCAGCGGTATTGTTGGATGAAGCGGCTCGGACCGACATTACGCGTACGCTTACGCGAGACTGGTTTTACCGCCGTGCTTTGCACACAGGTGACTAGCGGGTGTCTGTTTCTCCAACTTTAGTTGAACCGAGTGTGGCTACGCCCGGTCCTTGTGAAGGTTAAAACGGAGTCTATTTGACAAACTATCGTTGTGGTTTTGATGCGTAGGTAAGAATGATTCTTGCTAAGCCCGTAGCAGTCACGTAAAATTTGCAACAACAAAGTAGAGGACGTCTAACTTGTTTTTGCAGGGCATGTTGTGATGTGATATGGCCAAGACGTGATGCTATATTTTATTGTATGAGATGATCATGTTTTGTAACCGAAGTTATCGGCAACTGGCAGGAGCCATATGGTTGTCGCTTTATTGTATGAAATGCAAACGCCCTGTAATTACTTTACTTTATCACTAAGCGGTAGCGATAGTCGTAGAAGCAATAGATGGCGTAAACGACAACGATGCTACGATGGAGATCAAGGTGTCGCGCCGGTGACGATGGTGATCACGACGGTGCTTCGGAGATGGAGATCACAAGCACAAGATGATGATGGCCATATCATATCACTTATATTGATTGCATGTGATGTTTATCCTTTATGCATCTTATCTTGCTTTGATTGACGGTAGCATTTTAAGATGATCTCTCACTAAAATTATCAAGAAGTGTTCTCCCTGAGTATGCACCGTTGCCAAAGTTCGTCGTGCCGAGACACCACGTGATGATCGGGTGTGATAAGCTCTACGTCCATCTACAACGGGTGCAAGCCAGTTTTGCACACGCAGAATACTCAGGTTAAACTTGACGAGCCTAGCATATGCAGATATGGCCTCGGAACACGGAGACCGAAAGGTCGAGCGTGAATCATATAGTAGATATGATCAACATAATGATGTTCACCATTGAAAACTACTCCATCTCACGTGATGATCGGTTATGGTTTAGTTGATTTGGATCACGTGATCACTTAGATGACTAGAGAGATGTCTGTCTAAGTGGGAGTTCTTAAGTAATATGATTAACTGAACTTAAATTTATCATGAACTTAGTACCTGATAGTATCATTGCTTGTCTATGTTTGTTTGTAGATAGATGGCTCGTGCTGTTGTTCCACTGAATTTTAATGCGTTCCTTGAGAAAACAAAGTTGAAAGATGATGGTAGCAATTACACGGACTGGGTCCGTAACCTGAGGATTATCCTCATTGCTGCACAGAAGAGTTACGTCCTGGAAGCACCGCTGGGTGCCAGGCCTGCTGCTGATGCAACTGACGACGTTAAAAACGTCTGGCAGAGCAAAGCTGATGACTACTCTATAGTTCAGTGTGCCATGCTTTACAGCTTAGAACCGGGTCTTCAACGACGTTTTGAACGTCATGGAGCATATGAGATGTTCCAGGAGTTGAAGTTAATATTTCAAGCAAATGCCCGGATTAAGAGATATGAAGTCTCCAATAAGTTCTACAGCTGCAAGATGGAGGAGAATAGTTCTGTCAATGAACATATACTCAGAATGTCTGGGTATAACAATCACTTGATTCAACTGGGAGTTAATCTTCCTGATGATAGTGTCATTGACAGAATTCTTCAATCACTGCCACCAAGCTACAAGAGCTTTGTGATGAACTATAATATGCAAGGGATGAACAAGACTATTCCCGAGCTCTTCGCGATGCTGAAAGCCGCGGAGGTAGAAATCAAGAAGGAGCATCAAGTGTTGATGGTCAACAAGACCACTAGTTGCAAGAAGAAGGGCAAAGGGAAGAAGAAGGGGAACTTCAAAAAGAATGGCAAGCAAGTTTCTGCTCAAGAGAAGAAACCCAAGTCTGGACCTAAGCCTGAAACTGAGTGCTTCTACTGCAAGCAGACTGGTCACTGGAAGCGGAACTGCCCCAAGTATTTGGCGGATAAGAAGGATGGCAAAGTGAACAAAGGTATATGTGATATACATGTTATTGATGTGTACCTAACTAGAGCTCGTAGTAGCACCTGGGTATTTGATACTGGTTCTGTTGCTAATATTTGCAACTCGAAACAGGGACTACGGAATAAGCGAGCACTGACCAAGGACGAGGTGACGATGCGCGTGGGAAACGGTTCCAAAGTCGATGTGATCGCCGTCGGCACGCTACCTCTACATCTACCATCGGGATTAGTTTTGGACCTAAATAATTATTATTTGGTGCCTGCGTTGAGCATGAACATTATATCTGGATCTTGTTTGATGCGAGACGGTTATTCATTTAAATCAGAGAATAATGGTTGTTCTATTTATATGAGTAATATCTTTTATGGTCATGCACCCTTGAAGAGTGGTCTATTTTTATTGAATCTCGATAGTAGTGATACACATATTCATAATGTTGAAGCCAAAAGATGTAGAGTTGATAATGATAGTGCAACTTATTTGTGGCACTGCCGTTTAGGTCATATCGGTGTAAAACGCATGAAGAAACTCCATACCGATGGACTTCTGGAATCACTTGATTATGAATCACTTGGTACTTGCGAACCGTGCCTCATGGGCAAGATGACTAAAACACCGTTCTCCGGAACTATGGAGAGAGCAACGGATTTGTTGGAAATCATACATACAGATGTATGTGGCCCGATGAATGTTGAAGCTCGTGGCGGATATCGTTATTTTCTCACCTTCACAGATGATTTAAGTAGATATGGGTATATCTACTTAATGAAACACAAGTCTGAAACATTTGAAAAGTTCAAAGAATTTCAGAGTGAAGTTGAAAATCATCATAACAAGAAAATAAAATTTCTGTGATCTGATCGTGGAGGAGAATATTTGAGTTACGAGTTTGGTTTACATTTGAAACAATGCGGAATAGTTTCGCAACTCACGCCACCTGGAACACCACAAAGAAATGGTGTGTCCGAACGTCGTAATCGTACTTTACTTGACATGGTGCGATCTATGATGTCTCTTACCGATTTACCGCTATCATTTTGGGGTTATGCTTTAGAGACGGCCGCATTCACGTTAAATAGGGCACCATCAAAATCCGTTGAGACGACGCCTTATGAACTGTGGTTTGGCAAGAAACCAAAGTTGTCGTTTCTTAAAGTTTGGGGCAGCGATGCTTATGTATAGAAACTTCAACCAGATAAGCTCGAACCCAAATCGGAGAAATGTGTCTTCATAGGATACCCAAAAGAAACTGTTGGGTACACCTTCTATCACAGATCCGAAGGCAAAACATTCGTTGCTAAGAACGGATCCTTTCTAGAGAAGGAGTTTCTCTCGAAAGAAGTGAGTGGGAGGAAAGTAGAACTTGATGAGATAACTATATCTACTCCCTTATTGGAAGGTAGTTCATCACGAGAACCGGTTCCCGTGACAACCACACCAATTAGTGAGGAAGCTAATGATATTGATCATGAAACTTCAGATCAAGTTTCTACTAAACCTCGTAGGTCCACCAGAGTAAGATCCACACCAGAGTGGTACGGTAATCCTATTCTGGAAGTCATGTTACTTGACCATGATGAACCTACGAACTATGAGGAAGCGATGATGAGCCCAGATTCCGCAAAATGGCTGGAGGCCATGAAATCTGAGATAGGATCCATGTATGATAACAAAGTATGGACTTTGGTTGACTTGCCCGATGATCGGCAAGCCATTGAGAATAAATGGATCTTTAAGAAGAAGACTGACGCTGATGGTAATATTACTGTCTATAAAGCTCGACTTGTTGCAAAAGGTTTTCGACAAGTTCAAGGGGTTGACTATGATGAGACTTTCTCACCCGTAGCGATGCTTAAATCTGTCCGAATCATGTTGGCTATTGCTGCATTTCATAATTATGAAATTTGGCAAATGGATGTCAAGACTGCATTCTTGAATGGATTTCTAGAAGAAGAGTTGTATGTGATGCAGCCGGAAGGTTTTGTTGATCCAAAAGGTGCTGACAAAGTGTGCAAGCTCCAACGTTCCATTTATGGACTGGTGCAAGCATCTCGGAGTTGGAATAAACGTTTTGATAGTATGATCAAAGCATATGGTTTTGTACAGACTTTTGGAGAAGCCTGTATTTACAAGAAAGTGAGTGGGAGCTCTGTAGCATTTCTAGTTTTATATGCTGATGACATATTATTAATTGGAAATGATATAGAATTTCTGGATAGCATAAAGGGATACTTGAATAAAAGTTTTTCAATGAAAGACCTCGGTGAAGCTGCTTACATATTAGGCATCAAGATCTATAGAGATAGATCGAGACGCTTAATAGGACTTTCACAAAGCACATACCTTGACAAAATATTGAAAAAGTTCAATATGGATCAGGCAAAGAAAGGTTTCTTGCCTGTGCTACAAGGTGTGAAGTTGAGTCGAACTCAATGCCCGACCACAGCAGAAGATAGAGAGAAAATGAAAAGTGTTCCCTATGCTTCAGCCATAGGCTCTATCATGTATGCAATGCTGTGTACCAGACCTGACGTATGCTTAGCAATAAGCTTAGCAGGGAGGTACCAAAGTAATCCAGGAGTGGATCACTGGACAGCGGTCAAGAACATCCTGAAATACCTGAAAAGGACTAAGGATATGTTTCTCGTATATGGAGGTGACAAAGAGCTAGTCGTAAATGATTACGTCGATGCAAGCTTTGACACTGATCCGGACGATTCAAAATCGCAAACCGGATACGTGATTTTATTAAATAGTGGAGTTGTAAGTTGGTGCAGTTCTAAACAAAGCGTCGTGGCGGGATCTACATGTGAAGCGGAGTACATAGCTGCTTCTGAAGCAGCAAATGAAGGAGTCTGGATGAAGGAGTTCATTTCCGATCTAGGTGTCATACCTAGTGCATCGGGACCAATGAAGATCTTCTGTGATAATACTTGTGCAATTGCCCTGGCAAAGGAATCCAAATTTCACAAGAGGACCAAGCACATCAAGAGACGCTTCAATTCCATTCGGGACCAAGTCCAAGTGGGAGACATAGAGATTTGCAAGATACATACGGATCTGAATGTTGCAGACCCGTTGACTAAGCCTCTCTCACGAGCAAAACATGATCAGCACCAAGACTCCATGGGTGTTAGAATCATTACTATGTAATCTAGATTATTGACTCTAGTGCAAGTGGGAGACTGAAGGAAATATGCCCTAGAGGCAATAATAAAGTTATTATTGCTTTCCTCATATCATGATAAATGTTTATTATTCATGCTAGAATTGTATTAACCGGAAACATAATACATGTGTGAATACATAGACAAAACTATGGTCACTAGTATGCCTCTACTTGACTAGCTCATTAATCAAAGATGGTCATGTTTCCTGACCATAGACATGTGTTGTCATTTGATTAATGGGATCACATCATTAGAAGAATGATGTGATTGACATGACTCATTCTGTTAGCCTAGCACTTGATCGTTTAGTATACTGCTATTGCTTTCTTCATGACTTATACAAAGTTCCAGCAACTATGAGATTGTGCAACTCCCGTGTACCGGAAGAACACTTTGTGTGCTACCAAACATCACAACGTAACTGGGTGATTATAAAGGTGCTCTATAGGTGTTTCCAAAGGTTCATGTTGAGTTGGCATAATTCGAGATTAGGATTTGTCACTCCGATTATCGGAGAGGTATCTCTGGGCCCTCTCGGTAATACTCATCACTTTAGCCTTGCAAGCATGTAACTAATGAGTTAGTTATGAGATGACGTATTACAGAACGAGTAAAGAGACTTGCCGGTAACGAGATTGAACTAGGTATTGGATACCGACGATCAAATCTCGGGCAAGTAACATACCGATGACAAAGGGAACATAGTATGTTGTTATGCAGTTTGACCGATAAAGATCTTCGTAGAATATGTAGGAACCAATATGGACATCCAGGTCCCGCTATTGGTTATTGACTAGGGACATGTCTCGGTCATGTCTACATTGTTCTCGAACCGTAGGGTCCGCACGCTTAAGGTTTCGATGACAGTTAGATTATGAGTTTATGTATTTAGATGTACCGAAGGTTGTTCGGAGTCCCGGATGTGATCATGGACATGACGAGGAGTCTCGAAATGGTCGAGACATAAAGATTGATATATTGAACGGATATATTTGGACACCGGAAAGGTTCCGGAGAAGTTTGGAGCTCCGGGAGGTTACCGGAACCCCCCGGGAGGTATATGGGCCTTATTGGGCCCATGTAGGAGGAAGAGAGAAGGAGCAAGGGAAGGGGGCGCGCCCCCCAAGCCCAATCCGAATTGGGGAGGGGGCCGGCCCCCCCTTTCCTTTCTCCTTCCCCCTCTTCCTATTACTACTACTAGTACTACTTCCTAATACTAGTACTCTTTCCTTCCCCCTCCAAATAAGATAAGGAAAAGAGAGGGAAACCTACTTGGAGTAGGTTTCCCCCTCCTCATGGCGCGCCCCCCTAGGGCCGGCCACCTCCTCCCTCCCTCCTTTATATACGGGGGTAGGGGGGCACCCTAGAACACAGAAGTTGATCATTGATCATTCCTTAGCCGTGTGCGGTGCCCCCCTCCACAATATTACACCTCGGTCATATTGTAGTGGTGCTTAGGCGAAGCCCTGCGACAGGAGAACATCAAGATCGTCACCACGCCGTCGTGCTGACGGAACTCCCCCTCGGCGCCTCTACTGGATTGGAGATCGAGGGTGCGTCATCGAGCTGTACGTGTGTCAAGAACTCGGAGGTACCGGAGTAACGGTGCCTGGATCGGTTGAACCGGGAAGACGTACGACTACTTCCACTACGTTGTGTCAACGCTTCCGCTTCGGTCTACGAGGGTACGTAGACAGCACTCTCCCCTCGTTGCTATATCATCACCATGATCTTGCGTGTGCGTAGGAAAATTTTTGAAATTACTACGTTCCCCAACAATTCATGCTTTTTGGGCTTCGATTTTTTCTAGTAGTATATCAGACAGTCAGCCATCTTCTGATTCAGAAAAAGAGGTGACAGTGATTTTTGATTTTTTTTTGTCAGGTAACACTGGCGAAACAGCAAACCATGGTCCAGGAAAGCATATATGTAGTTATTGGCCATATGCAGGCATCTTTTGGTCAGTCTGGTGTGTTCTATAGTTGTGGCCATGGACAACTTTGGCCAGTCCGATGTATTCTACAGTTGAGGCAATGGAGCACTTTTGGCCAGTCTGGTGTATTCTATAGTTGTGGCAATGGAGTGGTCATTATCCACAATACCATATATGTTGTTGCTACAATGTATCTATGTGAACATAAATCGTGAGCACTGGATAATAGTAGTAATTATATATACACAATGTATATTTTGTTCCAGTCTATGCTATGACATTGTGAGCCGCAACTATTTTGTGCACATTTTGCTTTGTATTTGAAATCCCCTCCCTCTTTGCTGCTTGTCACGCTCAGACACTGGCATATAGGACAAATTAACCATACACAATACATGTACATATGAACTAAAATACAATGGGCATCCGAAAGCTAACATGGGAAAATAATGGAACAACCTGAAAGAAAGAATGCAGCAAATGGAAAGCATATAATAATGGTCTATAAAAACCTAGCTCTTTTTTCAGCAAAAAGAATCAGTTATTTCTGGTTCCCTAATTCTAGAGCTACATATTTCCGGTTCTTGCAATTTATCTGCGATAATCTGATAAAGTACAACATGCACCAACTGAACATTTGCTAGTATAGCTAAAAGCTGAAGCTATCCGACACAAGGACCATCCAATTTTCCAAGACAGTTAGTCACTATGTGTGAACAAGGCCAGAGGACTAAAATATAAAAAGCAAGCTAAGTATTCATCAGCAGATTTTTCTTGTGCTTGCTATATGTCTGAAACAAACAATAGTCAAAGAATGTACTTACGAACAGACGTAAGCAGACACCATATCAATAGCTAACAGCATCACACAGCAACCCGATCACACATCAAGATGGATTGATGGAAATGGAAAGATAAAGTATGCTCTGGCAGTAGAACCAAAATTTCCTAACCTGTAACCATGAAAAATATCCGAATACAACAAATTATGTCTCATCCATGCCATCTAAAGATTCTGAACCATCCAAACAAATTTTATACCAAGATTGTGGATGCATTCCTGCAAAAGAATAAGATAAAGAAAATGCAATAAAAAACCTCAAGTGTAGGTTTGTTTGAAATTCAGATATTTTGCACATACCTTCTTTATGAATCTCCAAAGAATCAAATATAAATGATGAGAAGGATATCAGGATTGTCCTAGTAGATATGGAATCCGAATAGAAGTAAGCCACGATTCCTTGCTTCCATTGCCGCATTTCACTCGTAACAGAGCCTTTGAAAACAAATATCCTTTGCTTATTCGTGCTACTGTTGGATCTATGAGGCTAGGAAGACAGACCTTTTCATTACGCATTTAGCCATATTAGATACCTGAAAATTGAAAAAAGCCAATTGATATGAGCACATGAAACTACAAGAAGATACCAACTCCTAGATACTTTGCACTTTGAATATTTTATTAAGTGAATCTGTAAGACATGCAGATTATGAATATCAAATATCTTCCCTATGGTCTTAAATGTGGGTCTAGATGAATAAACATATTAGTCATTTGCATTAGGATTGGTAAGATTCTAATCACCCTAGACAATATATGAAGTGCAATTGTTTGACTTGTTCTATATCCAATTTCAATTGCTTTGTTCTATGAAATAAGGAAGACAAAGTGTAGTCTGATTAGGATGCAAGTCAATTTTCAGGTTTTCAAGCAAGGGCTGACATAGATATACAAACCAGAAGAATTGCCCCCATTTGAATTACTTCATATGTTCACTACCAGTTTCAAATGACAAAAGGAGCAAGTGAAAGTAAAAGAAAAGTGCATAAAAGAAAAGGTACTCGCTTGAACAGATCTACAAAGCTTCATACTTGTATCAATGTGCTTTGTAATAAGCATTACTGCATTAGTATACAAATAGAAACATCATGATACATAAAGATAGGCCAGGGACATATGTGTTACCTTGCAAAGCACCACAGGTTTGGCCATCATGTTTGCGCCACCTCTCCTAGTTTTCCGGTAGGAACAAAAAATTAAAATATGTCGTGTTTTTTTCGCTACCACCACCAAACCCCAAACAACATTTAAGAAAACCCAACAGCATTTAAGAAAGCCCAACAGTACTGATGCATTTATCATTCCAATCCTTATAATACTAAACTGAAATCTGATTCTCTTGGAGGTTTGAAAATATTCGAAAAGATCCATCTTTGTAATGCCATTAACGATTCATGAGTACAAAAATCGCCAAATAGACCAAAAAATTGCTAGAAGTAGCTCAGTTCAAGTGCTACAACAGGAACCTGCGTATATAAATATAACCGTAGTTCGAAGAGGTGGGCGCTCACATCTTTCTCCACTGTCGGCTGTCACCACAGGGCACCACTCCAACCCCTTTGTTATCAGCATATACCTAAATATTGGTACAGACAAATTTACAAAATTTATATATATTGTATGATAACAATAAAAAGTATTTTTTTTAGGCTATGAACCAAAGGTGATTGTCCAAAGTTTATATGCTGCTATCAACTATCTCTCTATATATAGTGCACGTGCTCAACCATTTTATTTTAACTATACAACTAACGCCTGTTAGCACAAGCGTAGAACATAAAATAGCTTGTCTATCCTCTTGGCAATAAATTAAAACAGCGAGCCCCAGTTTCTAGTTTTGCGTGTTTCGCTTGAAGAAAAAATGTAAATGAAAGTGAAAGCTCAGCCCATTGCATGAATAGCTACTATATTATTGGAATCTGGAAATTCTGGCTCACATATTGTTTGCCTTCAACCTTCGAAAATTTAAACTGAAGAGTGGAGCGATGTGGAAACCTAAGTAGCAGCAATTTGTTTTCTGCTAACCTCCCTCTCAGATATCACTTCCTTCACCAACAAAATAGATGTGCACCCACAGGATAAAAATCCATGTATGTAGACCTAGCAATGCATGTGTGAGCTCAGAGTGTCGTTTTTTCGGCAAGGACATGAAAGGTAACCCTTAACTAACCCTTGACATCTGGCAGAATTAAACACTACCTGCTTATGTGCCCTCACCAACACGCTTCATATTGATTTAGGATGGTCTTGTCTAAAGCTAAATTGTCTTCATGTTCATGCTGCAATTTTCTTTGCCTTCAAACAATAAATTGTAGATGTGGAAACAGTAGAGAATAGTCTATATGCGCACCAAATGAGGGCAACAGAAGTATCACCCATATGAAAAACGTCACTATGCGAGCATAAATTTTCAGGAAATGATAGCATGGTGAGATTCATCGCGTAATAATGATTATAAGCACAGACATACATTTGAACAAACAGAAGATTAAGAAAGGGGAACATGCAACAAAAAAAGCTTTAGAAAAGCAGTACTAATTTCACCTCTGCAACAGAGAAAGTACAATTAGTTGGCATTTCCTACTGATGGCTAATTGCCTGAATAAAAAATGAGCAGTAGGTATAATGATGGTGTTATTTTCTTCCGCAAGCACCAAAACTTCGCCAAAAAGGTAAAATATATTGGGAGCATTGTACCTTTATTTTCGCTATAATCCTTGCTCTTGCTTCTAGAATATATGATGGCAATGCGAGCTAGCCAGCGTCTTCATATTAGTCCATCCAAAAAGCACACCAAAGTTAACAGGTGGATTGATTGTATTATCTCTGAAATGCCATTATCAGAAATTTAGCTGACGCTTAATAGTAAATAGAAGTGCAGGGCTTGCTTATCACACTTACTTAGGACTCATGGGCCTTATCTAATTCCCCTCCAAAGCAAACCATCTTTCTATGCGAAATGGGCAAATGTGTAGGCAAAAATGCTATATACCAAAGAGTATATGGCAATCTAAACTGAAGTGCTACTCACAAGAAACCGAATATGATAACATGTTGTTGCTTGCTCTAATAATAAATAAGGTGTTGGAAAGGAGGGGGGTCTATTTTATTATACAGTTTAGTTTAGTGATCTGATAAAAAATAAGTGCATGTCCAAACTAGACATGCGCAAGAGCCTCAAATCCATCGGGACACTTTGGTTAGATCAGAATGAGCAGAAATGAAAAATAGTGGCAAATTCAGCACAAGGGAAAACAAGTTTTGCATCTACACAACAGTGAAGCAAGGTAATGAGCTAAATTAGTGGACCTAGCACATATCTGATTCACTCTACACTGTAGGCTTACATAGCATCACAGTAATCTCCGGTCACTCATACGAAACCAAGCAAATTGAAGACCAAGATTTGCATATGGTAAATGAAGGAATGAAGCCATACGTGCAGGAGAAATTCGTCGCATCGTGTTGCAAAACCAGAAAAGTAAAACCAAACCCCCTCTCCTAGAGCCTCTTCCCTATGATTTTCTTAGACACCATGGGAATGATGGGGGCAGAAGTTTAGAGCTAGCATGGAAAGGGACACCATGGTACATTGAAAAGGAGAGGCTCTTTGTACAGCAAAACAGCTCAGTGCACTCGGCGGGCAAGGTTGCGGAAGGAGGGTTGTTGCCATCAGGGTAGGAATCAACCCTCACCCAAACCCTATCTGCATAAGAACAAAAAAAGGAAGAAATTAATTAGTGGGATGAGCTCAGGTCAAAAAATGAGGAAAGGAGTAAGAAAGGGCTCACCTGTGCTGGTGTCTCCGCCACGAACTGGGAGCTGTCCTTGACATCTCCTCTGCAGGTAGCCGTCTGGGTGGGGGCTCGACCAGGACGGATTCGTCCAGTGTCACTCACTGTTGTCCTCACTCAAGTCTGCAGCACACTGTTGTCTGTGGCCTGCCTAGCTTTTGTGTGCCCTCTCCACCCTACCTGAATGGGAGAGATTGGAGAGGGATGAGGAGGGGTTGTGAGGAAGAGAGAGGACCCGTTGAAGAGAAAAAAATAGAGGACCTGTGGAAGAGAGAAAAAGAGAGAAAGAGTGTTCACCTGTTCTGACTACAACACCCGGAGAACGAGCAAGCGGAAGTGGGAAGCGCGTGCAAAGGAGGTGTGGAGGAGGATGTGGCCATGGCCATGAGGAGGAGCGGCGCCGCTGCTGCTTCACCCGTGGCCTTGAGGAGGAGCGGCGCCGTCGCTGCTGCGCAGAAGAGCGAAGCCAGCACACAATCAAAAGTCTGAAGGCTTCATCTAACATCATAGGTCTTCATGGGTCTAGAAATCAACCTGGATTTACTACCTGAAGAAAGGGAAATAGGCATGTACTTTGTCCAAGATCTAGAATGATATGTACGATACGAAAACACTCTGCATCTAGCTATTCATATATGAAACAAAATCATAACAATTTTACCTAATCAAGGTAATGAGCTTCCATGAGCACATTCGCTGCTCCTACCAATTGTGCAGAACCATCAGGCTGCGAACATCTAGGAAGGGGCCAAAAAATTATAAAGCACTACAGCAGCAGCTCACCATGGCAATGCTGGAAAGAAAAGATTTGTCAGTGTAGAAGAGGTTGGTGAAACCTTCTCTGCCTCATTTTCCTTCTACTGCAGAGAAAAATAAAAGAAGTGAACTTGATGTCCAGATCTCAGATTTCATACTATTTTTTTGCCAGAAAAGGCAAAGTAAAAAATGTGAGAACTCAAACCAAGTTAGAGATGTGGAGAGCAGGGGAAGAGAGGAGAGGAGGTGAAGGCAAACCTGAACTACTGCCTCAGCATCCTTGCTCCCGCTCCTGCTGTGCGTGGAAGGAGAGTGTTGCGGGGCACAGGAGCTGCATGCCGTCGCCATTGTGCACCAGCTGCAGGTGTCGTCGCCCACCCGCTGAGGCCACTGCACGAGGGCCGTCCGCCGCACCACCGCACTGCACAAGCCGATCTAGGAGAGAATCGAGCCATCACCAATGGCCAGGTCGCGCCCGACCTCGCCGGCGCAGGCCAGCGCCAGCGGAGACCCTCTCCCATTCAAAGCTGCACCTCCCTATCCTCTTTCCGAAATTTCACCCTCCTCTCCTTCCTTCTTTTCCCTCTCATCTTCACTCTCTCCCCTGCAGATCGAATTGAGCGAGCAGCAGAGGATGAGGCTGGCGGAACTGGGAAGAGGAGGGGCTCAGCGGCAGGCGTGGGATGGAGGAAGGAAAGGGCGGCTGCGCGACGAGAATCAAGGGAGAGAAGAGGAGGCGATGGGAAGGCGACGATGCAGGAGGGGATGAGGGTCGGGATGACGCGGGGCTCGAGGACAGGAGGCGATTGGAGCTCGGGGACGGGAGGGGATTGGGCTAGGTTTTCACCGCACCCGCAATTTTGCACGACCCACACATACACACCACTTTTTTGACTTGAACCCCCACTGCAACGCAGGCCCCGCGAGAAAGGATGGCCCAGGCGTCATCTGCTTAAACTGAAACCCATGACGTGAAATAAAATCGACGGCCAGATGCTTGACAGGCAGTTGAAAAGTACATAAATCTTTACAGCGAGGCAAAACGAGCGATGCAGATGGGAAGCGCGCGAGGAAGGCCCCAGAATGGCGGGTAGTCTAGCGTGATTTATATGTTCAATTAGTTCCAAAAGACAAAAATATAGTTTTTCAGTCGCGGCTGCGTATTTTTGGTGTTGCTCTGATCATGGCCATGCAAAACTCGGTATCTTATATAACTATAGACGAATATTCCCACGATTATCAAATATCAATAGCCGTGTCCGACCCGGTCAACACTATTCAGGAGGTGATGGCTTAATTTCCATACAGATATTTGCAGATGTGTGATCACCAAATTCACCATTCGTAGCGTGAGGTTGAGGGTGATCCGTTACTCACGACCAGACGATCGACAGCCTCCACACAATGCACATCTCTCATTTACCAGCCTCACTGGCTATGAACGACGACTCCACGTTACAAACAATGAAACAATACTACTCCTCAAGAGCAAGCAGCGCGCCCCTCTTCCTGAAGCCTGTAGCTATAGCGCTGCACTTTCGCCATGCATCGCTCGCTTGCCAAGCTGCTCGCCTTGCTCCTCGCCACGGCCGTCTTCTCCGTCGTCGCCCATGCCCAGCAGCTCCAGCCGGCCCATGCGGCTGGTGTGAGCTGCTTGCCACGCGAGAGGGACGCACTCCTGGCCTTCAAGCAAGCCACCAGTGTCACCTACGACAACCTCCCCTCGTGGCAAAAGCGACACAAAGATTGTTGCCGGTGGACGGGCGTCACCTGCAGCAAGGAAACCGGCCATGTGATGGAGCTTGATCTTGGTGGCACCGATTTGGAGGGCAAGATAAGTTCTTCCCTGCTTTCTCTCGAGCATCTGGAGTACCTAAATCTCAACAACACCAACCTACTTGGACCAGACGGTACTTCTTTGTTCCCAGAATTCTTGTGTTCTCTAAGCAACTTGAGGCATCTCGATCTCTCATGGACACTGTTCTCTGGTAGATTACCTGCTCAGCTTGCCAACCTTTCAAATTTGGAGTACCTCGATCTCTCAGTGACATCCCTGCACGGGCCTAATAATGGTTGCGCTCCAGAGTTCTTGTCTTGTAAAAACTTGAGACATCTCGATCTCTCATACACACCATTCTCTGGTAGAGTGTCTCCTCAGTTTTTCAACCTTTCAAAGTTGGAGTATCTCGACTTCTCCAACACTAGCATGTCGGGTGTACTGCCGCCTCAGCTCAGAAACCTTTCAAACTTGCGCCACCTTGGCCTCGGTTCCATGCAAGATATACACGCATCAGATATCTCATGGTTAACTCATCTCCATTTGCTGGAATATGTTGATATGAGCGATATAAATCTCAGTAGCACGGATGTTTTTCTTGTGGCCAACACAATCCCATCTCTGAAGGCCCTTATTCTTATCAATTGCTCGCTTCCAAATGCAAACCAGTCACTTACACACATAGATCTCACAAAACTAGAGCAGCTTTATCTCTCAAGTAACTATTTGGGCCATCGAATTGAAACCTGTTGGTTCTGGAACCTAACAAGCATCAAGGAGCTAGGACTCGCTTCAACCTATCTGTATGGTCCATTCCCTGATGCGCTAGGAGGTATGATTTCCCTCCAGTGGCTGGAATTTTACAACAACGGCAATTCAGCCACAATGACGGTGGATTTGAAAAATCTATGTGATTTAGAGTACCTATGGCTCCATGGGAGTCTTGCATTTGCGAACCTGACAGAGTTCGTAATGAAACTCCCACAATGTTCGTCCAGCAAATTGCGGCTCTTGAGCTCAAATCACAACAATATGGCAGGAATGCTGCCAGATATGTTGGGGCACTTCACCAGCTTGGAGTCCCTTTACCTTTATAATAACAACATTACTGGAGCTATACCAACTGGATTGGTGAATTGTACTAGTTTGCTGTCAGTCGACCTCGGTTCGAACCAACTAAGTGGCCAGATACCAACATTGCCGAGAATCCTCACCCAAGTGGACTTATCCATGAACAGCTTGTCAGGGCCTTTGCCATCGGATTTTGGAGCTCCAAATCTTACAACACTAAGGCTATCCTCCAATTACATCACCGGTCACGTTCCTAGACGTATTTGTCAGTTGCAATACCTAGCTTTCTTGGATTTGTCCGAGAATAGGTTTGTGGGAGAATTTCCCAGGTGTTCTTCAATGCCAAACTTGGCATTCCTACAATTAAGTAACAATAACTTATCCGGAAATTTCCCGCCATTGCTCCAAAGGTGCTCAAAATTGTTTTTCCTTGATCTTGCAATGAACGAGTTCGATGGAGCATTACCAGTATGGATCGGAGACCTAGTGAACTTGCGGTTTCTGCAGCTAAACAATAACATGTTCTATGGGGATATTCCAGCTAGCATCACAAGTCTTGTACTACTTCAACAATTCAGTTTGGCAAACAACAATATATCAGGATCAATTCCATCGTCCTTGTCAAAATTAATAGCTATGACCCTAAAGCATCCGCTTAGACTTGAATCAGCGTGGTTTGAAGGCAGTAGCACGCTGCCGGCGGTGGATATTTTGTCTGTGGTGATGAAGCAGCAAGAACTTCAGTTTAGAGGTGTTGCAGTTACCGACATCGTCAGCATTGATTTGTCACTCAACCACTTGACCGGTGAAATTCCAGATGAGATAACTTCTCTGAACGGACTGTTGAGTTTGAATTTATCATGGAATCACCTGAGCCAGAAAATTCCTGTGAAGATTGGGGATATGAAATCACTGGAATCACTAGACTTGTCAAGGAACAATATCTCCGGTAAAATCCCAACGAGCCTCTCAGATTTGACATATCTAAGCTCCTTGGACTTGTCATACAACAATCTTGCAGGAAGAATTCCAACTGGCCGTCAACTGGACACTCTGTACGCAGAAGATCCGTCAATGTATGATGGCAACAGTCGCCTTTGTGGGCCTCATCTTCAAAGTGATTGCTCAGGCAGCAGTCCATCAGAGCATGGGAATCAACCGAGAAGTGAAAATTCTTATGACCCAATGATGTTCTTCTACATTGGGCTAACATCTGGCTTTGTGGTCGGACTCTGGCTTGTGTTCTGTGCTTTCTTGTTCAAAATGGCGTGGAGACATGCCTATTTTCGCCTCTTCGATGAGCTATGTGACAAGGTGTACTTGTTTGTTGTTGTTACTTGGGGCCGCATGAACACCAAGGTGACTGCAAGTTGAGTGATGTGCTAAGTCGAGTAATGCCGGTGGCACTCTATTACTGTGCTCCATGAATAAATAAAGGTGCAGAAGTATTTATTAGGAGCATGCATGTACAAGTGTGTGTTTTTGTCTATATACTTGTGATATGAACTTTTTCTGATGCATGTAGGTCTTTATTGGTTTGTACTCGTTGGTCATGATGAACCTGTCCCGTGATTTTGTTTTCCAGCTCTGTTTTGTTTCGTGTCCATGGTTGATGGTTTGTAATACTGAACTGCACTAGCAGAGTGGCCTGTACAATTTTGCGCATCTTAATATATTGTATTTGTGCGCGTTAAGCATACAAATTTTCTGGTTATTTTGCTAATTCTCAGCTGGCTAATTCTAATACTCATAGATCTCAATCATGTTAGCAAAAGCAAACTTCTTAGTTTCAAGCGACTGCCTAAGAATAGAATCTGAGAGGCCAAGATATCAAGAGATATGAACCGGAGGGATAGCTGAGGCTCCTCAGCGATCAGGCACTCTCGGCCGTCCAATCGAAACGTTGATTGCGTTCTGCCCGTTGGATCTCGGGCTCGGTCGTTGTGGGCCGTCGGATATTTACCGGATCGTTGTGAGCCGTTAGATAAAATTCAGTGCGCCCTGGTCGTGCCACCGCGCGTAATTCCAGCGCCCCCACGAGGGCATTTTCGTCATTTCGCGTCCTGCGGTATAAAATGTGTCGCTCCTGTGCAGAGGAAACCTAGCCGTCGCTCCTCCCGCACAGCCGCACTCGCGCCGTCCCCTTCCTCTTCCTCCCGCCTCACCTCTCTCTCCTTCCAAACCCTAGGCCCGAGCCCACCGCCGCTGCTCTGCCCGAGCCCGCCGCCGCTGCTTCCTCCTTCCCCGTTGGCGCCCGGCCTCCTCCCCTCACGTCCTCCTCCTTCTACCCCCTCCCGCCCCGGCCCCGGCTCCCGCGGGAGGGAAGCAGGAATGGCGAGGCGAGGCAAAGGCGGCGTAGGGGACACGGCGTGGCGCAGGTGGGTCGGCGCGGCCGCTGCTTCTCTTCTTATCTCCCGGGAGTGGGCCGCAGCCATGGAGAGCGGCCAGAGGAGCAAGGACGGCCAACCCCTGCCCTCGCCATCTCCGGGAGGAGTGTGTAGGCCATCGCTTGCGTCGTTTCTCCGCAGCCGCCACCGCCCCTTCCCTTCCAAGCCCGCGGAGATGACGGCACCGGCGCTTGCGCTCGCGGTGGTCGGGTACTGGGCTTCCCGACAGCCGCGGGGCCAGGACGCTCTACGTCGCCAGGGACCTCAAGCTGTCGACGGCGGGGACTGAGTCGCCGCCGCCACATCATCTTCTCCTCCTCCCCAACACCGCATGAGTGCGGGTCGCCGTCGTACCAGATGAGCTGGGGCTGCAACCACGCCCCCTGCACCTCTTCTACCCAGCCGTGCCACTCGGGACGACAAGATCCAGACGCGGCGGCCGAGATCCATGTGGTTCTCTGTCCATGGCGTCCTGGAGCAGATGCCAGACTATGTGCTGCCATGGACCTGCTGGTTGGGGAGAAGGCTAAGGTGAGACGCAGCTACACCCAAAATTTATTTTTCTTGAAGGATTTACGTTGTTCTCCCAGCTCATTGGATTTTGTATGTTGTCCAGCGCTGTTCTTTGTGTGTGCGCGCCTCTGATTCTTAGGTACGTCCCTAGCCCCACTGTCCTTCCATTGGCTATTTCAATTTCAGTAAAAAAAATTGGTTTTTAATCTTGCAAGTTGACACAATCTTACTGACCCTTGATTCTGAGAGGGACAAGGAATGACCTTGTTACATTGCTAGCATGAGAACCTTATTTAGCAAAACAATTGATGTTTACACTTCTGTGTGAAAATTTGGTTCAGATCTCGGAAGAACAAAAAGATCCTCTGCACTGCACACTTTGGCCAATGTCTGAAGATGGCAAAAACAAGAAACCTTATAGAAATTGTTTTGCTGAAGTATACACTTTGATTTGATTAGGTAACTCAGGGCTTCGGAGTTGTCGAATAAGAATAAACAAACTTGTCATCATTCATATTAATTTGGGTACTTAAATTCCTGCAAATTGATGCATAATGCATTGTTCCAAGTGAACAGAATGTACAGTTGTTACGGTGAATCTGCTAATCAGGCTTTCTGTTTGTTGCAACTGAGTGCATGTTCTACTTTACATCCTCTGAATTCAAAAACAAAACATGGATGCCGTGATAGTGGTGGTAAAAACACTCTTAATTTATGTCCTGTCTCATGAGTCATGCATATTCCAGAATGTTTTCTTAGCAATCACCAATGATATTTACCATATATTATTGATCTTTTACTTCCAGTACTGTTCAGATGCATAGTAGTATGGCTTACACTGCATTTCTGTATATTATTTGTATCCATATATATTATTGATCTTTTAGTTCCAGTACTATTCAGTTTAGTAGTAGTATGGCTTAGATTGCAATTTAGTTTATTCCACTCATTGCTTTGCTTAGTTAAGTTTGTGGGACAACACAAATATATAAATGTGCTTATAATATGTATACTTTATTTAGACAAATTTTATAGAGTAAGAAATCATATTTTTCTGATAAATTGTTTCATGTGCAGAACAATCACCACATGTTGCAGCAAGGCCAGCAGAAAGCTGATGTAGTCATGCATAGGTAAATGATTCTACAAATAATATTCAGATTTACAATCCTCTTACCATTTTTTATCTTGTGGTGCATCCACATGTGAGAGCAAGGACGGTGAGGAAGCAGAGAGGTAGATTGTAGGACGAAGATGGGACCATGGTCGGCACGCTGCCTGGAATGACCTCGATTGGTTGGATTTTCACGCGAATTTTATATCTAAATCTTTTCGTTTGCGTTGTTGCAGGGATTGTGCTGGGGGAGGCAGTGGTCCATTTGAGGGATGGACGAGAAGGCAGTGAATATGGAGATGCTCTCGCCAGCGGCGACGGCTTTCGTGGAGTTCGGTGTGTAGGACGCCTGCAACATCTGCCCCTAGGCCTTCTGCGACGGCGACCCCTCCATGGTAGCTACCTCTCTTGCAGATGTAATGGTGATTGGCGATGGAAATCTTTCGATTCAGTGTTATACGTGTCTGAAGTTGAAGCTGTTCTGATTTCTTGTTTTGAATTGTCACAGGTTACAAGCTGCAAACATGATTTCCATCTCTGGTGAATCCTTGAGTGGTGAGGACCATGCTTTCTTGTCTGCAATTTCCCCTCAAGGAGACTCTGCAAGGCACATAATGCCTATTCTAGAGGTTTTTATTTTTCTGAGTTCATTTGTTGTTTCGCCTTTTGAACGGCGTGATCCAGTGGTCCCACATATGATACTAAGTTAGAGATCAGCTATGCACATGTTTGACTCCTACACTATTTTATGTAATTAGTTATTGGATTAATTTTGGTAGTTCTATTTTTCTGCTGCCAACAACATGCAAGTTAATGTTCAAGGTGTGCTTTGGCTTTGGGATTCTTTACTGTTTTTGCTTTGGCTTTGTGCGTGGCCTCTGAAATTAAACCAAAGTTTCAGCGGGTTCTTTTTAAAGACAATGAAGCTGTCTCAAACGTCAACCCAGTATCTGATCCAATCGACGATGCGCTTGTTGATGCAGATGGCGAGGGCTTGGTTACTTCCAGATCATCTATGTTTTGAAGCATACACTTTCAGTCTATGCTTACTTATTTTACGCTTGGTTACTTCCAGATCATCTGTCTTTTGAAGCACACACTTTCTGTCTATGCTTACTTATTTTACGCGTGTTTCCTCCCAGTCTGGTGAAACACTAGGTTCAGTTAATGAGTCTATTGCTGGAAAGGAGAAGACACCACAACTTAGCACCGACATTTCTTTACTTATACCGAGGTGCTTTGCTTGCATTGCAAAACTGCTACATTCAGCGTGGCATTTTGAGTTCTGAACCATCCATGCCTACTGATGCTCGAAGCAATCCGAACAAGCGGGTCAGGAAGAAGTAGAAACCTAGCATGGGTAATTACAGTGTCTCCTGCTGTGCTTTCTTTTTTCAAAATTCTTTTGATTCTTCTTGTGGCCTCTGTTAACACTTCACATTCTCACTCATAGTTCCTTGTTTGTCTTTGTGCTGTTTTAGGAGGCGAGGCGTCTTTTGGAGATCCAAGACTCTTGGTTGACGTTGCTGTAAATGGATGATTTCTTATCAATATGCCTGTACGAGCGAGTCCCCTGCTTGGGCTTCGTTCGCAGGCACTTACCACCACATCACTTGGTTGCTTATGGGAAACAATGGCTAATATCAGTCATGTTGCAGTCCAGTTGGACTACCAGGCTACTTGGATATAAACCGTCCTTTTGTCAGGTTCAGACGGCGCTCCTCGCATCCCGCTCCGACGGCGACAAGTTCGACGCGCTGAAACACCTCCTCGCCCTCATCGCCCAAGACCTTGACGTCTCCTACCTCTTCCCGCAGGTCCGTCCCCCTCCTCTCTTCTTGTCTTGTCTCACCCGGATTCCGGTGACTGAATTGCGTGCGTGTGTGCTTGCTGCGCAGGCGGTCAAGAACATGGTGGCACAGTCGCTTGAGCTGAAGACGCTCGTCCCGTCTACCTCTGCCTGTTCCACTACGTCGAGAGGTAAGCTCAGGCCCTTCCTCTCATCTGCACTCCTCTCTGCCTGGCATAAGTCGTGTGCTGTAATATTTAATCAATGTAAAATGCAGATTTTCAGAAATAACAAAGGTTGAGAGAATCATATTTAGGCCTGAAACTTTTATCTAGCCAAAACTTCTGTGCATATAGCGTCTCTTTGAATTTTTTTCTGCTTCTAGGAGATGATGAGGGTTCTGAACTTGATCACCATCAGCATAGCTAGACATGGTAGCTGGATTGATCATTGGATGAAGTATTCAGTTTCATTCTTAAGTGCCATGAGAAGAGGTGAACCAAATCGTCCATAGATAAAAGCTACGTTATCTGATTAGTTTAATTAAATGTATGTCATGTTGATTTGCCTTTTGTTTGTTTGCCAAAGGTGACTAGCGTGGAAGTGGAAGAGCGCCAATTAGGTCCTACTGTGGTATGTGCCAGACTGAACCACCATGTATGCTTCCTTACAGGAAGTACTTGATCAATGGTACAAAATAAATTGCTTGATTGGATTTATTACAGAGAATAAAATAAGAATATTAGGGTTTAAAGCTACCCTTCTTGTGGATTGACTGATAAATCCATAAAATATTTTGGGAAAAAGTTAAATCCTTGTATGTTGTGTACTTGCAGTCTAATCTTTAAACCCTCAGTTGTATGGAAGTGATAGTACATTTCAGTTCTGTGTGTTGCCCATTGGCATGATAGGTTGTTGAATCCATCGTGGTCCTGTCGCTTCCATAGAACTAGAGCATTCCCTTTCGTGCCTTGCATTTTTTTTTGTTTTCTAACACAGAAGTGGTGATTATAGTCACAAGCTTGTGTTGGGGTTCATGTACGCTTATGCAGGAGGGTCGAGATTAGCGCTTATTCCCACCTTTGTTTTCAAATGAGCTTGGCTTTCAAACCTGCGAGGTTTAGAATTTCCTATTGAATTTACTTCTGTTTTTTGCCAGCCTCCATCCGCCAATTGGAAATAAGTTGAGGGAACTGTCATATTTTACCTCGTAGCATCTCTGATTGAACACTATTTACATCTAATTTGGTAGTCTGTGCTTTGCAGGAACTTGCTACTTCAATTCTTTATATTGTTTAATTAATTGGGTGTGACAATAGGTTGTACACTATAGACATTTGCCACTTACATCAGAGATTCTTCCTTCTAACCTACTCATCTCTACCTATATACAGCTAACTACAATTTTGGTATTGGGGATAATTACTGGAGTAACGAATGCTTAATTCCTCTTTGTTCAATTGTGTGTTCTTAGTGTAGATGTATGTTCTTAGTGTAGAATATACCTTTGTCTAGAAGGGGCCACGTTTCTAATTTCTTCATTCTAATAATTATTGATTGGACATAGGTCATGTTTCTAATTCCTCTTCATTCTAATATTTTTTCAGTGCCTAACCGCAAAATAGTCTACAAACTTTCTAGGATATCAGTTGTGTTTTGTATCTTTGAGTGGCTAATTTCAAACTGAAACCGAGATTGCTTTCTGCTTATAGGCTGCTTACTGCTTACAAGATTGAAATTTGAACATTTGTAGCTTCTAATGTATGGTGGCACATTTGGATTAATTCCTGGACATAAACAAACATGATGATCTAGATCTAATAAAAATTCTGAATGCAACTGGAAAACATTTGTTTGTGCAATGACCATATAAATAATGCTCTTCTTTTGTGTGGTCCGATAATGATCAGGTAACCAAACCATATCACGGGCTGTGTGTTTGTGTGGTCCGGCAAAGTAATGCTCTTCTTTTGTGGTATGTGGAAAGTAATGCTCTACTTGTTATTCAGTTTTGGAGCCGTTAAATATTTTTTTCCCTCATAATAGTTTTAGATGTCATGCCTTAGCATATTATAGCAACAAGAAGTGAATGTGTTTTAGCTCGTATCTTCTAAATTAGTGTCTTCCATCGCATATCAGAAATTAATGGTTCATATCTTGTCTTGTATTTCTGTTATATCGTCTACTTCAAAATTTGTATCTCAACCTAGCCTTCTAAGTGATAATTTTAGTGAAAGACATTAGAAGTCTTTTCGAGTATGAGGACTGTTATTTATTAACAACAATTATTTAGCACCTTTAACAGAAAGTAGTCTCCTTATTAACAGAAATACACTAATTCTATTCTTCCACTATAATTTGCTAAAGATATAGAATTCTCATACTAATGCTGCTAATATGTTTGCTCAAGAGGTCTCCGATTGAAAGCTAGGCATACTTTTCTTGATAAACTGTGTTTTATAACCGGATCAACAAAGTTTTTGTATTTCATGATTAAGAGATGAAGTCATGTTTGCCAATGTCACCCAAAAATACACTAATTATTTTCCATCCAGAGCTCATTTCCATGCCTACTCTGGAGTATTTTCATACGGATAAGAGGGCCACAATACCCCAATTGATCGGACTTTGTCAAGGCGGCAGGAATAGAAGAATAACTACTCAGATAAGGATCTTTGCCTTCAAGATTATAAGGGGAAATTATTGCTCACTGTCCATTTGCTTTAGAAGGAAATCACGAGTGTATTCTCTATACAAAACCATTATGTGGTCATCTATATTACGAACTATTCTCACCAGATTCATATGGAATGGCACTCATGGAGGCAGTTGAACCAAAGCTATCTATCAGTATGCCTAACTATGGCTTAGTAGTTTTAGTGCATCCACAGCCACATTTGGCTTTTTCTCTCTTATGTTCCTGCTCGTACTACTGAACATAATGTCAATTAATAAGCTTTTGTATTGCATTGAACTTGATGTTGCCTTACTTGTGGGCCTGGTTAGTTTTTATAATCTTATAACTTTGTTAAACTCGATGATGTTACACTTTTGAAATGTTTATTCTTTTCCATGAACCAGCAAATCGTTTCCTGTTACATGTGCTAAACTTGCTTTCCTACTAATGCATCATGCGATCTGATCTTACACTATTTGGCCATATCGGTTGAACCGGCACCCTCGCGCCAATGCGCGTTGCCGATCTTATATTATATTTGTTAGTTCCTTTATACTCCAAATGAAAATAGAACTGACTAACAAAACTCTGTCAATGATGAATAATGCAGTGTATATAATTCTGGGGCCCCTTTTGTTTCATTTGTTGCTCAGTTAGCTTGTTCTTCTTACCTGTTGTTCTGATTTTTTTTGGGTGCTATATAGGATACTATGGTTGAAGATTGTTCTGATTTATATCGATGTTGTTGATTATCAAAATCAGTGGATATTATCTAGGGTGCTTCTCCTTTAGATTTGATGTACCATGTCTTCCAGCTTATACTAGATGATTTCTTTCAATGTTTTTTGATAATTACGGATATGTATCTAATAATCTTATTTTGGCGTCAACAAATTACTCATCTAGCATTTCTTCTATTGCGGTTATGTATCTTTTTCTTTACATGGTTACTGCACTATTGAAGTAGTTGTATTCCGGCCTCTTTCCATTTGACCTTCTTGCAATTATGTTGATTTATGGTGAGATAACCTAGAGAAGTATCGATGTGTATCTTCAGTTCATAGTTGTCCTGTTTGTTACTACAAACCTGAAAGCTATAAACTCAAGATGTTCTTCTCACATGAAAGTATAGTCTCTCTTTTGATTTATTTTAATTCCCATTTCTGGCAAAAACTAAATAATGTACTGAATTGTAGTTTTGTATTACTTATATATTATTTCATCAAGCAGTGGTATGCATTGGCATCCAGTGATGTTTATTTCTTTGGAATGTTTGATAGGTAATTGCAGGAGTTGATGATATGTATCGTCCAGCACCGTTACTTGAGGTAACCTATTTAACTTTATAACCGAGTAAATCAACTGAATTTTCCCCATGGTGAGCTAGCTTCAACTGTTCCTGTTTGGGTTATGTTTATCAGTAGTTGTAATAGTTCATGGTGTGGTTAGTGCCATTTAACATCATATTCTGCCTATGGTATTAAATATTTTAGATTAATCTCAAATATTGGATTTTGTCTGAATGTTGGCCATCGACTGTCATATTGTGCATATTTGTGATTCAGATTTCTTTTTATGCCATTGTTCAGACATTACTCAAAATCTCTGATTTGTCAAAAACTTTCTTGATTAGATGATAATGTGATATACATGGTGACTGCTATTAAATGAGTCCATCCACTTACACCCTTATAAGCGAGCAACTAATTGATGGTAAATCTGTAACCCATTGTTTCCGACTTATGCGTGTATTTGGTTCGGCCTGTAAATCTGTAGCCCATTGCATAGCTGCGACCGTGGTTTGGCCTGCAATTCCTGCTGGCTATGCTGATGGCCCTACCGCTGTGATTGACGCCGATGTCCTTCTGTAGTGACAGATGTTGCACGCCAGATAGGTCTTGACGGCGTGCAATATTTAGTTTTAGCTTTATTGTGTGAGTTTTTTTGAGTTTTTCTGGTTTTCCATTGGTCCTAAATTGTACATCGAAATCAGTGTAGATGTATTAAGAGAGATGAGCTACTATGTAGGCATTAGTTGTTTTTGTTATGTACCTGGTTACTTAATAATCGTTCTTAATATTGAAAAGGGACAGAAATAAGCTGAGTATTTGATCTGACTTGGTAGTGTTTGCCGGTTAACGCATCTATGTCATTAGACCAGTTCTTTTTTCTTCTCACAGTTTGTCATTTAGAATGATTTTTTAGAGGAACCAGGAACTGGTTCCTGATTCACTTTGTCCTCTTTGTTGATGATCCTTTTCTTCCTATGGTTATGCAGGCTTGAGTCTCAGTTTGATCTTACAGTTCTACGGCTCAAAGGTTGATGACTGCCATGAGGCACTACCCAGTTAAATCTTTGTAAGTTGTTGACCATGAACTTTTCTTCTTAATTATTTCCATCTTCTTAGCCTTGCCACATCATCTCTTAAAAATAGTTTGAATCCATCAACTGTGTGCTCTGCCTATGCAATTCATTGAACCGTAAGATTAAAACCTTGATAAGGTGTAGCCCTGTCTCCAACTACCTTCTGAATATTAACATTTTTGTTGGAAAAAGAAGAAAGATTAAATCATAGTTTGCACTAAATGAAAATGAGTTTTTTTTTACATTTTGTTCACTCACTAGGAGGGTCACTATTTATATGCTTGCTTCAACTTTTTCCGGATCACCATGTAAATCATTTGTACAGGAGCTCTGGAACAAGAAAAACAATAATCACAAGGATGGAGGCTTAACATGTATTTTGTTTGCCATCTGGTGTTTATCTAATTTTTTCATGGGTGACCAAAACCAGATTACCTTTTCTAATGTTAGTATTGGAGTGTTATCTGCAATGGCATCTACTATATATACTGAAAGTAGTTTTATTTATCTTTAGAACTTGATATATTTTCTAAAACCACTTATTATGCTTCTATTTGTATCTATGACTTCTGAAGCAAGTCAACACACACACAGGCAAATAAACCAAACTGCCGGTAGAGTCACTGTATACAAGGAAGCTTGGTTGTTTATATTTTCAGAAAAATGGATCTATCATGATTAAGATATGGTCAACATGTATATATTTGGTTCTACTGTGCTCTCCAGTGTTGCTTACCAATGTGATTGCTTAATGATTACTACGACATATCTTGCTAGGTCCAAGCTAACAACAATCCTCTTGGTCTTAAAAATTTTGTCGAGGCGGCAGGGATCAAAGAATAACAGATCTGGGTCTTCGTCTTCCAAGATTAGAAGGGGGAAACCATCGCTCACTCTCCATATGCTTTAAAAGCAAATCTCAAGTGCATTGCCTATACAAAAATAATTTTGTGGTCATCTATCTCACAAACTATTCACATCAAGTTCATATGGAATGGCACTCACGGAGGCAACTGAACCAAGCTATCTATTGTATGCCTAACTATGGCTTCGTAGTTTTATCGCCTCCATTGCCATTGTTAGCTAATTAGTTTTTCTATTTGTATGACTGTAGTGGATGCTGCCTTGCTTCTGGCACGGGTTAACTTTGATCGTCTCATGCCCATGTTTAACTTGATGATGTTACTCTTCTGGCACATATTGAATGTTTCTTCTTACTCTTGAACCGGCCAGATAATCGGTTGTTCTATTACATGTGCTAAAACTTGCCTTCATACTAATACATCATGCCGTTTGATCTTTTATCGGTTGACCATATCGTTGGGACCGGCACCCTCGCGCCAAGGCGCGTTGCCGATCTAGTTAAACCCATTAACAGTCGCGTAAGGAGCGCCCTCTCGCGACGTCCACGTGGGCACAAGGGACTGGGCTGATTTTTTCCTTTTTTAATCATTTTTCCCTACTCGTTTTGTGGTCGCAAGAAAAACCCTAGCCCATTCCCGTCCGCGTCCCTGCCGCCGCCGCCGCCCTCCCAATTCCCTCTGCTCCTGCTGCTTCCCTCCACCTCTCCCTCCTCCATGCCGTCAGGGGCGCCCCTCAAGCCCCACCTCATCGGTTCCTCACCCCGGGCTCCTTCTCCCCTGCCCATGCTGCTCTCTGTGCGCGGCGACCGGACAAAGGAGGAAGATCAGGAGGGCCGCAGGGATGAAGGAGGAGGTAGAGCCGTTCACGTCGCCGCCGCCGTCTTCCTCGCCCTCAGCGTGCGGGCCGCAGCACTCCACCTCCTAGGCATCTCCGTCTGGTCTGCAGGTACACAACCTCCACCCCCATCTCTTCATCTCTCTTCTACTCTGTCTCATCTTCCCTAAAGCTAGAGCCATGGAACCGATGACTAATTGGGTTCCCTACCATGAGAGAGAAGAGGATGAGAAATAAGGGACGGAAGCAAGATGTGAGGATGTGGAGACGCTATGTTGCCTCCATCCCTGGCCTTCGTCTTGGCGTGTACTCGTTGGTCATGCTCCGCTTCCTCCACTCCCACCTCTCGGCCTCGACACCTCTGCGTATTTCTCCATCACTCGCTTGCAGGTACTCACTCTACCCCTCCTCTGCTTTCAGTTAGTCCGCAATTTTTTCATCCTTGCTTATGTAGGTTATTGTTGTAATCCAACAAGGCCACTGTGGAACTCAGTGATTTGTTTCTCAAATACGTCTGTGTTGTGTGATTTGCTATGCAAGCTATATATGGGTAAATTGCAGGGGAAATATAATTGTGCTGGATTGTTCCAGACACGCATCACATAATTTTCTCAGATTTAGAGCTCATGCAGAATAAGTTCTGGTTCAGATTTGGTGCTGGTTCAGATTTTTGTTTGGGATGATCTCCAAATCTACTTCTAGCTCAAATTCTTACTGTTTTCCTGAGCGCCTTTTTGTTTGTTTGTGCAGTGTTGTTATCTTTTCAGGTATGTGCTGAGAATCCTAGGTGCGGCGACCTCAATAATCTCCAATCGTTGCCGGCGGTCGCCTATATGCTCCTGCGGAATAAGTTCTTCCCGACCACCTCGACACTCACCGCCGCCGAGGAATCCAGGGACAAGACTACCACCAAGTTGCTCATCCGCCTTCAGGTGATTGTTTATGTACTTGTGGTAGACAAATTTAGGTCGGGGATGTAGGGCTTCACAATTTGGTTTGTTAACCAGGTGTGACCTAATGATTTTTCTGGGCTTATTTACTTGCTGTTCACAAACCATTTCTCCTTTCCAGATTATTAGTTCCTCCATTGTATGCCTGCACATTTGCTTCAAATTGCACCATCGTAGTTCTGAGTGTCGTACTCTCAGTTATTCTATTTTTGCATGTATTGGCATAACAGGATGCACACATAAGGCTGGTTTGGTGATTCCTAACAGAAAGAAGTAAAACCATTATTGATGTGTCCTCTAAGGTAGCACTCGGATACTGTTTCAGGTTAATAATTTTATTAGCGAAACGTGCAGGAAATTATTTACGAATACTTGCAAACCACAAGTATATTTACTAATTTACATGGTTTGATGCTTTTATTTGTTTATAACTGTTGGCACTATTTCTGCACTTATTTATGCCATAGCGTTTCCAAAATTTTCTCCTCTTCCATCTACTTTTCTATTTCTCTAAATAGATGGAGGTTTAAAACATGTATTGTGCTACCAGGTGCAGACGGTGGGCTTTGCGTGGTCGAACCTAAGGTATTTCCTTTCAAGGGCTAATACCAATGAGGTGTACCAGGTGCGCTGGCTCATGCCACCGCATCCACCGACAGCAAGGTGGAGAAGGAGGCGCTCTAGGAGAGGGAGGCCAGGATGGTGCTTGTGTCTATACGGTGACAGCGTGGACCGCTTCTTCACAGAGAGGACGAAGTTGCATGTCCCAAATCGTTAGGGGCTAGGCTGTTTCCGCGTCGAGGAGTTCATTTTGGCAGACGGGTAGGTGCACATGACCCAGACATCGTATCTGAACATAATACCCAGCCTTTTCTTGGACTATGAACTCCATTTGTATTCTTCCTCTCGATTCTTTGTGATTTTAAGGCCATCTCAGGAGTTGTTTCCTGTCTTCTGTTACTATGCAGAACTTTTGAAAGCTAGAATATTTTGGTGAAATGTGAAGGGCTGCTTCAGTTTACCCATAGTGTTATTTCTAGATGAACAAGGAGTGGTGACATTGTGAGGTGAGCATTCATAAACTAACCTGCTATAAAACCCTGATTATCTTACTGATTGACCACACATTTTGATATATTATATGTTAACATGAGAAAGATTACATGTTATATGCATATCATGTATTTTCTGTAGTAATTGGTTCATAGATGCCAATGAAACTGCCAATGATTTGAATCATAATTTTGGATCCTTCTTTTCCATATTTGTATGCTTGCAACAAGCGCCTATCAGAGATTCCCTAGCGCCTTTACCTCTATTTTGTACGTTCTTGGTAGCACTTCTTTTTATTGCTACTCTAATATGTTAATTTCACTTCCGGATAGATGGTGAAGCCAGAGCATTGTCGATGAAACTAGCCGAGGAGGAATTGTGAGTTCACCTCCCTCTCCTTTGCATCGGTTGTATTTTCTCTCCTCTTTGTGCCCATATATGTTATGTTTCCCCGGGTCGGTGTGAAGTGAGCACGCAGTTTGTCATCGTTCGTCAATCATCCGTCCTGTTTGTGTTCACTTCGTTCGATGTGCCTTTCTGTTGCGGAGGTGTGTTTTGTTGTTTTATCCTGTTGCACTTGTTAATATGAAATCACGTCTTAAAGGATTCAGAAGGTTATACTTCAGTTTAGTTATTGTGTTCTTAAGATTTCTATACGAACTCTACTCCTTTCTACAAGACTAGCCATCAAATTATGATAACTGAACCATTGAAAAACTATAGAAGGATTAGTGGCAACAAAATCTTAGGTTAGTTCTACCCTTTATTTTGTTATAATTCCTCTGTTCTGGTAATGAAAAAGATGACCAAGCAGATTAAAGGTTTAGAAACTATAGAAGGGTCTGAACATGAAGCTTAATCTGCTGAATTTTCACTTCAGTAGTCCCTCGGCTTTGAGAGTATACACAATATTTGATTGTTGCTTCTCAATGATGCTACCAAAAATTGAACACCCTGGCGTCGGAGAGACGGACCAGGAGGCTGAGCAGTCCGTGGTGTCGCCGCCGTCGTCCTCATCCCTCGTGCATGGTGACGGAGAGAGACGATCCATCTGGAGCTCGAGTATAGTTGACCGCGTCTCTTTTCTTTCTCTTCTTCCGCACGTCTCTTTTTCTGTAGCTGTTTGAAGGCATATGATGCATGGTCACTGACTGTATTGGAGATGTAACATGATTTGTTAGGTTCAGCCATTGTGCAATCTGCACTAACAGGCATGTGCCCAGCTAAGAGCAACCTGTAGGATATAATCTAGGATTTGCTGCAATTATCTGCTTCAATTTATAGGTATAAGTACTTCAAATTCCTTCAATGGTTGGGAGACATATGAATTTGATTACACTACTATTTCAATTACTGGATGGTTATTTTCAGTGTTATTTATGACCATTTTTGTACTTAATATGGTATCAAGGTTACAGCCGAATGTATCTTGTACCATACCACCCATGGATCTAAGTACAAATAATAATGAGCAATGATTTCTCAGGCTAAAAAATTTCTGCTATCTCACTCAAGAGCAATAATATACCCACTGAAGACTGACAGAAAACTGTAACCTTACTTTGAGCAGTGCATCTGACAATAACAGTTGTCCTCTCTTTTTACATGTTTTAAAAATCTGCATATTTTCTTGTAATGATTTCGGTAACAAAATTGAATGGCTCGGTGTATGCTCACATATCCCCGCTCTTACAAGCTACCATAAGGCATGTTTCAGACTGTTAGTGTATACTATATTGCTTACTCTGACATTGGATTTTGTGTTAACTGCTATATTATATATTTTTATTTCTTCTCAGGAGCCGCCTCCTCTTTTACTGATAAAAACTGGTCGGAGGGGATCTGCTTTTTCTCCAGATCTTCTCCGCGATTGGGAGCCTGAGCCATGGCTGACCCATTCATTGCTGCTCAGGAAAACCTGTCCGCCTCTTATTTTTCCTCTGTTGTTCTTCTGTTGGACGAAGGGGTTACTAACGTAATCAGGTTGGTTTCTTAGTGCCTACCTCCTTGCCGGATTTGGTGATGATGCCAAAGGAAACAATGGGTTGTTGGGATACCCGGAATTATCTTCTATCAGCACTTGCATTCAAAACCCAAACTGACCTTTAATTTAATGGAACGTACGTACATTCACTGATTTGTATACTTATTAGTTTGCCCAGAAGAACATAGATGTTGGTTTCATAATATGTATTTTTGGATTGTAACCTACGTTTATCAATACATCAATTATATGCATACGGCAATTTTTATTAAGGTGATCTGGTGCTCTTCTTTTTCTTTCGACTTACGCGTGGTGGTTATAAGCCAAGGAATAGTGGAAGTGCATCACAATTCTGTCTTGTATGATCAACCATGTACATTACCTGATATCATCTAATGCACGTGACTCATTATCGTGCAAATGGCTCCAGCAAAACCTAATAAAAATGCTAATCAGGCTCAAGGTGCATGTTTTCCAACAAGTAGACTAAACATGTCGGCAAGTAGATACGCTAAAAAAAACATGTCGGCAAGTAGAGAAAAAAGGACTGGGAGGGACGATTAAGTTCAACAATAGTTGACATATGCTCATTTGTTTTGCTAATATGGTGTTACGGTGCCGTTCATTTGTCTGTTGTACCATTTGGTCGTGTCGCTGTATGATGGTGTTCCATTGTCTGAATTTGGATCGCGGTGCAGGTCTCGGCAGCACCCAAATATTCACACATATTGGTGATAGTCTGATAGGCCTTTTGGGATTTGCAGTGTATGTGGATCTTGCCAGAGCAGAGTCACTTAAGCCTGTGAGTCCATTATATCATGCATGTAGTGAATGCGTGCATCCAGTCAATGAATAATGGTTGTAACGATAAGTTTGTGTATTTGTTTTATTGATCAATGTGTACGCCGCACGCTGAGTAACCTAACTTCTGAAAGTTATGGCTGTAGTTACAAGTATGCACTAGCATATTGGTTTGTTTTCCGATTCTGGCGGGATTATGTCTTCATTGTATTTCCCAACATTTGGTTAATTGCTTTGCAAAATTTTCTGTGATGAACTACGATGATGAAAGTTGTACTGGGTAAGTTGGTTTTCCTGAGAACTTACCATGGGTCAAATTAGTATTAAGTTAATCAAGTTGTTTGAATTGATGTTAGCAGACATGACTCGCTTCATGTTGATTCTGAATTCTACTCATTGTCAGTTCTCTTTTAGTCGTTTTGTTTCAACGAGTGCTTACAAGGTATCTGCGGAGGTTAACTGAATTATTTTCCCATTTGATGTGTGACATCCGTAACTAGCTACTAGAGATAAATTACTAGATTATATCACTATGTTGAAGCTCTCTTAAATTACTAGATTATATCACTATGTTGAAGTTCTCTTAAATTATGTCCACGAGTTGGATCACTTGTGTCTTCTGGATAGTTGTTGCTTGAGTTTAATTTTACATTGTGCTTATGAGATGATAGTTATACCTTACATGAGATCCATCATTCATATTGTTGTTTCTTCACACTATTTCTGTTAAAATCTACATTTCTTCTGTACATGAAGTCAAATAGTCAATAGTTGTTGGATCATTCAGGTTTTCCTTTTCTTTTTTGTACTATATGAAGTGCGTATATTTTTAATCATTACACCGATTTTGCCGACAGTGCCGGCATACATGTCCCTTTCGTCATTGCCATCATCCTAGCATCTAGAGGTAGATCAAACGTTCGATAAAAGATCCCAGGCCTTTCTTTCTCTCATCAAATTTGAGAACATTTTTTTAGGTCTGTCATCTATTATTATGGTCATAATTTGATCTCTTGATAGAAGTTAAATGAAGGGGGAACACCTGTTTGGAGGAGGGAAACAAGTACATAATATATTTTTCTTTCCTTCATCTGTGCCCTCTAAATACTTGTCATTTCTTTGGCAGGTTAGAGAGTACCAGGAATATAACATCATTTTGAAATTTCGAATTTGGCTATTCCATGTGTACTGGACCTGTTTTTGAAGTTGTTCTGTCTCATTTTTGTGAAGGTAATGCCACTTAAATGCTAAAAAATTGTGCAATATAATTAACTACCTAGATTAATGAATACTACTTGAGTTTCGTGAGCTTATCATTCTTTTATGATATATGTTAGTGTCAATTTTGAAACATGACAGCATGACAGTGTTCTTCTTTGTGCTTTGTAGTGAACATGCTTTTGCTAGCTGAACTTTACAAAGAGCTTAGCCTCTTCATCCATCGTGCACTGGTCTCTCTCTCCACCTCATCCTTTTCTTTGGTCTCTAGGTGGGGCTGTGCATTTGATTGGATTTTGTGGTGGCCTGGTCGGGAAAAGGAAGGTGCATCTATTTTTGTTTGATTCAGTTCTCCCTTTTGGATTGAGTTGTTGCTAGCTTGCCATGAAGTTCCTTTACTTGATAAGAAATTTTAGTTTGAAATATGTGGTCATTGGGAGTTCAGAAAAGGTGGCAAGCAGGGAAGTCACTACTTTGTATTTGTATTGTTTCCTTTTACTCAAGTGCCTTCATACAAGATACTAAGTATTTTTCAGTTTTACCTCATTCGTTGTTACTAAACCACAATAGAACTACGGACTTGCACGTACCAGTGCTTCATATATGTCGTACTCTGACTCTGATGAAATAACATCACATAGTGCATACAAGAAAGTGAAAAGGACGCTTACCTAACTGGCACCGCCGAGTTTCCTCTCAGGAGGCGCCCCCAGGGGCGCCCCAACCACTAGTATATGAGGAAAACGCTCACGGACGAGTAAACTGAGGCGACGTCTACCAAGACCACCTGGAAATGGTCGATGTCTCCGGGAGCACGAAGCGCCGCCGCACCGATGGAGGTTTTCTTCCCCGGTGATGGTGTCCCACACCAGGAGCTGCGGCTGCTTAGAGCATCTCCACCCGTGCCCCCAGAAAGCCCCCCAAGCCACTTTTTAGGCACCGGCGCGCAAAAAACGTCCCACTCGGACCCCTGGACCTCACTTTTCGCCGAATTATGCAAAAAACACAGCCGGCGATCCGAGGCGAAACCCAAGATCCCGGGGGCAGCTGGGGGCACCGGCGCTACTTTTTCGCTTATTTGGCCCACTGTCGGCGTCTCTTTCCTCTGTCCTCTCTCTTCTCTCTCCTCTGTCCGTGTATATTTCCTCTGCCCTCTCTCTCCTCTCTCCTCTGCCTGGACGGGGCGCAGTCCGGCGGGCGCGGCGCGGCCGGGGCAGAGTGGAGCGTGGCCGGGGCAGAGCGTGGCCGGTGCTGAGCTCGTGGCCGCGCGAGGCCGGGGCGGGCGTGGCCGGAGCTCGCCGCGGACGAGCCATGGCCACCGTGGTGTGCGCTATGGCCACGTCCAGGCGGCCGTTGCCGTGCGCGTTGACCGGGCGTGGCCGCCACCGCATGGGTGGACTCCGGACGGGCGCGGACGTGGGCGGGCGCGGCCTGGGCGGGCGGGCGGGCGCGGCGTGGCCTGGGCGGACGGGCGCGGGCGGGCGGGCGCGCCGCGGCTGTGGGCTTCCACAGCATCGTCCTCGCGCGGTGCCTCGGCGACGCCGTCGTCGGGAAGGAGCGGGAGACAATGGAGGACGCCCTGGTGAGGTTGCGAGGGCGCGGCCGTGGCCTGGACGGCGCGGCGCAGGCGGGACGGGCGCGGTGCGGTGCAGGCGAGACGCGCGCGTTTTGCCTGGCCGCGGCGACCTCCTCCTGCGTCGCTATTGCCTGCGCAGCGTGGGTGCTGTCATCGTCGTGCAGCCCGCCTACTATGCCCGTCGGCCACCGCGTCCTGGGCGCCCGCCCCGTCCCAGTGCAGCCCGCTGACGGGGCGCGTCGAGGCGGCGAGCAGCGCGTGTCCAGCCCGTGCAGCTCGACGGACGCGGCATGGTGGAGGCGCGTCTCCTTCCCCGTCGAGGCTCGCGCTCCTCTGTTGGCTGGAGGTCGTCGACGCCGCCGCGGTCAAGATGCTCGACGAAATGCCGCTGCCTCCGTGGGGGCCCAACCCTGCTCGTGGAGGCGCAACCAGTGGAAAATTTTGCCCCCCAGGACCAAAATTTTCGCCGGCAGCCCCCAAGCGGTGAAAAATATGCCTCCTGAGGGGCTCAACGGCTGGAGATGCTCTTACCCGCAGGGACGTCGAAGATGAGTACGGCTCACACACACCCTCCACCGTGGGCTCGGCCCATTAGTTTTTTCCTCTACCTCCACATGTGAATGGACTAGCCAACGAAACTTTCTACCGGTTTTGGGAATCTTCTAGAAGCTTTCTGATTGTTTTAAGTTTCCATTATTTTGTTATTTTATTTTTTTCCTTCTCTTTTTTCATTGTTACCGAACATATTCTTCAATGTATGAACTTTTTCAAAGCCACGAGCTTTATTGAGATACCACGAATAATTTTTGAATGTGTGGACTTATTCCAAATTTCTGAACTTTTTTCAAATCCATGGACTTTTCAAATAGACAACCTTTTTTCAAATCCATGAACTTTTTTCAATTCCACGAATAGAACTTTTTTCAAATGCTGCAAAAAAATTGAATGCATGAACTTTTTCGAATTCACAAACTTTATTCAAATACACAAACTATTTTTTGATCCTGTGAGGTTTATCAAAATTTACGAACCTTTTCTAGGTCATGAACATTTTTCATGTTCCTGAACTTTTTTGAAGTCATGAACATTTCTTGAATTTTGGCTAGTTTTCACAATTTCTGAACTTTTTAAAATCCTGTTAGCTTTTCAAAAAATCACCGGGTCAACAGTCAAATTGACACGGTTGACCGGTCCAGTCAAAGTGATGGCTTAATTTCCACACAGATATTTGCATATGTGTGATCACCAACTCATCATTCGCAGCGTGAGGTCGCGACAGGCAAGACGGCCAAGCGATTGACGGCTTCCACACAATGCGCATCTCTCGTTTACTAGTCTCACTGGCTTCAGAGCAATCAGACGCACTGCTTGTAAAATACAGTACTCCTGAAGAGCAAGAACCTGAAGCCTGTAGCCTGTAGCTATAGCGCTGCACTTTCGCCATGCATCGCTCGGTGGCCAAGCTGCTCGCCTTGCTCCTCGCCACGGCCGTCTTCTCCATCGCCGCTCATGCTCGGCAGCTCCAGCCGGCCCATGCAGCTGTCGCGAGCTGCTTGCCACGCGAGAGGGACGCGCTGCTGGCCATCAAGCAAGCCATCAACGACACCCGCGATGTCCTCGCCTCGTGGCAAAGACGGCACAAAGATTGTTGCCGGTGGTGGGGCGTCACCTGCAGCAACGAAACCGGCCATGTGATCGAGCTTGACTTTGGTTACACCCTTTTGGACGGCAAGATAAGTCCTTTGCTTTCTCTCGAGCATCTGGAGTACCTCAATCTCCACAACACCAACCTACTTGCACCAGACGCAGCATTCTTGTGTTCTTTAAACAACTTGAGGCACCTTGATCTCTCATCCACGCAATTCTCTGGTAAATTGCCTGCTCAGCTTGCCAACCTTTCTAAGTTGGAGTATCTCGACCTCTCCAACACTAGAATGTCGGGTATACTGCCGCCTCAGCTTGGAAACCTTTCAAACTTGCGGCATCTTGAGCTCAGTAACATGCAAGATATACACATATCAGATATCTCATGGTTAACTCATCTCCATTTCCTGGAATATGTTGACATGAGTTATATGAATCTGAGCAGCGCGGATATGTTTCTCGTGGCCAACACAATCCCATCTCTGAAAGCCCTATTTCTTGTCAATTGCTCACTTCCAAATGCAAACCAGTTGCTTACGCATGTAAACCTCACAAAACTAGAGCAGCTTGATCTCTCCAGTAACTATTTGGGCCACCGAATTGAAACATGTTGGTTCTGGAACCTAACAAGCATCAAGGAACTAACACTCGATTCAACCTATCTTTATGGTCCATTCCCTGATATGCTAGGAGGTATGATTTCTCTCCGGCGGCTGGAATTTACCAACAACGGTAATTCAGCCACAATGACGGTGGACTTGAAAAATCTATGTGATCTAGAGAGCCTAGACCTCGATGGGAGTCTTGCCTTTGCGAACCTGACAGACTTCGTGATGAAACTGCCACAATGTTCATCCAACAAATTGCGGTTCTTGAGCTCAAATCACAACAATATGGCAGGAATGCTGCCAGATAGGGTGGGGCACTTCACCAGCTTGGCGTACCTTGACCTTTATAATAACAGCATTACTGGAGCTATACCAACTGGGTTAGTGAATTGTACTAGTTTGCAATCAGTTGCTCTCGGTTTGAACCAACTAAGTGGCCAGATACCAAAATTGCCGAGAAGCCTCATCGAACTGGACTTATCCATGAACAACTTGTCAGGAACTTTGCCATCAGATTTTGGAGCTCCATATCTTACAGTACTAAGTCTATCCTCCAATTACATTACTGGTCACGTTCCTAGACCTATTTGTGAGTTGCAAGACCTAATTTTCTTGGATTTGTCGAAGAATAGGTTTGTTGGAGAATTTCCCAGGTGTTCTTCAATGCCAATCTTGACATTGCTACACTTAAGTAACAATAACTTCTCCGGAAATTTCCCGGCATTGGTTCAAAACTGCTCAAAATTGATTTTCCTTGATCTTGCAATGAATGGGTTCGATGGAGCATTACCAGTATGGATAGGGGAACTAGTCAACTTGCGGTTTCTGCAGCTAGACCATAACATGTTCTATGGGGATATTCCAGCTAACATCACAAGTCTTGTAATACTTCAGCAATTCAGTTTATCGAGCAACAATATATCAGGATCAATTCCATCATCCTTGTCAAAATTAATAGCTATGACCCTAAAACATTTGCCGAGACTTGTATCATGGTCGTTTCAAGGACCTATAACTGACACAACAGTGGATATTTTGTCTGTGGTGATGAAGCGGCAAGAACTTAAGTTTAGAGGTGCTGCAGTTACTGACATGGTCAGCATTGATTTGTCGCTCAACCACTTGACCGGTGAAATTCCAGATGAGATAACTACTCTGAACGGACTGTTGAGTTTGAATTTATCATGGAATCACCTGAGCCAGAAGATTCCTGTGAAGATTGGGGATATGAAATCACTGGAATCACTCGACTTGTCAAGGAACAATATCTCCGGTGAAATCCCAACGAGCCTTTCAGATTTGACATATCTAAGCTCCTTGGACTTGTCATACTATGGAAACTAGCGGAACGTCTTGCCTTGCTCAGGCCGACGGATTCGTGTTAAATAGATGGTGCGCACCTCCCATAACAGTGCATACATGTGGTTTGAATTACAAGCTTGGAGATCAAGAAAGGAGATAGAGATAAGAGGTTACATGAGATAAACATGATACTCTAACAACCTAAATATCTTAACTATCTCCTCTAAGGTGCGCCGGACATATGATGTGTTTAACACCCTCCCTTAATCACAACTCCATGAGATTGAGATTATACTTGAAGTTTTCAAAACTCTTGATAGGCAATGCCTTTGTGAATCCATCTGCAATTTGATCTCTGGAGTGCACAAAACGGATGTCAAGTTGCTTATGAGCTACTCTCTCTCTGACAAAATGAAAGTCTATCTCAATGTGTTTGGTCCTAGCATGAAACACTGGATTAGCTGAAAGGTAGGTGGCACCAAGATTATCACACCACAAACATGAAGCCTGCTGACTCTTTATACCAAGTTCCTTGAGCATGGACCGAACCCATATGATTTCAGCAGTGGCATTGGCCAATGCCTTATACTCTTCTGTACTCGATCTGGAGACTGTAGCTTGCTTACGAGCACACCATGAAATTAAGTTGGGTCCAAAGAAAACAGCAAAACCACCAGTAGAGCGTCTATCATCAAGACAGCCTGCCCAATCAGAGTCAGAAAAGGCACTGACAAGAGTGGAAGATGACTTGCTAAAATTGAGACCCATACTTAATGTGTTTTTGACATATCTGACTATACGTTTTGCAGCAGTTAAATGAACAGTTGTAGGTGCATGAAGGAACTGACATACTTTGTTGACAGCAAACGAAATATCAGGCCTGGTAAGAGTAAGATATTGAAGTGCCCCTACCAAGCTTCTGTACTTAGTACCATCCTCTTGAGTCAAGAGAGTCCCTTGTGTAAGAGATAATTTTTCTGAGCTGGATAATGGAGTGGGTGTAGGTTTACAACCCTGTAGACCAGCTTTTCTTACCAGGTCAACTGCATACTTTTCTTGGGAGAGATGAAGTCCATCCTTGTGCCTCTTTACTTCAATCCCAAGAAAATAATGCAAGTCTCCAAGATCCTTCAAGGCAAAATCTGCACTCAAATCTTTCAACAGTCCTGTGATGGCCTCATCAGATGAGCTTGTCACAATAATATCATCAACATATATTAAGACAAATATGCATGTATTGAACTTGTTGTAGATGAACAGAGAGGTGTCAGACTTTGAAGGAACAAAACTAAGTGTTTGCATTTTGTGACAGAGACGAGAGTACCATGCTCTTGGTGCCTGTTTCAAACCATAAAGTGCTTTGTCCAACTTGCAAACATGAGAGGGTGCACTTTTGCTTACAAACCCAGGAGGTTGTTTCATGTATACCTCCTCTTCCAGAACACCATGAAGAAACGCATTCTGAACATCAAGTTGCCTGAGACTCCATCCCCTGGAAACGGCAATAGGCAAAACAAGACGGATAGTTGCAGCCTTAACAACTGGACTAAAAGTGTCCTCATAGTCTATGCCATACCGTTGCTTAAAACCTTTGGCAACGAGCCTAGCTTTGTAATGATCAATAGTTCCATCAGATTTCCTCTTTATTCTGAATACCCACTTGCAATCAATTAAATTTTTACCTTGCTGTGGGGGAACCAAATGCCAAGTTTTATTCTTCTTGAGTGCCATGAATTCTTCATTCATAGCATTTTTCCATTTTTCATCACCAAGTGCTTCCTGAAGTGTCTGAGGTTCACCTAGTTCACCTGTGGAACATATCATACCGTATTTGGTTATATGTTTATAATTAACAGGATGTATTACCCCATGTTGGAGTCGTGTACGCTGTGACGGTGCAGCGTTGGGATCCTCAGCCACAGAAAATCCCGAGGCAGAAACTCCAGTAGCAGAATCAGCTCCCGCCGGATCTTCTGTGACAGTTTGATCAGGTGCAGCGTGTTCTGTATGCGCAGAAGATCCCGGGGCCTCATCATTGGTAGATGATGGCGAATCAGCCTCGGGGCGGACGCCGATCTGCGGCGCGCGCGTGGGCGCGCAGGAATCCACGCCCGGTCCCGCAGCAGACCCGGGCCCTGCGCCGTGTCGGCGAATCGGGTCACGCCGCTTGTACATGACGGGCTGGCCAAGGAAGCGCGCGCCGTCCTAGCGAACCTCAGGCTGCCGCGTGTCGATCGGTGGTTGGCGCGGAGAGACGCTGGACCCGCCGCCAGTGGGAGCGTGACGCGCGGCGCGCGCTGAGCCGGAGACCGCCGCGTGATCGGCTGGCGCTGTCGCCTACGCGTCTGGCGTGTCGGCCGGCACCGATCCTGAGGGGGATTCGTTGAACTTCTGCTGCGAGGCTAATCCCGAGGAGGATCTGCCCCCTGGATGCAGACACATGCGATGTGGGACTGCCGACGCGTTTTTTTCACTTATTTCTTCATTATTTTCGCTGCTGTCTCCTGGAACATCATCAAAAAACTCATGCACATCATTAGTAGCAGGATTAGTCAACAGTTGATCATCATAATTCGGACCCCCTTGATCAATGGTGGTAAGATGAGGAGGTAGAAGGAGAATTTCTTCTCGGAGGCGAGCACCGGCGTTTGGATGTAGGGTGGCGAAGGGAAAGTTGGTTTCATCAAAAACGACGTCTCGAGAGATGTAGACGCGGCCGATGGATATATCTAGACATTTGACACCTTTGTGTTGAGGGCTATACCCGAGAAAAACACATTGTTTCGAGCGGAGCATGAGTTTTCTTTTGTTGTATGGGCGAAGGTTGGGCCAACAAGCACACCCAAACACATGAAGAGACTTATAGTCTGGTTTGACATGAAGGAGTCTTTCTACTGGAGTTTGATTTTTGATGACTCGACTAGGGAGCATATTGATGATATGGACGGCAGTAAGAAAGGCCTCATCCCAAAATTTGAGAGGCATGGAGGCTACTGCCAGGAGAGCTAGCCCAACCTCAACTATGTGTCTGTGCTTCCTTTCAGCAGAACCATTCTGTTGATGGGCATGAGGGCATGATACATGGTGTGATATGCCAAGTGTTTGGAAGAAGGAGTTTAGTTTTTCATACCCCCCCCCCCCAGTCCGATTGGACTGCTATAATTTTGCTATCAAATTTTCGTCAACCAAGGCTTGAAAGTTTTGAAAAACTTGAAAGACTTCGGATCTCTTTTTGAGAAGATAAATCCACACAAACTTGCTATAGTCATCTATGAAGCTTACATAGTACTCATGTCTACCAACAGAAGTGGGAGCAGGACCCCACACATCAGAAAAAATCAATTGAAGTGGTTTGGTAGAGACACTAGTAGATATTGGATAAGGTAATTGATGACTTTTAGCACATTGGCAGGAATCACAAATGGTTTCGACATTTCTCTCACCAACAAATTGGAGTTTATTTTTCCTAAGCAATCTTTCAACTAAAGAAAAAGCAGCATGCCCTAATCGATCGTGCCACCGTGTTGACGAAACTTTGACAACACCATTGGCTTGTTTATTGAGTCTCCTAAGCTCCGGAAGCAACGGGTAAAGCCCTCGAACACATCTACCTCGGTAGAGAACCATCTTCGTGACCTGGTCCTTGATCAAAAAGAAATAGGGATGAAATTCGAGGAAAACATGATTATCAAGGGCAATTCTATGAACCGAGAGGAGACTTTTGGCAGCACTAGGGACATGCAAAATTTTCTTGAGATGAATTGGACGGTGAGGGGTACGAAAAGTAGAATGACCAATGTGACAAATCTGCATACCTTCACCACTTGCCGTGTGGATGTGATCTTTTCCGCGGTATTTCTCCTTCATCGTGACCTTCTCAAGCTCATTGGTGATGTGGTTAGTGGCGCCGCTATCAACATACCAATTGGTGTCGATGCCGTAGGATCCATCAGCCGCGGCAGCCACCTTTTCTTCATCTTGAGAATCCTCGTCGTCTTCGTCATAACGATACCAGCAGTCCCGCGCGGTATGCCCTGGCTTACCGCAGATTTGATAGCGGGGAAGCTCCGGACGGGCCCGAGGGGGACCGCCACCGCTGCGACCGCGAGACGCGCCAGAGCGGCTGTTGCCGCTGCCGCTGTTGCCGCCACCACCGTGACCTCCAGGGCGTCCTTTTGCGTGAGAGGCGCCACGACCACGCGATCCGCCGCCACGACCACGCACGGCAGCGTTGGCAGAGGAACGGAAGCCGCCGCTGCCCGAGTGATTGAACTGAGCCATGCGCTGGTCGAAGTTGCTGAGCATGGCGTAGGGTTCGTCGAGGGAGACCGGTGTGACGCGTGCGTCGAGGGCAGAGACGAGAGGCTGGTAGTCGACGTCGAGGCCGTGGATGATGTAGGAGATTAGTTCGTCGTCTTGGATGGCCTTCCCGGCCGCGGCGAGCTCGTCGGCGAGACCACGGAGGGAGGCGAAGTAGGCAGCAACCGTTTGGTTGCCCTTCTGCGCGTTGATGAGCGCCGTCCTGATATTGTTCACGCGGCTCATGGACTGCGAGGAAAACATACCTGCCACCGCTGTCCAGAGCGCGTGCGCCGTGGTGACCGTGGTCACCGCGATGAGAACCTCCTTGGAGAGGGTGCTGAGCAAGTAACCCAGCACCTGTTGATCCTCCCGAACCCAGATGGGGTGGAGAGGGTTGGGCTCAGTGCTTTCTTTGCCATCCTTGTCCTTGGTGACATGAAGCCTGGCCGGCTCCGGCGTGGTGCCATCGACGTAGCCGAAGACACCGGCGCCACGCAGGTGCGGGGTGACCTGCGTGTGCCAGAGCACGTAGTTTGTGCGTGTTAGCTTCTCGGTGACCTGTCCATTGAGGGTGGTCTGGGAAGCGCCGGAGGAGGAGGAGGAAGACATGGCTAGGCTCGGTAGATGGGATCTCAGTAGATGGGAAGAGATGGGGCTCTGATTACCATATGGAAACTAGCGGAACGTCTTGCCTTGCTCAGGCCGACGGATTCGTGTTAAATAGATGGGGCGCACCTCCCATAACAGCGCATACATGTGGTTTGAATTACAAGCTTGGAGATCAAGAAAAAGGAGATAGAGATAAGAGGTTACATGAGATAAACATGATACTCTAACAACCTAAATATCTTAACTATCTCCTCTAAGGTGCGCCGGACATATGATGTGTTTAACACATACAACAATCTTGCAGGAAGAATTCCAACTGGCCGTCAACTGGACACTCTGTACGCAGAAGATCCGTCAATGTATGATGGCAACAGTCGCCTTTGTGGGCCTCATCTTCAAAGTGATTGCTCAGGCACCAGTCCATCAGAGCATGGGAATCAACAGACAAGTGAAAATTCTTATGACCCAATGATGTTCTTCTACATTGGGCTAACGTCTGGCTTTGTGGTTGGACTCTGGCTTGTGTTCTCTGCGTTCCTGTTCAAAAGGGCGTGGAGATGTGCCTATTTTCACCTCTTCGACAAGCTATGTGACAAGGTGTACGTGTTTGTTGTTGTTACTTGGGGCCGGATAGACACCAAGGCGGCTGCAGGTTGAGTGATGTGCTAAATCGAATAATGCCGGTGACACTTTATTACTGCACTCCAAGGATAAATGAAGGTGAAGAAGTATTTAGCAGCTTGTACAAGTGTGTGTTTTTGTCTATATACTTGTGATATGAACTTTGTCTGATGCATGTAGGTCTTTATTGGTTTGTACTCGTTGGTCATGATGAACCTGTCCCGTGATTTTGTTTTCCAGCTCTGTTTTGTTTCGTGTCCATGGTTGATGGTTTGTAATACTGAACTGCACTAGCAGAGTGGCCTGTACAATTTTGCGCATCTTAATATATTGTATTTGTGCGCGCTAAGCATACAAATTTTCTGGTTATTTTGCTAATTCTCAGCTGGCTAATTCTAATACTCATAGATCTCAATCGTCTTAGCAAAAGCAAACTTCTTAGTTTCAAGCAACTGCCTGAGCATAGAATCTGAGGTAGTGACATGCGGCCAACGCAGATGGAAGCCAAGATATATATCAGGAAAACGCTCACGGGCGAGTAAACAGAGGCGACGTCTACCAAGACCACCTGGAAATGGTCGATGTCTCCGGGAGCACGAAGTACCGCGGCCACCGATGGAGGTTTTCTTTGCCGGTGATGGTGTCCCACGCCTCTTGACCCACGCCAGGAGCTGCGGCTGCTTAGCCGCAGGGACGTTGAAGATGAGTACGAGGCCATGGCGGCTGCGCCAAAACCTGCAGGCGGCGTAGGCGAGCGGAAGGAAGGCGGGCTGCGGGGGCCGGCGCAGGAGGATCTCGGGGAGCAGGTCATCGTCGTCCAGCGCCACTGCCGCCAGCGACGACGAGCGGGGGCGGAGGTGGAGCTGCTCATATGTGGATGCGGTGGACTGGCCCCTGTAGCAAGGGAAGAAAGTCACGCTGAAGTTGGGAGCCCAAAACTCAAAATGAGAAGCCCATGATGAGTGTAACAGTATAGAAGCAGACTCGCTATGTGGTAGGTAACTGCATCTCAACAGCAGCTTGCACTTCCTCTCTGAGTCCCAGGTCAAACCGTGTCACAAACAATGTTTCACTGATATCGCCCTCGTACATCCGGACCTGGTACACCAATTGATGGAAAGCTGTGCGATATTCCTGAACCATGCCCTGTTGCCGAGTAAATTGCATAAAACCACCACTTTGAGGGCTAGGTTTGCGAAAAACACTAGGATACAGATTCGCTGCAGAAAGCACCACGTCTAGCGTAATTATTTTGTAAAAACCATTGATCGGTGAATTTGGCTCAGTTAAGTGTGTTTATGACAGATGGGGTCCGCTTTAAGCTAACGTGGTGTAACGTTTTCTCAAAAAGAGCGCTAGATGGGTCAAAAGGCAAGAACACCCCCAACATCCTTTCCCCATACCGCCCAGGCCCTTCCCCGTCTCCTCGCTCCCGCAGCCGTCCGAGGAGAGGATCCCGCACTCTGCCGCAAGTGGTAGCTCGTCGGAGCAGATGAAGCCGGTGAACTGTTGAGGAGGGCGCACCACGGTCCATTTCTTGGACTTGAAGTCGAACACCCACAACGCGTGCCTGCCGCAGCGTTCCTCGAACTCGATGGCGCCGGTCGCCACCACACGCCTGCCGCAGCCGCCGCTCGACTCCGCACGCTGTGCCGGCCTCAAGACCAGGCGGGTAAGGGCCCACCTCGAGCCAGCCCCGGCGAGGGATACCGCATCGCGGCCCCGATTTGGGCCTCCGCACGAGGAGACACCCCATGCGAGCTGCCGGACCCGGCGAGGGATGCTACGCCGCGACCCCGATTTGCCCTCCAGCGCGAGGAGCCGCCCAACGCCGGCTGCCGGATCCGGCGAGGGGTGCCCCCCCCCCCCCCCGATTTGGCCTGCTGCGCGAGGAGGCGCCCGACGCTGGCTGCGTTGACCGCCCCAACCAGTTGCAAGGATGAACGTGGGCTGATTGCTTTTTTTCTTTTTGATTTAGGGGTGTCTCTGTAAAATCTATGGACTACTTTGTAAAATTATATTAAAATTGACCTGGCACGAAATGTTACGCCACGTAGGCAAAAAATGGCCCCATATGTCATAAACGCGCTTAACCGAGCCAAATCCGCCGATCAGTGGTTTTTGCAAAACAATTATGCTAGATGTGGTGCTTTCTGCAGCGAATCTGTATTCTAGTGTTTTTCACAAACCTAGCCCTCAAAGTGGTGGTTTTGTGCAATTTACTCCCCTGTTGCCACAGCACCAGTAAATCCCTCGTACAAGTGCGGTGAACATTGACCTCAAATTCCTGTGTAATTGCTGTGCAAAAAATGTCCCATGTACTGCAGTATGTTGGAGAAGGAGTTGGAGAAGGACACGGCGGTAGACCAGCCGACTTGGAGTATACCCCAAGCAATACATGTTGTACCATAATTGTAACTCATATGCTATATATATATATATATATATATATATATATATATATATATATATATATATATATATGTGGAGGCTGGGGCGTGCGATTCAGCACCCCAGATCATTGTTTACATGGTATCAGACACCGGGCCACGATCTCCCTAAACCCTAGCCTCCCTGATCCAACTCTCGATCCCTTCCCATGGCTTCAGCCGCCGAACTCCAGAAACTCGAAGCCGAGCTCAAGGAACGCGAGTCCCTTCTCCGAACTCGCCAAGAAGAGCTTGACCGGCGCCTCGCCGAGTCAGGCAAAGCCCCAGCCACCACCCCAAACCCCTCCTCATATGTCGCTTCCCTCAAACCTAATGTCGCCATAACCCTAGACCTCCATGACTCCAACTACATCAAGTGGCGCGAGCTGGTTCTCGTTGCCCTCGGTCGCTATGGCCTCACCCACCATGTCACCGGCGACAGCGCGGCCACACCATCCGACACTTCGCCCACCTCTGATTGGGCACGTGACGACTTCACTGTCCTTTCATGGATCTACGGCTCGATCTCCCCCGAGCTCTTCGGCATCATCATGGCACCTGGGTCTACGGCGCGGCAGATCTGGGACTCCATCGCCAACCTCTTCCATGACAACAAGAAAAGCCGCGCCCTTGCTCTGGATGCGGAATTTCGCAACACACCTCAAGGTGACATGTCCGTCCATGACTACTGCGCCAAGATCAAGTCTCTCGCCGACGCTCTGGGCGACGTTGGTGAGACAGTTTCCGATGAGACGCTCGTCCTGACGGTGCTTCGCGGCCTCAACGAGCAGTACAGCCATCTTCGCTCCTTCCTGCCCTATCAGGTCCCGTTCCCCTCCTTCCTACAGACTCGCTCAGCACTCGTCCTCGAGGAAACCCAGAAGAAGACCGACGCGAAGCATGCGTCCGCCACGGTGCTCTCGGCCAGTGGCAACAGCATCCTCCCTCATGGCGGCGCATCGGCATCACCACCTCCACCGCCCGCTGACCGTGGCTCCAACTCCAACACCGCCACCATGCCCTCCTTCAACTCTGGCCGTGGCGGCGGCTACGGCGGCCGTCGTGGACGCGGCGGTGGCCGTGGTCGAGGACGCGACAACAACAACCCCTGGATGTTCAATCCTTGGACTGGTCTCCCAACTCGGGCCGGCCAACAGCAGCAGCAGTCCTCACCACCACCATGGCAGCAGCAGCAGCTTCCCACCGCACCATCGCAGCCACGTTGGCGCGCTCCTGGTGTCCTGGGTCCCCGTCCTGGCGCTACCCCCTTCCACGCATACACGGCATATGGGCACCCGCAGCTTCCTGGCGTGTTCCCCAGCTCCACCGGCACACCTCATCAGCATCTGGACCCTGCTTTGCTGACTGCTCTCCAGAACCTACAGCTCCACGGAAATCAAGAATGGGTCATGGACACTGGCGCCTCATCTCACATGGCAAACGACTATGGTACACTCTCCTCCATTACTCCCACTTCCTCACATAAATTAACAGTCGGCAACGGTGCATCTCTCCCTGCTACTCACACCGGTTCATCCATCCTTTTCTCCACCTCCTCTAACTCCTTTTATCTTTATAATATTCTCGTTGTTCCTCACATTATCAAAAATCTTATATCTATTCGTCAATTCACCATGGATAACATCTGTTCTATTGAGTTTGATCTGTTCGGTTTTTCTGTGAAGGATCTCCTCACCAAGACCGTACTTCTTCGATGCAATAGCTCCGGCGCCCTCTACACACTCTGCAGTCCACCCCAAGCTCAAGCCCTCCTCGCCGCCACCACCACCGACCTTTGGCATCGCCGTCTTGGACATCCTGGCAATCATACCATGTCCCGTCTTCAGCAACGTCAAAACATACCACCCAATAAATCGTCATCAACACTTTGCCATGCTTGTCAATTAGGCCGTCATGTTAGATTACCATTTTACTCTTCGATGTCATCTAGTATTAAACCTTTTCAACTATTACACTGTGATTTATGGACATCTTCGATTCCTAGTCCTTCGGGTTTTTGCTACTATCTTATTATTGTTGATGATTATACGCATTACTTTTGGAGTTTCCCTTTACGCAAAAAATCCGATGTATATGCTACCTTCCTCGCCTTCCACGCCTATGCTCAAACTCAGTTTAATCTCAGTATCCTATATATCCAATGTGACAATGGCCGAGAATTTAACAACACCAAACTTGATCTTTTTTGCTCCACCAATGGTATCCTTCTCCGTTTTTCTTGTCCATATACCTCCCAACAAAATGGCAAAGCCGAGCGTGCCATCCATACCACTAATAATGTCATTCACACACTTCTCTTTCAAGCCTCCATGCCATCATCGTTCTGGGCTGAACCTCTTTCCACCGCAATTTTTCTTCTCAACATCCGACCTACCTCAGCCACTTCCTTCTACACCCTACGAAAACCTATATGGCACCACTCCTCCCTACGACACTCTTCGCGTTTTCGGCTGCCTATGCTACCCAAACACCATTGCCACCTCCCCCAACAAACTATCTCCTCGCTCTACTAAATGTGTCTTCCTTGGTTACCCTCCTCGCCACAAAGGCTATAGATGCCTAGACCTTGCTACACGACGTGTTATTATCTCTCGACATGTCATCTTTGACGAGAACACCTTCCCTTATGCCTCGACCCCTCCTACACCTACGTCTACACCTCCTGAACCTGATTTGTTTGATCCTGTCTTTCCTGCTCCTCTACAACACGCATCCCAATCTGCCCCGACAGATCATTACCACCACACTAGCCCACCACCCTCCCCTGCACCCTCTCCTACACCACATCATCCCACTAGTCCGCCACCATCCCCTGAACCGGCTGACCAACACCACCACCCAAGCCCGCCACCCTCCCCTGCACCACAACCCACACCACCACCTCCTCCTACACACCGAACTCGGTCAGTAACCGGTCGTCTTCCCGGCAGACCCAACAAACTTAACCTCTCCGCTATAGCCTCTTCCCCCCTTCCTCATAACTATCTTACCGCCCTTCGTGACCCTAATTGGCGCCATGCCATGCAGGAAGAATTTGATGCCCTCACTCTCAACCAGACCTGGACCCTTGTCCCGCCCCCTCCTGGTACCAACATAGTTAGTGGCAAATGGATTTTCCGCCACAAATTAAATTTTGATGGCTCTCTCTCTCTCTCTCGTCACAAAGCTCGTTGGGTTGTCCGAGGTTTCTCACAACAACCTGGCATCGACTTTGATGAGACCTTTAATCCTGTTGTGAAACCTGCCACCATCCGTATCGTTCTATCTCTATCTCTCACTAACAACTGGCCAATTCACCAACTCGATGTCGAAAACACTTTTTTTCATGGTAATCTCGAGGAGGTGGTCTACAGCCAACAACCTTCTGGATTCATTGATCCTCAACGACCTACTCATGTTTGCCGTCTCCTTAAATCTCTCTATGGTCTTAAACAAGCCCCTCATGCTTGGTTCCAACGTTTTTCTTCGCATGCACGTTCACTTGGCTTCGTCGAATCCAAGTCTGATGCTTCCCTCTTTATTCTTCGTCATGGTTCAGATATGGCTTATCTTCTTCTATATGTCAATGATATTATTCTCACAGCCTCCTCTCCAATCTTTCTTACCACCATCACTACTGTTCTTAGTAATGAATTTGCCATGAAGGATCTCGGCCCTCTTCATCATTTCCTTGGTATCTCTGTCACCCGTACATCTACTAGTCTTCATCTTTCTCAAAAACAATATATATATCTTGGATGTTCTTTCCCGAGCCGGCATGTATGACTGCCATCCTGTTTCCACTCTCCCATTGACACCCAGTCCAAGCTTTCTGCCACTGCAGGCTCTCCTTTTTCTGATCCTTCCTTATATCGCAGCCTTGCCGGCGCCCTTCAGTATGTCACCTTAACTAGACCTGAGATTGCCTATGCGGTTCAACAGATTTGTCTTCATATGCATGACCCACGTGACTCTCACTTCTCTCTTATCAAACGTGTCCTTTGTTACCTTAAAGGCACTCTTGATCACGGTCTTGTTCTCCACCGATCTTCCTCACATTCCTTAGTGGCCTATTCGGATGCCGATTGGGCTGGTTGCCCAGACACCAGACGTTCTACTTCCGGGTTTTGTGTGTATCTTGGAGACAATCTTATCAGTTGGTCCTCTCGCCGTCAAACCACTGTGTCCCGCTCTAGTGCTGAAGCTGAATACCGTGTTGTGGCTACATGTGTTGCTGAAACTTGTTGGGTTCGACAACTACTGCAAGAACTCCATAACCCTATTCATACAGCCACTATTGTCTATTGTGACAATGTCAGCACTGTTTACATGACCGCCAACCCAGTGCATCACCGTCGTACTAAACATATCGAGCTGGATATTCATTTTGTCCGTGAGAAAGTTGCTCTTGGTGCTGTGCGAGTCCTCCATGTTCCTTCATCGTTGCGGTTTGCTGATATATTCACCAAAGGGCTGCCGACTCTCGTGTTCCGGGAATTCAGATCCAGTCTTCACATTGATTCTCTCCCTGGTTCAGACTGCGGGGGCGTGTTGGAGAAGGAGTTGGAGAAGGACACGGCGGTAGACCAGCCGACTTGGAGTATACCCCAAGCAATACATGTTGTACCATAATTGTAACTCATATGCTATATATATATATATATATATATATATATATATATATATATATATGGAGGCTGGGGCGTGCGATTCAGCACCCCAGATCATTGTTTACACAGTACTCTGTCAGTTTGTAGGACTGAAACCAGTGAGCGGCGTTACCATGCAGGTGCATCGACACGGACATCAGCTTGAATGAGTATGGTATTTGATACAGCAGGAAATAAGCCTCGCAATTATCCAACTATATACGCACATCCTCGCCCTCAAATCGTGGAAACTCCATCTTCGGCATTCACGGCCACTTACCACTCTGCTCCTCTTCAACAGGTTGCGACTGTGATGCCTGGGGTTCACAAACAGCCCTCCTCCGCGATCCGATCCAACTCTGCATCTCTGACGCTAGTGGATTCCTTCAGCACTAGCGCCACCTGAACTTGCTCGTGGTGGATCTCTCCGATAGAACTCACCGACAGACTTACCTTGGCCTTAAACCTGGCAATGGTTATACAACTCAACCAAACCTAAACCATAACCAGTCAACGCGGAGTTTGAACCAGAACTAAATCACACCTCCAATTATCATGCAGAACCAAAACCAAACCAAACCGTACGTTTTGTCCACCTCAACCAAAACCAAACCACTCTTCAAACTATGGGTTTAACCTAGTTCTTAGTTTTGGGTTGAAACCAAATCAATCTGCTGTATGTGCAATGCTAACCAAGAAACAAGCAAGCTAGCTAGTGGCTTAATTGATCCACAGTAGCAGCCCAATACGTATATGTGCAGAAGCGTCGCGTCGCGTACGTACGTGTATGACCGGCCACGTCACATCGCGTGCATACACCCAGTTCTAGAACCGGTTCTAAACCAGGATTTGCAACTGTTAGCGACCAAACCATTTAGACCCACACCCAGCCATACCCAACTTGTTTTTATGCAAACCCAAACTAAACCAAACTGATAACGATCTGGGCCCATCACAACCCGAACCAATTAAGCCCAGAGCAAAAAACCAAACCATTGGCCCCAGTTAATCAAAACCCATTCCCAGATTTACTTGGCCTATACCTGATCATACCACGAGACTTGCTCTTCGAATTTCGCATCCAGCCCGTCAAGACGAGTCTGAATCACCTCGATCCCGTCCACCTTCACCTGAAGTACCTAATCTGCGCGCTTGGCCTGAACGGTGCCGTCGTCACTTCCTCTGAATTCGACCGAACACTGATCTCGAATTTACAGTCGACTGCACAAGGCAGTCAACCAACCAACCAGTCAATGTTACTGATGAATCTGGAGTTTGTGAAGCGCGGTCCGGACCAGCGAAGCTTTGAATACCAATTGTAATACATGAACCCTAGGGTAGCCTGAAGAATTGGGGGTCGGAGGAGATGAGTTCAACTTGGAGAGGAAGAAAGAAGGCACGAGAAGCAATGTATTATTTCTCAATAGATGCCTGTTACAGACTGGACTCAGAGCTTTTATCCTCGCTCGTACATGGGCATGTGCCGTAACGGTTGGCCACTTGCTCACACACTCATGCCCACACACACACTGTATCCTATCGGGCACTTGTCACCACTATAGATAGTCAGGCACGCTTCAGTTAACCTCCTGGCAACTCACTTGCGCTGACATCAACACATAAACAAGGTGGCTTTCCAAAGCTAACACCCTAAACCCGAAGGCAATTTCCAGAGCCGTTGCGGCTCCGGTTTTTCATGAGCCGCTACAATCTGACGGAAGACCAAACCTCAAGCGACACCCCTAAGGGAAAGCAACAAGCACGCCACTGACACCCGCTCAAGTAAAACCGAAACTTGCTGTTTCACCTGGAGAGCCGAGAGCAAACCACGCTGAAAAATATTTGCACGCACAGAAAATAGTGCATACAATGCAAGCAAATGAACTGCAAGATTCAGAGACAGGGCCAACGCTAAGCAAGTTCATTTCTCTTGCTGCCAGTTTGAATATTGCCTACATGAATCACATAGCAGACGGCAATTCACAGTTGAGAAGATTAATTCCATTTCTGCTTACAGAATGGACGAACCTGCAGCGAATAATCCATTTCTGCATATCTCAGACAACGAAATCCTAACTCTTGACACCTGTAGAGCAACCAATACCCTAAGTCAGACTGATTTGTAATATCCCAACTTATCTCACAATTTTTGTTTGATTCAAACACTGGGAATTGCTCCAGAAACTCAAAACTGAATCAACTCAGCATTACTGCACAAAACCAGGAGATCAATTAATTTGTAGCAGCGCACCTTCAATTCCTACTGTTAGCATATTCTCAAGTTTTTCGCTGCATCTGGTCTTGTCATTTTTATCAGGCGTTCAGTACAACAAATATTAAATATCCATATTGATCAAGATCAAAGAAAGTAGACTGCACAGAAACCACACGTTTTTAGAAGAACAGGGCCCCGCCCAATTACCGTTTTCATCGAAAACGAAACAAACACTCAAACAGGGTGCCAGTACGCGAGGAATGGCCGAATGCCAACCCAGCAGAGCACAAAGAAAATTGTAGTTTGGATCAGACAAACTATATTGGATGTTATCTAAGTTAAATTAACAAATGGAGGCATGCTGAGAAAATAGATAACCAAACCGCCTAAGATTAGCATGATTGTACGATTATACAATAACAACTGCAAGCGATCTTTATTTTTTTTTATTTTTTTTGAGAATGAACTGCAAGCGATCTTTAGGTATTATAGCGATCCTGAATGAGCAATAGTGTGAAAGGAATTGCAAGCCCATATTAATATTAAAAGTTTAAAGCCAAATGTTGGGCATTGTTAGTTATCAAACATTTGCACTGATGGAACAACAAATAAATCATCCTCGAACTTGAAACTTGACATACACACAGAAAAAACTCAATTCAATGTAGCAACCAGCGAAAGTAAAAACAGTAAAAAATACCCTTGAAAGACAGGAAAGGAAAAAATATTCCATTCTGCTACTACTAATAGATAGTTACCTGCTCAATCAATACATCATGATAGCATGCCCACCCGGACAAATCTTATTATGTATTGTGCAAAAGTTTAACTCCATCGTGTCCACCACCAATGCCCATGTCTACAAGAATAGGAAGTCCAGGAACCAATGAGATTCCAATGAACAGTTAAATACATACGAGGGGGCGCTAACTAGATTTATACATACTGCTATAATTCCAGAAAACAATTCAGCTTTGTCTTTTTTTTTTGCGAGTAAATTTAGCTGTATCTGATAATGAATTTCTTGAGTATGGCAATAGGCCCGCAACAATAATATTTAGTTTGCTAATTATACATAGAATTTGCCAATCCGCCTCAAATACATTATTTCTGCCAGTCATTCTGTTTGTTGTTTTACTCTATGAACATCTAAAGAATAAACAGATAAAGTGTTTGCTACCTCTGACTCAAACCATATAACTCAACAAAAACAACATGAGAATATCAAATAACTTGATTTCTTTTTACCTGCAGTATAGACACCTTCGAATGGATAATAACGACGCCAAGAGAAACTGCAGTAAGATTCGAAAAGTTTCTTTAACTGCAATGATTCAAACTGAAGCATGAAGATGTCGCTGCTAAACGCCCACAATAACACCACATTATTGTCCTCAGCAAACGCAACTATCCTTGCCTCCTCTGAATTCATGGAAAGTAGCTTGTCTAGCGCAACAGTTCTTTCCAGCACCCATGAAGCTACACCATCACAGTTTGTATTCCTCTTCCACAACTGGATGCAGTTCCCCGAAATGAAGAGGAAACCAAGGCCACCACCCTCCGCCGGCATAACCGTGAACAAGCAACTGTCGACATCGACAATGTCCACTGGCACATGTATCACACTTAGGCTCTGCCTATCCAAATTAAATTCAAGTAGTCCAAACCAATTTTCATAAAGGAACCAGTAAAGGGAATTCGCAACCATCACAGAGCGCATGATCCGGTAATCTGCATAATGCGTGAGATCGTTAGCCAGAAGCGGTGTCGTGACGAGATTACTCCACACCCCGGTCTCCGACTGGTACACCGAGGCGATAGCCTGTGTATTTTGCATGTCGCTGTTGCCTACCAAGACAACCTGGAAGTGGTGTACCTCTCCGGCAGCACGAAGCACCGCTCCGTTGATCATTGTTTCCTCCCCGTCCAACCCTGGGGGAATCCCTAGGCGGTGTTGGTCGCCGGTGATGGGATCCCATACCAGGAGCTGGTTCCGTGTCCAAAGGGAGATGAGCACGAGGCCATGGCGGCATCCGAGGAAGAGGAAGGGGGGGTCAATCGGGAAGGAGAAGCGGGCTTGCGGGACGCGATCGGGGACCTCCATCATAGGTTCGAACTGGACGGTGGAGAGATCTTGGACGAAGCAGCCGAGGAGGGGAGGGTTGCGGCGGTGGTGCTCGCGGAAGCGGCGGAGAAATCGGGCGTCGGATACGATGCGCCGCCAGAGCTTACAGGCGAGGGATGCGCGGGGGAGGGAGGACGGCAGCGGGGGGAGGCGGAGGAGGATCTCGGAGAGGACGTCTTCATCGTCCAGCGGCGTCGCCGCCGATGAGCTAGGGTGGCGGCGGGGGCTGGTCATCTCCTCACCGATGCAGGATCTGCCTTTTTTTTTAGACAACGATGAGGCATCTGCACGCTCTCCAACGAGACAATGAAGAAGAAGAACCCAAAAGAAAGGTTGGAGACTCAAGCCCACGAATAGACTAAAAAAAAAAGGCTTTCAAGTTTGTGAATTCTCAGGGAAAGAAAATCTCAAAACGATACAGTGATGCGCTTTCAGCTGCTCGCACTATTCCTGAATTTATTTCAGCATTTTCGGTGATGCGCTTTCAGTGTAAGGAGACGTTTCCATCGACGACGAGACGCCTACGGTGACTTCATAAATCTCAAGACGATATGTCGGCTCAGTCTTTCGAAGGTGCTTATACGGGTAGGGTGTGCATGTGTGCGTTCATAGGGGTGAGTGTATGCGCGTACATATGAACCCTTGCGTTTGTATTGTGTTAAAGAAAAAACATAGTGATACATCGGGGTGTACCGGATCAACCTACTTTTTTAGATAATAACCTTCTAAAAATGTGTTTTCTTCAAGTTATTGGGAGTTTCCTTTAAACGTGCAAGTTTTAAATTTTGTGTGTACTGGTGTGGCCCTCTAAGACAAATAAACCATGTTCCACCGCCGTCGTAGTGGACATGATGTTGTATGATTAACAAATGACGTACATGTTGCTTTATTCTACCGGAAAACTCTTTTTGGACACACACCACTTTTAAAATAACTCACAATATGAATAAATCTGGATTTTTTTATGGATGTAAGTATGTCTTTATAAAATTTCACAACATATTTTTATTTCTAGCCTGCACACACACAACATTGATACTCCCTCCGTAAAGAAATATAAGAGCGTCTAGATCACTAAATATAGTGCGCTCTTATATTTTCTTTAGGGGGGGAGTACATATTTTTGTTTGTGATAGCGATGATGTTTTTTTAGTTTTTGTCACATCTCTCCTCTTTTTTCGTGCTTTTGAACTCTTTATACCCTACTCATCAATGAATCATTATTTTGGCATCCTTCCTTTCAAGCAATTTGCCCCCTAGTCTTGTTGTATTCAATAAGCAATCTTTTAGTTCCGCAATTGGGATGTGAGGGTCATGTGATTTTTGTCAAATATCTCTGCCGCAGGTCTTTTACTAGAAGCTTGTAAGAACGCACCGATTCGAATGGGTGATCAAGAAACGACAAGTTTGGTCAAACTTGATGTAACTTTGTTTATACCGAGGGTCTCAGTCGACCGTGTTTTTTCATACTTACAATTTTAGACCCATTGTACCATCTTTCATTGATCAATAACAATTATTTCATTCGTTTGAGCGTCAACTAATTTCGGACAGAGGGAGTATATCATTGCCAAGAAGGCTCTTGATAAATGGGGCTTTTGAGTTGGATGGATATATTGGATTACTAGATCATCGATGACGCGCGTTGCAGCGTCCATCTGTTTTAATGTAGAATGGTACGGATTTATGTAATTGCAGGAATATGAAAGTTAACTTGCATATTGGTTAGTGGTTAAAGAGTTTTTTTTTTGGGTACAACATAGAAATATTGAGAACCCTCGAATACGGTGAAAAGAAGATTAACAACACCAACTTTCCCAGGACCCTTTAACACCTATCTCTGATGATCCTTGGTGGCCTTTCATTCTTCCCATCAACATCTATCATAAGGGATGCATAGTGTAAGAAATATACTTAGATATTAAAAAAGTTAAGAGGGAAGGTTGTGCTGCAACCGTAGGAGAGATATGCATTCCACTATTATCACTTTCTTTAGTGATGTCCTTGTCCTCAGGCTCTTTGTCGTTATTGCTAGTGTTCACTATTATTATTGGAGATACTGATAGGTTACTCTATTATAATTTGACTAAGGATATGTGAAAGTAATTAGTTGTAGTTTTGAGTAATAACATTGCTGCCATCCACCGGAGCATCAAAGCTTACGTCGGATATACCCTAACAGTCGTGAGCAGCGCAATCATACATGTAAATATATCGAATGGAAAACTAAAATATTTTTGGGGATACTGAAACCGTATACATAATTGTACAGATGGTAAGCTTGGACAAAAAATGAATTCATTAGTAAAAAATGTATGTATATCGATATAGCAATCGCTCACTCGAAAGATAAAATTTACACAACATGGTACAATTGCAGGACATTTTTGGAATGCCGGATAAACCAGTATTCCCATTAATTTATCAATAGGAGTAGCCTTCAGCAAAATCTTAAATTCATGCAAAAGGAGAAAGCTCAAAGATAACCTTGAGTCATGGCAAACGCTTAAAGTCAAGGCCATCAGGTTAATCAGCACACAACACGAGCTACCTCACAGTTTCTCAAACCCTCTGGTCCTCAAAATTTAAACCCAACCAGACACATGAGCTTCCCAAGCGTGCTCCTGCTTCACCATCCTGCAATAGGGACCAGAAACAATGCAGTGTTTCTTATTTTCTTAATTGACCAACATGTCTGTGCCAAAATTTTATGGTTGTTGCCATAAGAAACAGGTGATCACTTTTCTCGTATGCAGCATGAAAACAAGATCTTTAGTACACATAACATGTCTGTGCGAATTCACACCAATAAAATTTCGGGGGGAATTTCATGTGGCCAGTTGGTAAAGTAAAATTAAATATATAAAATAAACAGTAAAGACCCCCTTTGGCATGTACTACTATGTAAGCATAGCTATGTCAAAAATCATTGAAATTGACCAAAACACACTTCTTTATGACTGAATCCAATACTTTAAATTCTTATTATGCGCTTCTAATGTAGTCTGAGAAACCTGCTTCAACAGTAGCAGGCTGCAGGCACATGTATGATAATAGCAGGCACATGTACATTTTAATTGGAAATTATATTGAGGAATGACAAGCACAAAGAGTTGTCAGTAAGGTAAGAACAGAGGTTTATATTCCTCATAAGACATGAGAATCAGCAATCCCATATTCTACCAGAGATAGGTCTTGCCAAGATTTATTTTCAACCTTTCATCACAAAACCACATTCACTTAATTGAATTCCATAACAGGATAATATCTATCACGAAAATTCATGTGAAGGTCAGGTTACACCTTTCAGCTCATAATAGAAGTTTTTAAATCTGAGAAGGGGATGGTTTAATTGAGAAGAGCTTCAGATGTTACCTTCATTAGGATCCTAGCTAAGTTTAAATACCCTCCATGGCGAGCTGCTGGAATGACCAGGGTTCAAAGTTACATTACTGTTGATCTGTGGTTTAATTTGCATAAAATGTGAAAGTCAAAAAACAAATGACAAAAGGAGATAAATGGAGAATGATATCTTTTGATGGAACTAACATTCGAGGAGCGACTACAATTTTTGCACATTTTACTTTTCTGTTCTAAATAACATGCATGTCCCATATGGAAATAAACAGTTTCATGGTATGAATGACACAGACGCATAATTTAAGAAATATATAAATGCTAAAAACAGGATGTATGATAGTCACTGTGAAACTATCACCTTTCCAGGAGCAATTGAAGATTGTCAGTGAGAAAAATGACCAAAGCAAATACGAGAATCAATCTTACAATGATGAACACCACCTGCAGGAACACATATTGGATTCATTTGCATTTTCATACATCAAAAAGCCTGAATGAATCGACCACAAACAAAATGAACACCACCTGCATAAAATTGGGATAGGGAAGATGACAATGTAATTGGTAGGTAGAAGAGGGGATCAGGTAAAGAAATGAATGCAGATAGAGGGCAACCGAACCAAGCACCATGGTTGCGTGCCCTACTGCCAGAGGAAGAAGGGTGATAGGAGTGCAGGAGGAGAATAAGTATATATGGAGGCGCACGTGGTAGATTTGATGCAGGCTGCAGAAGGAAGAAACGCATACCTCCATTCAACATTTAGACATTACGAACTGATCCGCGATGAATGGCACCGGAAACTGATAATTGATTGCCTCATGAAGTCCCGGGGGATCAGTTTCACTCGCCTTCATGGCCGAACAATCTTCTGATGCTTCGCCTCCACCTGACGCATGGTCGCTCTCGCCCCCACCTTTCTTCAGCCGCATTGTACGCCTCCGCTCATCCCCTCGCGCGCTGGACTGCATCGGCTTGACCCGGATCCCGCTCCTCCGGTCGATCCCAGGTTCCCAGCACACGCATCGACCTGCCTCGATCCGAACGGATCCAATCGAGCGACACCGGCCGCCTCGCATCGGAAGTGGATGGAACCGACTGCTCCTATCTGCTCCCCGCATCTAGAGTCCTGTACTGGATGGAAAAAAAAAGATTGGACGAGGTCGCTCCTCTGGATAGTGGAACCACTTCGGCGAAGCGGTGTAATGGGCTGGTCGACGGCCCAGTGAACCACGGACCTTCATTTCGGCTTCTAGAGAAGCGGCCCACAGGACAGACGAGCCAGTATTACAAAGACGCGGGACAGACGGCTTTACACAAGAGATCTGACGGCCAGAAACATTCAAATCACGGAAACGGATGGTCAAAAATACGAAGCGCTGAGAGGGCTCGCTTTAGGTGCGGTTATACTGTCCTTGATGGACTGTGTGACCTACATCAAGTACTCTGTGAAACTGAACAGGAAATTATTGAAAGAATTTTCGCCTACTCGAGGCCTCCCATGAAGTCATTGTCCCTATTTTTATTATCATCTGTTGTTGATGCACTCTCTCCTCCGATGATTGGGGCTAGTACCTTCTGAAATTTGTCGGCGGGCATCAGGTATCTTTCACCTGGTCTTCGCCGATGACTCCTTGTTATTTTTCTATGTTAATGGACAACCCAATATTATAAAGAATGTTTTGAACACATATGTGTATCCTTGTCTGGACAACATGTGAATCCGTGAAAGTGTTCCATTCTTGTTTATGTGGCATGTTTTACTGAAGTGGTTGTTGAAATAAAAGAAATTTTGGAGCTCTCTGATGGAGTCTTTGAACCTAGGGGAGAATGCACAAAGGTAAATTCCAACCACTACAAAAACTAATTAGAAAGAGACTAATTGACTGGGGAGAGACGAAGTGTTCCTCTTCCAAGGCAAAAGAGGTGTTAATTGAGTCGGTGGTAAGAGTTTAGGCTGCCCCGCATCTATTTGTGATTAGCTCAGGAAGTTGACATGACAATTCCGACAGGGAGTGGATAATGAAAAAAGGAAGATGGATTGGTTGGCCTGGGAGATCCTCTCAAAATCTCATAGCGGAATGAGTTTAGAAGATATGCGATTTTTTAACCGGACCTTGTTGGCCAAACAAGCTTGGTGTCTGATCAAGGCACCGGCAAAGTTTATGCGCTCGTCTACTTTGCGCAAAATATAAACTAATGAGTCATAATGGATATTGTCTTTATCGGGATGCTGTCTGGCTGGAATAGAGCACGGGTGAAGATGAATACTCATCACAAAATCAAGGTTTTTTTTGACGAGCCACTCGTGTCACGCAAAACTGATCTTCATAAGAAAAATGCATTAGTGATGGTTTTTGACTGTCACATGGTACGTCACTGAAGTGTCGTCACAAAAAAAAACTTACGGTACCACTTTTTTCCGTCACTTAAGATCAGGTGACGGTTTAGGTTTTTTCACTGAAATCTACTTTTCTTGACGGTCAGGATTGTCACTGGTTGAACAATCGATTTGGCACATAATATCATTTTCAGTGACGTGGTACTGTCAATAACAATTGGTGCGTCTGTTTTGACCGGTCAACGATCCTGACATATGGGTCCAGAAGATGATGACATGGCTTCTTACATGTGAGCCTAGACGATATTGATGTGGTTGTTTATATGTGGGTCCAGACGCTGGTGATAGCTTACATCACTAGTATAAAAAGCCCCATTCGCACCGGTTGGTAAGGGCCTTTTGTCCCGGTTCTTGAACCGGGACTAAAGGGTCGTTTCTAATGCCCTAGACCTTTAGTCCCGGTTTGAACACGAACCGGGACAGATGGGCCTCCACGTGGCCGGTGCGCCGAGCCCAGGCAGGAGGGTCTTTGGTCCCGGTTGGTGGCACCAACCGGGACCAAAAGGCATCCACGCGTCAGCATTTCAGGGGTTGGGATTTTGTTTTTTTTTAAAGGGGGGAGGGGGGTTGGGGGTTTTGGGGGGTTAATTTAGGTGTTTCATATATTGTGTTAGCTAGCTAATTAATAGAGAGAAGTGTCCTCTCTTATGTCCGTGCTTGGTCGACGCTACGTACTATACATAGAGAGGCACCTCGACACACTAGCTAGTAAGAAAATGAAGGAAACCATTAAGTACAGAAGTTCGTCATGCATACCGAGAGAAGTGATCGATTGACCTCTTCTTCTCTGAGAGATTGGTCGAACAACAAGTTTTCGTATTATCTATCTGACGCTACTGGCTACATACATATACAATTGTATATGTAAGATCTCTTACAATCCCCTAGCAATTGAAATCAACTTCCACATGGTATTCTCCGGCTTTATTGATGACGTGGTCAAGAAAGAATCCCGCCAATTCCTCTTGAATTGCTTTCACGCGATCTTGTGGTAGGAGTTCATTCCGCATCTGCCATGTCTAATTTGAAGAAGGGGGTTAATACATATATATGAATGAAACTCAACAGAAATGATGATGTAATAAAACGAAATTGTGAATATTATTGCTTACGCACTTCATATTGTCTTTTAGAGTAGCCCCGCTTATTTTTCTTAGTCGCTTTGTAGATGAACTCGCACACGTAATATCCACAGTAATCATTCCCTTATTCCTGCCACAAGCACTTTACGAGAAATAGAGGTCAATCAAACTGATAATGAAGCATTATAAATGGCATTGATGAAAGTATAGCTATAGAATCAACGAGAGATGCGCGCAACTAGCTGGCTAGTAGTACTTATTTTTGGATATGTATATCGCAGCTCCTTCAGCAGTCCCGGAGCTTCTGCGGTGAACTGTTTCCAAACCCTGCAAGACAAAGAAAATAATTATTATTACTTGAGATATCAGAAAATGAACAAAAAGTTGCCGATATGGTGCAATAATGATCGATTGAACTTACTTGTTGAGCATTTTAGTCATGTCTGCATAGGTTTCGGGATCTTTTCGTCTCGAGTCTAAGACGTACGGTTACTAGTCCCCGCTCAAGCTTAATCTTCAGAAGAACATAGTGGAAGCTGCGCATGCATGCATAACTCATCAATTACATTACTATAACCTTGCTCGAGTAATAAGGGGAACCGAATATGCACACGACAGTAACACTCACTCGAAGTTGTAAGGAAAGAGTATTAAATCTTTGTTTTGATTTTTGATCAACGATTGTAGCAAGTTGGCCTCGGCCTCTTCGGGGTTCTTTGTAACCAGAAATTCATCTATGATATTTGTGTTAATGAACCCAATATCATACATTTCTTGTTTTCTGCACTCGACGATCTTCAATCTGCATAATATAGTGAGGATAATTAATTATAAATACATGCAATGAAAGAGCTGAGCTATATATAGAGACTTAATGACAGAAATAGTACTTACAGACAGTAGCAAAAGACCATTAATTTATCGAGGACCTTTTGAGAAGAACTCGAAGAACTCCTCAAATGGAACACGCAACAGATCATTTCCAACGAGGTCGTGCTCCTGTTTAATTCTCAGATACAAAGTATTCGTCCTCCCAGACTCTCTGCAGGTTTTCATGTACCAATTACGGAATCTTCGCATCATCGTTGTTAGAGATTTTTCATCTTTGACGAGAGGCTTCCCGTACTCGTATCTGTGTTCGTCCACCTCCATGAAATCAAAATGTACATCGTCAGGCAGGTAATCTCTAAGATTTCTATAACCGGGCACCATTCCCGGAGCATTAGCGACGATGTCGCTAGACACATTGAGCGGGGGGCACGATTGATTTGCTTGTTCACCGAGTTGGGCAATTTTTTTCGTAGCTGCTCGTTCTTTTGACCTTTGATGTCTCACAGTACTTCCCGACCGCTCCGCTTTGAGATATGCCTTTTCAGTAATGCGATCATAGTTGGTTTTCGGCGGAGACTTTGGTGGTTTCCTCAGGGCATCGATAGTGCGCTTTGCTTTCACCGGATCTACCTTCTCCTCCGGAGGTGGATGTCTCTTTGCTTTCAACCCTTCAAAGAAGTCCTCCACTTCGGTCCACACGATCTTCGCGTTTTCCTCCTCGGTCTTCTCGTACGGTAACTTCTCTAGAGGCTTGAGAGGTGGACCGTATATGTATTGCCTCCCGCCTCTGGCTGTACTGCTAGACGCCGGACAGACAGAGCGGCTGCGGCGTCTGTCTTCTTTCGTGCTTGCTTACGAGGCGGAGGAGAAGGACTACGACGCGCCAGAGCAGCCGGGGCGGCGGCGGGTCTCTTCCGCCTTGCTGGTGAGGCGAAGATGGAGGAGGCTGCTGGCTGCTCGGGCGCGCCGGCGCAGGCGGAGAAGGAGGCGGAGTGCCGCCATGCGCCGGAGAAGGAGGCTGAGTGCCCTGATCGTCACTCGCCGGAGGAGGAAGCGGTGGAGGAGGCAGAGTGCCCTGACTCGCCAGAGGAGGAGGAGGAGGCGGAGGCGTCCAGTTCAGAAGGTTGATGAACTCCTTCCGCCATAGGCATGGAGTCTTCAGAGCAGAACCCAGCCTAGTCTCCCCTTCACCGGTAGGGTGGTCAAGCTGGAGGTCCTCAAATCCCTCCGTTATTTTGTCCACCGTCACCCTAGCATATCCTTCTGGAATCGGACGACAGTGAAAAGTTGCGCCAGGTTCAGAAGGTCGAACAGAGCCGACAGCCGCCTTGACTTTTAAGTTCTACCATTGCATCATAAGGTGGCAATTTTGAGACTCCGTGATAGCATCCACGGGATAGCTAGCAGGAGCCTTCAAGACATGCTCCGGCTGAAGCAGCTTGGTGGAAGCCACGCTGCTTCTCCACTGAGATGGCGGGGTAGCTTCAGGGGAAGCTTCGACAGTTCGTTTGCTGCGATTTTCTTCTCGTTCCTCTATCGCTTGTACCCTTGCGTGCAGCGCATGCAGTTTGGTCTGCTGCACTTTCTTCCTCCTCTCCTGGCATTTGTAACCGCCTGCATCCGGAAACCCAACCTTCCACAGAATGGAACCTAGCGTGCCTCGTGTCCGTTCAGGGTGCTCAGGATTCCCGAGGACTATTGTGAGCTCGTCGTTCTCTCTGTCTGGAACGAACGTCCCTTCCTGCGCTGCATCGATATAGTGCTGAAGCCTCTTGACTGGTATTTTCATTTGATCGTCCGTCCAAAGGCACTTCCCTGATACAGGGTCCAAGGTTCCGCCAGCCCCGAAGAACCAAGTCCGGCAACGGTCTGGCCAGTTCATTGTCTCTGGTTCGATCCCTTTATCAAGCAGATCATTCTCAGTCTTGGCCCACTTAGGCCGGGCTTTGAGGTAGCCACCTGACTCCGTGCGATGGTGAAGCTTCTTCTTCGCAGCATTTTGCTTGTTTGTTGCCGGCATCTTCTTACTCTTTTCCAATGTCTTGTGGGCCACAAATGCGGGCCAGTGATCTCTGATCTTCTCATATTTGCCGATGAATTCTAGTGTCTCCTTTGTCGACTAACCTTTTCAGCTCATTCGTCCACCTCCTGAATTGTCCTACCATCTTCTTAAGAGCATGAGACTTGATTAATTGCTCTTTAACTGGCTTCTCCGAATCCTCCTTTGGCGGTAGGGTTAAATTTACCTTCAGCTCAGTCCAAAGATCATCTTTCTGCATATCATTGACATAAGACACCTCAGGGTCTTTGTTCTTAGGCTTATACCATTGGTGGATGCTGATCGGGATCTTGTCCCTAACAAGAACCCCGCACTGAGCAACAAATGCATCCTTTGCCCGGATGGGTTCAATCGGTTCACCGTCGCGCGCGATTGCTGTGATCTCAAACCTTTCATCCGAGCGCAACTTTTTCTTTGGGCCTCGTCTCATTACCGAAGTTGTGCTCGATCTGGAGGGCTAGAAAAAAGAAGAAAGACGAGAGTTAATTAATATGTGTACATATACCAAATCAATGAATGCATCAATTAGCTAGTTAGCACAGGCTTAACTAATATATATACCTGGCCGGACTCGGTTCGGTCACCGGAGCCGTCATCACGGTCTCCTTCTTGCACCGTCATTGGGTCACCGAAGGCATCATAATCATGTCTTTCCTCCTCCATTCTTCGATCACTGTAGCCTGCTTCTTCACCCTGTTCTTCCAGATCATCATTGTCGTTAAGATACGACAAGATATCACCTCCGGCTAAGATTATGTCCCCCAACACCTCTTCTGCTTCCTCGTCTCGTATGTGCTCCATTGTTTCTACAAATATTACAACATGGCAATTATTACACAAACATGACAGCACGTGGATATATTAGTGGCAAACATAGACCGAGCTTATTCCGGGTTTCGGGTGGCCTCGGCAACGCTTCAACGGTAGGGGCACGGCGGGAGGGCCGGGTAGGAGACCGACATCATTTTTTTTCTAGGGTTTGGGTGTCTTCGAGAGTTTTGGTCGAGCGAGAGGGGGTGGCCTCGAGAGAGTTTTTCGGGTAGGGGCGCGGCGGGAGGGGGTAGGAGACCAACATCGTTTTTTTAGGGTTTGAGTGTCCTTGAGAGTTTTGGTATAAGTTATCACAGTCAAGAGGGGGTAATATCGACAACGACGACATACATACACGGGAATAATGTTATCGGGAAGGGGGTATATCGACCCCCCCCCCCCCACGTGTTGAAGTTATCGGGAGGGGGTTATATCGACAACGACGACATACGTACATGGGAAAATAATATTATCGGGGAGAGGGTATATCAACCCCCCTCGTGTTGAAGTTATCGGGAGGGGTATATCGACGACGACAGACCCGATAAAACATAAGGAAACGAAGAAGAAATAAAAAGAGGAGAAGAAGAAAGGAATAGAGAAGAAGATCGAAGAAAAAAGAAGAAGAAAAAAAAGTGGAGAAGAAGAAATGAATATAGGAGAAGAAGAAAGGAATAGTTCTTCTTCTCCTCTATTCCTTTCTTCTTCTCCTCTTCTTTTTCTTCTTTTTTCCTCTTCTTATTTATTTCTCCTCTTCTCCTCCTTTCTTCCTCTTCTTATTTTCCTTTTTCCTCTCATTCTTTTAGTATTGCTTGTTTTTTTTTAAATTTTCAAATAGAAAATTTCAAAAAAAGTAAAGGTTTTGCCTAATGCATTGTTCATATGAATATAAAACATTTGCATATTCTACAATAATTAATATCACCAAAAAAATCTATGAACAGAAAAAATCCTAACTTTTCTAAAAATCTATCTTTTGCATATATACATGAACATATATATACATAGAGAACATATATACATACATATATACATTTTTATAGAGTGAAGGGGAGCCTTGGCGCAGTGGTAAAGCTGCTGCCTTGTGACCATGAGGTCACGGGTTCAAGTCCTGGAAACAGCCTCTTGCACAAATGTAGGGAAAGGCTGCATACAATAGACCCAAAGTGGTCGGACCCTTCCCCAGACCCTGCGCAAGCGGGAGCTACATGCACTGGGGCTGCCCTTTTTATATACATTTTTATAGAAATGCAAAAAACAAAAGATCTAAAAAAGGACATATAAACAAGGAGGAAGGGGGCAGACGGCGGCGTGGTCGGGGCAGGGGCAGAGGCGACGGCGGCGTGGTCGGGGCAGCTGGGGTGACGATGACGTGGTCGGGGCAGGGGCGCACGGCGTGGTCGGGGCGGGCCGCCGACGGCGTGCTCGGGGCAGGGGCGGCTGCGCGTCGACGAGGCAGCAGAGGGCGGCGACGGCGTTGACAGGGCGAGCTCGGGCAGCCTGTCGGCGACGGGGGCGGCGACGGTGTCAGGGCGACGCGGGGAGGTGACCGCGACGGCGCGGCGACGGCGTCGAGGCGGCGCGGGGTGGTGACGGCGCGGGACGCGGGCGGCGACGGCGTCGGCGGGGTGTGAATTGGGCAGCCTGGCGGCGTCGTCGGCGCGGGCAACTGCAGAGATGACTGAAAAACGCTAAGTGTTTGCTTATATATTAAAGCCATTGGTCCCGGTTCGTGGCACCAACCGGGACCAATGCCCCCTTTAGTCCCGGTTGGTGCCACCAACCGAGACCAAAGGGCAGTTTTCGGCAGCCCAAAGGGCGGGAAGCGGCGGCCTTTGGTCCCGGTTGATCGCACCAACCGGGACTAAAGGTGGGGCATTGGTCCCGGTTGGTGCCATGAACCGGTACCAATGCCCCCCTTTAGTCCCGGTTGGTGCCACCAACCAGGACCAAAGGCCCCTATGCTGCCCGCGTTGCGGCCAAAGTTTAGTCCCACCTCGCTAGTTGAGAGGGCTCGAGAGTGGTTTATAAGCGCTGCTGCGCCCACCCTCTCGAGCTCCTCTCAACTGCAGGCTTTCGGGCCTAATCTCACACTATGCTGCTGTGGGCCTATTGGGCCTTCTGCGGGCCTGAATCCTGGCCCAGGTTGGGTTTCTAGTCGTATTCAGGCCGTGGTGGGCTAATAGGTGGCAGTTTTTTTAATTTTTTCCAGTTTTTTTGTTTTGTTTTTTGCATTATTTATTTTCTTTTGTTTTTTGCTTTATTTTTTAATTCTTTTTGCTTTTAGGTCAGAAAAATTATAAACTTTCTTTTACTGCCATTAGTTTTCAAATTTGAATAGTTAAAATTTGAATTCTTTGAAATTTGTGTGAATCACAAGTTTGTGATTAACTTTACTATAAAAATAGTTTTTTTCATTTTTGTTTTGTTTTTTGCATTATTTATTTTCTTTTGTTTTTGCTTTATTTTTTAATTCTTTTTGCTTTTAGGTCACAAAAATTATAAACTTTCTGTTAGTGCCATTAGTTTTAGAAATATTATAAACTTTCTATTAGTGCCATTAATTTTCAAATTTGAATAGTTAAAATTTGAATTCTTTGAAATTTATGTGAATCACCAGTTTGTGATTAACTTTACTAAAAAAATGAGCATAGATGCGCCAATAGAGAGAATTCAACCGAAATTCATAATAAATTTCTATGAATTTCAGAGAAATTTAGTATGAATTTAGGTCAAATTCCCTGTATAAGGGCATCTATTTTCACTTTGAGAGGACCTCAACAAGGCAGAGAGGGAGGGGCTTATAAACCGGTGTGAGCGCCCTTCGGTTGGCGAGGTGGGACTAAACTCTGACCGCAATGAGGACCAACCCTTTAGTCCTGGTTTGTGGCACAAACCGGGACTAACGGTCATGGGCGAGGGCGAGGCGCATTGGTCCCGGTTCGTGCGTGGAACCGGGACCAAAAGGTCCAGACGAACCGGGACCAATGGCCCACGTGGCTGCCCTCTTGAGTGTTCTTGGTGAGAACATAGTTGACAAGGAGCGAACCGGGATTAATGGTATTACGAGGGCCGAACCATAAGACATTAAAGCATTTTAAATGAACTCTGAAAAAGTTGAAAGTTGGCATGGTATCATAATTTCACCCACATAGCGTGTGCATGTACAAAACGGACAATGGTATCATACTCGTCTGTTACAAAGTTGGCATGGTATCATCATAATAGTTGCGGGAGAAAGTCTTCACTTTTTTTTCGCTTGTGTCATTTGCTTATTGCGCCGTAACCATGGATAATCTTCATCGTTTATCAGGATGCTTGGGCCAGCCTTGACTTTGAAGGGAGGAATTTCATGAAATTTTTCATAATCTTCAGACATGTCTGTCTTGCTCTCCACTCCCATGATGTCCCTTTTTCCTGAAAGAACTAAGTGGCTCTTTGGCTCATCGTATGATGTATTAGCTTCCTTATCTTTTCTTTTTCTCGGTTTGGTAGACATGTCCTTCACATAGATAACATGTGCCACATCATTGGCTAGGACGAACGGTTCGTCAGTGTACCCTAGATTTTTCAGATCCACTGTTGTCATTCCATACTGTGAGTCTATTTGTACCCCGCCTCCTGACAGATTGGCCCATTTGCACTTAAACAAAGGGACCTTAAAATCATGCCCGTAGTTAAGTTCCCATATGTCCACTATGTAACCATAATATGTGTCCTTTCCCCTCTCGGTTGCTGCATCAAAGCGGACACCACTGTTTTGGTTGGTGCTCTTTTGATCTTGTTCAATCGTGTAGAACGTATTCTCATTTATCTCGTATCCTTTGTAAATCAATACAGTCAAAGATGTTCCCCTCACTACAAGAAATATGTCAACTTGTGACCTTGACTATTGGTCACTGAAAGGTCATTGTTTTTCATTTGTGACCTTTTTGTGACCAAAAACAGAAGGTCAAAAGCTGGCAGTCGTAAACTGAAATTAACGACCTTCTCTGTGAGAAGGGCGTAGACGTTTACGACCAAAACAGAAGGTCGTTGAACCCATGACCTTTTGTTTTGGTCACTAGCTGTATGCCCAGGCCACGTCGGATCCGACATGGCAATCTGACGTGGCAAAACTACGACCAATTGAAAAGGTCATTGATAAGATTCAGCCCGGTCCAATTCACTGTTCTACATGGGCTTGGCCCAATAGTTTAGCCTTTTTATTTTTTTTCCTATTAATTTCAGCATGGGCCATACCCCACAATTCGGCCTTTTTGTTAGGTTCTTCCATACCAAAGGGCCTCGGCCTTTTTTGCAATATATTTCTTCTCTTATTTTCTAAGGTTTTTTTGTTTCGCTTTTTAAATGGTTCAATGCTTGTTGGGTTGTGGCCTTTTCCAGCCCAATTATTTGTCCAATATTAGATCTCAGATTTTGAAAGAAATGTTTGGACAATTTTTTTTCATATTCAAATCAAGAAAACTCCATGTCAAATTCAAATCATTCATCATATCACATCACATAACACATCTCCCAGGTTTACATAACACAACAAAATCATCTCAGAAATACATTTACACAGGAATATAGCAGGAACGGAGGGAATATCTGCTACTATCCTAACATGTACGTATATGCATGTGTGCTTGCTTGACCGGCGCATGCATCACTGTAGCATCCAAGCAAGTAGGCATAGTTGATGTCTACTCACAGCTTTCCTCGCACCAGAAAAAGAGTCAAAACAAAAAATATTAGACCATAATATGACACCAGACCACATATAAGAGAAGAGATAAATGCTGGGAGTACATCAGAAGTCCCAGAAATTCACATCTCCTAAGGAGCAGAAGCAGGGATAAGAGAGCATGCATGCTTGCCTAGATCCTGCATGTCTTCTTCCAACTTCGACCTAGAGCTCACGTCGAAACCTGAATGAAGGCAATCATCTGCATGTTGTAAAACAAAATGGTTATGAACTCAGCAGTACATGCCAAAACACCGCATTAAGCTTGTACATCAGTACATACCAAAATACAACATTAACTCGTTCAGGAGTGCATACCAAAATACTACAGTAAACTTGTACAGTAGTACTACCGAAATACTCTGCATTAAACTTGTACGACAGTACATACTAATTTGAGCATTCTATACTTGTGTAGTTATATCTAATCTACTAGTCTACAAGGTTGGGGGAATAATCAGATAGTTGTATTAGATATCTCCTTCAGGTTTTCTGAAAGATTCAGTATAAATGAACTGAATGTTTCTTTGTTTTCAGACCAGCTGAACATATTCAACTTGTCAAGAAAAATGAAGAAATGTGAAGGTGAAACTATGTAACCGCAAATTTAAACTACTTAACTCATTTTGCACGAACACTAGGAACATATTAACTACTTTTTTAAAAGAGCTCTGCTGGTCAGTATACTGATCCCTTGGGCCTTGTGTGAAGTGGAGAGCATATACCACATGGTTCATTGCAAGCACAGCAAGTAAGCAAGCACATCATCCATCCAGACTAGTATAATGGAGATGTTAGCAAGCCACAAAAGCAACCAAAGCAATTGCAGGAAAGCTAATTACATCGTTAGTCAGTTAGGTGTAAGCTGCCCATGTGTACAGAAACAAGAACATATGGATCAATATGCATTAGCAGCAGCAGAAATTGACCCTAGCTAATAATCTTTCACATACCTAGTAACATAATAATATGTGCATTCGACAACAGTAACAGTCCAAAAAATATGATTCACGAAAAAGAAAAGAGCAATCTGTCCAAAAAAATCACATCAGGATTGGGACAGGGGAAGAGGAACTGGAAGATGGACCTTAGGAAGAGCGCCAGGGTCGAGCTCGTGCAACGCCACTTGGTTCTCCAACACCCACGTCCTGCAGCAAGGGAAACCACATCCATCCTGCCGCTGCTGCTCGTCCATGGCTGGGCGTCCTACATCCATCCGGCTGTAACTCTTAGCTGAAGTGATTATATATTTATATGCCAGTTCAACATCTATGAGGCAAGTACTTTGTTTATATGCAGCAGAATCTTAGCTGAACAATGTGTAGATGCAGAGTTGTTCTGCAATTGTTTAGTAGCAGCAGACAGAGACTGACTATATAACATACTGACATTAGTGTTGACTTAACCAGGTATAATATTTTTTCCCTGTAAACCAACCAAGTATAGTATGACACCAATAAACATGGAACAAGATCAATTGACAGTTACTTTCCTATTCTTAAACTTCTCATTATGGATTATGCATCATTGGACTCAACCTACATCCCTGAGTGAAAACACATAAACCAAGATCTTCAACAACAATGGTATCACCATCTTATCCTAAGAAATCGTATTTCAGTAGAGTTGTATGTGTTTATTAACGTGACTTGGCACACCATATATGCAAATCAACCAGAATTTTACCACTCCATGTGTGAAAAACAACCGGAGTTCTATCAGCTCAAAACGGCATATTACCTGATTCTTTTCACAGATCTCTGCACTTGAAAACCAAGTCTCATCAACTACTACATCAGGAGTTCTTGGCTTCCCATTGTAGGCAACAACAGCCATTGATGACGTGATGACTCTCTTGATAGAGGCTTTCTTGCAGGAACGGAGAACATTGAGTGTTCCATTGACTGTTGGGTCAAGTAACTCAGCCTGCAAGACAGTAAAGACACGCATAAGTATACAGAACAAACGTCTGGTGAAGTTGTTGTATCATAAACAGTTTTAGCTGTTGAAAACATAAGCCCGCGCACATGCATAAGGAACAAACAAATGTTGTATGTAATTCTGCATAGAATGGTCATGATATATATACTAACCTTGGGGTCCTTGACGTACGTTGTGATAAAAGGGAGAAGCCATGTGGAACACACAATCAGAACCGGCGATGGCAGCATCGAAAGAGCCTTCTCCAATAAGCTTGCTTTGAACAAGTGCAGCCTATCCTTGGCTCCATCCAGGGCCTGCAGGTGCAATGTTTTCTTGGGGTCGGCTGAAAGAAGGAACCGTCAGTTCAGTTAGCGCCGCACATGCATGTTTTATTGAAAAGGAAACATTCTAACGGGCAATTTATGTTGATTCTGAACTCCAACAATCTAAAAGATTAATTATAATGAAAAAATGTCACAGCAACACACTAGCAACAGTATTATGGGAAACCAGTTCTGTAGTTTAAAATTCACAGGTCAGAATGGCTGCCTCTTGACTCTTACATAATCTAGATTCAGATTTATATACTAGATAATACAACACTCACTCACATCATGCTAACAAGTTCAGTCAGTCAGGGAGGGAGTCAACACAACTTCTTCTTCTTATTATTCCTTGTACTATTAGTTTCAATTTGACAAAACCTAGTCCACCAGCCATTGAATGACTGAATCCCTGGAGGCATATTCCTGTTTAACACCCTGGGCTGCTTGACATGATTCATCGACAAAGATACAGTAGCTTGATGAATTCAGGGTACATGCTATGAAGCAAAATTGTTGATTTCAGAATAACAATGAACCTAGGTTCTACTAGTACTAGGCTATCAATTTGGTTCGTCTCCGTGCGTGGCATCATAACTGTATACAAATTCTACTCAGCAACATTGATTTGAGAATCTGAATTCTGAGAATGACCAACAGGGTATGATCATTTTACCTCCTGTACAGACCATTTTCCCTGGAAGACCTTGAAATCACCGTCTACCAAGTTGAAGTCGATCTCCGGCGGCGCGCCCGGGAATCCGGCAGCAGCTCCATCTCCCCCTCGTAGCATTCGATGGTGCCCTTGGCGTTGAACTTGAACCCCAGCGCCAGATCCTGCTCCCCGACTTGCAGAGGAACCAAAGCGTCCGTCCATTAGAGCAGAGCAGAGCAGCACGCCACCTGCTCGACGAATTGGTTGGGTGAGAGGAGAGGAGAAACCTGGTAGAGGCGAGCGAAGGCCTTGTCCTGGTGGAGGAGGCGGCACTCGGAGAGTCTGGGGATGAATCCGGCGAGGCCCTCGTAGTCGGTGAGCGTGGCCCAGACGGCCTAGAGCGGCGCGCCAACCCGCACCCGCGCGCGCACCAGCCGGCGGTTCTTCTTCCCCGGAAGCTTCTGCACCTCCATCTCGAACCCGTACCACTCGTTCCGATCCTCCTCCACCTCCCTGTCCACATATTCTCCCTCGTCGCCGGCGACACCGGCGCCGACTCGGAGTAACGCCGGAGTGGGTTCCGGGAAGGGGCGGGGCGGGAGACGAGGCGGATGCGCGCGGGGCTCGAGGTGATGGTGGTGTGGGTTAGGAGGAGGTGGAGGCGGGGGCGGCCATGGGGGGAGGAGGAGGAGGCGAAGCAGCAAGACGCGGTGGACGGCATGGCCATGGCAGGCAAAGCTTTGGCCTTCTCAACATGGGAGAGAAGGGGAGGGGAGGGATCGCCGGCGGCCGGGGTTGGGGATCGAGAGATTGAGACGGAGGGGGAGCGAGAGGTGGCGGCTGTGGGACGAGAGGGGGAAAGTGGATCGGGGGAGAGGAGGGGATATGAGTTAGGGTTTGGGTGAGAGAGGAGGGGGAGAGGGCTGCCGTTCGATTCAGAAGCATTCGACGGTGGTGGATGCATGATCCGCATGATATGCCTATGAACCAATCAGAACGTGTCAAACAATTTGAAGACCTTTTGACCTTTTAGATTTGGTCATGATTGATTACACACAATTTTTTCATTTCATTTTTCAATGCTCAAAATGAGTTTTTTCGTGAAAGACCTAGCAAATATTTGTTCAAATGATGTCATATTTTGCACAAGTTTATATCTTAGATTGACAAACAACATTGACACCGGGAGTTTTTATTTCATTTGCACGAAAAAACATTTTTTCATTTTTTAAATGCCCAAAATGAGTTTTTTTGTGAAAGACCTACCATATATTTGTTGCAAAATTGAACCAAATAAATTTTATAAAATAGTAGGCCATATATAATGCACAATTGACAAAATGGTTGGGTGTCAAAAGTTTTGATCCACCTCTGATGAAAAAGACAAATTTCCGCTGATTCAGTTGGAAGCGGGTCAAATTTGAACTGTAGCTACCTCGTAGTTTGCTCTTTATTTTGTCCAAAAATCATTTCTAGGTACATAAGTACCTATTTAATTAGAGAAACACCAAAAAATTTACAAGATTCAACCACTAGCTAGGAACGGTCATTCCCAGCGTTTTGACCGCATTTTGAAACGGGCATAAAAAATTCAAAAAAAATCAAAAAAATGGAAAACCTCCGCATTGTGTCATTATATGTGACCAAGTTTCTAGTAAAATTAATAAACTTGTAATACGGTAATTATTTTAAAAATGTGTTCTCAGAAATGAGCTATCATGCGTGAAGATTCATGGCTTTCAATCCAAATGATCAATCTTGAGGCCACATTCATGGCATAGTCTGTTCAAATGACCTCATATCGTGCACAAGGGTGCATCTTGGAATGACAAACAATGTTCCTAAGAAAGTTTTCATTTTCTTTGGACGAAAAATTTATTTTCCATTTTTTCGAGTGCCCAAAAAGAGTTTTTTTGTGAAGGACCTACCATATATTTGTTGCCAAATTGGACCAAATAAAAATTATAAAATACTAGGCCATATATAATGCACAATTGACCAAATGGTTGTGTGTCAAAAGTTTTGATCCACCTCTGGTGAAAAAGACAATTTCACGCCGATTCAGTTGGAAGCGGGTCAAATTTGAACTGTAGCTACCTCATAGTTTGCTCTTTATTTTTTCCAAAAATCATTTCCAGGTATATAAGTATATATTTAATCAGAGAAACACCAAAAAAATTCCAAAATTCAACCACTAGCTAGGAACGGTCAAGCCCGCCGTTTTGACCGCATTTTGAGACGGGCATAAAAAATTGAAAAAAATCAAAAAATTGGAAAACCTTCGCATTGTGTCATTATATGTGACCAAGTTTCCAAGAAAAATAATAAACTTGTAATACGGAAATTATTTTAAAAAAGTGTTCTCAGAAATGAGCTATCATGCGTGAAGATTCATGGCTTTCAAGCCAAATGATCAATCTTATAGCCACATTCATGGCATAGTTTGTTCAAATGATCTCATATTGTGCACAAGGGTGCATCTTGGAATGGCAAACAACGTTGCCTAAGGAAGTTTTCATTTTCTTTGCACGGAAAATTCATTTTCCCTTTTCCGAGTGCCTGAAATGAGTTTATATATTTGTTGCAAAATTGGACCAAATCAATGTTGGGGAACGTAGCAGAAATTCAAAAAATTTCCTACGTATCACCAAGATCTATCTATGGAGAGACCAGCAACGAGTAGAAAGAGAGTGCATCTACATACCCTTGTAGATCGCAAAGCGGAAGCGTTCAAGTGAACGGGGTTGATGGAGTCGTACTCGTCGTGATTCAAATCACCGATGATCAAGTGCCGAACGGACGGCACCTCCGCGTTCAACACACGTACAGCCCGGTGACGTCTCCCACGCCTTGATCCAGCAAGGAGAGAGGGAGAGGTTGAGGAAGACTCCATCCAGCAGCAACACAACGGCGTGGTGGTGGTGGAGGAGCGTGGCAATCCTGCAGGGCTTCGCCAAGCACCGCGAGAGAGGAGGAGCACTTGGGAGAGGGAGGGCTGCGCCAGGGGCAAGGGTGAAGCTCCCATGCGCCTCCCCACTATATATAGGGGTGGAGGGGGCTGGTTTCTTGCCCTCCAAGTCTATTGGGGCGTTGGCAAAGGTGGGAGGAAAGAAATCCCATCATTTCCTTCCCCACCGATTGCTATCCCCCCTTTTTGTTGGGGAACGTTGCAGAAAATTAAAATTTTTCCTACGGCTTCACCAAGATCCATCTATGAGTTCATCTAAGCAACGAGTCATGGGAGAGAGCTTGCATCTACATACCACTTGTAGATCGCGTGCGGAAGCTTGCAAGGTGATGATGGAGTCGTACTCGAACGTGATTCAGATCACCGATGCCAAGTGCTGAACGGACAGCACCTCCGCGTTCAACACACGTACGGCACGGGTGACGTCCCCTCCGTCTTGATCCAGCAAGGAGGAAGGGGAGGTTGAGGAAGACAGCTCCACCGGCAGCACGACGGCGTGGTGATGGTGGAGAAGCAGTACTCCGACAGGGCTTCGCTGAGCACACAACGGAGGAGGAGAGGTGTTGGGGAGGGAGAAGGAGGCAACCAAAGGCCAAGGACTCAAGGTATGAAGTCCCTCCTCTCCCCCACTATATATAGGAGGGCCAAGGGGGGGGTGGCCGGCCCTAGGAGATCCAATCTCCTAGGGGGGCGGCGGCCAAGGGGGGTTTCCCTCCCCCCCAAGGCACCTAGGAGGTGCCTTCCCCTCCTAGGACTCTTCCCCCTTGAACCCTAGGCGCATGGGCCTATGTGGGGCTGGTGCCCTTGTCCCATGCAGGCCAAGGCGCACCCCCTACAGCCCATGTGGCCCCCCGGGGCAGGTGGCCCCACCCGGTGGGCCCCCGGGACCCCTCCGGTGGTCCCGGTACAATACCGATAACCCCGAAACTTGTCCCGATGCCCGAAACAGGACTTCCCATATATAAATCTTTACCTCCGGACCATTCCGGAACTCCTCGTGACGTCCGGGATCTCATCCGGGACTCCGAACAACATTCGGTAGTCACATACTTGACTTCCTACTAACCCTAGCGTCACCGAACCTTAAGTGTGTAGACCCTACGGGCTCGGGAGACACGCAGACATGACCGAGACGACTCTCGGGCAATAACCAACAGCGGGGTCTGGATATCCATGTTGGCTCCCACATGCTCCTCGATGATTTCATCGGTTGAACCACGATGTCGAGGATTCGATCAAACCCTGTATACAATTCCCTTTGTCAATCGGTACGTTACTTGCCCGAGATTCGATCGTCGGTATCCCAATACCTTGTTCAGTCTCGTTACCCGGCAAGTCACTTTACTCGTACCGTAATGCATGATCCCGTGGCCAACACCTTGGTCACATTGAGCTCATTATGATGATGCATTACCGAGTGGGCCCAGAGATACCTCTCCGTTATACGGAGTGACAAATCCCAGTCTCGATCCGTGTCAACCCAACAGATACTTTCGGAGATACCTGTAATGCACCTTTATAGTCACCCAGTTACGTTGTGACGTTTGATACACCCAAGGCACTCCTACGGTAACCGGGAGTTACACGATCTCATGGTCGAAGGAATAGATACTTGACATTGGCAAAGCTTCTAGCAAACGAACTATACGATCTTTTATGCTATGCTTATGATTGGGTCTTGTCCATCACATCATTCTCCTAATGATGTGATCCCGTTATCAACGACATCCTATGTCCATAGTCAGGAAACCATGACTATCTATTGATCATAACGAGCTAGTCAACTAGAGGCTCACTAGGGACTCATTGGGTCTAAGTGTTTACACGTGTATTACGATTTCCGGATAATACAGTTATAGCATGAACAAAAGACAATTATCATGAACATTGAAATATAATAATCCTTTTATTATTGCCTCTAGGGCATATTTCCAACAGTCTCCCACTTGCACTAGAGTCACCAATCTAGTTACATTGTGATGAATCGAACACCCATAGAGTTCTGGTGTTGATCATGTTTTGCACGCGAGAGAGGTTTAGTCAACGGATCTGCGACATTCAGATCCGTGTGCACTTTGCAAATCTCTATGTCTCCATCTTGAACATTTTCACGGATGGAGTTGAAACGACGCTTGATGTGCCTGGTCTTCTTGTGAAACCTGGGCTCCTTGGCAAGGGCAATAGCTCCAGTGTTGTCACAGAAGAGTTTGATCGCCCCCGACGCATTGGGTATGACTCCTAGGTCGGTGATGAACTCCTTCATCCAAATCGCTTCATGCGCTGCCTCCGAGGCTGCCATGTACTCCGCTTCACATGTAGATCCCGCCACGACGCTCTGCTTGCAGCTGCACCAGCTTACTGCTCCACCATTCAACATATACACGTATCCGGTTTGTGACTTAGAGTCATCCAGATCTGAGTCGAAGCTAGCGTCGACGTAACCCTTTACGACGAGCTCTTCATCTCCTCCATAAACGAGAAACATGTCCTTTGTCCTTTTCAGGTACTTCAGGATATTCTTGACCGCTGTCCAGTGTTCCTTGCCGGGGTTACTTTGGTATCTTGCAACCAAACTTACGGCAAGGTTTACATCGGGTCTGGTACACAGCATGGCATAGATCCTATGGCTGAAGCATAGGGGATGACACTCATCTCTTCTTTATCTTTTGCCGTGGTCGGTGACTGAGCCGAGCTCAATCTCACACCTTGTAACATAGGCAAGAACCCCTTCTTGGACTGATCCATTTTGAACCTCTTCAAAATCTTATCAAGGTATGTGCTTTGTGAAAGACCTATGAGGCGTCTCGATCTATCTCTATAGATCTTGATGCCTAATATATAAGCAGCTTCTCCAAGGTCCTTCATTGAAAAACACTTGTTCAAGTAGGCCTTAATGCTGTCCAGGAGTTTCGTATCATTTCCCATCAAGAGTATGTCATCTACATATAATAGGAGAAATGCTACAGAGCTCCCACTCACTTTCTTGTAAACGCAGGCTTCTCCATAAGTCTGCGTAAACCCAAACGCTTTGATCATCTCATCAAAGCGAATGTTCCAACTCCGAGATGCTTGCACCAGTCCATAAATGGATCGCTGGAGCTTGCATACTTTGTTAGCGTTCTGAGGAACGACAAAACCTTCCGGCTGCATCATATACAGCTCTTCCTTAAGATGTCCATTAAGGAATGCCGTTTTGACGTCCATCTGCCATATCTCATAATCATAGTATGCGGCAATTGCTAACATGATTCGGACGGACTTAAGCTTCGCCACGGGAGAGAATGTCTCGTCGTAGTCAATCCCTTGAACTTGTCGATAACCCTTAGCGACAAGTCGAGCTTTATAGATGGTAACATTACCATCCGCGTCCGTCTTCTTCTTAAAAATCCATTTATTTTCTATCGCTCGCCGATCATCGGGCAAGTCTGTCAAAGTCCATACTTTGTTTTCATACATGGATTCTATCTCGGATTTCATGGCCTCAAGCCATTTGTTGGAATCCGGACCCGCCATTGCTTCTTCATAGTTCGAAGGTTCATTGTTGTCTAGCAACATGATTTCCATGACAGGGTTGCCGTACCACTCTGGTGCGGAACGTGTCCTTGTGGACCTTCGAAATTCAGTAGCAACTAGATCTGAAGTACCTTGATCATCATCAACATTTTCCTCTTCAGTTGGTGTGGGCATTACAGGAATGGTTTCCTGCGCTGCACCACTTTCCCGTTCGAGAGGTAGTACTTCATCGAGTTCTACTTTCCTCCCACTTACTTCTTTCGAGAGAAACTCTTTCTCCAGAAAGCATCCGTTCTTGGCAACAAAGATCTTGCCTTCGGATCTTAAGTAGAAGGTATACCCGACAGTTTCCTTAGGGTATCCTATGAATACGCATTTTTCCGACTTGGGTTCGAGCTTTTCAGGTTGAAGTTTCTTGACATAAGCATCGCATCCCCAAACTTTTAGAAACGACAGCTTAGGTTTCTTCCCAAACCATAATTCATACGGTGTCGTCTCAACGGATTTAGACGGTGCCCTATTTAAAGTGAATGTAGCTGTCTCTAGAGCGTATCCCCAAAATGATAGCGGTAAATCGGTAAGAGACATCATAGACCGCACCATATCCAATAGAGTGCGATTACGACGTTCGGACACACCGTTTCGCTGAGGTGTTCCAGGCGGCGTGAGTTGTGAAACGATTCCACATTTTCTTAAGTGTGTACCAAATTCGTGACTTAAGTATTCGCCCCCACGATCTGATCGTAGGAACTTTATCTTACGGTCACGTTGATTCTCTACCTCACTCTGAAATTCCTTGAACTTTTCAAAGGTCTCAGACTTGTGTTTCATTAAGTAGACATACCCATATCTACTCAAGTCGTCAGTGAGAGTGAGAACATAACGATATCCTCCGCGAGCCTCAACGCTCATTGGACCGCACACATCGGTATGTATGATTTCCAACAAGTTGGTTGCTCGCTCCATTGTTCCGGAGAACGGAGTCTTGGTCATTTTGCCTAAGAGGCAAGGTTCGCATGTGTCAAATGATTCATAATCAAGAGACTCTAAAAGTCCATCAGCATGGAGCTTCTTCATGCGCTTGACACCAATGTGACCAAGGCGGCAGTGCCACAAGTATGTGGGACTATCGTTATCAACTTTACATCTTTTGGCATCCACACTATGAACATGTGTAATATTACGCTCGAGATTCATCAAGAATAAACCATTGACCATCGGAGCATGACCATAAAACATATCTCTCATATAAATCGAACAACCATTATTCTCAGACTTAAATGAGTAGCCATCTCGTATTAAACGAGATCCAGATACAATGTTCATGCTCAAACTTGGCACTAAATAACAATTATTGAGGTTTAAAACTAATCCCGTAGGTAAATGTAGAGGCGGCGTGCCGACGGCGATCACATCGACCCTGGAACCATTCCCGACGCGCATCGTCACCTCGTCCTTTGCCAGTCTCCGTTTATTCCGCAGCTCCTGCTGTGAGTTACATATGTGAGCAACGGCACCGGTATCAAATACCCAGGAGTTACTTCGAGTACTGGTAAGGTACACATCAATTACATGTATATCAAATATACCTTTGGTGTTGCCGGCCTTCTTATCCGCTAAGTATTTGGGGCAGTTCCGCTTCCAGTGCCCCTTCCCCTTGCAATAAAAGCACTCAGTCTCAGGCTTGGGTCCATTCTTTGACTTCTTCCCGGCAACAGGCTTACCGGGCGCGGCAACATTTTTGCCGTCCTTCTTGAAGTTCTTCTTACCCTTGCCCTTCTTGAACTTAGTGGTCTTATTGACCATCAACACTTGATGTTCTTTCTTGATTTCAGCCTGTGCTGACTTCAGCATCGAGAACACTTCAGGAATGGTCTTTACCATCCCCTGCATGTTGTAGTTCATCACAAAGCTCTTGTAGCTTGGTGGGAGCGACTGGAGGATTCTGTCAATGACCGCCTCATCTGGGAGGTTAATGTTCAACTGGGTCATACGTGCGTGCAACCCAGACATCTTCAGGATGTGTTCACTGACAGAACTGTTCTCCTCCATCTTACAACTGTAGAACTTGTCGGAGACATCATATCTCTCGACCCGGGCATGAGCTTGGAAAACTAGTTTCAGCTCTTCGAACATCTCATATGCTCCGTGATGCTCAAAACGCTTTTGGAGCCCCGGTTCTAAGCTGTAAAGCATGCCGCACTGAACGAGGGAGTAATCATCAGCACGAGTTTGCCAAGCGTTCATAACATCTTGGTTCTCTGGGACGGGAGCGGCACCTAGCGGTCCTTCTAGGACATATTGCTTCCTGGTAGCTATGAGGATGATCCTCAGGTTTCGGACCCAGTCCGTATAGTTGCTGCCATCATCTTTCAGCTTGGTTTTCTCTAGGAACGCGTTGAAGTTCATGTTGACATTAGCGTTGGCCATTGATCTACAATACATATTTGCAAAGGTTTTAGACTAAGTTCATGATAATAAAGTTCTTAATCAAAATTATGAACTCCCACTTAGATTAGACATCCCTCTAGTCATCTAAGTGTTACACGATCCGAGTCGACTAGCCCGTGTCCGATCATCACGTGAGACGGACTAGTCATCGTCGGTGAACATCTTTATGTTGATCGTATCTTCCATACGACTCGTGTTCGACCTTTCGGTCTCCGTGTTCCGAGGCCATGTCTGCACATGCTAGGCTCGTCAAGTTAACCCTAAGTGTTTTCGCTGTGTAAAACTGTCTTACACCCGTTGTATGTGAACGTAAGGATCCATCACACCCGATCATCACGTGGTGCTTAGAAACGACGAACTGTAGCAACGGTGCACAGTTAGGGGAGAACACTTCTTGAAATTTTGTAAGGGATCATCTTATTTACTACCGTCGTCCTAAGTAAACAAGATGCATAAACATAATAAACCTCACATGCAATTATATGGTTGTGACATGATATGGCCAATATCATCAAGCTCCATTGATCTCCATCTTCGGGGCTCCATGATCATCTTGTCACCGGCTTGACACCATGATCTCCATCATCATGATCTCCATCATCGTGTCTTCATGAAGTTGTCACGCCAACGACTACTTCTACTTCTATGACTAACGCGTTTAGTAATGAAGTAAAGTAGTTTACATGGCGTTCTTCAATGACACGCAGGTCATACAAAAAAATAAAGACAACTCCTATGGCTCCTGCCGGTTGTCATACTCATCGACATGCAAGTCGTGAATCCTATTACAAGAACATGATCTCATACATCACAATTCAACATTCATCACAACTTCTGGCCATATCACATCACATGATCAATCGCTGCAAAAACAAGTTAGACGTTCTCTAGTTGTTGTTGCATCTTTTACGTGGCTGCGATTGGGTTCTAGCAAGAACGTTTTCTTACCTACGAATCACCACAACGTGATTTTTGTCAACTTCTATTTACCCTTCATAAGGGCCCTGTTCATCGATTCCGCTCCAACTAAAGTGGGAGAGACAGACACCCGCCAGCCACCTTATGCAACTAGTGCATGTCAGTCGGTGGAACCGGTCTCACGTAAGCGTACGTGTAAGGTTGGTCCGGGCCGCTTCATCCCACAATACCGTTGAGCAAGAAAAGACTAGTAGAGGCAAGTAAGATGACAAGATCAACGCCCACAACAAATTGTGTTCTACTCGTGCATTAGAGAACTACGCATAGACCTAGCTCATGATGCCACTGTTGGGGAACGTTGCAGAAAATTAAAATTTTTCCTACGGCTTCACCAAGATCCATCTATGAGTTCATCTAAGCAACGAGTCATGGGAGAGAGCTTGCATCTACATACCACTTGTAGATCGCGTGCGGAAGCTTGCAAGGTGATGATGGAGTCGTACTCGAACGTGATTCAGATCACCGATGCCAAGTGCTGAACGGACAGCACCTCCGCGTTCAACACACGTACGGCACGGGTGACGTCCCCTCCGTCTTGATCCAGCAAGGAGGAAGGGGAGGTTGAGGAAGACAGCTCCACCGGCAGCACGACGGCGTGGTGATGGTGGAGAAGCAGTACTCCGACAGGGCTTCGCTGAGCACACAACGGAGGAGGAGAGGTGTTGGGGAGGGAGAAGGAGGCAACCAAAGGCCAAGGACTCAAGGTATGAAGTCCCTCCTCTCCCCCACTATATATAGGAGGGCCAAGGGGGGGGTGGCCGGCCCTAGGAGATCCAATCTCCTAGGGGGGCGGCGGCCAAGGGGGGTTTCCCTCCCCCCCAAGGCACCTAGGAGGTGCCTTCCCCTCCTAGGACTCTTCCCCCTTGAACCCTAGGCGCATGGGCCTATGTGGGGCTGGTGCCCTTGGCCCATGCAGGCCAAGGCGCACCCCCTACAGCCCATGTGGCCCCCCGGGGCAGGTGGCCCCACCCGGTGGGCCCCCGGGACCCCTCCGGTGGTCCCGGTACAATACCGATAACCCCGAAACTTGTCCCGATGCCCGAAACAGGACTTCCCATATATAAATCTTTACCTCCGGACCATTCCGGAACTCCTCGTGACGTCCGGGATCTCATCCGGGACTCCGAACAACATTCGGTAGTCACATACTTGACTTCCTACTAACCCTAGCGTCACCGAACCTTAAGTGTGTAGACCCTACGGGCTCGGGAGACACGCAGACATGACCGAGACGACTCTCGGGCAATAACCAACAGCGGGGTCTGGATATCCATGTTGGCTCCCACATGCTCCTCGATGATTTCATCGGTTGAACCACGATGTCGAGGATTCGATCAAACCCTGTATACAATTCCCTTTGTCAATCGGTACGTTACTTGCCCGAGATTCGATCGTCGGTATCCCAATACCTTGTTCAGTCTCGTTACCCGGCAAGTCACTTTACTCGTACCGTAATGCATGATCCCGTGGCCAACACCTTGGTCACATTGAGCTCATTATGATGATGCATTACCGAGTGGGCCCAGAGATACCTCTCCGTTATACGGAGTGACAAATCCCAGTCTCGATCCGTGTCAACCCAACAGATACTTTCGGAGATACCTGTAATGCACCTTTATAGTCACCCAGTTACGTTGTGACGTTTGATACACCCAAGGCACTCCTACGGTAACCGGGAGTTACACGATCTCATGGTCGAAGGAATAGATACTTGACATTGGCAAAGCTTCTAGCAAACGAACTATACGATCTTTTATGCTATGCTTATGATTGGGTCTTGTCCATCACATCATTCTCCTAATGATGTGATCCCGTTATCAACGACATCCTATGTCCATAGTCAGGAAACCATGACTATCTATTGATCATAACGAGCTAGTCAACTAGAGGCTCACTAGGGACTCATTGGGTCTAAGTGTTCACACGTGTATTACGATTTCCGGATAATACAGTTATAGCATGAACAAAAGACAATTATCATGAACATTGAAATATAATAATCCTTTTATTATTGCCTCTAGGGCATATTTCCAACACTTTTTAGGGATCTTGATCTTATCCCTTTGGGATATGATCTTATTCCTTCTAAGTGGGGATCTTGGTGCGCCTTGACCAGGGGTGTGGGGCCTTTCCCCCACTACCCACGTTCATGTGGGTCCCCCCATGCAGGTGGGCCCCACTCCGGAACCTTCTAGAACCTTCTCGGTACAATACCGAAAAATCCCGAACATTTTCCGGTGGCCAAAATAGGACTTCCCATATATAAATCTTTACCTCCGGACCATTCCAGAACTCCTCGTGATGTCCGGGATCTCATCCGGGACTCCGAACAACATTCGGTAACCACATACAAACTTCCTTTATAACCCTAGCGTCATCGAACCTTAAGTGTGTAGACCCTACGGGTTCGGGAATCATGCAGACATGACCGAGACGTTCTCCGGTCAATAACCAACAGCGGGATCTGGATACCCATGGTGGCTCCCACATGTTCTCCGGTCAATAACCAACCGGCAAGTCTCTTTACTCGTTCCGTAACACGTCATCCCGTGATCAACTCCTTGGTCACATTGCGCATATGATGATGTCCTACCGAGTGGGCCTAGAGATACCTCTCCGCTTACACGGAGTGACAAATCCCAGTCTCGATTCATGCCAACCCAACAGATACTTTCGGAGATACATGTAATGCACCTTTATAGCCACCCAGTTACGTTGTGACGTTTGGTACACCCAAAGCATTCCTACGGTATCCGGGAGTTGCACAATCTCATGGTCTAAGGAAAAGATACTTGATATTAGAAAAGCTCTAGCAAACGAACTACACGATCTTAGTGCTAGGCTTAGGATTGGGTCTTGTCCATCACATTATTCTCCTAATGATGTGATCCCGTTATCAACGACATCCAATGTCCATAGCCAGGAAACCATGACTATCTGTTGATCACAACGAGCTAGTCAACTAGAGGCTCACTAGGGACATATTGTGGTCTATGTATTCACACGTGTATTACGATTTCCGGATAATACAGTTATAGCATGAATAAAAGACAATTATCATGAACAAGGAAATATAATAATAACTAATTTATTATTGCCTCTAGGGCATATTTCCAACAGTCTCCCACTTGCACTAGAGTCAATAATCTAGTTCACATCGATATGTGATTAACACTCAAGGTCACATCCCCATGTGACTAACACCCAAAGAGTTTACTAGAGTCAATAATCTAGTTCACATTTACCATGTGATTAACACTCGATGAGTTCTGGGTTTGATCATGTTATGCTTGTGAGAGAGGTTATAGTCAACGGGTCTGAACCTTTTAGATCCGTGTGTGCTTTACAAATCTCTATGTCATCTCCTAGATGTAGCTACCACGCTCTATTTGGAGCTATTCCAAATAACTGTTCTACTTGGAGCTATACTAAAAGTTGCTCCATTATACGTATCCGGTATCTCTACTCAGAGCTATCCGGATAGGTGTTAAGCTTGCATCGACGTAACTCTTTACGTCGAACTCTTTATCACCTCCATAATCGAGAAAATTCCTTAGTCCACTAGTTACTAAGGATAACTTTGACCGCTGTCCTGTGATCCATTCTTGGATCACTCTTGTACCCCTTGACTGACTCATGGCAAGGCACACTTCAGGTGCGGTACACAGCATAGCATACTGTAGAGAGCCTATGATAAAAGCATAGGGGACGACCTTCGTCCTTCCTCTTTCTTCTGCCGTGGTCGAGCTTTAAGTCTTAACTTCATACCTTACAACTCAGGCAAGAACTCCTTCTTTGACTGATCCATCTTGAACACCTTCAAGATTATGTCAAGGTACGTGCTCATTTAAAAGTACTATTAAGCATTTTGATCTATCTTATAGATCTTGATGCTTATTGTTCAAGTAGCCTAATCCAGGTTTTCCATTGAAAAACAGTTTTCAAATAACCCTATATGCTTTCTAGAAATTCTACATCATTTCTGATCAACAACATGTCAACAACATATACTCATCAGAAATTCTATAGTGCTCCCACTCACTTCTTTGGAAATACAAGTTTCTCATAAACTTTGTATAAACCCAAAATCTTTGATCATCTTATCAAAGTGCATATTCCAACTCCGAGATGCTTACTCTAGTCCTTAGAAGGATCGCTGGAGCTAGCATACCTTTTAGCATCCTTAGGATTGACAAAACTTTTCTGATTGTATCACATACAACCTTTCCTTACGATAACTGGTAAGGAAACTTGTTTTGACATCCATCTGCCAGATTTCATAAATGCAGCTAATGCTAACATGATTCCGACAGACTTCAAGCATCGCTACAGATGAGAAAATCTCATCGTAGTCAACTCCTTGAACTTGTGAAAAACTCTTCGCCACAAGTCGAGCTTCATAGATGGTGACATTACCATCCACGTCCGTCTTCTTCTTAAAGATCCATTTATCTCAATGGCTTGCCGATCTTTGGGAAGTCCACCAAAGTCCATGCTTTGTTCTGATACATGGATCCTATCTCGGATTTCATGGCTTCTAAACATTTGTCGGAATTTGGGCCCACCATCACTTCTCCATAGCTCATAGGTTCATTGTTGTCTAGCAACATGACCTTCAAGACAGGATTACTGTACCACTCTGAAGTAGTACGTATCCTTGTCACCCTACGAGGTACGATGGTGACTTGATCCGAAACTTCATGATCACTATCATAAGCTTCTACTTCAATTGGTGTAGGTGCCACGGGAACAACTTCCTATGCCCTGATACACACTGGATGAAGTGATGGTTCAATAACCATATCAAGTCTCCACCATCCTCCCACTGAACTTTTCGAGACAAACCTTTTCTCGAGAAAGGACCCGATTCAAGAAACAATCCATATTGCTTTCGGATCTGAATTAGGAGGTATACCCAACTGTTTTGGGTGTCCTATGAAGATGCATTTTATCCGCTTTGGGTTCGAGCTTATCAATCCTGAAACTTTTTCACATAAGCATCGCAGCCCCAAACCTTTAAGAAACGACAACTTAGGTTTCTCTAAACCATAATTCATACGGTGTCATCTCAACGGAATTACGTGGTGCCCTATTTAAAGTGAATGTGGTTGTCTCTAATGCCTAACCCATGAACGATAGTGGTAACTCGATAAGAGACATCATGGTATGCATCATATCCAATAGGGTGCAGTTATGATGTTCGGACACACCATCAAACTATGGTGTTCCAGGCGGTATTAATTGTGAAACAATTTCCACAATGTCATAATTGTGTGCCAAAGCTTGTAACTCAGATACTCATCTCTATGATCATATCATAGACATTTCATCCTCTTGTCACGATGATCTTCTACTTCACTCTGAAATTACTTGAACCATTCAATAATTCAGACTTGTGTTTCATCAAGTAAATATTCTCAACATCTACTCAAATCATCTGTGAAGTAAGAACATAACGATATTCACTGCATTCCTCAGCACTCATTGGACTGCACACATCAAAATGTGTTACTTCCAACAAGTTTCTATCTTGTTCCATTTTACTGAAACCGAGGATTTCAGTCATCTTGCCCACGTGGTATGATTTGCATGTCTCAAGTGATTCAAGATCAAGTGAGTTCAAACGGTCCATTTGCATGGAGTTTCTTCATGCATATACACCAATAGACATGGTTCGCATGTCTCAAACTTTTCAAAAACGAGTGAGCCCAAAGATCCATCAACATGGAGCTTCTTCATGCGTTTTATACCGATATGACTTATGTGGCAGTGCCACAAGTAGGTGGTACTATCATTACTATCTTTTGGCATGAACATGTGTATCACTACGATCGAGATTCAATAAACCATTCATTTTAGGTGCAAGACCATTCAAGGTATTATTCAAATAAATAGAGTAACCATTATTCTCCTTAAATGAATAACCGTATTGCGATAGACATAATCCAATCATGTCTATGCTCAACGCAAACACCAATCTCGATGGTAGAGGGAGCGTGCGATGCTTGATCATATCAACATTGGAAACACTTCCAACACATATCGTCGGCTCACCTTTAGCTAGTCTCCGTTTATACCGTAGCCTTTATTTCGAGTTACTAACACTTAGCAACCGAACCGGTATCTAATACCCTGGTGCTACTAGGAATACTAGTAAAGTACACATTAACATAATGTATATCCAATATACTTCTATCGACCTTGCCAGCCTTCTCATCTACCAAGTATCTAGGATAATTCTGCTCTAGTGGTTGTTCCCCTTATTACAGAAGCACTTAGTCTCGGGTTTGGGTTCAACCTTGGGTTTCTTCACTAGAGCAGCAGCTGATTTGCCGTTTCATGAAGTATCCCTTCTAGCCCTTGCCCTTCTTGAAACTAGTGGTTTCACCAACCATCAACAATTGATGCTTCTTCTTGATTTCTACTTTCGCGGTGTCAAACATCGTGAATACCTCAAGGATCATCATATCTATCCCTGATATGTTATAGTTCATCACAAAGCTCTAGCAGCTTGGTGGCAATGACTTTGGAGAAACATCACTATCTCATATGGAAGATCAACTCCCACTCGATTCAAGTGATTGTTGCACTCAGACAATCTGAGCACAAGCTCAACGATTGAGCTTTTCTCCGTTAGTTTGCAGGTTAAGAAAATCGTCGGAGGTCTTATACCTCTCGACATGGGCACGAGCCTGAAATCCCAATTTCAGCCCTCGAAACATCTCATATGTTCCGCGACATTTCGAAAAACGTCTTTGGCGCCTCAACTCTAAACCGTTTCACTGAACTATCACGTAGTTATCAAAACGTGTATGTCTGATGTTCGTAACATCCACAAACGACGTTTGGGGTTCAGCACACTGAGCGGTGCATTAAGCTTTCTACTGTCCGCATAATTGCTACTATCAACTTTCAACTATATTTTCTCTAGGAACATATCTAAACAGTAGAACTAAAGCGCGAGCTACGACATGATTTGCAAAAGGTCTTTTGACTATGTTCAAGATAATTAAGTTCATCTTATGAACTCCCACTTAGATAGACATCCCTCTGGTCATCTAAGTGATCACATGATCCGAGTCAACTAGGCCGTGTCCGATCATCACGTGAGACGGACTAGCCAACGTCGGTGAACATCTTCATGTTGATCGTATCTACTATACGACTCATGCTCGACCTTTCGGTCTTCGTGTTCCGAGGCCATGTCTGTACATGCTAGGCTCGTCAAGTTAACCCTAAGTGTATTGCTGTGTAAATCTGTCTTACACCCGTTGTATGTGAACGTAAGAATCCATCACACCCGATCATCACGTGGTGCTTAGAAGCGACGAACTGTAGCAACGGTGCACAGTTAGGGGAGAACACTTCTTGAAATTGTTGTAAGGGATCATCTTATTTACTACCATCGTCCTAAGTAAACAAGATGCATAAACATAATAAACATCACATGCAATTATATAGTAGTGACATGATATGGCCAATATCATATAGCTCCATTGATCTCCATCTTCGGGGCCCCATGATCATCATCGTCACCGGCATGACACCATGATCTCCATCATCATGATCTCCATCATCGTGTCTCCATGAAGTCGTCTCGCCAACTTATTACTTCTACTACTATGGCTACCGGTTAGCAATAAAGTAAAGTAATTACATGGCGTCGTTTAATGACACGCAGGTCATACAATAAATTTAAGACAACTCCTATGGCTCCTGCCGGTTGTCATACTCATCGACATGCAAGTCGTGATTCCTATTACAAGAACATGATCAATCTCATACATCACATATCATTCATCACATTCTTGTTGGCCATATCACATCACATAGCATACCCTGCAAAAACAAGTTAGACGTCCTCTAATTGTTGTTTGCATGTTTTACGTGGCTGCTATGGGTTTCTAGCAAGAACGTTTCTTACCTACGCAAAACCACAACGTGATATGTCAATTGCTATTTTCCCTTCATAAGGACCCTTTTCATCGAATCCGTTCCGACTAAAGTGGGAGAGACTGGCAGCCGCTAGCCACCTTATGCACCAAGTGCATGTCAGTCGGTGGAACCTGTCTCACGTAAGAGTACGTGTAAGGTCGGTCCGGGCCGCTTCATCCCACAATACCGTCGAAACAAGATTGGACTAGTAACGGTAAGCATATTGAACATCATCAATGCCCACAACTACTTTGTGTTCTACTCGTGCAAAGAATCTACGCAATAGACCTAGCTCATGATGCCACTGTTGGGGAACGTAGCAGAAATTCAAAATTTTTCCTACGTATCACCAAGATCTATCTATGGAGAGACCAGCAACGAGTAGAAAGAGAGTGCATCTACATACCCTTGTAGATCGCAAAGCAGAAGCGTTCAAGTGAACGGGGTTGATGGAGTCGTACTCGTCGTGATTCAAATCACCGATGATCAAGTGCCGAACGGACGGCACCTCCGCGTTCAACACACGTACAGCCCGGTGACGTCTCCCACGCCTTGATCCAGCAAGGAGAGAGAGGGAGAGGTTGAGGAAGACTCCATCCAGCAGAAGCACAACGGCGTGGTGGTGGTGGAGGAGCGTGGCTATCCTGCAGGGCTTCGCCAAGCACCGCGAGAGAGGAGGAGCACTTGGGAGAGGGAGGGCTGCGCCAGGGGCAAGGGTGAAGCTCCCATGCGCCTCCCCACTATATATAGGGGTGGAGGGGGCTGGTTTCTTGCCCTCCAAGTCTATTGGGGCGTTGGCAAAGGTGGGAGGAAAGAAATCCCATCATTTCCTTCCCCACCAATTGCTATCCCCCCTTTTTAGGGATCTTGATCTTATCCCTTTGGGATATGATCTTATTCCTTCTAAGGGGGGATCTTGGTGCGCCTTGACCAGGGGTGTGGGGCCTTTCCCCCACTACCCACATTCATGTGTGGTCCCCCCATGGAGGTGGGCCCCACTCCGGAACCTTCTAGAACCTTCCCGGTACAATACCGAAAAATCCCGAACATTTTCCGGTGGCCAAAATAGGACTTCCCATATATAAATCTTTACCTCCGGACCATTCCGGAACTCCTCGTGATGTCCGGGATCTCATCCGGGACTCCGAACAACATTCGGTAACCACATACAAACTTCCTTTATAACCCTAGCGTCATCGAACCTTAAGTGTGTAGACCCTACGGGTTCGGGAATCATGCAGACATGACCGAGACGTTCTCCGGTCAATAACCAACAGCGGGATCTGGATACCCATGATGGCTCCCACATGTTCCACGATGATCTCATCGGATGAACCACGATGTCAAGGACTTAATCAATCCCGTATGCAATTCCCTTTATCTAGCGGTATTGTACTTGCCCGAGATTCGATCGTCGGTATCCTTATACCTTGTTCAATCTCGTTACCGGCAAGTCTCTTTACTCGTTCCGTAACACATCATCCCGTGATCAACTCCTTGGTCACATTGCGCATATGATGATGTCCTACCGAGTGGGCCCAGAGATACCTCTCCGCTTACACGGAGTGACAAATCCCAGTCTCGATTCATGCCAACCCAACAGATACTTTCGGAGATACCTGTAATGCACCTTTATAGCCACCCAGTTACGTTGTGACATTTGGTACACCCAAAGCATTCCTACGGTATCCGGGAGTTGCACAATCTCATGGTCTAAGGAAAAGATACTTGACATTAGAAAAGCTCTAGCAAACGAACTACACGATCTTAGTGCTAGGCTTAGGATTGGGTCTTGTCCATCACATCATTCTCCTAATGATGTGATCCCGTTATCAACGACATCCAATGTCCATAGCCAGGAAACCATGACTATCTGTTGATCACAACGAGCTAGTCAACTAGAGGCTCACTAGGGAGATATTGTGGTCTATGTATTCACACGTGTATTACGATTTCCGGATAATACAGTTATAGCATGAATAAAAGACAATTATCATGAACAAGGAAATATAATAATAACTAATTTATTATTGCCTCTAGGGCATATTTCCAACAATCAATTTTATAAAATACTAGGCCATATTTAATGCACAATTGACAAAATGGTTGGATGTCAAAAGTTTTGATCCACCTTTGGTGAAAAAGACAAATTCACGCCGATTCAGTTGGAAGCGGGTCAAATTTGAACTGCAGCTGCCTCATAGTTTGCTCTTTATTTTTTCCAAAAATCATTTCTAGTTACATAAGTACCTATTTAATAATAAATACATGGTTTGGTGGCGATACGTCGAGGTTTGGACGGTGGCCGAGGGCCCCAACTCTAGAGCGCGTAAACTCGAATGCCCGCCGCGTGGTCACCGTGTGACCATGGCGTTGCCATGTGTTCTGGGCTGCCTAGGCATGTCTAGTGGGTTGGGCACTCCCCAGGTAGGTTCTAGGAAGAAAATCACAACATAAGATTCTCACGAGGAGACCGATCGATGCTCAAACATGAATAAGCAGCCAAGTGTTTGATTAGTGGTACGGGTAATGCACATGGCTAATGGGTGTGAGTTTTGGCTGAGGATGATCAATTACTAAGAAAATCGTCTTCACGGATTTTCAGCTCAAAAGGAGGAGCCTAGGTGGTACTTGCTTTGCAAAGTACCACACTGGACATAAATACGAATGTTGAAGCCGTGCTCAAAATAATGAATGGATTGAGCTAGCATTTGCTGGAGGATGGTTATTTCGGTAGAGGAAAGCACTGTAGAAAATGGATTCCATTTGGACATGCCAAAGTGGTAATTCCTTCACAAAGTGTTTTTTTGAACAGAATAGGAAAATGAATATTCTTGAATTATTTTTGAACTACGCAAGGAAGGTTTTTTTTACATATTTGACAAAGATATGACCCAAAGAATTGATGAGATTTTTTGGGAATTTTGGGAATGACAGAAATATAGGTTGCTTCATAACCTAGGGCAAAAACTGCCACATGGACATGACATATAGGCAAAACTGATGAGGTGGCGCCTAGTCGTAGCAACCCACCACAATTTACAAGGTTATGACCATCTATATTGGTCATGATCAACTAGAAATAAGGCAGCGGACCTGTGCTATCTGCTTTATGACCATTTCGTGTAAGAAAATTACGACCTTTCTGACCAAAATGGTCATTATTGTTTAGGGTTTGGGGCTCCCCGAACAGCTTTTGACCAATTGGTCTGAAATGGTCATAGATCTATGACCAATTCTTCTAGGGTCACTGGCAGAAGGTCACTAGTTGACATATTTCTTGTAGTGCCTGGACAACAAGTACAACTCATCACAAACAGTATTGTCACCTTTGAGACGTGTTTCCAACCAACTGCTGAAAGTCCTGATGTGTTCACATGTAATCCAGTCGTCACACTGCTCTGGGTGTTTGGAGCGCAGTCTTTTCTTGTGTTCATCGACATACGGGGTCACCAAGGTAGAGTTCTGTAGAACTGTGTAGTGTGCTTGAGACCAAGAATATCTGTCCCTACATATTATTGAGTCCCCTCCAAGCGTGCCTTTTCCAGTCAGTCTCCCCTCATACCGCGATTTAGGGAGACCTATCTTCTTAAGGCCAGGAATGAAGTCAACACAAAACCCAATGACATCCTCTATTTGATGGCCCATGGAGATGCTTCCATCTGGCCTAGCGCGGTTACGGACATATTTCTTTAGGACTCCCATGACCCTCTCAAAGGGGAACATATTGTGTAGAAATACGGGCCCCAGAATGACAATCTCGTCGACTAGATGAACTAGGACGTGCGTCATGATATTGAAGAAGGATGGTGGGAACACCAGCTCAAAACTGACAAGACATTGCGCCACATCAATCCTTAGCCTTGGTACGATTTCTGGATCGATCACCTTATGAGATATTGCATTGAGGAATGCACATAACTTCACAATGGCTAATCGGACGCTTTCATAAGCAGTTGCGTCATAATCACGTGGCAGTAGTCATGAGACTTTAGGTTCTGGAACTTTTTCTCTGACATATTTATTATTCCCTTTATATTCGACGAGAAGCCAGTCGGGACCTTCATACTGAGCAGGCATTCAAAGAAGATTTCTTTCTCTTCTTTCGTAAGAGCGTAGCTGGCAGGACCTTCATACTGCTTCGGAGGCATGCCGTCTTTTTCGTGCAAGCGTTGCAGGTCCTCCCGTGCCTCAGGTGTATCGTTTGTCTTCCCATACACGCCCAAGAAGCCTAGCAGGTTCATGCAAAGGTTCTTCATCACGTGCATCACGTCGATTGAAGAGCGGACCTCTAGGTCTTTCCAGTAGGGTAGGTCCCAAAATATAGATTTCTTCTTCCACATGGGTGCGTGTCCCTCAGCGTCATTCGGAACAGCTAGTCCACCGGGACCCTTTCCAAAGATTACGTGTAAATCATTGACCATAGCAAGTACGTGATCACCGGTACGCATGGCGGGCTTCTTCCGGTGATCTGCCTCGCCTTTGAAATGCTTGCCTTTCTTTCGACATTGATGGTTGGTCAGAAGAAATCGACGATGGCCCAGGTACACATTCTTCCTGCATTTGTCCAGGTATATACTTTCAGTGTCATCTAAATAGTGCGTGCATGCATGGTATCCCTTGTTTGTCTGTCCTAAAAGATTACTGAGAGCGGGCCAATCGTTGATGGTTACAAACAGCAATGCATGCAGGTTAAATTCCTCCTGTTTGTGCTCATCCCACGTATGTACACCATTTCCATTCCACAGTTGTAAAAGTTCTTCAACTAATGGCCTTAGGTACACATCAATGTCGTTGTCGGGTTGCTTAGGGCCTTGGATGAGA